>JAMKCF010000005.1:14132445-15332445 GCA_023634235.1 Pisaster brevispinus | reverse complement strand
TTTTGAGTTGTACAAAATGTTAAGTTTGTTCAACCCCAAAGTGAATTAATCCAATCAGCTTTGCTTATGATTTATTACTTTAAATAAACACTAATGTACACAGCTTTTTGTTTCCATATCATTGAACAAACATACGTAGACCCATAAAACCATTGTACCCTGAATTTAAAAACTAATTCGCGTAGAAAAGGACAGCTGCTACATTATTTTCGGACAAGTATTTAATATTCGCAGAGCAAAAAGGCATATGTGACTTGAAAATACAATGGTATGGAAACGATGTTTAAAGATGCGGAGGACGGTAGTCACGCTAGCAATTACTGGACCTCTTGTACAGGAAGTATTACTAGTTTACTTATGAAAACAACCGTGTGTGAATCTCTTTTTGGGAGGGGTATTGGCTCCGAGAAGAACCGGTGTGGTCTGCACTTTGCGAATGTTCAGTATAGTTTGTCTGTCTTCAGTTCGCTCGGCCCCAGCGGCCTATCCAGGACCGCTGGGATGGGCTGATCAGCTTGCTCAGATTCTTGTTCAGGAAGTACGTCATGCGTGCAGTGCTTGCAGTGTGAGTGTGATGCATGATGGGACTGAGCATTAACCAATGAGCGTGCTTGATACGTTTGCCCATCCCAGCGCCTTTGGTTTTAAGGCAAGGCGCTGGGGACGAGCGAATGTCTTCAGGAGAATGCTTGACTGCTGATTGTGTTGAGGCTTAAGTTGGCTTATAGAGGGATGCACACTTTGAGAGCCGACACTCCTCCCGTAGAGATACACAAGTGGTTTTATACCCTAAAGTTTATTAGCAATAGTCACTTCCTACATAATCCACATCATGCAAAGCTTGAAACATTACTTGGATTTTGGTATTGTGAGAGTGTGATTTTTGGGGTCCCGGAATTTTCTTTGGTGTCTTTGAGCAAGGCACTTTGGGGGGAAAAAATGTGCAAGTCTCGGGCGTTTTCGAACCTCTGGGATTTTGGGAGAACCTGTATATATTTTTTTCGTGTGAGTGAAACAAAACTACATTATTTGATGCTTTAAACAAATAATTTCATGCAAATTCTAAATTGCTCTGTCCTTCAGCTGGGACGTTTAAGCTGTGGTACCGATTGCACGTGCAATTGAACTAGATTTTACAAAATATCTTTTAACGAACTGTCAATTGAGTGATTGTTTTTTGGAATAGTAAATTCAGCCCTGTATGATATCATGTGCACTGCATCGACACTGTACACAGTCAACCCTCATATTGTGTCACCGTTCAATATCATCCACTATATGGTTGATATGATGGATACAATATGCCTGCCTTCAATGTGATATCGTGTGGTGAACGCATCTACACATGACATGGTCAACCCTCCTACACTCTGTCCATTCAATATCATCCACAGCGGTGGTTAAAATGGTAGACAAACTTCGCCAACATGCAATATGATATCATGCGGGGAATGCACGTGCACAGGTGTATTAGTCGCTACCACTCTACAGGTTGCAGCTTCCCTTGCTCTGCCAATGTGTACACTTCATAGAACAAGTAGTGAATGGGGGGAGTCGGGGCGTGGTGGTGCAATAATCATGAAAGTTGCATTCTTCGCCTGTTTTAAACCTGCAAAATGATCCAGTGCGTTCCTTTAATGTCCGACGCCGATTGTCAAAATGTCGGGCAGCGGAGTCACCGATAATTCTGCCAGATTTGTAATTTCTTATCCGGGATGTCTTGCCCGCAAGGCTAATGCTCTCTCGAGTACGGGGTTGCTGTCCCCGACCCCTGGGGACCGATATGTAAAACGCACATTAATTATGCAATCGGAACATTGGTGGATTGATCACAGTCGAGTGCCCGTATGACGTGATTAATTTCCTATGTGATGGATGGATGAACGGGTGGATGATTACTGATTTTGTCTTTGAAAATAAAAACAAAGCCTCTTTGGAGTTTTTTTTTATCTTGCTGCGGTCTAAAGAATGTCATGAACAGTACTTGCGTAACTGGACATGTTCATGGGGGAGGGGGAAAGCGGGGGTTATTAATATAGGGGTGGGGTTATTGTTTACCAAATTAATTACGATGTATGTTTGTAGATTTTATGAACTTAACATTGTTGCATCACGGAGCTGTTGGTCGTGGTTTGAACAGTGA
Source organism: Pisaster brevispinus (assembly GCA_023634235.1). NCBI lineage: Eukaryota > Metazoa > Echinodermata > Asteroidea > Forcipulatida > Asteriidae > Pisaster > Pisaster brevispinus. The sequence continues at coordinate 15,330,302 of JAMKCF010000005.1, read as the reverse complement.
TGCCTGTGTGAAAGCTTGCACTACCTAACAGCAGCACTTTAAACAATACCAAGCAATATACTGGAAAGTTGTTTCTTACAATTGTTATGATTTGGCAATGAAGCTCACAAGCTGATTTAAATAAAAGTATTTTTGTCGCCATAGGATTTTATACAGTACAAGGTAATCATAGTTTAGTTCTTCTTCGATGTCATCTTGGTGGAAGAAGGAGGGGGCGAGGGTTCTTGTTCAGAACCAGACGAGAGATGTAAGCAAACGAGAAAGGCTGATCAAATGAGGTTATTGGAGCAGATCTTGGGAATTTGTTTAATCAACCGCATTTCTCTGGGGGACATCCCTTGTACAATAGTGTGACTTAGCCCCATCATGCATCACGCACATTGCACACAAACTGGCTCCGACGGTTGTCAGAGAAGGCCATAAGGAAATAAGGCTGAGCCACGTTTGGTTTATGGTTCCACCATGTGGTAATTATCTACGCTAGGATAGATTTGGTTCACGTATTATATAAACTCATCCTGCTTTCTAGAGCTACTGCCACCGAGTTAGCTAACGTGGAACGAGAGGGGCTTGCACGAGTACTCCTGCTTTATATAGTGGCTCTGGGGGATTATTCATAATTATCCCAGCTGTCCCCCTGTGTGAACCAGTTGGGCTCGAGGTTGAGCTGGTATTACTACAAAAACAAACCAGGAAGCTCTTGATGCTCCTTAGATACGGAAGCTTATAGCTGCCACCATAAAACATGTCCTTCCAGTTAAGTCGTACGTACCAGATAATAAGTCGAACGTATGGTATAATAAGTCGTGTGTACGTTTATAGAGGGGAGGGTGAAATCAAACATGTAGCCGTTTGCAAGCAAGTCATAAGACGAGACTTAGTGTGTTTTTTATGGTGGCAGCTATACGCTTCCGTACTGACACCTGCGTTTCGCAAAGACCCTTTTTACCGTGACGTCTAAAAATTTCGAAAACTTGCGTAATTGAAGTTTATTCTCTGTTTGTTTATAGGCGGATCGGAATTCAGACAGTCGATCTTGTCTTGTATTGACGTTAAGCGCCTTGATCAATCAAAACGACTAGCAGTCTCCCAATCTACGGTGATCTTCAAGGTGAGTTTTTATAGAAATACAACCTTGTTGTTGGTACATTTTTACACGGTAGCAAGCACTGCCAAATGACTGCTATACAAACTAGCTAATTGTTCCAGTTAATTAGATATTCCGGGTTCCTACGAAGGAAGTATGACATGAAAATCTTCGTATAAATGAGTTGGCCTTGCCTGCAACATCCACACGATGTTTTGACGGCCTAGTTCGTTTTTGCAACAACATACTTCATCGCAAGCGTTCCAGTTTTAGGATAACATGCCGCTCTAGAAATGACCACAGTCACCACAACGTCCTCGCGGTATCGGAAATGTCAAGATCGCAGGAAATAACTTGGTGTCTTTGGTTTTTGCTAATAAGACATAACTTGACAATCTGATGTCGGTGGGTATTGATTGAATTATTGATGTCTTTGATTTCTGAGTACGCAGTGAAAAGAACTTGAAGGATAATGACGGAAGTCGCGTATTCAGGTCTTCCTATTGTTGTGATTAATTTTGTTCAATACAAATATGCTGTGATCAGGTCACGAAAAGATACTAAACTCGCAAAAGGGATGGGAAATCGTATTCCCAAATAACGATTGAATGTGCTCTACACACGAGGGGCAATCGTGAGAGGAGGGCAACAGGGCCGACCGAACCCCCAATATAAAAATAGCATGAGTCCGTCATTTATAAATATGGGCAGATTTTTCATCTCTAGCTCCCTGCAATATGAATCGATTGTGCGACACTGAATGAAGGTCGCCCTTGCATATATCCCCGTAAAAGCCACAAGTGGATACAATAATACATATTGGCCCTGATCACAAAATAGCAATATTTAATATACAAAAAATTAATACAATGTCTGAGGATGGTGGCCCGATGAGTAGTCGCCGTGAATTTATTAAACCAGACTGCAAGCTGGCTCCTAAAAAGAAAAAAACAGCCATTGTGTATAATCGAATCGTTGTGCATAATCCGTCCCCCTGTAATTAGTTTATGCGAATCTCTACGAAAGCTTTTGGATATTGAACCAGCAGCTAATATCCTGTCCTTAGGTCGTTCAGCTGTGTAAATGTGCCATCCAATCGCCCTCACATAAATAGTAGACCAACGGAAGAATAAACCGCAGAAGCTTTGGAGTAATGGCAAGAACAGGTTTATTAGGGTTAAAGGCACAGTTTTCACAAGAAAAAAAACCCGCTCAAATCTAAACTAAAGGTTGTTTCAACGTGCTAAAACATCCCCAAAGAAAAGCAAAATATCTAAATAGAAAAAAGTCAATATTATAGAAAGTCCTTTTATCAAATCACCAACAAAAAGAACGTAGACCTTAAAGGGATACGCTGCCTCGGATTGGGCGCTTTGGGCTATAAAAAGCTTCTGTTGCGAAACGAATAGGGTTAGAAAGATGTTTTAAAGTAGGATATAATGATTCACCGTTAAAAAATATATATACCTCAAAATATCTGTTTGGGTTGTGTGGTTTTTTTTTTACTTCGTGAATTAATACGGTCTGTATATGGAGTCACAAATATCAAAATGGCGGACCGTGTTAGTTCACGAAGTAAAAGGAAAACCAAAGAATTTCGAGGGATATTTGTGTCAATCATTTTACTCTACTTTTAGGACATCTTTCCTACCATATTAATTTCAGAATAAACGCTTTTTATAGCCCAAAGCGCCCAAATCCAAGGGCAGTGTGACCCGATAAGGGCACAGCTGTTGCTTATTCACAAGAAAACCAAACGCTCAAATAAACTACAGTTTGATTTAACCTGCTGAAAAGAAACGCAAATGTTTAAATGAAAAAGTAATCTTAGATAAAAACAATCTTCTTTTATTAAATCACCAACCAAAAGAATGTACATACATACATACATATCACCATTTATATCAGGCGCCTTTTTCTTAAGGTTACAAAGCGCCTTACAGAAGATGCGACAAAAAGTTCAAACTCAAGATGTTCCAATGTGTAGTCAAATAAAACAGTCAAGTATTTCGGTATAAATGAGTCTTCAGTAGTTTCTTGAATTGTCCAAGTGTATAGTTGCATGGCGAAGATGTGATGGTAATGAGTTCCATACATTCGGAGCAGCAGCAGAAAATGCACGTGAATAAACTCTAGAGACGGTGCGATGTTCGGCGAAGAGGTTCTCTGAGGAAGAGCGTAGGGAACGCGGTGGGACATATGGATGTAGAATGTCAGATATGTAAGATGGTGACTGGTGAGCAAGGGATTTGAAGACATGTAGACAACGTTTTAAATCAATTCTGTTTGTGATAGGCAGCCAGTGCAATTACTGAAGTAATGGTGAAATGTTGTCATGACGACCTGTCTTAAAGATGAGTCTGGCTGCTTTATTCTGAAGTTTCTGGAGACGATTTGCATTTTTCTTTGTGATTCCTTTCAAAAGCGAGTTGCAGTAATCTAGTCTAGACAACACAAGTGATCTAACAACGGAATGACAGGTATCCTCATTAATGTATGGGCGTATCTTGGCAATATTTCGTAGATGAAAGTTGATGTTCTTACTCAGTTGTGCAACATGATCGTCCATTGACATCCTGGCATCAAACCCAACTCCCAGATTTCGTACAGGTTTGGCAGGTGAAATAGTTGCGTTTTCAAAAAGTAAACTTAAGGTGACCAAGAGCTTTACTGTAGGACTAAACATTCAGAATTTGGAGCCTTTCCCGCGAAAATGTGATTGGAAACGATCGTCACCAGCAGCAAAATACAGATTGTTTTTACCTGCTGAAAAAACATCCCCAAAGAAAAGCAAATGTCTACATGAAAAAAGTAATAATATATAAATTCCAATCTTCTTTTATTAACTCACTCACAAAGAACGTGGAACAATGATCAAACAAGCAATTTTAATTGTGCGCCTTTCCTCGCAAATATGTGTTGAGGAACATCGCCATCAGCAGGAAACTTCAATCGGTTTTGCCGCGTACAAAAGTACCCTGAAGTTCGACTCGACCCTTCATTTAAACACCTTAATACCGCGAGGACACTGGGATACATGAGATTGCTGGAGATTGCTTTAGAGTCTAGAGCTGATGCAGTGATTAGGAAAAAATGTTAACAAAATATGTAAGTTGGTACCAGCTGTCAGATGCGTCGCTAATTTGTCTGAGATTGTTAATAACAAACAGGCTGTTTTGGTGTGGCGCGTGAGGGCACCTAACCGTTGGAGATAAGATTCTTACACCTCAAGTAGCACTCACGAGTGCCTTAATGAGTTTTCAAATAAACCCGTATTGCGAAGTTCGTATGCCTGAATTCTTATTCAACTTCTTAACAGTCTGTAATCAAAGCCCGCCGTCCTTTCCACGAGAAGTGCCTGCAGACAGGATAGTGAAGGAACCATCAGTCTGCAATCTCACACGATTGTTACTTCCACTTGGGACAACCCATATTTAACTTGAATCCTTTCTGGAACTTTTTAAAACATTTGACTGGGGCTGTAAAGCTTTACAAGCGTGCAGCGGTCACAAACAAGACGGGCTGGATATTATAAGCCAACCGCACTGTAACAAAGCGTGCATAATTCGGTTACACGTAGCCGGCACACGGCAACCGCACGACCAGGTAAACTAATTGACGGGAGCCGAGCTGTGCCTCGTTCATAATCAAGCTCACATGGCCAACCGAAGGTAATTTGCGACAGCATTCTCCTGGTGGTGTGTTGGGGGGCATTTCAATGAATACGAATTGCCATCGCGTGCCCGACTGACTTCAACGTCCCGTCGCGGGAATTCCTCTAAACAGTTGTCGAGGCAGCCAACGGACGAGGAAATCGGATACAACAGGGGATTTGAGCAGCGAGTGTCTTTAAAATCCACGCCAACACTGGACGTGTTTGATTCCCTCCGATGCTCACGGCGTCTAGACGGCCGGGCAAATGTTGAGACCGAAGAAGCCTCAACCCAATTGCGGTTGTCGAACTTTTACTTCAGACGGTTCAAGCAAAAATGTCCTTGGTCTCAAGTGCTCAGGACGAAAGCAAATAATGCAAAGTGAAGCTGTTTTTACCCATTAATTCCCATAAGAACTCCATAGCCCCAAGTCGCCGCTTTATGGCCTACTTAACCAAAGTGATGTTTATTTTTCCTATCATCGGAAATGCTGTACTGCATGTATTTTCGTAGTAATATACCTTGGTTCGGTGACTATAGACACAACATTGTAGAATTAGCATGTTGTTCAGTTTCTCGATCGCCTGTCTGCCTTTTGGCTTAAAGGTGTGGGTGTGTGTCTGTTTGTGGGGGGGGGGGGCGAGACTTTGGTAAGAAAATAAATTGTGTAATTTGTGCAGTTGTGTCATTTTTGCCCACTTGTCATAAAGATGGTAACGGTAGTCCTGCGAAACTATTTCGTGTGAAGTGCCCCCCGTTGATATGAAATCAGGAAAATGTGTTCACAAAATTCCAATCTCCAAAGATCATCTGCAGGCGATTTGGGTGAGTTTCTGTGATGTTCCATTAGAAAACTGAACGGCGGCATCGCTCGTCTGGCCAGCTGTGACCCAATGTTGCGACACGATGGCTGTTGGTCATGGACCTCGACATTTGATGTTTGATTCGTTGTTGCATACGAGAAAAGAGAGTGGAAATGTGTTCTGGCTAGTTTATCATAATATTGCTGTTCGGGTCTATCGTATCGCACGATTTCCTTTTGTAGACGTGCCGATTATAAAGGGCAAGGGTGTGTTTCACCCACTCGAACTGGTGGCACTACTGTTTGTAAAAAGCGCGCCACGCTATTACGGTTTGGACTGAAACGTGCTTCATACGAAGTGGGTATTTTTGCTTCAATCTGTCGGACCAATGATTTTGCAGGATCCATTGGGACAGTTCAGTGTGTTGGGCATTTGTTTGTCGTGTGCTCTTTAAAGTAAAATAACATATTTATTTTACTGTTTACGTTCAACACATTAATTTTGTAAACAAGTACAGTTTAACATAGCGAATTAATGACACTTTTTCAAAAACAATATGGGATTTATGTCAGATTTGTCTGATTTTCATGGAACTGTTACTACGTTTGCCCATTTTCCCCCTAAGTCATGCAAATACGCAAACCGTGTCTGTCTCCACACAAGTTGCCGTATTTCTCAAACATTGCAAACGCATGTTGTACTTTTCCGACTGGGACGTACTCCAGGATACCATCGTGCAAATAGACCTCTTACGTAGAACGCCATCGCTTATGAAACGTGCACTCGTGGAGAGCTATCAATGGTTGAGAGTCGTTCGCAGCGAACGCGTACACCCGCGCACGTTTCCATTGTTTGTCATCAAAGATGGCGGCCAATGCAAGGGGTCTACTCATTATAACGTATTAGGTAGCCAGACACAATATTGTAGCACCTGTTCCTAGATATTGCATAAAAGTTCTCTGATTACTCGGCCCACGTAGAAACTTAAACTCTGTTTGCTCAGTTCACATCCCAGCACGCGTAGGCCCTGAGACAACTACATGATTTAGGTGACTCAGGTTTCAAAATGAACTTAAAGGCAAAGAGCTTATGAAAAAAGGATGAAATGTGATATAGTTAGCAATCTCTTGGCTACAAAATAGCTTAGAGGTGTGATACATAATGTCGTTAAACATAAAAAAGGTGTTTATATATTCAAAATGTCACGAATAATAACATTTCTGCTTGAAACATTGCCATGCAAAAATTGTATTGTAATTCACCCGAAATCCAGTCAATACACTACCACTTGAAACTGTCATGCTTGTGAAATCTTGCCTTTGATCGACCCAAGTGTATAACTCAAATTGGGTAGCTCGGTGAAGCTTGTTGAGGGAGCGCGTGTCCCGAATGCACTCAGTGGGAAACTTGCGAACGCTAGGTGGCGGCAGACTTCGTAGTTTTCATTGTTTACGTAGTTCTAGGCATACGCGAATTACTAAGAACAATGGATTTACCTGGTAAGTCTGCTGCCACCTAGTGTCCCCAAAAGTTTCACATTTACGTAACTCAAACAGTTGATTCTTTTTACAAAGTGGGTCAAGTTGTGCAACGACCTGTTGAGGGAAATCGTGATGCGACAGCCTCTTTAAGGAAAAGCACTCAAGACGTTTGTCGGTGGGCGTTTGCTTCATTAAAAGTTGAAGTCGATAGTTCATATCTCACTCGAATGCGGCAGAGGAAGGTTTCGATGGGTCACACTATGTGCAAACAGTGCCATTTATCACGGAATGCTATAGCAAGCAAGTCCGCTTCACTTTCGCTTTGACACGAAGCCTTTAGAGTACATGTAGGGTATAGCTTTGTTACATTGCAGTAGGAATGTATCATACGGTTTGATTTTGTGAATTCTTTGGATGTGATGATTCAGGAAAGGTGCAGATGAGTTAAGAAGGGCCGTGTTTCGTATGTTTTCCAGTTTTGTATGTTTCAGGCGTCTTCGGGATGAGCTTGTTGACTGGGATAGATTAGGACGTACAAGAGGACGGCACTTGGTCGAGCACTTGGCTGCCAAACCGGTGTGTCGGACTTTGTAGATGTAGAGTGTGTGTGGGTGGTGTGCTGTTTACGTACTAACTGAACCATGGCAGTAACTAGGCTCAATTACGCATCAAGAGGCAGGCGCTGGCTGACCAGAGATAGGCCAAACGACTATAGGTCATGTATCTGCGGTTCCATAATTTGTCTGAAAACTTGTAACTGGGGTGAAGTTAGTTGGGAAGGTAGTACGATGTACTGCTTCTAATTCTCAATACCGACTCTGATATTTAAATTCCGACTTTGATATTTCAATTCCGACTCTGATATTCTCTGATATTCTCAAAGAGAAAAGATGTTTATAGAAATCTGGTTCCAGCCAATTCACTTGGCAGTTAGTCTTGTCTTTATGGTGCTCGATAAAGGAATATTGCAAAGTGATGCTGAACGTCGCATCAGAAGTGACTACACGTCGTGCTAGAATAGACGTCTGTCACGCTAGAAGTAATCAAGCGTTGCACTAGTATGATTCACGCGTCACACTTAAAGCAATCACGTGTCACACTGGAAAGTGTTCACGTGTTGCACTATAAGTGTCCAAGACTTTAAAAAACTGCATGAGCTTTCATAGCAACAACTACTTCATCAGATGCAATGAAGGAGACAAGTCAAGTACAAGTTATATATACAAGAAAGTTACCTGTGTCCCACTACGGTGTCTCACTACCAGGAGTAGATGCTCTGAAGTCACCTGCACTGTTTGGTATTGAACTCATTCACCCGTAACTTTCTTATATATAACTTGTACTTGGCTTGTCCTCTTCGTTGCATCTGATGATTGAAGATATTTTGTTGCTACGAAAGCTCATGCAGTTTTTTATGTAATTAGTCTCTGAGTGCTACCACTGTCTTTCTTGGTTTTGTATATTATATGTCACAGCGCTCATCAGTATGACGCTATCACTTCTGGCGCGACGCATGAATGCTTCTCGTGCCAAGCGTGAACGCTTCTCTGAGTGATACAACGCCTCAACACTTCTAGCGCGACGCCAATACACTTCTGGTGCAACGCGTGAAGACTTCTGGTGCGACGCGCTAAAAGAGGAAGGGAAATGACCAATTCCGTTTTGTGATGTACTCATTTTCCAAAAGATAGAGTCCTCGTGTGAGTAGGAAAAAGTTACAAGTTTCTAAACTCACATTAAAATGGTATAAATTGCCATTTTATTTGATACTATTGAGATGCACAATATTTTAACATCCAAAACATCTGATGACATCATTCTGAGTAAAATGGATATGTACATCTTTGAACGGGGATGTTTGGTTCATAACTGACTTTTTCAGAGCGAAATTTGAAACGTGACGTCATTGGATTTCAATAACTAATGATCTTTACATTTCGTCCGGCAAAAGGTCAAATTCAAGGCTGTTTTTGATTGGTTATAATCGAAAGCTAGTTATGAACCAAAATATCTCCGTACAAAAATGAAGAGATCCATTTTTCTCAGAATGATGTCATCATGAGTTTTGGATGTTGGCAAATTTCGGACTGGCAGGCTAATATATACAATGGCGATTAACACCATTTGATAGTGAGGTTAGAGACTTGTAATTTTTCCCCCACTCAAATCAGGACTATTATATCTATTGGGAAATGAGTCCATCACAAAATTGATTTGGTTACTTTCCTTCCTCTTGTAGTATACAAACATTGACTGACCGAGGCGATCCTTGACGCATTTGCCTCGGGAAAATACTACCGCTCCGGGGATCACCGAGGGCGTCGTGGTTTCAACCATAGCAGAATCAATATTTATTTTATTAACACTCCATACATATATAATTGGGCCTAGACGTATAGGTACCACGAAGCTTCTGTTGCTTTGGGTATAGTTCATTGGTTAATTTTGGATAGTGCATTGGTTTCTACAGGTATATAGACCCATTGCACAACGCGCAGCGCACATACACGCGCGTCTCCTGTCCGCCATGCTGGGTGTCAAAACGTGTACAAAAGGATGGTACACGTGTTTACGAACAATGCGCGTGTGAACACGTGTACCATCCTTTTGTGCACGTTTTGACACCCAGCATGGCGGACAGGAGACGCGCGTGTATGTGCGCTGCGCGTTGTGCAATGGGTCTATAGTACATTGTTAGCTGCGTGTATAGCGCGTCGCGGTCGCGGGGTTTCTAGTAAAAATAAGACATATTGCGTGACGCACTCTAAACCAATCAAACGGTAAAATATTTGGAAGGGGTGTTATAATATACAAATATTGACTGCTTCGAGTGGCGTAGTAAAACTAGTCACTCGAGGTGATCCCCGGAGCAGCCTATCTTCCCTCGGCTTCGCCTCGGGAAGATAGGCGGCTCCGGGGATCACCGAGAGTGACTAGTTTTACTACGCCACGAGACAAAGCAGTCAATATTTGTTTTATAACACCTCCTCCATTTTTCTGGTAGAATCAATCGTCAAACCAACTTTACGTACGTGGCAATCAATCGTCAAACAAGAACTGTAAAATCTTACGTTGAAATACCGAGTTTTGACAAAACAATAGGGTACTAGACTACTGCTATTACGTTCGTTCTCTAAACCGTATTTAAAATGCACACATTCTGTTCATTACACCGGGTTCGAGGTTGTCAAGCAGCTCGTTTAAATCAATGTTTGAAGTCAATGTAGTCAGGGTGCCAGGGTATCCATGCACTAGTACATCGGTCGCTAGGCTGTCGTTGAATAGTTCCGTTGAAAAGTTTGCGTTGCGTTCGTGGCACGCACTAGTAAAACTAAGGCATATCATGTGACGCGCGTCGGAACCGGAACCCATTTAGAAGCAAAGTCGAGTTGGAATGTCGTTTCCTTATTAGGTGTACGGAATCCGCACGGGGATATACGGAAAATGCTATAGAGCGAGGGATCGTCGCTCTTTTGGATTTCATAAAGCGACAAATGGTTTTTACAGAGAGTCTGTTAAATGTGTTAAATCTGGTGTGACGCGGTGAGTTTGAAGTTAGACAAGCTGGAGACTGTACGGTTGAAATGACGAGTTAGAGGGCTAAAAATATCTGACCCAGTCTTGGTTTGAGGTTGGTTGGCATGTCTTGAGTAAAGAGAGAATTAGTAGCTGTGACACTAGAATGCGGTTGTATCATATGCTATATATCTTTTTACTGTTGTATTCCAGATTTGTACTGGGTTTATACACGGACAACAAAGAAAGTTGTCAAAGACCAGTAAACTTTATTTTGGGCAGTGTTTGATGGTTGTGTTTTGTAACTGTTTACAAAACACTCTAAGACAGTGTTTGGTATTAATTTGTTTGCATTGCCTGTCTGTCTGGTGAGCGCGGCATTTTAGGTAGCCCTTTACGGTACCCGATATTCTTTGACGATGTGCTTTTTGGGGCGCCGTTTTAGACACTTTAAGTTCTTCCTTCATTTCCCGATGGTGTTGCAATGATGCAGGCTGGGTCTTAAGTTTAATACAAGATGTTCAATCCCTTAGACAGGAGTCTTTCTTTAACTGTTCAGGGACCAATGGTCTGCCAAAATTGACTTGATAAAAATGTCAGTGAGGCACTTACGGAATGCATTGTTATTACCAAGAAACTCACTGCACCCCCCCCCCCAGAAGACGACATGGGTGTATACTAGACCCAATTTTATAAAGTATTGAAGCATAAAGCAAAGGGTAACAAGCCGAAATGAATGAAGTAAACATTGACACGAGTATGGTGGCCGACTCGTTGTTTTGCTCAACAAAGAAATTTGCCGAGCAATTTATTTCCTGAGTACTAGCTTTATGAAATTGAACCTTGATCGAAACCCCGAGCGTAATCAGCTCTCTACAGAGCCACCGCTTCTCGAAAGAGACATCGATCACATGGTGGCCTCGTCTGTTTCCCTCTATACAAGCTCCTTTATAGTCCTACTCATGACACTCATGTATCCCACAATCGTTTTACACTGTTTGATGAATCACCCTCTGTAGTCAAATGTCATCGTTGGTATACCTCCACTCAATTATAGTCTTAAACCAATTCGCCAATACATCTTGGTTGCGCCATTTTGTGAGCCAAAGTCCCCATGTTTAAGCGTTACATACGAAGTGTGAACCCGAGAGCAAGAGGTCAACACAAGTGTACTTGGCACTTGAAACAGTATGTGGACTTCCACAGACGTCCACACAGTATGTTTTTGCCGAGTTGAAAAATATAATTTTTGTTAAGTGTCCATTAGAACAAAGGAGTGGTCACAGAGTGTTTTTAATACAGAGCAGTGTATAGTAGGTAGGTAAACACATTCCAAACGGGGACCTATAACAAAAGGGACAAAGGTCAACGGTTGCTATCACAAAGGGAAACATTGTGGTCAACAGTTGATATCACAAAGGGTTGAACAAAGGAGGGTCTACGATTGTTGGTGGTTACACAACGTGTAAGAGACGTTTACACTCTCACTATAGTTATTTTGTATACGCCAAGTTTAACTCCCAAAATGGCAAGCATAGCAGAGAGTGACCGTGTGTCAACGTTGTCGCATGGGATCAATAATGCCATTTTCATATCCAAAGAAAATATGTTCACGTGTGCTGGTTTGCCCACAGGCTGAATCTCATATCGACTGTAACATTGTAAATAGAAAGGTACGCCCGTTGCTTTCTAATACACGAGAAGAAAATTAAATCTGTATGTCTATTCCAGCAGTATTAAAACGGGACTTGCTTCAATTTCATCATGTTTCATCAATATTGTGTAAATTAAGAGTTTCCGCAATCCAAACAGCAGATAATGTTTTGTCATTGCGCAAGCACGCAGAAACCCTAAAATGTTTGCTCTTCAGCAATCCATCAATATGACAAACTAAAACCAACAAAATCCCCGCAATCCTCCCCTGCATACGGGATTCGGGTCAGCACATTCTCTAATTTGCTGTCGGGACATCGACAAATCTTATTAAATACAGTTTGGAGGAAATAAATGACAAACCGTCCAAACGATCGTCCAGTCGCTTGCATGGTTTATATTAACCCGAGCACTAAAGCAGAACACCAAGTCCCGTTTTGCCACTTCTGTGATATTTTCTGATTGATGACCAAGAAGGGAAGCAATTCTCAAATGTACCGTGTACTTATGCTTCCCGCCCGGAACACGAGACCCTTTTAACGTACGGTATTAGTTACTCGTATATTTTCATGAAACTTCAGTAGAAACGACATGTATGGATTATGAAGGTATCAATTTTCTTCTTCGGAGAAGGTTTTTCTTTTGGAGTTGGTTGTGATTTTTGAGGAGGAAAAAAAAAGGGTCAACGAAGGACGAGTTGGGCTTACGGTAGGGTTGAATTGTACGTGTTGCCCTACGGTGCCGTCCATAGGTTATCCCGTGCACGATTTCGTGATTTTTTTTTTCATGCACGTCCTAAACCATGTCTCGCTGCGTCGTTAGCGTTTCATTACGCGCCACATCGTGCAAATAATGGGTAATTTAACCAAGCCGGATGACCTTGTTGTTTGCATTTTTTATTTGGTGATAGATGTTACGTTTAAAATCATGTTAGTTGGATTTCTTGGTTTATCAAGTAATAAACCACAAGAGAAACTGACTGGGTAAATTTGTAATAGTTTGGGGTTGAACAAGAAAAATTGACTGGAACGGGATTTTAACAAACTTTTTGTAACTTTTTATGATGTTCTAGTTTATTGTGTCGTGTATTTTTGATATTAGGATCGTGTGTGTACTTTGTTAAGTCTGGAGACCTACCTCTTATTGAAATTGCATGGTATTTTTATACAATGTGTGCGGCTGGTTCGAGTTGAAGTCATTGTTGGTGTGATAGTTTCTACTCCATCGTTGGTGCCTCGAGGAATCCGTGATCCATAATTCTTTAATATAAATTCTGTTTTATTGTTATTATCTACATGTGTCGGAATAGCTCTTATAGCTAATAAAATGCCAGCACCTTATGGGAAAAGTTCAAACCAGTTCACTCTCAATAAAAAGCTGTTTTCTAGGCCACGAAAGACGGGGAAAAGCAATTCCACGCCAATTTTAGAAGAGCACTGCGAATGAAAGTAACAAAATAGGGAAATTGCAGCCTTTGGCAAGAGGAAACGTCCGAAGAATTCAAATGTTCTTCTTCCGAGTTTCCATTTGGAGAATTCATGTGATACAATCTACGAACTTGCGTACGTTGAATAAAAAGTAGGTATTGATACAAAATTTAGAAACAGAAAGAAGATACAGAAGTTTGTTTTTTTTAAGCGGTCAAGTTGGGTCTCATTGGTTTACATTGAGAGTGTTGCTCACCCATAGAGTGCGAGTTCGGAACCAGACTTAATTGGTGTGGGCGCGGACTCCTTAATTAACACTAAAACATACATTCGGGGTTATCGTCCCATTGTATATGGCGTTTTTGTTTGTTTTTAAGAGATCTTCACAGGCCTATACGGGTCACCGTACTTCAGTTTTTGAAGATTTCCTGCTTCTATACCAATCAATCAGCAATAAACGGAAACAAAATCTCTAAAGGTCTACAAATTAAGGGTTTTAATGACAGTTTAAATAGCAACAATAGTGGTGTCTGCAGCACTCAGATCAGTCATGCGGTGACGCTCATGGCGCTCCAACATTATTACCCCGGTCACGGAGCCGTACTAGTTCAGTCCGTAAACCATCTCAGCTCCCTGGGGAGTGTACAGCCTGTGCTGTCAATAATTATGTAGTTCATCAAGCTAAACCAATTACAAGAACCATCTATCCCCTCAAGAGTAGCCATTCACACCTGGGTGAAGAGAAGCAACTATAGTTAATAAGTGGCTTGCTCATCAGCTGGTCACAAGTGTCTTGACCGGGATTCGGACCCGATGACTTAGCCACCAGAACTCGAGTCCGGTGCACTGGACCCTTGGCCACGACACGCTAGTTGCAATATAGAGCAAATATTGATTCAGTTGATGTACATTTAAGTTCTGGGTCAGGAAAGTCCAAGATAATCGTTTTGAAAATGATTTAGACATTACTTAAAGTCTCACAAACAGAATCAAGCATTAGACAAAAAGAGCAAAACTTGCTCGGTGTTCGGGTTGTTCAGATCTTATTAGGTTGATTTTTACTTTAAAAAACACCAACTAAACAGAAAATCGTTTGGCTGAAATTTATGTTTGATTTAAAGTTGTCACTTTGAGCAATCGTCTCTGTCTTCCAATTCTGGCATCTTAGAGAAAATTGAGTTTGCATAGATCCTCGCGAGGAGAATGTGACACATAAAACCGTAACAATGTTGAAACCCACATTTGTGTGTCTTTTGATACTTCTACGGTGAAAATGCAAATAGACTCCTCCAAAGCATTTTTCTTTTTCTTCAGTCCTTTTAGAGGTTTACGTCTTTTTAAAAAGTTCTATATCCTGCACGTGTGTAATGTTTCAAGATACTTGAGACGAGAGGGGACAAGAATCTCTCACGCGAACACAACATCGCCGGGCTAATTTCCCTCTCCGTCCCCTTAATTCGTCAAAATGGTGGAATTGGAACCGAGAGTGAAAGTGGAGGAGCCACGGGAAAGACGAAAGGAGGATCGCAAAAGGCAGTGAAGCGACTATTAATATGGTGACTGGCTTATATCAAGGGTATAGCACAGCATCGCTGGTGATTCTTAAACTTGATGCTTCTGGTAGTCTTTTTGAAGCAAGATGAAGTAAAGAGTGAAGTACTGTTAGTTGTATAATTACTTCTTTGAATCAAGACAAGGTAAAACTGCGGTTGTCAGACAGAATCTCTGTCAAAATGATCTAGAAATGGGTTAAACTGACGCAGAATCCGTGTTGAAAATCCCTGTGTTTATTACCAGCTCCCGGATTCAACCTAACCCGGAAACAGGTCAAGTTCCCTGGGACCCAGATTCAAATAAAATACAAAACGAGACAAACTGCTCAGGAAAAAGCGAAGAGAGATTATCATAAAATGTAAAAACTGTTAAAAGTTAGATTTAGTTCCACTGCCCTTCAATTGATAATGATTATTTGAACATTTTTATGCTATTAGGAAGTAGATTCTATTCATGAATCCCAGCATACAAAATTGTATTGCACTCTGTCCCTTTTATTCTTGGAACAATAAAACTATGCTTAAATATGCATTAGAATAATTATGCAAATCTGAAACCTACCTGAATTTTCGACAGAGGTATAGTTTGGTGCCATGTCATGAAAAACTGTATAAGCGTGGTTCAGCTTGAGTTGTATAACACGGTCGTTAACGCTTAAAATGCCCAGTTTGACCAATATAAATTATGTCTGACCAACATAAGGTAGTTGTAAGGACAAGGGTTTTCCATAAGAAATGTTGCGTACCAAGTCTATGGGAAAATGTTAAGTACAGGGACAAAGAGAACGAACAAAAAGATGTCTCCACAGGGATTCATATTTGAGAATGTGTGAACTCTTTGTATGACCAAAGTGCAAAGTGAGCTCATCCCGGGAGCTTTAATAGTCTCAAACTCGGGAAATGTTTACTCCGGGGTAGCAGCAGCAGTATAAAGTCAACTCGCATTGCGCTTGTCGCCTCTCTAACACCTATAGGCTTATCCAGTTCACTGAACAGGATATCATAACTGAGCGTGGCATTTGGGCATTCCCGGAATATTTTCTCGCCTCCTGTAATTAAATCCGGCAAGATAAAAGAGGGAAATAGTGGGTATTCCATCCGCCCAAAATGTCTACGAAGGCGTTAACGGAAAATTTATAGTGTTAAGAAAGGCTTATTCCGCTGACGATACAAAAATATATATGTAATTGCAGCCATGGCTGAAAGGAACAGGTGCTGGTTCGGTTTGGGCGCGAACATGTTATGCCCCACTATTAAAGCCATGGTTGAAGGGGGAAAAGTTGCAATTCTTACAGAGTGTTTAAGTCAAGTTCTTCAATTTCAGAATAAAGGAAACATTGAAAGCATCTGTTTTAGGAACTACTCAAGTGTATGGTTCTGGGAATAAACGAAACAAATTTTGCTAGAATGAATTTATTCTTAAGAATATTCTTAAGAAATAAAAAGCTTCGATTGTCTTTACTAAGACACCTCTGTTATGGCCTAAGTGGTGGGTAGATTAAACACATTCAAACCGGGGACTTATAACAAAATGGAAAATAGGAAGTCCACTGTTGGGTGAAGGTCCTCGGTTGGTAAGTATACACAAGACCAAATGGAGTTGTTACCAAAAAGTTAGAGTACAAACAAAAGAGGGACAGTTAAAGGAGGTCCCGATTACAGGGGTTCGTGTAAACGTGTCCACCCGTTGACACCAATTGGAATTGAACAAGATGGATCTGGGAGTTGTGACCGAGGGCGTGCTCTATTCGATAACATGGAAGAGAAGTCCTCGATTGAACGGTCGACCAATGTGTGGGGGCCTAGAGGTTGTCGGGGAGGAAGAAGAGCATATCAGGTGGCACGGGTCAGGCAATATCACGTGGTCAAAGGCAGTTGTTTTCAAAGTCACCGTAGAATGGAGACAAACTGAAATATTAAGTGAAGGGGAGGTCTTTCAAGCTTTTGTGGCTTGTGTTTGGAGTGGGGGTTAGGGTCAAAGTTGCTGCGGGTTGGGTTATGGTAGATGGACTAGTCCTTTCTTCAAATTCACGGCGAAAGGGGGGCACGACTGGTAAACCCCTCATGCAGGATAAATCAATCTTTTACTATTAGGGAAATTAAAGTGAATAACATGGTTTGTTATTTTGCTTTGAAATGAGGATAGAATGAACGAACAAAGTAGAGGTTTGGTGATACTATAATATTTGGAGGTTGGTTGGTTTTTAAAATGATCTGTCTAAAAGAGAATCTTTCAGGCTCTTTCAACCGAAAATTAGGCTCCCGACCGAAAATTAGGCTCTCCCAACCGAAGATTAGGCTCTCCCAACCGAAGATTAGGCTCCCAACCGAAGATTAGGCTCCCAACCGTATATTAATTTCTTTCAACCGAAGATTAGGCTCTCAACCAAAGATTAGGCTCCCAACCGAAGTTTTGGCTCTTCCAACGGAAGATTAGGCTCCCAACCGAAGTTTGGGCTCTCCCAACCGAATATTAGGCTCCCAACCAAAGATTAGGCTCCTAACCGAAGATTAGACTCTTTCAACCAAAGATTAGGCTCCAAACCGAAGATTAGGCTCTTTCAACCGTAGATTAGGCTCCCAACCGAAGATTAGGCTCTTTCAACCGAAGATTAGGCTCCCAACCGAGGATTAGGCCCCCATCCGAAGATTGGTCTCTCAACCTTGTGTGTCTTTAACGATGTAGTATTCTTGATGCGGACTCGCAACAACGCGAGTAGTCTTGCAACCTCTCTTTGTAGAAGGAGAGACAACCTTGTAGGATTTACATTATTTTTCCCGCCATTGTATTTAGGTCACGCTGAGTGGTTTGATTTTATATATTCGTTTCTTTCGGAGTAACTTCATCAGCACATTTTTCTCCCACATGAAAGGTTCCATTTACATACCATGATCTCACGGGCTTGAAAACACCTTACGTTTACTGCAACTTTTTTTTTTATCTCATTGAAAGATGCACTTAATATATGGTGGGAAGAGTACAATCTAAACATGTTATCAGTTTTACTAAGGATGGATACATTAATATTAATATTAATCTTAATAGTTAATTAAAACAGGTGTAACATAAGGTATGGAACGTTGTTATTGACACGCATGCGCGTACATTTTCATCTGCGGCACAAAAACGAAGACCTATATTATTTTCCATAATAAAATCCTACTGTTCCCATTTTATCCATTTCAAGTGGGTCGCCGGTTGGCCGAAAAATAAATATTTAATAATAGCTGCTGTAAAATATCTAACAAAATTATGCCAGTTGCGAGTTGTTTGTTGACTCTTCGTTTCATTGCATTTATTTTTGTTAAAAGATGAAAACAATTTATGTAAATTACTACAATTACACAGTAAATAAACGGTGTTTTGTAGTATTCAAACTTTACGAGGGCGGAGGTCTCCTTGTTGCAAGTAAAGTCGTGATGGATTAGACCTTTCACAAATTGCCCAGCATTTCGAAATCAATTTGTTGTATTGTCCACAAACAAGGTGCTGTTTGGTTTCTACTTGACTAGTTTGTGTAGCTGTTTAAGTTGTCCATTACTATCGTTTGGTGCAATTGAATAGCTTCTCTGACGTCACCATATCAAATTTGATGCTTAAAGAACGACCATCACAGGTGTCGTGCTGAATTTCTTTCAGCTTGATGCATGCAGCCTTGAGGCAGAATTGCAACAACACTTCAATAAAATAACTAAAGAAAAATATAAATAAAATTACAGTAATGAAAAACAAGCATCTGGTTTCGCACATAAATTAATAGATTATTTTATAGGTCAATATTTTATAGGTTAATCAAAAATATATTCTTGGGAAAGAACATTATAATTCGATCCAAATTACATTTCAAAGTAGAACCATGATACAGCAAGTAGATAAAGGCATAAGAGAACTTGGTTCTGGTTTGGACATGGTCCTATTTTTAAATGTTTGACATAATATATTATTTAATATGATAACGCAGTATTACAATAGCTTCACTAGTGCAGGAAAAACGACACAGTTCAACAAAAAAGCACACAATATTTTATTTATGGAGATTGCAACGTCATATTTTGTCAACATTTGATTTTGAAGAAACTTACAGCTCAAAATTTGTTCAGCTGTTATTAATTTCACAATAACTGTAAATAATTTTACAAATTACTCTAACTTAAATATGTTTAAATGACGATACTTAATGTAAAAATGTAAATATTCCTATTTAAAGTATGAAGTGTTGTATTATGTATTTTTTTTTATTTATTCATTTTTTGGTTTAAATCATGCCTGCCAGAAAATGACCTGGTTTGTAGAAAGTCCGTTTTTATCTTCTTTATTTATCGTTGAGTAATTCGTTCCTAGCAATAGTACATGTATACCCATCTGACATTTTGTACGTACACATTTCCACAATACATTAACATTCAAGTCTTACTTATAAAACAGCGCATGTACTTTGGAGAGAAGACGGTGAATATACATTTTTTTTAAAACTGTAACGAAATCAGATAGCGAATGAAAATCGAATCCACATACGAGGTTCGAGTCTGAGGCTGGATTTGAAACGAGGTTAACAAAGGTGAAATGCTGGGAGGTGGGTGGTGGGGGGGGGGGGACACTGCCGAGCCAACTTGATCCGGTTATTATGCTGCGAGTAGAAAGTGTAACGGATATCACATTTTGAACATTTCATGGACGCGGCACACAACCCTGAAGGTTGTCGACCTCGGCAAGCACTGTTTTCCTGTGCCCGTCACAATGTGGTTATCAACACTGTTCAAATTTACGCCCGACTTTCACAGCCATGCCTGTTCGATTCCTTTGCGGGTCCTCTCGCCCAAGTGCTCCAGCGTCATGTGCATTTCCTTTCCTCTATGTGTAATGTATACATTCTTCATGTTGTATTGTTTGCAAAGCACTTGTAACCTTTTAAATAAAAAGTGTTTATTTAAGTATAAAGTGTAGGTTAAAGTTGCATGGCCCGGAAAAAATAAGTTTGAAGATTTTCCTTTCTCTGAACGAATTTTGACAGAAGGAAAAACATACAAAAACGGACAATATGCACAAAATACATGCAAGTTGTTTGTACATGGCTGACGGACGCGAGATAGTGTCAGGATCAAGACAATAGTTAAATTTTAGTTTTTAATTAAATACCACATACCATTGGGATTTTTAAATTTTATTTCTCAGGCAGTATAGGTCCCTACCTTTATAAAATGAAAGATTATATCTTTCCCGAATCTATACGAACAGCTGTTGAAAGTTTAAATCAAAGTTTTGGGATCAAATCGGCCAAAAATGTCGGGTCTAACATTTGAGTAAGAGTGTTTTGGGGTAGCGTGTTTTATGGAGAAAATGAAACAATTGTATGAATAAGAAGACGCGAAAAGTAAAAACCTTGAGAACATTGAGTTATAGTTACGAATGTTATCCTGTGGGTTAGTCATCGCGTCACGTACACGCGTGCGTATCGCCTATAGCCCTATACTATGGTGGCCCTGAAGGGACATCGCATATCGCAAACGTGTGCGCATACGTATGCGATGTCGCGAAATTTATCGCGAATATGTGCGCACACGTATGCAATGTCGTGAAACAATTCGCGAATATGTGCGCACACGTATGCAATGTCGTGAAACAATTCGCGAATATGTGCGCACACGTGTGCAATGTCGTGAAACAATTCGCGAATATGTGCGCACACGTGTGCAATGTCGTGAAACAATTCGCGAATATGTGCGCACACGTGTGCAATGTCGTGAAACAATTCGCGAATATGTGCGCACACGTTTGCGAATTCATTTGCAATGTCGTGAATTTTATTGCATACCTTGTCGCATACCTTTGGGGTGATGTCATTTTGCGGGCAATTTTTTAGTAACCTAGGGAGTACGCAAGCTACCTCCATGGTGTGGCCATGCCTAGCCGGCCAGCCACATGGTGATGGTACAGCATCATATCACAAAACAAAAGGTCCATGCAAACAATCGTCGGACAATTCTCACTAAAATGAGCACCGGTACAATGGTTAGTATAATAGTTATTCACTTATTAGAAAAGCGTGAGGAACAGAGTGCGCTCGAAGGTAAATTAGTCAGACCCTATTTATATCTATTTGTACGTCTCGATCCCAGACTAGCTGCTACAACTCCCCAGTTCATTAGGAATTTTATTGAATGGTATGCGACAAGGTATGCAATAAAATTCACGACATTGCAAATGAATTCGCAAACGTGTGCGCACATATTCGCGAATTGTTTCACGACATTGCACACGTGTGCGCACATATTCGCGAATTGTTTCACGACATTGCATACGTGTGCGCACATATTCGCGAATTGTTTCACGACATTGCATACGTGTGCGCACATATTCGCGATTTATTTCGCGACATCGCATACGTATGCGCACACGTTTGCGATATGCGATGTCCCTTCAGGGCCACCATACTATACAGGACTCTTCCTCTGTGCTGCATGTAGTACAACACGAAAGTGAAAGGCCGTCAGGGCTTCCGTACGCCCAATGTTTCGCCACTTCCGGCTCCGAAGCCGCCTGTGCGTTTGTACGTAAACCATTCAAAGCATTTGCTATGAAAGAAGCTTTCAATTTTGAGAGGATTTCAGACTTTGAAGGACGTATGTAAAAGCCAAGTCCAATTATTACAATTTTCGTGCGTTAACCATCAATGGAAAACTAACTCAATGCATGTATTCCATATGGGTTTCTGGTAATCAGTAGAGCCAGATTGTGTAAAGACGGCGTGGCGTACAGACACAAAACGTAATCCTGAGTCTCAGACTTTATTGTAAACCGTATTAAAGGCACTTCCCATTTCAGTAAATCATATAATGGAGTGTGTTCGGTGCTTGACTGTTTCCTCGTGCATGGTTGTTGCAATGGAAGCCAGTTCATGCTCAGCTTAAACTTAACAACTTCTTACTCTTTTACTGTAGGCCTATCCTCACGTGGTGTACCCCAAACAGGTGCACACAATAACAGACCTGTGAAAATTTGGGCTCAATTGGTCATCGAAGTTGCAAAGAAAATAATGAAAGAAGTAAACAAACAAACAAAAAACACCCACGTTGCATAGATGTGGACCTGAGAAGTGTGGACCTGAGAACAAAAGAGGTCCACATAATGTAGGGACTTGAGACACTATCTGGACTTACACACGTCCACACAGTGTTATTTACAGTGTTGAGGAATAGGACATTCCTTAAATGTATAGAACAAAGGAATGTCCACACAGTGACTGCAGCACTGAGCTGTGTGTGTTTTCAGATTCCTGAGAAAGGCTTCATTCTTGAAGCCTGTCTCGGATTCAAATTTCGATGTAAAAAAATGACCTCTTTCTCTGAAACTCCATCACTTCAATGGTGTCGATTCTAGCAATGTTTTATAACATCAACAGCTCTCCAGTGCTTTTTACCAAGTAGGTAATTACCAAAGGTTTTCCCTCCCTTTAATGCGATACTGCAGCGACTAACATGAAGATCACTAATGTTTGAGCCTCATCCACCCCCCCCCCAACCTTGACTTGTAAAGCTGGGGTGTACATCGATAGAAAACGCAGCAAAGAAACGAGCGTTGTCTTTTCATCCGTCATCATCAAGGCAGTGATTTGAGGTACATGTCAATTGATAACACCACTCATGTCTATTGGAAATGTACTTACCGGCAGCACATGATTCATGTGTATACACGCATCCACCACCAGTTTGTTTACATTTGGTTAAATCATCTCTTAACATGGTGGGAGTGGCAGTGCCTTTTGAACGCCAACTTGACGAACCCATAGTGCAACTATAGCGTGTCATTCTGGAGCCAATTGCGGAACTGGCAAATAAGCTTATTGAATCCTGCAAAATGACCAAGAAGCTTAGCGGTGTTTTTTTTCCCGGGACTGAAAACTCCTAACGAGCTTAGATAGAAGGGGCTCGGTCTGACACGGATTTATCTTAGGAAATAAATCAGCCTTACGCCAAAGGTGACGTCACAATACGTATCACGATTGTGACAGCTCGTAACGATGAATGTAGGTACCTTGTGAAATCGAGCCCTATGGGTATAACGTAAAGCGCTTTGATATTAGAGTTAAAAAGCACCTGTCATTTATTGATATTCTCATTATTCTACTTTTCAATCTGACACCGTCTGCTCTTGGGTTTCTTACAGCCATTGCACTAGGCTGCCGGTATTGAGAGTCCGTATTTTTGTCCCTTTCTTTCTTTCTTTCTTTCTTTCTTTCAGTTTGCCTCCTCCCCTCCCTCTGTCCCTTTCCCCCTCCCCTTCCCCACCCTTCTACTTGAGAGTAGGATGGTATCGTAGAGGTGATAGGCACCTGTTCCATTTTGCCACTCACTGGCAATTTAATGTAACTTTTTAAAAAGATTGTTTGTATACTGTACGTTATTGTAAATACTATTTTTTTTAATTATGTAGTTATCTTTTTATTACCTTATGAATTTTCTTTCTTTTTGTAAGGCTGTGCCAATAAAGAAGTGTAATAAAATAATAACAATTTGGCTGAGTTGCCGTGGCGAGTCCTCCTCTCTCTCTCTCTCACTGTAGTAATTATACGAAAGTAAAAGTCGCGGGGCCGACTTCACAAAGAGCTAGATTGATCTTAACAGTGTCCCAAATCTTAATTGCTAAGCAAAGTGGGATGTCACAATAAAAATCACTATGGTAACACTGACAATTCATCTTAAGATGAATCTTAGCGCTTGTGAAATCGGCCCCAGGGCCGATTTTTACAAAGAGCTAAGATTGATCTTAACAGCCAATCAATCGCAATGGCGAGACAACGTGTGATATCACAATACAAATCTCTCTGGTAATACTGACAACTCATCTTAAAGATGAATCTCAGTGCTTTGTGAAAATCGTGCCCATCAGGTTGAAGAGGATTGCTGGTCCGTCCTCATTAGTTGTTTGTTCTCAGCGTGTACGGTGTATCTCGAGAAATGAATGTCTTGATTTATTGAGAGCACCAATTCCTGCAAATAAATGGCGCGTATCTGTGTTTCGGAAGCGCCCACATGAAATAGGGCTCTGACGTCATCACCACAATTGGTCATGATACCATTGGTAGTATCAAAGGTGGTTTATAAACGAAGCGGTATAGCTTGACGGCCCGCTTATAAACTATGATTGCTGTAGGCGAGTCGGCTGCTTTGGGAGTGTTTTCCCCGTCTGTTGCTGTGTTGTGACCATTTTAAAAGCATTTTTGGCTTTACAAAATGGCAGAACCTGGGCAGAGATTGGCCGCGTGTGACGTCAGTGGATCCAAATGATCTTCAATATGATTATTGATATGAGATAAGAATGGAGATCAGTGTATAGACGCCTTACCGCCGTCCTCGAAAGTTAAGTCATAAATACATAATAGTTTGATTAGTGCTTCTTTATATGTAAGCGCTATTATTGATGTTATATATAACACAGTTCAAAATGTTATGTTAAATATAGAAATAAAACGTACCCAATGCAAGTTATTTGATGAAAAATCATACTCTGGCCAAGGTGAAAAAATTCCCTCGAAATATCTTAGACTTTAAAATGGGACAGTTTTTGATAAATTACTGCGTGAACCAATTAGTTTTGATCGCGTGTGGCCAGAGCCTCTTGTTTCAAAACAATCAATCACACAAGGGTTTTTTTTTTTCTCTGTCTGTTTTGTTCGTGACTGCGGTGACCGAGTGAGCAGGTTTGTTATTTGGGTCGCACAAAGTGTGAATCCGGGACCTGGACAATAGTTACCAATGCTGTCCACGTGCTTTAGGGCACATGTGACGGACAACTAAGTGATTGTCTCGTTGCCTTTAAGAACTATGCACCCATCTCCGAAATATTATATAACTCAATGTAATATTTCGTCTCTTCAAAATACTGTTTCGTTACTTCCAACCGTCAGATACTTCTTAGCTTTTAGTTATTTTGAAATAATCACCCTTCAAATTTGTATTGTGCCCCCATCCCTAAAAAAGGTTATAATAATAGTTTTTAGTTCCTTTGAATATGTTCTGTGGTCACGGTAATGAAAATAAATAAATATATAGCGCCAGCATCCTCCAAATTTTACGCATGAATATAAGGTGCTATGGTCACTGGGCCATTTATCCTGCCAGGATGTAGCGTTGCATTTACCTGACCGCACAGGCACGCCAAGAACTGTTAATCAAAGAGGGGCTACAAGGTCAACTTTCAGTTTTGGATCCGGTCAATTTTCCAATAGATAGAGTCCTTATGGAAAAGGGGGTTAAATTACAATAGATAGTTCCCAATAGACGCCATCTTTACGGGCAAATTGCATTTTGGCTTGCAGGCGCGTCATACGCTCAAATTATTAACGCAGCCGCGCAGTTTACTAACCAATCCTGCAATGAGTTTTGTGAAATGTGCGCGTGCTGCACGCCGTTCTCGCGCAAAACGCTTGACTGTGTGTTCCAAATTGCCCGTAAAGATGGCCGATTTACGTCATATTGCAACCTATCTATTCTCTGACCCCAAGTTAAATTGGTAAAAAAAAAATCACACTGTTTGTGGTACCCTTCAAGGTGTACTTTTCGTCCAAATCTAAAAACGTTCGATGACGTCACATGTAAAATATAATGGTCTACCATTTTGCACAGAGAACTTTCAGTTCATTCCTGATTTCTGATGATTTTTTTTTTTTTAAATGGTATCGGCGCAGAAACTCCTCTTTGGAATGTACAGGGTTTTTGCTGTCCGATGACGTCATGTTTCAAATTCCGTTCCGAAGAGGATATCGTATAAAATAATATTCTACGCCATTTTAACGTGAGGTTAGTGACTTGTAACTTGTTCATGAGGACTCGATCTATTGGAAAAGGAGTGCTCCACAAAACTCACCTTGGAGTCTCTCGTTCAAAGTTACGGTGGCTCCTTATGGGAAAATGTTTCGTTCCATAGAAAAAGTCATCCATTGAAATGAGATTATTTCCATTCCGCGTATTTGGAATTGCAACAATCCGTCCCCTTCGAACAATATTATTACGCTTTTCAAAAACGATCAAACTACTTGGGTTGCTATTGCAGAAGCTATCTATCCTTGACGAGAAGGGACGACTTTATTTACATCCTGTGTCACACATTCCTGTCAGGAAGAACTGTTGTGAAAAAAAATGTTTACACTATTTTCTCTTTAAGCGAATGCATAGCCGGTTTTGGTCGTAGGCGAGGGAAGCAGCGACCTTGCCATAATCTAGAGCCATAATCTATATAGGTGCACCAAACGAGAGTATTTTAATATCATTGCATGGTGTGTATGTCTCACAAGACAGACTGTATTAATTTCCTGTGGTTTTTTTTTTTTTGGCCTGATTGAAAGGCAAATTGACTGCATCTTGTCTTCGTTATAAGGAAAAGTAATATTTTCTTAAGATGAAACATGCGGGATCGCAGTACAAATAGAAGACTATGTGGGTGATACAGTCAAGGATATTGCTGACGAGGTGGATTACGGACTGGGCTTGTCAACGGTCCAGAGCGCTCTGTAAACTTCTGGTTCAGAATTTACCCAGATCTGAGTCTCATGTGGTGTGACCCATTTCTGGGTCACTTTGACCCGGATTATGTGTCAAAATGACCCAGAAATGGACCAAACTGTCGCAGTATCCGAGTATTCATGTAACCTGACCCATATCTGGGTCACTATGACCCGAATTCTGTGTCAACATGACCCAGGAAATGGGTCAAACTGTCGCAGTATCCGAGTACTCATGTGGCCTGACCCATTTCTGGGTCAGTATGACCCGAATTCTGTGTCAACATGACCCAGGAAATGGGTCAAACTGTCGCAGTATCCGAGTACTCATGTGGCCTGACCCATTTCTGGGTCAGTATGACTCCGAATTCTGTGTCAAAATGACCCAGAAATGGATCAAACTGGCGCAGTATCTGATTTCAAATCCAATTTGAATTTAATCCGGGTGAGCCAGACCCACATATGGGTCAGGTCCCCCGGGATCCCACGGAATCTGGGTCAATTCTGACCCGGGAGATTTAGACGGGTGTAAGCAAGTATTTTTTTCTGCTTGCTGACCCTTAATGGTATCAAATTACACTACTCATCTGCAGGGTAGCTGTATCTGAGAGTCAAAAAGAAAACGTTCTGTTTGCATTAATAAAAATATACGTTTGCATCTTCTGTATTTTCTCTTCTGAGTGTCTACAGATATATTAATTAATTTGAAACAATTTAATCAGTCTCTTTTGTTTTACTGGTAAGCTAGCTGGGTTTTTTTTCCCTCAGAGTATGTGACCCTCAGGGATTTGTAAACAAAGGCATTGAGGTCATTTACTCAAACACGACTGAACAGGCTCAACGAAGTTTCTCAGACAAGTGAAGTTGTTCTTGCTTGTTGGTGTTGATATGAGGATGGACTACACAAAAACTATAACAAAATTTGACTGGCAATTGCAATTAATTAGTTATTTTGTAGGGGTCAGCTACAGCTAAGGTATCGATACGCAGGAATCGAACTTGTCCTATAGCAGAGTTCATGTAATAGCAAAGCAAAGAACAAATCCACCGTTAAAGTTGCTGTGATTTTACGAAAATTTTATGGCTACAGGCCAATGATTGAAGAGCGTTGACGAGACAGTTTACGACCGGCTGAGTCGAGACGGTGTGAAAAGTATCAACATTCGGATTTAACGATCCGATTACTAAAACACACTCAGGATTAATGTGCTGGAAGGTGCACACACACACAATCTGCAATAATGAAGAGCAAAATTGCAGTTTCAAATTGATGGGGGTTGTGGGGGGGGGGGGGGTAGCACAGATCGACTACAATAATAGTCGTACGAGTAAAGGCCACGGTTTACGTTGCTGTTACAAGGCGGGAGCGGACGTCGCGATCGATTTGAATCATGTCCCATCTCCGCTTTACGCTACTATTGATGTCATCTTAAAGCAGATTCAATGTTTTCATTCCGTCATTAATTGGACTCGATGTGATTCGCATGTGGTCTGCAAATCACGCTGCTACCATTTTATCTCTTTCCCCCCTTTTTTTTGTACATCTTTTGAATTGCATGGTTGAGCACTCGCAGCTGAATGAAGTATTTTGTGTTAGATGCAAATGAGTTTATTCTTGCGTCAAGCGGCTAAAGTGAAATATATCATGCGGTCCACATTACCGAACGGACCAGTGGCAACGTTTCAATTGGCTAAAGTATGCTTAAAGCACACAACGCGGAGCAGAGAATAAAGCGGCCTAGCAGATACGGATTAACTAATAAGGGCCTTTTGAAATCACGGTTTTGGCTTGGGCTCCGGCTTATAGGCTCCGGCTTATAGGCTCCGGCTTATAGGCTCCAGCTTATAGGCTTCGGCTTATAGGCTCCGGCTTATAGGCTCCGTCTGTGTTTTCGGTGCTGAGCTTCAGACAGGAGGACAGAGCCTAAGCCGGAGCCCTCAAACCGTGATTTCGAAAAGGGCATGTGAATTGTTTTCAAATCATACACCATGGAAGGCAACAATAACCCATATGCGCAAGCGCCTTCTTAAAAATATACCGCAATGCATTTTAGGAAACCAAGTGCGGTTAAACAATAAGTAAATCGGTCAATATGGGCGCCATGCTGTAGTGTACGTTTAACTATACCCGGTTGAGTTGTTATGTACCGCATTACTTCAAATCCAGCTCGCCATGATGGTTGCAGGTGTTGCTTGGACTCGCATTTCACTCAGAATCTTGCGCACGATCATGCGCATTTTGGCTATGAAATTAGTTTATATATTTTCCTTCAGCCTTTGTATGGATATATCACTTAGTGGGCCAACGATTTTGCAGAAGAGGGTATATGAAGGGTTGCAACTTTGGCCATAAAAAGGGCTTAACCGAAAGGTTGGGAAGGATTGTGAGAACTTGGATGGGGTTGTAGATTCCGGCCAGAAACTTTTTGCACTCGGTGTCGTCCCAGTCACCTCGAAGATACCGTTATACAGCACTGTGTGGTTTCCTGCCGTTTTGAATTGTGTGTCTGTTTGCTGTTGTTGTTGTTGTCGCTGCTGATGCTGCTGCTGCTGCCGCCGTCGCCGTCGTCGTCATCGTTGTTGTCGTTGTTGCTGTTGTTGTCGTCGTCGCCGTTGTCGTCGTCGTCGTCGAAGTTGTTGTTTTAGTTTAAGGTAGAGTTCCACCTCCTCGAGATGCCACAGACTCGCCAACGTACTACATATTTTAGGTAAAACTGCTGGGTGGATCGATACTTATCATGCGGGTACCGAGGAAGATCCTATTAGAAAGAATAATTCAAATCGACGCTACAGTTTATATTTAATGTAAAAGGGTTCAAGGTTTCTTGCATTGTATATTATTGACTCCCTGTGAGTGGTTGGTTCTGCTCCGTGCTTCCGTTGATTCTTATCAAGTGAATCGAAGGATTTCATCGTTCCAGACGATAGGGGACAATATCCGCTCCGTGCACGACCGGATGGCTGCCCCCCCCCCCCCGAAAAAATGCAGACTGTTATAATAACCGTGTGATTTCATCACGTGATTGTCGATGGGGGCCCCTTAATGGAGCTTGAGACCTTAATGAGTTCAATACATATGGTCCGAAACAGTTATTTAAATGTAGCCTCTGACATACCCACATAAATACGGACTGAAATGTAGCCCAGAACTTACACTTTGAAAACTCCCGGGTCAAAATTGACCCAGATTTCTGGGTCCCGAGGGCCCTGACCCATTTCTGGGTCATCGTTTGTGGTCAAAATGCCCCAGAAATGTTGCCTGACTAGGACCTAAAATCGGGGTCAATTCTGACCAGGGCGTTTGTGTAGAATGACCTAAATATAGCCCCACCCAGATATCTATAACAATTTTAGAATGGCTTCAAATGTTGCATTCGGCAGAGTGTCTTTTGCCCGGACCGATGAAATTACGTTGCTCGATTTGGAAGCTCGACGCACTCGTCTTACACATCAACAGAAATCTTCTCCGTTTAATCTCTACATTAATTTTCTTCAGAGTCGTCTTGTGATTATGTTGTTGGTATCAATAACCCATGTTATCATTTTGCTGCTGACTATTCTTTAACTAAATATCTCTGTTTGGTTTTTTTTGACAGGAAGCTGCTGCGCTATCTTGAATGAATAGCCTCAGGGCGATTGTGAACGTCATCGAGGCAAACCTTCAGTCTGCTTTTGAAAAAGGTATACATCATTGGTTTGAGTAGAAGTATTAACTCACGTTCTATATATTCCAGTTCTTTAAAGTTGAGTACAACAATTTTACAGTAAAAAACAAATAAAAAATATCAGAACTGCTGGCCACGAGCAAAATGCACAAAAGAAATCCGCGGTAGCCCTGGCGAGAGAACACCGATGGGGGCAAGCGGAGCTCCCTTGCCCTCCAAGGGTTGTCTACTTGGGTCTCGGGTACGGTTGGGAGCCGTACCTCGGATGAGGAGAAGTCCCAGAGAGATGTACACCAAGAGCGGAGTTGGAGGCATTCAGAGGAGCACCAGACATCAAACAAACATTCCAACAATCTCCCGTACACTCTAAAAACTTCCGGGTTGAAATGAAATCCAAATAATCCGGGTCTCGTGGGGGCTGACCAATTCCTGGGCCATTATGACCCTGAATCTGGGTCAAATGACCCAGACATGGGTCAGCATGACGCAGAATTCGAGTTGAAGACCCATTTTTAAAAACCACATTCCTTGTCAAGCTGACCCGGAGATGGGTCAGCTCCCCCCCCCCCCCCCGGACCCGGAATCCGAGTCAATTCTGACCCAGTAGTTTTCAGAGTGTACTAAATAAATTACTAGGATCACACAGACAAGTTGACATAGGATAACTATTCAAACAACGATCGAGACTTTAAGCCCCTTCAAAAATATCCAAGATACGCCGTACCCACCTTTTAATTCTCGGCCAATTATCACATAATCGGTCGAGGCAGGAACTAGCACGTTTATTCCCCCCCCCCCCCTCCCAAGGAGCAGGCGTGCGTAGTCTTTCAAGGGCAGCATGTTTTGCAAGCTCCCCAAAACAGAAATCCATTTAATTGATTTTCTGGGGTCGTCGAGACTATCATCTAATGGGATACATGATGATTTCGGACATATTCACGGATGAATCATGAAACGGAATGTTGCATGAAAACCATTTAGAAGTGGGTGAAACTTAATCTCACATTTAGAGTGCCTTTTCGAAAACTAAACACAGCAAATACTCTCTGAAAAAAAAACCGTGTCAGAATTTAACCGGGATTCCGGGTCTGACCCGAGGGAGACTGAACCATTTCTGGGTCAAGCTGATCCGGAAAGTAGTTTTAAAATGAGACATAGGACTAACTCAGACTCTGCGTGAGTTTGACCCGTTAATTCTGCGTCATTTTTGACACAGATTCCGGGTCATACTGACCCAGAAATGGTCGGGACCCGGATCCGAGTCAATTCTGACCCGGAAGAGTTCATAGTTTATATCAGAATAAGAGCTTTCAAATAAAACCTAATATAGGACCCATAAGGTAACTATTTCTCGACATTTTGAATGTTTCAAGACAGTACATTTCATTGATATAAGGGGCCATGTCACACGAGGCATTATTAACAGGCAACCAGTTCCAGGCAATCTCTAAGAAAGACATTCATATTTGAATGTTTACTTATTTTTCTTGTGGATTGTAAGACAAGTTACTCCTGCGCCACCAAAGTGTTCCTTTTGCATGCACTGCAGTTGGTTGCCTCCAAGCTGCCTGTAAAAGTTGTCTTGCGTGACAAGGCCCAACGGATGATGTCTTCACGTCAACACCCCTTTACTATTTCAGAATGACATCTTCCATTCAAATTAATGTTTACACTGGAGGTTCGCTTTGAACATCAGAAAATGGGGTAGTGTTTTTAGTTCGCCGTAAACACACACGCTGTAGGGAATTTACACTTATACCTACAAAGCACAATGATTAGTGATTAGTGCTAACATTATATCACCCCAGGTAGACGTACCTTCGTTTGGCATGGAACGTCACATAAAGTTTAGCGTGTTACATGCACAAAAAATGCAAAATAAAGACAATAAAGGGGTAACAAATGAAAAAAACATGTTAAACAAAATTAACTTGATAATTTACACAACCGTAAGGCTATTATAAGGCATGGTTTCATATACGTATGCGTATTTCAGACGAGGAAAGGTATTTCAGACCAAGAAACAGATGTGAAAATTGTCATTGCTAACAAACAAACAGGCAATGTAAGGCAAGAAAGATATGTGGAAAATGACGTAAATTCTTACAAAACAAAGATACGGAGTAAGCCAAGTAAGAGATGTGAAAAAATGACATCATTGCTAACAAACAAACAAACAGACGGGATATGCTAAGAAAGAGATGTGAGCAAATGACATCGTTGCTGACGGCACATTTCACCTTGTTGTAGCATAAGGCAGGCATGAGTGACGAGAGAGAAATCCATCAAACCAACGTCCTTCGGGACACGGTGCAAGATTAGATTAGATTAGATTAGATTAGATTAGATTAGATTAGATTAGATTAGATGAGATTAGATTAGATTAGATTAGATCAGATTAGATTAGATCAGATTAGATTAGAATGAGCAGAAAGGTTTTTACAGACAAGACCACTGACAATTAGGGTCAAGTCAATCACAATGTCCAATCGAATTGTTTCAAGGAGTCTCTCTCTTAAAAGAAAAGTTATGAGACGAGACATCCAGGGACACATTTGTGTGGCCTCATTACTTTGTGTATACCTATAAATTCAAACATTGTATCTTAAAGGTATGGTCATTGATTGGTAAAATCTCCAAACATTAATGACCATAAAAACTCACTCGGTGAGAAGCACTGTTGAAACTATTTTGAGAAAGGATTCCCATCGAAGTGATATGGCGTGGATAATTTTTTCATCAAAAAACATTTGATTCTGAGAAATGATGTAACGATTCAGATACAATATTGAGGGTTGGTGTTCTTTGGCGAATGCTGCGGCCAGAGATGCGTTTGGTGCCTGCTGTCATCTCGCTAAATGTAGAAGGATTCAACATTCTTGTGTTGAGACACAGTGACGGTTTTTGCTGCTTTTCTCAGCAAGTACACACTGTATTCAGCATAAACTTTCACATGCCACTTTGATGGTGTCTTTCTTTACAATTGTGCCTATAATTCAGTACACTGTATTACGTTGACAAAAAAAAACCCAAGCAACCTGTAACCCTACCTTTATCTTCAATCATGAGTAGATTCATATTAAGAGTGCGGACGACAAAATTGAAATGATGAAAATGACTAAACCTTCCCCGTAATTGCGAGCCCCCTTTCATCAGCTGGAGGGAACATGCCTTGATTGGGTTAATTGATGTAGTTATGCGGGGGGTATTTTTTCTCGGTCAAACTAGAGTTGTGCAAGATGAAGTGAACAAAAACCCACTAGAAGTCGTAGAGAATAATTTAAGTTGACGAGGCTAGTGATTAGTTCTGTTCCTCCTGTATTCATCTCTTCTGATGATGGAGAAAAACATCCCATGCAAGAATTGGCCCACTGATTACTTTTATTCGCCTGCTGCATCCCTTTTCATCTTTATTGCTTTGTCATCCATCATTAGGTATTACAATTACCTATAAACCAATGACAAATTGCATCTTGGTCGAGGACACAGTAATAAAGTCAACGCTGTTCTTTGATTCCTTTTTTTTAAATAGTCAAGAGGCAGTGTTGATCCAGACCCAGTCTGAGGTAGATACTTCTTTAGACATCTGCCTGGATCGTTTTTCGTAATAACAATGGGACCCGGAGTCTGGAATCCAAAAACACTGTAACCGACGCGGTTTGTTGGTCAGTGTGGTCCAGAAGACGGATCATGCCGGCCTGGACAATAGACTGTGCAAGTCACGCGCGTATTCGAATGTTGTGACCCTTCAAAGTTTGCGAGTTTGTTTCCTTCACTCGTTGAAGCAATGTACGGGATACCAAAGTGGTTCAATTGACATTCTAATGCGCGCGAGACTTGCACGGTAATGAGTCTGGTACCTGGATCACTTCAGACCCGGAACAAACTTCAGGGTGCTGGCTGACATCCCGCCATCGGTCAAGCTCAGTGCTTGGTGTTTTTGCTCTAAGACATCTGTTCTATAATTCTGAAAGTTATAGAGGTTCGATTCTCACCAAGGACGTCGTGGCATATTTGCCCACACACGACTGTAAAACACTGACTGAGAGACCCCAGTATATTTCATACTTTTTTTCAGCCCTTCCCGCAAGCGCACCTTTTTGAGAGGCTGGCCAACCAATCGATCACCTTCAGTTCGCGTCCGCTGTACTTTATGAGCAAAGTTTTCTGGAAATTGACTTTGATTAATGGGAGCAAAAAAATCATAAATGAGGGACAAAAATTAACGATTGTAGGATTCGTAGGTGGGGGGGGGGGGAGAGAAGAACCAGAGTAACATAAAGATGTTTGTGGTTATCACAATGATGTTATGAGTGCACGGGAAATTGCTTTGTGTACCATCTGCCTTCCGGCTGCACAAGCTGTGTGTACCCGCGATCTTATTGAAATCCAGTCACTGGGTTACGGTACCATTGTGAAATCACTCCCTCCTGTTGGTCAACTGTACTTTGACAGCGTGCTCAGCATTTGACGAAAGAGATCAACTTACCAAACAGTTTGTATTGCCACGTTAAAATCTCACATAACATCGACCGTGGTTTCCTTTGGTTACCGTACATCTCGCATTCCTTCAAAACATTGCGGAGTTCGCTTCAGCTCCTTTTACAACGCGCTTACACACGATGATACTAATTTGGCCCAATATGAAAGGTATATACTCTACTTCAACAGTTCAGGTTGACCGGGTTCCGGGTTCCGGGACCAGACCTATTTCTAGGTCAGTACAACGGCAATTGTTCGGGTTACAAAAACCAGAAATATTGTACAGTACGAACTCAAACCTGCCGGATCAGAATTGACGCGGATTCCAGGTCCCCGGGGTCCGACCCATGTCGGGGCCCGACCCATGTCGGGGCAGGCTGACCTGAAAACTGGCTTAAAATGTGACAATAATTTAGATTTTATGTCACTTTGACCCATTTCTGGTTCTTTCATATTAGAAATTATGTTTGAAAAAACCCTTTTCGTGCTTTCAGGTTGCAACACAGAGACGCCTTTTATGTCAAACTACAAAAGCTGTACAGGACTGAGACTTGTTGAAAGAACTTTTAGATGCGGGAGGGGAAAATCCCACAAAAACCAGGTAAGACTTTGAAAATGATCATTTATAACTGGAGAGCAATGTTTTTGTTGTCGTGTTGCAGTTTTTGGTATTCTTATTCGGTTGAATTCGATACCGAATGCACACTTTTCAGAACTCCCAAATTTTTGGTCTTGTGGGGGAATGACCCATTTCTGGGTCAGTGTTAAACCCGGAATCTGTGTCAAAATGAGACAGAAATGGGTCAAACTGACGCAGAGTCCGAGTCAAAAATCCATTTAAAAAAAATCTTTCCGGGTCAGACTGCCAAGCTTCCTGAAACCCGGGATGCGGGTCAATTCTTACCTGGGAGTTTTGGAGCACAGGTCTGTTTCCTTATTTGGCAATTATCATCATACCAGTATCCACACTTGGTGGTACTCAACAAAGACATGAAATAACAATGTGTGAAAGTTCAACCGGTCAACGGAGTCACGAGGTAATAGGGAAACCCCCTTTACGTTTTCACCTTTTAAGAAAACCGAGTTTTGGTATCGCGAGATCAAAACTAATAGTTTTACTAATTTCTCAACAATGATAGCATTTCAGGCAAAAATACTGAAGTTTTCCACCCTAACCATCTTTATACCGCATTTTGTCAACGTCAGTGGATTTTTGTTTTCTTTTCTTTTTTTCAATTTTTGTTCCAATGTTGCGCACACGCAGATAAAAATGGCCTGAAACCAGTCTTATGATTGGTTTGCGGGAAAGTACATTCATTCCCATCCTCGTATTTTAATTAAACACACCACGTACCAACCAATCTGTGGAAAGCTTCGTCAAATCAGAGCTACAGTCACGTTTTCTGAGAAAACGGCTAATATTGGTGAATGGGTCTTCAGGGATTTTTCGCACGTTCGGTTCATTGTGTTCTCATTTTTGAATTGGCAAATTGAAAGGAAAAGTGAGTGTTTGAAACGGTTTTTACCGCAGATTGGTGAAGTTTATATTTTCCACCCGCTCTTTGGACTCGAATCTGGCTATTATAAACCGCTTCTACCTTATAAAAAATATATATATATATATATATATATATTTGATAGAAAGATCTGTTCAGTTTCGGAGCTAACTGTGATCCTGTTTAACGAGCCAACGATGTTTAACGATGTCAACCTGTAGCTTGTCATGGAAAACAGCAATCTTGCATTTAACACATACAAATAGCTCTTCAAAAGGGACAAAATATAACGTTGTGTTAAAATGTATACTGGCCGCGATTGAGTAGGTTCTGAATCAAAGCGAGACTACATAAAATATGGCTTGTGGGGGGGGGGGGGGATATACGTATACGTAATACATATCTATATCTAAGTTTGCCTCTGACGAAAGTGCGGTTTGGATCGAAAGCCCGGTTTGGATCGAAAGCCAAGGCCTTCTCCCATACTAGTAGCCCAATATCCGGACAGATATCTGTCTCCAGGGCCCCATCGGTCATCATCCGGATTGCTGGACCCGAGTGTCGGCGATATCAAGCGGCATCAGGGACGAGACAGAAGAGGGCAAGATGTGATCTTTCTTCACGTGGTTTGTGTGTGTGTGTGTTTGTGGCTATATCACTGACTATGGGTCAAGTCCGCGGGTGGGTGATCCCTACTGCCCCCTCTAAGATTGAGCTATGTACGGTTACAGATAACAATCGGGTCGTAGGTGGCATAATGCGTCATCACAGGTGAGGCAAGGCTTTCGATTTCTACGGCTTGGTACCATAACCTTATTAATTGTATTTAGGGCATGCGTGGAATCTCGTCATGTGTTTTCCAGAGACGGATAGTGCTCTGTTTCTGGTCTCGGCGTGACGTCGACGACATCGTTGCTCCAGGTTTGATTATACATCAACAGCACTTAATAAAATGTAAACTTGTGGAGAATGTTTGAGATGAGGGCTATCGTTGTGTTGTTTAGGTTTTAAGACAAAGGTAAAATATGTCGTTTTATGTTGGAGTAATCGGGGACATGGATATACTTACTTTCTTTAAAATGTTTTCAACGGGAGTGTCACTTAAATTTGTTTATGATTTGTTTGTTTATCATTTAAATGTGATTTTTTGTAATTATCCATCAAAAAATTAGGCCCCAACCTCAAGGTTTTGAAAAACTAGAAACACTTCTGCCGTTGACAGCGTGCGGCAAAATTACAAAACTTTGACGTCATATGTGGAAGGTTGCTTTGTTATACCTCCATCCTGCAACAAAGTGGCTATACAAAATGGAGCTCACACACATGATGTAACATACATAAACAATAATCAGTTACAATAAAACCAGTAACCAATGAGAAGTAGAAATAGCTATAAACTAAGCACAGTCAGTATAGGTCCCCCTACCACTACTCACACGGACAAGACCATTAAACATGGGCGGTAACAATATCGAATGTATAACAAGAGCTACGATTGATCTTAACTGTGAATCGATCTTAATTGCTGAGCAAAGTGTGATGTCGCAATACAGGCCACTGTGGTGATTCTGACAACTCGTCTTAAGATGGATCTCAATGCTTTGTAAACATCCAGGCATACTTATTTATGTCTCATTCAATCACCGATTGCAGCGAGTATCTTTAGGTAATGTCGAAGTCAACTATTCCTGTCTGTGATCAAGAAGTCATGTTTTCTGGTTTATTATGGACGCTTACTAGTCTGCTGTACGGGGAAGTTTTTTTGTGCAGAATAAGCCTCGCCTTGGGAGAATTCAAATCTGGCCTCTGAACAGCTAGGCTTTGTAAAGCTGAAGGCCACCTCATATTTTGTATCTTTTTTGTTTGTTTGGTGTTGCCGTAAATCCCGAGCATGGATGACGTCAGCACCCCCCACTGAGAGCTATCTTGATTTGGCCCCGTAAAACCCCTAGCCAGTTGGATTTGGCTGGACACTATCGGGTTTCAATGGCTTCAGGGGCCAGCATCCTGTCCGACTGTCCTCGTTGTCAAGGGAAGGCGACTGACTGTATTTGTTTCTTTACCTCTTCGTTCGATCTCTGGTGAAATGCGATGATTCTTTTCCTGAAGGAACTTGGATTGCAGCCTCGATTTGTGATGGTCAAGAGAAGTGTGTGAAACTGAATCGGTGTAAAGCTGTGTTTCAAAATCAAGGGCCCACTTTAATTGTTGTGGTTTCTTTGTGGGGGAGATTGATCTCGCTGTGTAATTTGAGTCCATAAACGTGTTTCTAACTCAGATCGTGTGTCATTTTGGTTCGAGATCGGGTCTTGATGCTGACCGTTCATCACAACCCACACGCACTCACACCACTCATAATTGGGGAAATCTGAGCCTTTGTCATGCTCAAGTCCGTCTCTATGGTACGAACTTTCCCTCCAACTCCGGCGAGATATCACACATAAACTACCTTTAAAAACTCAGTTGTAAACTCTTTTCTTACTTTTTAAACGTAATCTCTCATCTGTGGGCATAGACTGAGCAAGTCTCGTGCATATTCGAACTTCCGGGAGCAGGTTGGTATCAATCACATTGAATTTTACATGACTGTGCGATTCTGTTCTTCATATAGGCGTACTTTAGGTTTACGTAGGATTTTTTTAGCATTGAAATACGTGAAAGTAAAATAAATTTAACAAATCAACGAAGAAAACTCAAGAATAAGACTTGACCCCCGTTTCCGGTTAAGATTTTTGCCAAACCGACGTTAGTTGAAACTATGGTTGCACAAATTCGGGCGTGATTGGCAATTGGGCTTTCTAAAAATTAAGCATCTTCATCCCAAGTTAAAATTTTGTCTCAATGTTATAGTAACCGTAATTATTTGTACTACATACAAATACTTAAGATTATGCTTACCAGAACCAGCCGAAATACCATATCACGTGTACTATACGTGACTGGTATCCTGCTCATCCTGGGCGGCGTCCGCCATCTTGTGAACCATCTATGAATTATCAACTAACTTAAGCTGGATCCAAAACAGAGCTTATTTAATAAATGCACTGGGATAAATGTAAACTAAGAGACTGATTTTGTCCCAAAGGAATTTACAACAGTGAGCATAACCTGTCTTAAGGACATGGAAATGGTCTAACGCTAGCTCCCCGTTTGTCTGTGGGATCCATGGCTAACGAGTCAATAAATCAACGAATTAAATCAACGAATTTGCGCCCAAGCTAGCTGATGGTTGAGAAAACTGTTAAAACGCCATCAGTGCAAATGAAAATCAACTACATAACTTTTAAATATCACATTGCAATGGGGGACTGGGACGATAGGTGGCAGCAGACTTACCAGGTAAATACATTGTTCTCCGTAATATGCGCATGCTGAGAACTATGTAAACAGTGGAAATTTACCTGGTAAGTCTGCTGCCACACACACACACACAATTTTATGCACAAATTTTCTATGTTCGTGTCGTCAGAACATTACACTTATATCAACTCGTGGCCAGCAATACACAAAATGGTGGGCGATATTTGAAAGTAAACGACAGCTCCACGTGGATAAAGCTTCTCCAGACAGACGGGGGTTTCTGATCCAGTCGGAGGTGCCCATGGCCTAAAATTGATTTATTGCAGGACTCGGAATCAAATAGTACAGGATTATTGCTTTGTAGTAGCTTCGGACGCTCCCTATAGCAGAGGGCAAACTGGAAAATAACTGCAATAAGTATCATTATCAGTAATATTAGTAATTTAATAAATTGTATGTAATTTATGATCAAACCTACCCTATCAATTTCATAACTTCATTAAAAGTCTGATTTCCGTGTCTTCAACGACGACGGATCCGGAATCATTTTGGAGCAGGCGTCAACGAGGGAGCTGAGGGTGATTGATGTAATTCACCCCGAGGGGGGAAATTACAACCAGCCTGACCGTATAGCAGACCCATCAAAACGCGGCTCTAAATTAACAGAGTGTGACCCAAATGAACAGATCCATGATGACGTTCGTTACGACTGTTGCTATTTAGAGCACTGGACTAGACGACTGCAACTAATTTTATAGAAACAACGGTGCAGTGCACTGCCCCCCCCCCTCCTCCGAAGTTGCTCTTACCCAACCCCCTCACCCAATGTGAAATGGCCTCCAATCGCGGACCCGCCTTCGTTGAACTCTTTGTCTTGACAAAAAGTGAACCCATTTTCCTCCTTTGTTATAGTTCCCCCGGTTCGAATGTGTATACCTAAGGTACCAAAACAACATCACACACACACCCATGTTTGTAAATCCCGCTTACCGAGGACTTCTCTTTGTTCTCCCATTAGTTTTTTTTAGCGACGTCCCCATTGGGTTTGTACACGAAAACGAAGTGAGGACGTCCTCGCTCTGTCAAACACCGGATCCCTTTTGTTAAAGTCCTCGGTTTGAATGGATAGACACGCTCACACACACACACAGCTCTGTGTTGCATTCAATCTCTCTAGACATTCCTTAGTTCGCTACACTTAACAAGGAAAATCCTATTCTTCGACA
This sequence comes from Pisaster brevispinus, assembly GCA_023634235.1. Classification (NCBI taxonomy): domain Eukaryota; kingdom Metazoa; phylum Echinodermata; class Asteroidea; order Forcipulatida; family Asteriidae; genus Pisaster; species Pisaster brevispinus. The sequence goes on along the minus strand of JAMKCF010000005.1, from coordinate 15,289,462 downwards.
CTGTGAAAAACACTCTGTGGACGTTAGTAAGTCCACATAGTGTTTCAAGTCCCTACATTATTGGACCTCTTTTGTTCTCAGGTCGACACTTCATATCATAGAGCAGGGTCCTTGCTCTATGTTCATATGTAGCGTTAAAACACAAGTGTGTTAACATCTCTATAATGTCCCTCTTTGTAGAACAGCAGCAGCTCCCATTGGATTTGTACACAGTTTTCATATTGTACACTGTTCTTTCCTTTGTCCCTGTACTCTCCAAACACTTTGTACACACAATTTCTTGTTGGGAACGTCTTTAGAGTTCCCCAATGGAGACCGTTTATTTTCCCTTTTTTGTTCTGCCTTTGTCTACATAAGGTACCGAATCTGTTAGGCGAAGTGAATCTTGGCTTTGTACACACACAATAATTGACGAAGTAGGCCTACTATTTTATTTAATTTTATAACAAATTTTTCGAGATAAAACTGTCTCCATGCTGCAGCTGAGTTTGAAGATCTGGACCCCAGAAGGACAAAATTGCTTGTCAAAATTACCAAGCTCAAAATAAGCAACGAAACCTGTTTTCTGGTTATTTGTTTCTACTAAGGAAACAATTTGTTTGTGTTTTTAGGTAAATCATCTGTATGGAAAATAGGCTTTAAATATGTGGAACGGAAACACCAGTCCGCTCGAACTCTTTCACTAATTGTGGCGTACTCTCGTGGTCAAGTGAAAGTTCACTATACTGAGGTGAACAGCCTTTCTTTCGAAATGTCCTCTCTTCGCCGGGCGCGCACGGTGATCTAAAGGTTGAGACATCAGCTCAAGAGTACAAGGGTCGTAAGTTCGAATCCCACGCGAGTAGCCTGTGGACTCCACAGTGCTTAAAAACCACACATCGGTTCAAGGATTAAACGTTATTTTTTAAAAGAAGAAGATATTCTTTATCCGCAATTAATACACCAATTTATAATGTTTTCTTATTACTAACTCTTTGTAATATGACTGTTGTTCACTCAGCTCACTTGTAAAAACATGTACATCTGCAGATAAGAAGTTCTACAACCTCCCTTGGAGATGTTAATATTAAGTAATCATGCATTGCTAACCCGTTTAACTGTACCAATGTTGTCTTTTGATTTTGAAGAGATGTTTATTCATGAATTCTTCTGAGTTTGCACTTTGGCTGTGTCTGCATTACGGCTACGGTTACGGCTACGGCTGGATCGGTGCGTCATCATGAAGTATAGGACGTCCTTATCAACAGCCATAGCCGTAGCCGTAGGGGCCAGTTCGAATTGTGTGTCATTTGTTGTCAAGCCTACGGACAGCAAATACTGAAAAACATGCTGGCGTATAGGATGTTGCTTTTTTTTGTTTTAATTATTTGGCCGTAGCTGTTGCTGACTGATAACAACAACATTTGTTATCGTCGTTGCCTGCAACTTGTTCGTATGAACTTTAATGAAGGAAATACAAATGCCCGGTTCCCTGTGGCTCGCTCCTCGGACTTGCTGGCTCGCATCGATTTTTAGGAGGGCGGTTGGACAATAAAAAATGATTGACTCAGGCGCCTTAGGACCGTTCAGAACCGTAGCCTTTTCCACTTTTATGAATTCCTGATTCGTTTTTTAGCTTCCAAAATACAACACAAAATACATATAGGAAATATTGACTTTTGGTGGAAAGAACTCAGCATTCGGTGGGATATTTTTAGTTGCAATTTGTGCTTTGATTAATGATTTTGGGAGAAATATGCCCCTAGAAAGACGAGGCCAAGTGAGGTGCGTCCATGGCCCCAGGCTGTCCGCGTGGATATATATGGACAGTTTTTTTACAAGAAAAGGAGAGGAATCGTCAGCGGTGGCTAGCTGCTGTTGACAAGTTTGAATATTCACGACTTTACTGCTTGTCTAAAAGATTCATTGGGAAAAAACAGAAAGGTAGTGAGATAAACAGGCAGCGTGATTGCACCCTTGTGAATTCAATATATGTCTCAGACGAAAACTCAAGTTGGCATCGATCTGTTTGTGCAACAAAATTACGGTGTTGTTGCACCTTCTTTTTTATTTTCACGCAAACTTTAACAGTGAAAGTAGGGCATCTTTAATACAAACCTGTACTATAAGTTGGAAAACGTAATGAATGTTCTCCATCATCCAGGTCATAGAATAATTAAATGTAGTCTGCAATAAAGTCAACTGGACTTAGTGTTTTAATCGTGACGACAGCTTCAAGTCCAATCCCGGCTGCATCCTCATCAGGCCGACTGGTCTTCTGGCGACTAAGGGTTGATGTGACATGTTTCGGGGTCAATAAAGAGAAAGTCTTTGGGAAGACGAGTGAAAGGGGCAATTTTTGTGAAGAGGGAGAAGCCATCTTTGATAAGATAGGGGGTATTCACAGCAACCTGGTCTATCAGTTAAGCCATCAAGAAGTTCACTGCACGTCTTTATGGTTCAGTGACCCCCTAAACGGGTCACATGAACCCTTTGCCGCCAAAAGATCAGTCGGCCTTAGGATGCGTCAGGGATAGGACGTGAAACTGTCAACACAATTAAAATTAGTAAGCTCATTTGACTTAATTACAGATTTTATATCATTAATTCTGCTGGGTCTTGCAACTGCATAATGCCCATCAATCTGAATAGTTCATTTCGTTGATGGGGGATTGGACGGGCAGAGAACCTTAAAAACCGAATATTCAGATATTCAGTCGGTGTGATAACTATATTATTTTGTATTCTGGCCCACTTTATTTCGAATTCATACAAATGTAATTGGCTGCTTCCCTGGTCACCGTTTTGTAAACAAGACTCGGCCTTTGAACGTTCTGCAACCAAGTACGACAACTGTAATTACGTCACTGATCGTACTATGTTTGAGACGGTGGCCTAATTCTACTGCCCCACTTGTCGAAAAGCTAAAAAACCACCACCCTGGGGCCTTGCAATGGGTTAATTTTACACACCTTGGTTACCCCCGTCATTCCATGCGTACTGTCTTTTATGAACTGTGCGGGAGGACTGTTTTCTGAACGTGTTGAGTTTCATTTCATTTCATTTCATTTATTTATTTCCCAAGTAGAAATATGACAATTACATCATAAAAATAAACATACATTACAAAGGGCAAGAGATGTAAATATATTGGCTGCAGATTGCACAAATACATTCCAAAGACAAGACAATGGCATACCCGAAGAACTACGAAAAAGTAAACTTAATAATTACTGTCATAAGAGGGGGAATTTTTTTTTTAATGCATAAAACATGATGATTATTAAAAACAAGGTGATTATTATTTATAACCCCTAAATAGCAAGATTATAGAAAAACAATTCCAACGGAAGTTTGGTGTGGGTATTGAAAAGTGGAAGGGGGGGGGGCTCATAATAAAATATTTCAAGTCGAGAAAATATCAAAATTAAAGAAACTCAAAACCGCCAATACCTATTTCGATTGGCGCGAACTCGACTTAAATGCATTTGACGTCTGAAGTCTTTTAGCACTGCGTTGCCATTTTTTGTATTTAACTATGATTTTTGAAATTATTACATTGCATTATTTTCCTGGTGCATTCTTAGGATGTCTGTGCATATAAGTTTTCTCATTAATATTTACTACTATAATTATCAGATACTCCTACTATTCGACAATTTCCGCACAGGTTGGTTGGATGGAAAAATTATTGAAAAACAGAAGATGAGAAAGATGGGAAATTACTGTCGGATTTGATCGATAATCGTAACAATTGCCAGATTATTTAGCCAGATGATCTTGTTGTAGGCCCTTCTATGCGGTGACTCTAGACGCCAATTTATTATCTGGTCAGAAGATTCAGACAAAATCCAGAGCTGCTAAATTATCCAGGGAGATGTATATATATTTAAAAACCAGAAAATTAGTTTCTGTCTACTCACTGATTATAAAGTCTGAAGCAGTACCGATCTTCCAGGGATACATTTCCATTCGAAGTATCGTCGACGTCGAGGAAATAATGTTTGAAAATTCCTCGAAATCACACTGGTTTATTTTGGTGGCCTCAATCGAAATACGCCCGATATGTAAACGTGCACAGACTCCCTTTTGAAACCTAGCAAAAATAGCATGACATGTGTGAAATTACCCTGGGTTGATTCTTTGACTTCAATACAGAATTCCATCAAAGACCACCCCTCCCATAGGAATTGCACGACGAATCTCTTAGCCAAGGGCTAATAAGCTACTCCTGGCTGAAATCAATCATGGCGTGAGATGGCTTGATGGCTTGAACTTTGTTTTATTGCGGCTATTTTGAGGTAAAAGATCTGTATGGGCTACATTTAGGTACACGCTCTGTGCTGACTCTGTGTACAATGTTAGTTGTGGCTATATCCAGGTCTGGGATACATTTAGGCCAATGGCTACAATTAGGTACAAGGTTTGGGCTACATTCGTACAAGATCTCGGATCCATAGATACAAAGTCTGGGCTAGGTTTATGTACAACGTCTGGGCAAGATTTAGGTACAAGGTCTGGGCTAGGTTTAGGTACACGGTCTTGGTGAGGTTAGTTACAAGGTCTGGGCTTGATTGATGTACAATGTTTTGCTCGCTTTAGGTACAAGATTTTGGCTAGATTTAGGTACAAGGTCTTGGCAAGATTAAGGTACAAGATCTGGACTAAGTTAACTACAAGGTTTGGGATAAATGTAGGCACAAGGTCAGGGATATATTTAGGTAATTGGTTTGGGCTGGATTGGGTTCAAGGTTTGGGCTAGATTTAGGTACAAGGTCTTGACAAGATTAAGGTACGCTATCTGGGCTAAGTTTAGGTACACTATCTTGGCTAGATTTAGGTACAAGGCTTAGGCTAGATTTAGATCTGGTCCATATTGAGGTAAGCCTATGTGGCTAAATTTAGGAGCATTACAGATGGCTCATCACCAACCCATATCCAAAAAACACATGAGGATTACAACAAACACACTTAATATAAATAAAAAACTAATGTCGGTGCATGAAGATGTGCCATAAGGCCATTCAAAATTGAGAGTTAGTTTATTGGCAATTGTCTCTGAATATAGGAGAGATAAAATTAATTTGTCATAAGTTTTATTAAATTTTGATTAATTTATGTTTTACCCAAGTTGCATACCATACCTGTTTTAATAGTCTAAAGTTCTCCGGTTCCATTTATAGGCCTTCAAAATTGTGCTCAGACTTCAGATGCCTGTACACAAACACACGCGTATTTGCTGCAAAATAAAAACGTAGCAAAATACTGTCAGCGTACTTGTGGACTTCCTTGTCACTTTATAACCTTTTTTTTTTTAATGAAATATCGAACCCGCTGCCCCAATTCTATACGGGCGCCGGTGAGAGAGAGAAGAAAAAAATCTACTTTTACTGGCCAATTGAGCAGCATGGGAGACCGATAGTTCATGTATACCAACTTTCAGTTTGAATGATCTTGCAGTAGCTTGTCTATAAAATTTGACCCGCTCAAAAGTCCATGCAACACGCTTTAACTTCGACCATCACTCTCTCCCTCTGAGGTTGACGTTCCCACCCCATTTCTCGGTCAAGATGGAATAAATTTGAAAGTGATAACATCTGTTTGTCCCTGATTTCGGTATTTTGTTCTGACTTATAAATAAAAACGTCTAGCGGCTTCGAAATGATCAGTGTCTGTATAAGCAGTGACAATAATTATAGATATATATCCATAATGGAACACTTAGTTCTTGACTTCATAATTTCTCTACCGTAGAGATTCAGTGAAAACCTATCCCGAGAACAGTTGCACTTTCGAAGGTGCTGAGTGTCAAAATATTTACATGTTAAACAGACACAGAGGAGCACCCTTTTCTTATATTCCGGGTCGGGATGTGTATCTCGAACAAAGTGCTCTGATTTTGTATGGATAAGTTGATGGTTATCATGCTGAATAGCCTTCATTGTGAATGCATTTATACAAGACCATTATTTGAAGTACTATGATGACCGGTACAGTATCAAAAGTGAGATGTCAGAGGTGGAAGGGTAACGGTCAAATGTTTTCCAAGTGTGAAGAAACAGTCACTTCTGGAGCAGTTGGGCCTACTTACCTTACTGTGTTGCATATTAACTTATCAACCAGGAGAGTGACACAGGCTCACATATACACACGTTGTAAACATGGCAAATACTTTGATGTGCATCGAGGTTTTGGGCAACTTAGGGAGGGTCGATTCCAATGACTACGGATTTAGTAAAGATTTTATTTTTACACGGATGAGATTTGGGGGATTCAATTTTTGTAAAATCAACTTTTGGTGGGTTAGTTTTTGTGTTCAAGTGTTACATATGAAGTGTGGACCTGAGAACGAAAGAGGTCCACACAATGTAAAGACTTGAAAGACTGTGGATTTACACACGTCTTCACAGTGTTTTGTTATTACAGTGTTGAAGGATATGATTTTCCTTAAGCGTACAGAACATGGGATAGCCAACATAGTGATAGCAGCACAGAGATGTTTTTGTGTGTAGGGGGGGGGGGGGGAGAGAGATGTCTACTCAAAATTTACCCAGTCAGTTTTTCCTTTTGGTTTATTACTTGACTATATATTTACTGTTTTTTTGTGAGATTTTGTCATGTTTAATTGCAATATTTTGAAGCGGAGTTTATTACTATGATTGTTAAATAAAGCTGACCCTTTTTCATTAAGATAAAAGTTACCGAAAGATACTTTACCTGTTTTGCTTTCCATCAGAAAATAAGTCCAACCAGTCAGAAGACTTCAAATCAAATACCGTTTTAGATTGTAAACCTAACCTTGCTCGATTTGTTTCTTCTTCAATGCTTATAGCAAGTTTATGTTGAAGCGGCAAACTCCGTTGAATTTGGCCGCCAAGGGGTCATGACCAGGGCCCAATTTCAAAGAGCTGCTTAACGGCCGATTCTGTGCTTACTGCACGGTTTCCATTTCATAGCCCTGCTAACTGTAAGCACACGAAAAGGCATGCTAACCTTCCGGTGCTTACTGCACGAAAATGGTTGACGTCACAATGCAAATCCATGGTGAACGTGCAAGATGGCCGCTTAATTTTCTTGCTAACCTGTGAAATACGCTTACGCCTTAGCAAATTTTTCTGCTACAGTAAGCACGAAAATTTGCTTACCGTTAAGCAGCGCTATGAAATTGGGCCCTGTACGGATACCGGGGTCGGACAGGTGTCGGACAGGTGTCGGACAGGCGTCGACTATCATTAAAGCCCCCAAGGTAAGCCCAGGATATTAAAGACTCTTTTTAAAGACTCACTGTGTTCATCTTTCTGTTTTGTTAGGCTTTTTTTTCTTTTAGGTGAAAAGTGTTCATGATGTTGAGTGTTGTTTGTTTAAAGTCTGTGCCCGCTTGCCTTAACTTTCATGTTTTTTTATTCTATTTTTGTTTGTTATTTTCTTGCTTTTTCTGGGACTAAGGGGACTTACGCCTTATGGCGACAGATACATTTATTACTTTCATGCTCTCATGGGCATCCAACTGTTGTTTAATGTTTAATGTTTGTTTTATTTTTCATTTTGTTAACGTTTGAACATGCACTTGAGATTCCTTTGCCCGAATAAATATTATTGTTTTTACCTTCTACCGGATGTTGATGTAACCGGTAAATCGTATATAATGTGCTTTGGGCTCATCTATAATCAACGAGTCATTGCTCTTCACGCCCCCGCCCCCCACACCCATCGCACATTCACGCACACAATGTAAAAACAAACTACAGCATTGAATTCTTCTTTGAAAGGAAGTAGTTTCCGTATAGCCTTCAAATAAAAACGTAGACGTGATAGCCAGATGAAAATATCAGCTCTCTCAAAACAAGTTTACAGGATTGGTTTTATAGTAAGACTGATTTTCTTAACTACGTCATGTATTCTTGTTTTACCGGGCTTGCCTGGCCTCAGTTTTAAAAAAAAATTCCTGAAGGGCCTTGCTACCAATGAAGTGTCCAGTTATCGTATAACACAAACATTAACGCGGAAGTGGGTGTGTGCCAATACTGTATAGTGACATTCAAACCAAGGACTTATAACAAAAGGGACAATAAGTCCACGGTTGCTATCACAAAGGGAAACAATGGTGTCAGCGTTTGTCAGGACACACCCCCTTACATATGGCAGTTACGGGGTACTTCCATTGTTGTTCTATTATTCCCTTTTCTAAAGAAATCCTCTGTGGGGTACCACTTGAACAAAGAAAACCTTGTGGGGTAGCATTGTTCTATTGTTTAAAATACCCTGTAAGTTGGCACGTGTAAGGGCAAAGAGATGAAAAAAGCAGGGTCCACACTTATAGGTTATTACACACTTGTGTGCGTTGACACCGATGACTTTGAAAGGTTATTTGAGCGAAATTCTTATTTTGCGGGAATTCCATTTAAACTTGTTTGTGTGATGTGTTTTTTTATCATTTAATGTTATTTGGATATGTGTACACTTTTTCGTAGTTATCGATCCAAAAATTAGGCCCCACCCTCCAGGTTAAAAAAAACCCAACTGAAAACACTTCTGCCGTTGACGGTGTGCGTCAAAATGACAATACTTTGACGTAATTTGTGTGTGATTTTGCTGTGTTATACCTCCATTTTGCAACAAAGTGGCTGTACAAAACGGAGTTCCCACATATAACGTAACACGAGTGATGACTTAAGAGGGCTTGAGAAGGGTATTACAAATAATAGTTTTTTACACAATTAAAATATATTAAAATATAATCTCATGTATTGATTGAAAACATTTCAAATGAGTTTCAGCAAAGATCACTTGTTGCCGTTTTCGTTCAAAGAGGTCTTTAACAAAAGGGATCCAAGCGGTTTGACCGATAGAGGACGTACACTCGGTTCGATTTTGTGTTCAAAACTTGTGGGGACGTCACTGAAAAAACCCCAAGTCCAAACAATGGGGAACAAAGAGAATGTGTGGACTTGGGTAGGTGTAGATCATGTCTCTCAAGACATCATCATCACTCATCCATCGCCCACTACTTGTGTTTTCTTCTTGTCATCTTGTTTTGCACTAATTAGCTTTCATGCAAAACTTGGATAATACTAACGTCAAATCTTGTTTTTGCAACTATCGAAAAACAACTTGGAGAATATCAAATAATGATCCGCGTTTACATGAAGACCTCCTAATAGTTCTCGGTTCTTTGTTTGTTTTGTTTTTTGTTTTCTTTTTTTCTTATTCCCCCTGAAGTCACGCCATATAAGGCTTTGACGTCATTGGTTTATAACTTCAAATACTCTCACACAACAAAAACAGAGATGATTTGATGATCTAACGCCATATATTATAAAAACGGCCTGTAAACAACTCGTCTGTTTTAGTGTTGTCCCCATAGGATAAGCGGCGTTTTGAGTTTATCAAAGGTCACTGCATTAAATGCATGCATTGTTATTAAACAAGGATTAACAGAGTAGTGAAAAGCACACACCTATTAATCGCTGTGTTTGTTTGTCATTTTTTTCTGCAACGGTACATTTTCTAAAGAGTTCTGTATACGAAGGCCCTATCGAAAGGTTATTTTGTTTAAAAAAGTTTATTTTAAAGTTAGTACACAAAATATGTCCTTAGGAAAGGAGCTATGCAGAAATAAATTACTTTGTGAGTCAACTGTTCATTATTTCCATAGTTCAAAACAATACAAATGCTTGCTTTTAGCATGCGAAGGAAAGTGTCACTAGTTGTTCGATACTTTTGCACAATGTCATTGAATGTACAAACCAGGAACATGATCGAGACCTGGTGGACCAAGACCTCAAACGAGGCCTTATTGGGACAAACAACAATTCCATTATATAAGTGTTTTGTTTTACATGTCGAGGTATCGCCTGGGTATTTGTAAGCTTATTTGTTTGCTCAATTAATTTATTTCTTGTGAATTTGGTTCATCTACCATTGACAATATGACAGACAATTAACAGACCGATTTTGTACACGAATAAGATGCTGGCAGAGTTTTGCCTTGCCCCTTCTAACCAAATCACTGTCCCATGTTGATTGACATCCCCTCTAGGAATGTGGCATGGTCCAGCTTAGGATCTTATTGCATTATGAGCTGTCTAGTATGTACACTGTGGCTAAGACAATGGAAATGTTAAAATATGTCAGACCATGTGGTTCGTTTGAGGGAGAGGCCCGAAACCCTCACTCTATACAAAAAACTAAACAATAAATGCATGATACGTCAATAGTTTGTTTAAGCTTGCATCCATTTCATCAAGTTTTGATCGCAGAATCGTCTGGGTGTGGATTCAGCCATGGTACTTGCGTTCTTGAGCAAAACACTTATCCATATATTGCCTCTCTCTATCCAGGTGTATAAACTCGGAGGTTAAAGACCAGCTTGAAAGAAAACGTCAACAAGTGATCATTGCTGAAATTTTAAATGTGTTCAATCGCTAAGGAAATTGAGTGTTCACATGAGAGTAAACAGATTGTAATTGTAAAAAAACAATAATTTTAATTCCTTTCTCCAGTGCTTTCCAGAGAGAATCTCGAAGAGCCCCTTTACGTCATCACTCCTGTTACGTCGATTGTGGGAGCTTCGTTTTGTAATAGTCGCGTTGTTGCAATAACAAAGCAACTTCCTATCCCACAGCTGACGTCAAAGTATTGTCAATCTGACACACGCCGACAACGGCAGAAGTTTGCAAAACATTGAGGTTTGGGTCTAATTGTTTGATCGATAATTACGAAAACCTCAGAAGTATACACAGACACGTTATACAGAGAAGTTTTAAACAGCAGTCCCGTTAACAATTATTTCGCCCATAAAGTAAAGCTGTTTAACCATTCAGCATAGGGCACACGGCCTCTTAAAAGTAGAGTGAGGTTGTATGCTCACCGTGGAGTTTAGACAGTTCCAGGAGCTGTCTTAGTGTAATTCTGGTGACCATCCATACAGGGGTGATACAGTAGTCTCGACGTTTCGCGCAGTGTGCTCTGCTCGTCTTCAGAAACAATGAGACTCTGTATAATCACAATTTCTCCTGAATGACATTTTATTTCGATTGGTTTGTTGCCCGTAAACCTACTCTTCCACATCTTGGTTGGCTGCGGCTAGGGCCTATGTTCTACGAAGCCCTGCCCTGAAAATCATTCTGTTTAGTATTATTTTATTTATTTGTTTGTATTCACAGTCAAAATGACCAGCAGCTGCAGCTGAAAGGGTCACTTAACAATGAAAAAATATATATAATTACAAGGAAATAATACAAATTCACACACACACTCTACGGCCAAAGAGTAAAACGTTATACATTTACAAAACAATTAAAACAAAACAATTACAAGATTATGGCGAGTTGTGGAACAGTTGATTCCCTGTATATCCCCGTGTTGCATTTAATTAATTTTAAACCAGAAGTGTTAATTAAGACCCCAGAGTAAGTATTCGATTTGGAAGGTGGAAGCAACTGTCTGTGACGGTCTGGTATCAAGAGTCTAGTCCCAAAATTGTGAAGTAAGTGATTTCTGCGGCTGTTTGATCAAATCAAGAGCTTCATTGTAATTGTATTTTTTTCTCCAAGTGTATTTGCCCTACCCCCGCCCTCCATTTCACTCCCTCCCTCTTCCCCGCAAAGGGTTTTGCTAATAAGGATGTCATCTATACTTCAACGCATGATGACACTGCAATGCAGCCGTAGCCAGAGCAGTATATTGAGAGAGTTGCGATTATAAGGCATTTTGTGTGGGAGAACACAGGGTACCAGACTAGTCTGCCCATTGGGTTGAGCTGCGTTATTGACCGAAAATGGCGTCCAGCAACCAGGAAAACTGGTCCATCTGTGTCACAACTCTCTCAATACGCAGCTCTGGCCGTAGCAGCCGTAGCTGCAGCCGTAGCTGCCCATACGGTCCCCATCTCCCCCTCTCTGTCATTTCCGCGTGTCTCTCTGGTAGCAGCCGTAGCCGTAGCCGTAGCAGCCGTAGCTGTAGCCGCCCATTTGGAAACGGTCCCCCTCTCCCCCTCTCTGTCACTTCCGCGTGTCTCTCTGGTAACTTATTATGACTTAGCAGTCGTGATGTTTTTCACTGAAAACAGAGGTTTTTCAGGCTCAATATTGGACCTGTGTTTTACAGACTCTGTTTATCTGAAAATCAAATTTCCTTTCACTGAAAAACAAGTCATCCAAAAGATTCACCGTCTCCGGTCTCGGCAGCAGGTTGAAATACCAGACAGTTTACCTAGATATACTTGAATGAAACTCCTTAGCACAAATATACATTTCTTAATTAAAAACCAACACCTAATGTTTGCATTCTGGGGTCTCTGATCATTTTCGCCGTGCCCAAAGGACCCTTCCCACGTTACTTCTTCGAGAGAAAGCTGACAGGCATCCCACGCTTTGTAACACTCCACGGGGAGAAATACGTTTAATAAACATTCTTTTCATGTAGGTGAAACTTGTTGAAATTAAAGAGGAATTTGGCTTTCGCTATTAACTATTTTAACATGAGTTAAACTGGAAGTTGGCGTCCACGTGAAGCCATGATATTTTAAGGGCTGGAAGTTAAAAGTTGAGCTGGAAGTTTTATGTACTAAATGACGTCAATCGGTACAAGTGAAGTCATGTTATTTTAAATCATAACTTGAGCTGGAAGTTTTAGGTGAGTCTGCGTACAAGTTAAGTCATGATATTTGGTGGGCTGGAAGTTATGAGTGAAGCTAGAAATTTTAGTGAAGTGAAGTTTTGATATCTGCAAGGCAGGAAAATATGAGTTAAGCCTCGGAGTTTTATGTACTACATGACGTCCACTCCACGTCAAGTGAAGTCATGATATGTTTAGGCCTCTAGCGGAGGGCTGTACCACGCACGTGCATGCACCGACTCAAAAATATTGTTTTTATGTTTTCTCAAAGGTACTACGCTTTGCGAGGTTTGTTGTACCAGTACATATTGCTTCCGTATATGTAAGTGTTTTAAAACGTTTGTACCATAGGTGCACCATGAAAGTGTAGCCTTTTGCAAACCTGCCATTGCCTTACTACCGCTGGTTTTTCCCAAACCAGGGTTCAACGAATTGAGGTGATGTTGCCTCTTTCGACGCCTTGCACTTTCGCTCTCGGTTCCTAATAAGTATTGATGCATTTATTGTAAATACAGTTCAAAAAAAGGTAAAGGCTCTTTCAGAATGTCAAGGAACTGGATCGTATAAGAAGAGAAAAGAAATGGGGGGAAATGGGGAGAAACAAATAAAGAACAGATTGAAGCTGAAGACGAGGCAAAGTTAACTGTGTCATAGACCGAGCGACAGGCTATCGGGGTGTCTTGCTCAATCACATATTGCGCAACCCGAAGTCTACAGAAGACACACCCAATATGTACGTGTGTGTGACTTGCGCATCTGGGGATTGCGTGGCGCAAACATTACACGAGTTTGTAACGTGTGGCAACTAACCTCACGTGCATTGGTGGCGTGACTGTATGAATGAATATGCCTTGGAGAGAAATATTTGCGTAAAAAACATATATTTAGCTTGACTTAACCAAATAAATTTATCGTTGTCATAAAATGGCGTGACTGTATTTAAAGCGGTACCGTCTTATTTATAGATATCTCTGTTTGCCCAGAAGGACGTAACGAAAAGTTACAGAATTAGGGGCCTAATGTGCAAAACTGAGAGTCAAGAAAACTGAGTGTGAAAGTTTTGGTCAATTTTCTGCCATTCATTAGTCACCATAGGAAGGTGAAATTCTGCATGGGAATGCGACAGCTTGGGGTAATTTTATGTAACAGCAATGCTATACCCTTTTTTTTGTTTTTTTGCCAGGAGCTATTTGTTTGCTTTAATACGGCCTTCTGTTACTGAATAAAGTGCCAGGTAAAAGGGTAAAGAGCCTTACGCCGTTTTGGGGGCACATGACAATATATTATATATATAGAGATAGTCTATTAAATTTTTCCTTGAGAAAAAAAGTGTTTCTTTATGACATTTTGCCATATCGTGCAAGTCGAAATGCTCATTTCCTAATGAGAAAACTTAGCCGTACTCGTAGAGAGATGAAACTACTTCAAAGCATGTAGAAAAACTGTGCTAATTGCCACAGACCAGTATCTGCCCCTAAAGTGACCCGTCATATACATTTAACAAACCTGTGAAAGTTTCAGCCCAATCAGTCATCGGAGTCACGAGAAAATGGCGTTAAACAATTGAATGTTTTCACGGTTTTCGAACGTCGGGTTTTTGACTGATGAGATCAACGCAAATTTTTCAACTCGTTTTCTAAAACCTCTGACATTTCAAGCAAAACAACTACTTTTTTTTAAAAGAAATTTTCTACCGTGACCATCTGTATTCCACGTAGGTTATATGCAAATGTGTGAGCATTCCTATATTCAAGCAGTCAGAGATGGAAATGTTAAAAAATATGTATATCTGGGAAGAGGGGAAAAAAGAAATGTTAAGGCTGAAAGGAGACGCTGCGCAACGGGAACGAATCACGGCTTCCTTTGAATCATTCTCGTTCCCCTAAAGCCATTTTCATTGTCTAGCCAGTCATTTGATACTAAAGCAGGCTTTTGTTTACCAGAACTAGGCTCCGGTTCACACAATCATCCATTCTCTGTAACCGGACTACTTTCTCCTTTTTCCCCCTTTTTTTTTTGGTCAATATTCTTTTCATCGCTTCACCAAATATGGACACACGCTGTTCAGTTTCTCCTATAAAAAAATAAAAATAAAAATCCGCGTTGAATTGAAGTTGACTGCATAATCGGGCAGTGCGCATTTGACATTTTCACTAAGGGCCCCAAAACATAAATCGATACTGTAACCCCAAAATAAACCTAACGTTTCAAACGGGAGCTGATACAAACCATTTCTCTAAGGAGCTCAATCACAATTTGAAATGCCTTATTAAGTACTTAATCAACGTTTCAGATAATTCTTGATGATGCCTGTTCACCCATCGCCAAAACCTCTCGGGCCAGCTCCATTGTCCGTCCCCCCTCCCCCAAATATAACCACCTTCATGCACAGACAAGAGACACAACAACAACAACAACAACAACAACACAAACATGTACACAGCGTATGGAGCGTGTTCGTTACGAAGAAAGTCGAATATGATTTAACGCATTATTGTTTTAGGGGAAAATATTTTGTGTAAACTTGAACGTTTTTTATGATTCGTATATCTCTCATTTACAATATTCCAATATGTTAATATTACCCATGAACTGATAAATTGAAACATATAACTAATGTTTGTGTAAAATGCTCAAACTTTTGTTTTTATAAGAACGAGTATTGATCATGCACGTCAACTGTGATTTAAAAAGTAAGTAAAAGTATAAAATCTTGAAGTTATTTTCAATAAATAACACGGTTAAGCGCAAATGTTTTGATGAGCATTATCCATTTCCAAAGTTTAACAACGGTTGCCCATGCTTGTTAGTCTACCTTGATTGTTTTCAAAGGACACATCTGCGATGGCCATAGCCGAATATCCTTTTCATAATTTTACTCTTGACTGTGTGCCAAATTCCAATTCTTGTATCGAAAGGCACAATCCCATCAGCTTCCTTCCGTGATTCAATTTTTTATAGCGTCCTTTCCACTCATATACCCTATACCTTTTATCTCAGTTCCTGCTTTATTGCAACCGTTTCAGCTATGTTGTTACATTGTTCACTTTATTTTATTAGTCAATGTATACCTTTTGGTATTTTTTGAACCGTTCGATTGTTTTAATCCTGTACAAATGAAGATATATAAAGTAAAACTGACCTGTGAAAGTTTTGTTTCAAAAGGTGGTAGCGTTTTTGAGATGTCGCCAAAAATCTGTAGCGGTAATGTTCACGCAGGAAGAATACCCCATCACTCTCTCCAAAACCCCATTTTTAAAATGTTATACATCATCAATAGCTGAAGTGCTTCCTACCAGTCGGGCTTCAAATTTTGGATTAATTTTGTGTCATTAATTTTTGGAGTAATTACCAACTCTCCCTTATCTTTTTAGCTCCTGAAGTTCAACTAGCTGTTTGTCACTATTCAACTAAGTAGGCCTTCGTCATGTATCTTGTATTGTATTGTGTTGTAGATCTCTACTTTACGAGTAAAGAAATTATATAAATCTAAGGCATAACTGAACGTGTCTGCATGGTCCCTGTTTCCTCCTTTTTCATATTTTCAAAATTGAATGTTTTTCCCTTTCAAAAGAGACTCTCCCGGTCAGGAAAAACCTCTCCCTCTCCTAGTGAGGTCAAGTTGTCACAACATGCCCACTTTATTCGAGTCCCCCGTGTTTTTCATAATTCGCAGTTCCCATCATGTTTCCCTAACCGAATTTCAATATTTTCCCGCCTCGAAAGTAAACACTCCCGAATGTTCCCTAACCGCAGAAATCACGTCCCCAGACCCCTTACATCTTAATACCTGTCAGTTATCCCCTCAATCTTTCACCTGAAAGACTTCCCATTCCCAACAGAAGGTTATCAACACAAACCCACTTTCTTTTAAAGAGTCTTTTCCCAACGCTGGCCGACCCAATCCTCCCACGATGTTTCCTTCAAATCCCACTGCAGTCTCATCTTATCTCCTCATCTAATGACATTTCTAACGCCCTCTTCGCATAGCCTCTAAACATCACCACTTACACCCCCCTCCCCCTCCCCCTCTTTCTCCTACAAAGGTTCACCTTCAAAGCCCGCTTCTCTAAAAAAAATAAAATAGAAACCGTATACATACTTTCCTTCTCTTTGTACAACCACCAACCTTACTCCACTAATATTTTCCAATTGCAACATGAATTTATGAATGCTCATCCGCTGTACTTTCACGCCTTTTACCGTGAAAGGAGTGTCACTGTTTAGACGCAAGCGCGTCCTTCCTTTCAAGTACATCTCGCCCTTTTTGCGTCAACTTTGTTTTTAAATATCAGCAATTGCATATCTGGTTCCCTTTATAGGCGACTACACAGATACAACACAACGGCTTTGGAAATTGATATACGAGAGCAAAAGTGCACCCGACCTTCCGTCATTCAGCGTGTTCTTGAAGAGAGCCCGGTACTCCTGTGCTCCGAAAAATATGATATCGTCTCAATTGACAACTTGAAAAGGTATCTAGGCTACCTGATAGAGACAGCCAGAATCGTGAACCAAGAGCAGCTCGCCGAGTTTGCTCTCATGTGTTATTTACCGTGTGGCCACAATCACATACAAGCCATGTGGTCGCGTCGGGGTACACTTGTTGCTATTAAGTCCCAAATTGTCGGTAAGTTTACGAGAAGCCTAAAATATGTGTTTCCAAACCTACGGGTGATTCTTTGCTTTCTTTTTGGTTATTGGGTTATTGGTTAACATCACCAGCTACTGGTCACACACCATTGAACAAAATGAGTCCTGAAAAACAAATGACATTTATATATCCACAGGTGGCTGCGATGTAATTAATTGGCAAATACTAGAAAATAGTCAATGCTTAGCCCCTTGTTATTAAAAACAAAAACATCTCGCACTTACAAAATACTTCTTCCTCAAATGTTGTTGGCTGGAAAATCTCTTTGAGCTATGAAAAATAGAGAGCATATACTCACGCTAACAACCCCCATGTGGCCGAAGAAACATCAAACCTGCCGACTGCCATCCAAAGATACATTTCCACTTTGCACCCCTCATTGGCAGATAGTATTTGTTAACACCACACACACAAACACACCCAGCTCTGTGTTGCAGTCGTTGTGTGGACATTCCTTTGTTCTGTACACTTAAGGAAAATCCTATTCCTCAACACTGCAAATAACGTTGCCTTCATATTCACTACCTTATGGAGACCGAGAACAAAACAGAAAAGGGAAAACAAAGGGTCTCCATAGGGAAATTCTAAAGACTGGGTTGCTCCACAAGGAATTTTGTGTACAAAGTCTATGGGAGGTTCTTAACTACAGGGACAAAGGAAAGAACAAAAGATGTCTCCACAGGGATGCAAAAACAGGAATGTGTGTGTGGACGTGTGTAAGTCCACATAGTGTTTCAGATCCCCACATTATGTGGACCTCTTTTGTTCTCAGGTCCACACTGCGTATGTAGCGCTTGCCCAACGTTATTTGCAGTGTTGAGGAATAGGATTTTCCTTAAGTGTACAGAACAAAGGAATGTCCACACAACGACTGCAACACAGAGCTGGGTGTGTGGACGTGTGTAAGTCCACATAGTGCTTCAGATCCCTACATTATGTGGACCTCTTTTGTTCTCAGGTCCACACTGCGCATGTATTGGATTTTGGAAGAGTGCATTACTCCTGCCGCCATGCTCAAATAATATACTGTACAAACCAATTTGTACAACTTCTAGTAAATATGTTTGTAAAATTAAATCAATGTCTTGCCTTATCTTGAATCAAAGAGATTAAGCTTAACAAAAAAATTTTTTTTAAACCCAAACCACTCTGACACTTTTTGTATATCATAACTGGTTTTTTTTATTTTTATGTTTTGATTGACAGAGCTGGATGCCAGTAGCTGCAGTTCTCTGGTGTACATTATCTTGATACATAGAGGGTAAGTGCGGCAGTACTAGCACATGTTATTTCAGAAACACAAATGTTTAGTCTACTGTCTGGCTTTAGCTTGTCTTTATTGAGAATATCAATGTTTACAAATGTCTATATACTTTTGACATTGTGGGTGGGTGGTTCAAAAGGATCGACTGAAAATGAAAGTTCAGTTTATAATTTAAAAATAGAAAACAAACTAAAAGTTGTGTGTGGTCGTCTTAAAAGTAAAAGTTCATCTGCAGTTTGAACTACAAAGTTTTATGCTGGAGAAGAAAGGACAAGTGGAATTGGGGTCAAATTGTTGTTTTTTTTTTTACTGATTCTGAACTGCCCCTTAAATTTCTAGCATTTTGTTCATAGAGTCAGCATGTCAGAATAAATAGTTCCATTTGTACTTAACATATAGTCAGAGAGAGAGATAGAGTGTAAGCATGTCAGTATAACCAGTTCTATGTTGTACCTTATCTTTGTTCAGATGTAGTAAGGCTGCCAGTATAATGAGTTCTATGTTGTACCTTTTCTTTGCCTTCGGCAGCAAGCTACATTGTATGGTGTTCTATAAAAGACACTTGTCTGTTTTGTCGTGCCTGTGAGCAAAGCGTCGTGCCTGTGAGCAAAGCATCGCAAAGCGTCGTGCATGTGAGCAAGTCCATCGTACCCGTGAGCAAAGCCGTCGTGCATGTGAGCAAGTCCGTCTTGCCTGTGAGTAAAGCCGTCGTGCTCACACGCACGACGGAGCTCTACACAGGCAGGACGGAGCTCTCCACACACACAACGCTTTGCTCACAGGCACGACGCTTTGCTCACAGGCACGACGCTTTGCTCACAGGCACGACGGACTTGCTCACAGGCACAACGCTATGCTTACATGCACGACGAACTTACTCACAGCCATGACGGACTTGGTTTATAGGCACGACGGCTTTACTCACAGGCACAACGGACTTGCTCACATGCACGGCGGCTTTGCTCACATGCACGATGTACTTGCTCACAGGCACGACACTTTGCTCGCACGACGCTTTGCTCACAGCGGGGAGGCTTTACTCACATGCACGACAGACTTGCTCCCAGGCACGACAGACTTGCTCATAGGCATGACGGCTTTACTCACAGGCACAACGGACTTGCTCACATGCACGGCGGCTTTGCTCACAGGCACGATGTACTTGCTCACAGGCACGACACTTTGCTCGCACGACGCTTTGCTCACAGCGGGGAGGCTTTACTCACATGCACGACAGACTTGCTCCCAGGCACGACAGACTTGCTCATAGGCATGACGGCTTTACTCACAGGCACGACGGACTTGCTCACACGCACGACGGGTTTGCTCATGCATGACGGACTTGCTCACAGGCATGACACTTTGCTCACACGCACGACGCTTTGCTTACAGGCACGACGGCTTTACTCACATGCACGACAGCTTTGCTCACAGGCACGACGGACTTGCTCACAGGTAGCTTTGCTCACATGCACGACGAACTTACTCACAGGCATGACGGACTTGCTTATAGGCACGACGGCTTTACTCACAGGAAAGACGGACTTGCTCACATGCACGACGGCTTTGCTCACAGGCACGTTGAACTTGCTCACAGGCATGACGCTTTGCTCACAGGCACGAAGGCTTTACTCACATGCATGACGGACTTGCTCCCAGGCACGACAGACTTGCTTATAGGCACGACGGCTTTACTCACAGGCACGACGGACTTGCTTACATGCACGACGGCTTTGCTCATGCACGACGGACTTGCTCCCAGGCATGACAGACTTGCTTATAGGCACGACGGCTTTACTCACAGGCACGACGGACTTGCTTACATGCACGACGGCTTTGCTCATGCACGACGGACTTGCTCACAGGCACGACGCTTTGCTCACACGCACGACGCTTTGCTTACAGGCTTGACAGCTTTACTCACATGCATGACGGATTTGCTCACAGGCACGACGAACTTGCTCACAGGCACGACGCTTTGCTCGCACGACGCTTTGCTCACAGGCGCAAAGGCTTTACTCATTTGCACGACGGACTTGCTCCCAGGCACGACAGACTTGCTTATAGGCACGACGGCTTTACTCACAGGCACGACGGACTTGCTTACATGCACGACGGCTTTGCTCATGCACGACGGACTTGCTCACAGGCATGACGCTTTACTCACACGCACGACGCTTTGCTTACATGCACGACGAACTTACTCACAGCCATGACGGACTTGCTTTATAGGCACGACGGCTTTACTCACAGGCACAACGGACTTGCTCACATGCACGGCGGCTTTGCTCACAGGCACGACGAACTTGCTCACAGGCACGACGCTTTGCTCGCATGATGCTTTGCTCACAGCGGGGAGGCTTTACTCACATGCACGACAGACTTGCTCCCAGGCACGACAGACTTGCTCATAGGCATGACGGCTTTACTCACAGGCACGACGGACTTGCTCACATGCACGACGGCTTTGCTCATGCATGACGGACTTGCTCACAGGCATGACGCTTTGCTCACACGCCCGACGCTTTGCTTACAGGCACGACGGCTTTACTCACATGCACGACAGCTTTGCTCACAGGCATGACGGACTTGCTCACAGGTAGCTTTGCTCACATGCACGACGAACTTACTCACAGGCATGACGGACTTGCTTATAGGCACGACGGCTTTACTCACAGGCACGACGGACTTGCTCACATGCACGACGGCTTTGCTCACAGGCACGTTGAACTTGCTCACAGGCGCGACGCTTTGCTCGCACGACACTTTGCTCACAGGCACGAAGGCTTTACTCACATGCACGACGGACTTGCTCCCGGGCACGACAGACTTGCTTGCTTATAGGCACGACGGCTTTACTCACAGGCACGACGGACTTGCTTACATGCACGACGGCTTTGCTCATGCACGACGGACTTGCTCCCAGGCACGACAGACTTGCTTATAGGCACGACGGCTTTACTCACAGGCACGACGGACTTGCTTACATGCACGACGGCTTTGCTCATGCACGACGGACTTGCTCACAGGCACGACGCTTTGCTCACACGCACGACGCTTTGCTTACAGGCTTGACCACTTTACTCACATGCACGACGGATTTACTCACAGGCACGACGAACTTGCTCACAGGCACGACGCTTTGCTCGCACGACGCTTTGCTCACAGGCACGAAGGCTTTACTCACATGCACGACGGACTTGCTCCCAGGCATGACAGACTTGCTTATAGGCACGACGGCTTTACTCACAGGCACGACGGACTTGCTTACATGCACGACGGCTTTGCTCATGCACGACGGACTTGCTCACAGGCACAACGCTTTACTCACACGCACGACGCTTTGCTTACAGGCTTGACCGCTTTACTCACATGCACGACGGCTTTGCTCACAGGCATGCTTTGCTCACAGGTATGAGGGACTTGCTCACAGGCACGACACTTTGCTCACATGCACGAGGCTTTAGTCACACGCACGACGGCTTTGCTCACAGGCACGACAAAACAGATAAGTGTCCTTTATAGAACACCATAACAGTTTTAAAGTGTTCGTTCTTTCTGGAGGGAGGAGAACCAGAGGGCCCAGAGAAAAATGTTTGTGAGATAGGAGACAACCAGTGCAAAACTCTACTCATATATGGCCCCTAGCTGGGAATCGAACCAGCACCACAGTGGTGAGAGGCATGTGCTTAAACACTAATCACCCATGCCACTCAAAGATTCAGAAAAGGTAAGGATACCAAATAATGATAGAAAGATCTATGTTATACTTTATCTTTTATCAGAGAATGTGAGCATTCCCGTATAACCAGTTCTAGGTTATATTAATATTAATAATAATAGTGGCTTCTTATATAGTGCTCATATCCGTCACTCAGTGACGCTCAAGGCGCTTCAACATTCAGTATTTTCCTGGAAGGTATTTGGGGCTATGTTTCTGAAGTATGAGATCTAAGTTCCTTAACATAGCACCAGGTTTACAAGGTTTACAAGGTGATGCGGTGCACTATGCAGCCAATCAAACCAGGAACACCGGGGCAAACCCCTTCTCTTTTCAATAAGTGCACTGGGTTCTTTTACATGTATTACACATCACACAGGACCGACGGCTTTACTTATGTCCCATCCGAAGGACGAAGCAATAATATCACAAGTGTCATGACCGGGACTCGAACCCACACTCTGATGATCAGAAACACCAGAGCTTGAGTCCGGTACTCTTATCAGCTCGGCCCAGACATGCACCTTATCTTTGTTGCACCTTATCTTCGTTTCAAGAGGGGAAACTTGCAATTGGAACCAGCTGTGTTGTATGTTATCTCTATTCAGAGACAGAGTGAGGGGGTGACTGAGAGGGTGGGGGAGATTATACATGCCAATAGGATAAGACCTGTTACACTTCGTCTTTATTCAGAGAGTGTAAGCATGCTAGGATAACAAGTTCTAGGCTGTACCTTAACTTTGTTCAGAGAGAGAAAGCATGTCAGTTTAACCAGCTCAAGGCTGTACCTTATCTTTATTCAGAGAGGGTGAGCATGGCAAGAAGAATAAGTTAATTTGCATCTTATCTTTTAGACACAGAGACAGTTATCATGCCAGTAATATCATATCGCCCTAATGGTTTGCTGCAATCAGTCCAGGCACTGTACCAGAGAGAGTAAGCTTGCCAGTGTAACCAGTTCTATGATGTTCCTTATCTTTATTCAGAGAGAGAGTAAGCCTACCAGTGTAATCAGTTCTATGTTGTTCCTAATCTTTGATCAGAGAGAGTAAGCCTGCCAGTATAACCAGTTCTATGTTGTTCCTAATCTTTGATCAGAGAGAGTAAGCCTGCCAGTATAACCAGTTCTATGTTGTTCCTAATCTTTGATCAGAGAGAGTAAGCCTGCCAGTATAACCAGTTCTATGTTGTACTTAATCTTTGATCAGAGAGAGTAAGCCTGCCAGTATAACCAGTTCTATGTTGTTCCTTATCTTTATTCAGAGAGAGAGTAAGCCTACCAGTGTAACCAGTTCTATGTTGTTCCTAATCTTTGATCAGAGAGAGTAAGCCTGCCAGTATAACCAGTTCTATGATGTACCTTATCTTTATTCAGAGAGAGTAAGCCTGCCAGTATAACCAGTTCTATGTTGTTTCTTATCTTTGATCAGAGAGAGTAAGCCTGCCAGTATAACCAGTTCTATGTTGTTCCTAATCTTTGATCAGAGAGAGTAAGCCTGCCAGTATAACCAGTTCTATGTTGTACTTAATCTTTGATCAGAGAGAGTAAGCCTGCCAGTATAACCAGTTCTATGTTGTTCCTTATCTTTATTCAGAGAGAGAGTAAGCCTACCAGTGTAACCAGTTCTATGTTGTTCCTAATCTTTGATCAGAGAGAGTAAGCCTGCCAGTATAACCAGTTCTATGATGTACCTTATCTTTATTCAGAGAGAGAGAGTATAAGCCTGCCAGTGTAACCAGTTCTATGTTGTAACTTATCTTTTTTGGGAGAAGTGTTGGCTCATGAAGGCATTTTGTACTGTTGTCAAGATCATTGGTTGGAGATGACCAAGTTAGTAACAAAAATAACAATGATCATTATATGCATCCCATATATGGTAGAAAACACTGGACATCCCCAATGGGTTATGCATAAGTGTAACAAGTTCTAAATTGTAAGTGATGCTTGAAGCTTTGCATGGATGGAAAATAATTAAGAAGTAACTGTAACTAGTAAACTTGTGGGTACAACTATGTGTAAAAACTTTTTTGGGAGGAGTGCTTCCCCTGAAAAGAGCCGGTCTTGACATTTCGAAAAGTATACTCTTCTTGTCGTCTTCTGCAGACGAGCAGAGTATACTGTTCAAAACTGCCAGACCACCTCGGCTCTTTTCAGAGCTTTTTTTACACATGGTTGTACAGAATAACCAGTTATAAGTTGCACCTTATTTTTGTTTGGAGATGGTAAGCATGTCAGAAAAAAAGCTGTTTTTTGTACCTACTTTATTCAAAGAGGGTAAACATAGTAGTAAAATCAATAAATAGTTTTTACAAAGCGCACATTCTAAAATACATTATTTATGGCCTACAGTGATTAATAAAACTGAAAACAATGACAAGAAACTAGACACACTATGCTTGTATAAAGAGCAGTGCATTCAGTTAAATTTTGAAAGTTTCCAAGAAATAATGTTCCAGATAGAATCAGGTAGCTTGTTCCTGAGAACAGGCTCAATCTGTGAAAGGGCTCAATCTGTGAAAGGGCCCAATCACAACAGCTTACTGTCCTGGACCTGGGAACAACTAGGGCTCGTCAGGAGCCAGACAAGGCAAGTAGCAGCACTGCTTTCTTGAGTAAGTCCTTGATATAGTCAGGTGCTCGTTCATGAAGTGATTTGTATGCTAAAGTCATGATCTTAAAATCAATCCTCTTTTAGACTGGAATCCAGTGGATGGACATGAGAGGTTGGGGTATGTATTTATACTTTCTGGCATAGGCCAGAATCTGTGCTGCATCATTTGATACCCACTGCAATCGAAGTATGGACATAACCCGTAGATCAACAAGAACTGCATTGCACGGTGTTACAAGTACATGAATTACTTTGGCAGTGCCGAATCTGAGAGATTTTTCCGAACCGCTGGGACATTCCAAAGATGGTAGTAGGCAATCTTGCATACTGCGGAGATGTGAGTATTCAAGTTGACGACATTATTGAGATGGACTCAGATCGCGAACTGTCTCAGACACAGGCAAATCTTGAAGAAGATTGTTGATGCTGGGATCTGATGAGAAGGACTTCAATTTTGTAACTGTTCAGTTTTAGGAAGTTGATGGTCAACCGTGACTTCATCTCAGACGCACAATCCTGCATTTGCTGAAAGGTGACAAGCTCCTAAACACTAGGTTGGAAAGCCGTATACAGTTGTGTGTCATCTGCTATTGGTGGAATTAACTCCCTGATGTCGAGTAATATCCCAAACATGTGAGCATAACTGATTTTACATTGTACCTTATCTTTGTTCAGAGAGGGTAAGCAAGAAAGTATAACCAGTTTATGATGTACCTTATCTTTACCCAGAGAGAGAAAGAGACAGCATACATGCCAGTATGACAGAACTATATTGCGCCTCACCATTGTTCAGAGACAATCAGTTGTGTAGTACTTAATCTTTATTAACAATGCATAAGCAGCCCATGAGAAACATGAAAGGATAACCAGGTCATATATGTTGAACCTTATCTTCATTCATAGAGAGTAGGCATGTCAGTATAACCAGTTTTATGATGTACGTTATCTTTACTCAGAGAGAGAGAGACAGCATACATGCCAGTATGACAGAACTATATTGCACCTCACCATTGTTCAGAGAGGGTAAGCATTTAAGTATTTAAGTACTTAATCTTTATTAACGAGGCATATGCATGCCATTAGAAACATGTAAGGATAACCAGCTCGATGTTGTACCTTCATTGTATCTTCATTCATAGAGAGTAAGCATGCTAGTAGAACCAGTTCTTTTTCAGAGTGGAAAAACATGCCATTATGACCAGTTCTATGATGTACCTAAGTTTTGTTCAAAGAGTTAAGGATGCCAAGCAGCAGCATATATGGCTGTAGTGCCAGTGTCCAACTCTGGACTGGAAAGATTTAAACTATGTGTGTGTTAGGAGTAGGCTGTAATCACATCATGAAGGCATTTTGTGCTGTCGTCAAGACCAATGGTTGGAGATGACCAATGTAAGTAACAAATATATGCATCCCAGATATGGTAGTAAACACTGGTACATCCGCAACGAGTTAAGCATAAGATGTAGCAGTATCTACAGCATAACCTATGCTATATCTTGTCTTTATTAATAGAGTTGAGCATGCCAGTAGCAGCAGTTTCTACAGCATAACCATTTCTACAATCTTGTCTTTATTAATAGAGTTGAGCATGCCAGTAGCAGCAGTTTAAAAAGCATCACCAATGATATATCTTGTCTTGATTAATAGAGTTGAGCATGCCAGTAGCAGCAGTTTCTTCAGCATCACCAATGCTATATCTTGTCTTGATTAATAGAGTTGAGCATGCCAGTAGCAGCAGTTTATACAGCATCACCAATGCTATATCTTGTCTTTATTAACATACTTGAGCATGCCAGTAGCAGCAGTTTCTACAATAACCAACGCAATATCTTGTGTTTATTAGCCAAGTTGAGCGTGCCAGTAGCAGCAGTTTCTACAGCATCACCATTTCTACAATCTTGTCAACAGAGTTGAGCATGCCAGTAGCAGCAGTATCCACAGCATAACCAATGCTATATCTTTTCCTTCATTACCAGAGTTGAGCATGCATGTTGCAGCAGTTTCTACAGCATAATCAATGCAATATCTTGTGTTTATTAGCCGAGTTGAGCATGCCAGTAGCAGCAGTTTCTACAGCATAACCATTGCTACAATCTTGTCTTTATTAATAGACTTGAGCATGCCAGTAGAAGCAGTTTCTACAGCATAACCAACGCTATGTCTTGTCTTTAATTACCAGAGTTGAGCATGCCAGTAGCAGCAGTTTCTACAGCATGACCAATGCTATATCTTTTCTTTTATTATCAGAGTTGAGCTCATCAGTAGCAGCAGTTTCTACAGCATAACCAATGCTATATCTTGTCATGTATTAACAGAGTTTAGCATGCCAGAAGTAGCAGTTTCTACAGCATGACCAATCCCATTATCTTCTCTTTATTGACAGAGATGATCCATGCCAGTTGCAGCAGTTCCTACAGCAACACCAATGACATGTTCTCTTTCGAGTCGAGCATGCCAGTAGCAGCAGTTTCTACAGCATCACTAATG
This sequence comes from Pisaster brevispinus, assembly GCA_023634235.1. NCBI lineage: Eukaryota > Metazoa > Echinodermata > Asteroidea > Forcipulatida > Asteriidae > Pisaster > Pisaster brevispinus. Next base: position 15,262,127 of record JAMKCF010000005.1, on the reverse strand, counting down.
CTATATGTTGGCTTTTATTAACAAAGTTTAGCATGCCAGTAGCAGCAGTTTCTACAGCATAACCCAGTTTCTACAGCATACCCAATGCTATATCTTGTCTTTTATTAATAGGGTTGAGCATGCCAGTAGCAGCAGTTTATACAGCTTAACCAATTCAATATCTTGTCTTTTATTATCAGAGTTGAGCGTGCCAGTAGCAGCAGTTTCTACAGCATCACCATTTCTACAATCTTGTCAACAGAGTTGAGCATGCCAGTAGCAGCAGTGTCCACAGCATAACCAATGCTATATCTTTTCCTTCATTACCAGAGTTGAGCATGCAAGTTGCAGCAGTTTCTACAGCATAATCAATGCAATATCTTGTGTTTATTAGCTGAGTTGAGCATGCCAGTAGCAGCAGTTTCTACAGCATAACCATTGCTATATCTTGTCTTGATTAATAGACTTGAGCATGCCAGTAGCAGCAGTTTCTACAGCATAACCAACGCTATATTTTGTCTTTAGTTACCAGAGTTGAGCATGCAAGTTGCAGCAGTTTCTACAGCATGACCAATGCTATATCTTTTCTTTTATTATCAGAGTTGAGCTCATCAGTAGCAGCAGTTTCTACAGCATAACCATTGCTACAATCTTGTCTTTATAAATAGACTTGAGCATGAAGCAGCAGTTTCTACAGTATCACCAATGCTATATCTTGTCTTTTATTATCAGAATCGAGCATGCCAGAAGCAGCAGTTTCTACAGCATGACCAATGCTATATCTTTTCTTTTATTATCAGAGTTGAGCTCATCAGTAGCAGCAGTTTCTACAGCATAACCATTGCTACAATCTTGTCTTTATAAATAGACTTGAGCATGTAGCAGCAGTTTCTACAGTATCACCAATGCTATATCTTGTCTTTTATTATCAGAGTCGAGCATGCCAGAAGCAGCAGTTTCTACAGCATGACCAATGCTATATCTTGTCATGTATTAACAGAGTTTAGCATGCCAGAAGTAGCAGTTTCTACAGCATGACCAATTCCATTATCTTCTCTTTATTGAGAGAGATGATCCAGCAAGCCAGTTGCAGCAGTTCCTACAGCAACACCAATGACATGTTCTTTTTCGAGTCGAGCTTGCCATTAGCAGCAGTTTCTACAGCATAACCCTGTTCCTACAGCATACCCAATGCTATATCTTGTCTTTTATTAATAGGGTTGAGCATGCCAGTAGCAGCAGTTTATACAGCATAACCAATCCCATTATCTTGTCTTTTATTATCATAGTTGAGCGTGCCAGTAGCAGCAGTTTCTACAGCATCACCATTTCTACAATCTTGTCAACAGAGTTGAGCATGCCAATAGCAGCAGTTTCTACAGCATAACCATTGCTACAATCTTGTCTTTATTAATAGACTTGAGCATGCCAGTAGCAGCAGTTTCTACAGCATTATAACCAACGCTATATATCTTGTCTTTAATTACCAGAGTTGAGCATGCCAGTAGCAGCAGTTTCTACAGCATGACCAATGCTATATCTTTTCTTTTATTATCAGAGTTGAGCTCATCAGTAGCAGCAGTTTCTACAGCGTAACCATTGCTACAATCTTGTCTTTATAAATAGACTTGAGCATGCCAGTAGCAGCAGTTGTTACAGCATCACCAATGCTATATCTTGTCATGTATTAACAGAGTTTAGCATGCCAGAAGTAGCAGTTTCTACAGCATGACCAATCCCATTATCTTCTCTTTATTGACAAAGATGATCCATGCCAGTTGCAGCAGTTCTACAGCAACACCAATGACATGTTCTCTTTCGAGTCGAGCATGCCAGTAGCAGCAGTTTCTACAGCATCACTAATGCTATATGTTGGCTTTTATTAACAAAGTTTAGCATGCCAATAGCAGCAGTTTCTACAGCATAACCCAGTTTTTTACAGCATACCCAATGCTATATCTTGTCTTTTATTAATAGGGTTGAGCATGCCAGTAGCAGCAGTTTATACAGCAAAACCAATGCAATATCTTGTCTTTTATTATCAGAGTTGAGCGTGCCAGTAGCAGCAGTTTCTACAGCATGACCAATGCTATACTTGTCATGTATTAACAGAGTTGAGCATTCCAATAGCAGCAGTTCCTACAGCATCACCAATGATGTTGTCTTTCGAGTCGAGCATGCCAGTAGCAGCAGTTTCTACAGCATACCCAATGCTATATCTTGTATTTTATTAATAGGGTTGAGCATGCCAGTAGCAGCAGTTTATACAGCAAAACCAATGCAATATCTTGTCTTTTATTATCAGAGTTGAGCGTGCCAGTAGCAGCAGTTTCTACAGCATGACCAATGCTATATCTTGTCATGTATTAACAGAGTTGAGCATGCCAATAGCAGCAGTTCCTACAGCATCACCAATGATATGTTGTCTTTCGAGTCGAGCATGCCAGTAGCAGCAGTTTCTACAGCATAATCAATGCAATATCTTGTCTTTATTAACAGACTTGAACATGCCAATAGCAGCAGTTTCTACAGCATAACCAATGCTATATCATGTCTTTATTAGCAGAGTTGAGCATGCCAGTAGTAGCAGTTTCTACAGCATGACCAATCCCATTATCTTCTCTTTATTGACAGAGATGAGCATGCCAGTTGCAGCAGTTCCTACAGCAACACCAACGACTCTTTCGAGTCGAGCATGCCAGTAGCAGCAGTTTCTACAGCATAACCCAGTTTCTACAGCATACCCAATGCTATATCTTGTCTTTTATTAATAGAGTTGAGCATGCCAGTAGCAGCAGTTTCTACAATAACCAATGCTATATCTTGTCTATATTAATAGAGTTGAGCATGTCAGTAGCAGCAGTTTCTACAGCATAACCAATGCCATATCTTCTCTTTTATTATCAGAGTTTAGCATGCCAGTAGCAGCAGTTTCTACAGCATGACCAATGCTTTATCTTGTCTTTATTGACAGAGTTTAGCATGCCAGTAGCAGCAGTTTCTACAATAACCAATGCTATATCTTGTCTATATTAATAGAGTTGAGCATGTCAGTAGCAGCAGTTTCTACAGCATAACCAATGCTATATCTTCTCTTTTATTATCAGAGTTGAGCATGTCAGTAGCAGCAGTTTCTACAGCATACCTAATGTTATATCTTGTCTTTTATTAATAGAGTTGAGCATGTCAGTAGCAGCAGTTTCTACAGCATAACCGATGCTATATCTTCTCTTTTATTATCAGAGTTGAGCATGTCAGTAGCAGCAGTTTCTACAGCATGACCAATGCTATATCTTGTCTTGATTAACAGAGTTGAGCATGCCAGTAGCAGCAGTTTCTACAGCATTTAAACCAGTGCACCTGTTTGATCAACATCAACTTAATGGTAGGCGTTTAATTCATTTCAATTCAATTCACTCTCACATTTATGTTCATACTTCCTTTCAAATTTCTTACAATACATATCCGAAAAAATGAATTAAAGAACTACCATCAATCCATTTGACAAGTCAGAAATCAAATTAAGTATCGAGGCATCTTCTTCAAAGAAGTAAGCATGTAATGTACATTTCTTATGACCTATACCATGTCCTATCAAATGTTATAGGTGAATTTGCCAGTAGCAACATTTTTATCACCATCGCCAGTGTACCTTATCTTTATTCAAAGAATTAAAGCACGCGAGACACAATAACCAAGGTCAGATGTTGCCTTTATTCTCTCACACAGAGTCCGTATGTTAGTAGCAGCAATTCCATTAGCATCACCAATGCTGCGGTCTTCTTGATCCAAAAAGAGTAAGTCAATTGTCACCAGGGGCCATTTTCATAGAGTTACTTAGTGACTGATTTTGTACTCACTGTGCAATTCCCATTTCCGGCAAAAAGGTGAGCTAAGCTTCCGGCACTTACTGTATAAGTAAGTGCAAATGCAAATAATGCAAATCCAAGGTGAATATGTAAGCTGGCCGCCTACTTTCCTTGCTAACCTGTGACATGCACTTCAGCAAAATGTTCAACTAAAGTAAGCAGAAAAAGTTGTTTACCATTAAGCAGCTCTATGAACCATGGCCATAACCATCGCTGTAAAAAACAATCTTTTTAAATACCGAGTAAAATTCTTACAAAAACCAAAGCGCTACAGGAGTATCCTGGTGATGATTGAACTAAACACTAAAATCTGAGCATTACTGCATAATCGCCTCAAATGGGATGTAACATGCAGGCACTGGTGGCTACTGAACCCCTCAGCCTCCCCCCCCCCCTCCAACTGATCCGTTTCATTTGTTGTCTTATTGAACTGAAGACTGAAGTCAGAAGCAGCTACTACTGTCTGCCAATGTCAAATTGTAGGTAAAGATAGGTTAAACATTTCTAAACGCATCCACTTCGCACTACACAGTATATGGCATGAATGGACTCCCAAAATGGCCCAGCAAAGATTTCTGTGGTGATGGCGTCAGGTGAATTGGGTCTATGTTGTACACCAAACATCTTGAAAACGTTGGGACGAAAAACAAACCAAATCTTTCAATAGAATTCTGTGCCACCTACTTAAAGCATGTGCATAACACTGGTAAGATTCAAAATATAAAATGTTCACAGATTTACAGATTCTCTTACATGGTATAAAGATAGTCATGGTGGAAAACTTCCCTTGAAAGGCCACAGCTTTTGGGAAATGAGCAAAACAATCAATTTTGATCTGGCGAGCCCAAAATCTGATGATTAAAAACGGGGATTTTTCATTACTCTCTCAAAACTCTGATGACCAACTGACCTCAAATTTTCATTTTTTGTGTTCTTTCATGCAATTTCGAGTCAAATGAAGTGCGGAGACTGGTTTTTTACCAATACCAATGCTGGTCACATGCTTTATGAGGATTAAACCATATACAAAACTTTCTAACAGATAAAAAAGCACATGCAAACAACATAACTTAGCAAATGTAGTCGGTTAAATTTGTACTGAAATAATTTTGTTTGTGATGGCCTTTTTGTGTTTTCTTGAGTCACTTGGACCTTAAACATTTGGACTCTTGGTTTTTACGTCATATTGCAACCTATCTATACTAATATTGCCCATATGCATTAAGTGTATAACCGTACAATCAACTTTCTAAATAGTGAAAAATTTATAGAAAAGAAGAAACAAACATAGTAAATTAGCAAATGTGATAAGTTACATTTCTGCTGGAATAATTTGTTGGGGTGACAGTCTCTTTGTGTCATGTGGACCTTAGATATTTGGACTCCTACGCGAATTCTTTTTATGTTTCTTTGATTTCCTGTGACTGGTGGTCCCAGAATGCCTGTCTTCACGTTTGTGTTTCTTCTTATGCTTGCTACTTTTGCTACGGTGTCTATCAGTTTTTTCATTTGACGGGCTTAAACTTCTCCTGGACTTCGTATGTTGTCCCATCCTTTCAGAATGGTGATGATCATGATAGTTCCTTGGCCTTCCAAGTTCCTTAGACTTCCCGCTACTATTCAAATCTAAATTGTCATCTTTAAGGGCATGCCTCCCGCTCTTTTCACGTTCAAGCAGGTCAGCTCTGCACGTTCTCTCCGTAATATTCTTCTCGTCCAAGGTTGTCGAAGGCAAATCAGGCTGGGTGGTGACGTTGGCATCGGCTGATGATGCTGACCTTCGCTGATCGACTGTCAAATCTTGGGTGAAGCTCCGGCGGCGGTGCCTTGAGTCTGTTCTGTAATCACGCAGGGTGCTCACTAATGTACTGTGGAGGAACCTCTTGTTGGTGGTGACCTTTCTCTTTGCCCTGAAAATGAAAGAGAAATAATCAATCCGATAACAGCACATGAAACAAATTAGACTTCAAAAACACCCATTTAGGCTTTGTTCTTTGTGACAGTGACAGTAAACGACTTCTGCAAGTACTTTAACCATAATCATCCCATACCCATCAAAATCCAACTGCATGTTCTGTTTGATTCTCTTGGACCGAGGACTGCTCTAGTAAACTGATTATGTTTTAAATAGGATCAGGTTAATTATCATAATCAGAATCCAACAGTTTGGGCGTTGAGCTATCATACGGTGTTGGATTTTGCTAGACTGCTAGACCTCAAAACATCCTCGTAAATCACTCATGAGTCAGGGTATGGTATACATTAATGTTTTGAGTCTTTTCCCATAAAAACACAACCACATTTCCTCTTTATTCAAAGAATTCAGATAGCAAATGTTGGTAAGAGGAAATATTTTCAGAGGTCTTTCTGATTTGACTTGATTGTAATAATTCCCGGTCACTGACGTTTGCTAGAAATGGGATCTGGGTGGGAAAAAAGGTCAAGAATCTGGGGAGTCAGAACAAGCACATATCAAAAACAGCTTCTTCTTCTTCAAAAACTCTGCCTCCTGGAGTTTCCTTTCACTACTTGCAGTCATGGTGAATTAAACCAATCGCAGGATATTAGTGTCACACTCAAGGACAATCTTCTGGAAACTCATCTACTACACCTACATTAGGCACAGTGTAAATAGCTGATATAAGACACACGCTGTTGTAAAATCAATACAGCGACTCCTGACGCTGTTGTGTCGGCGTTCTCACAAGCTCTTTTGCGTTGGTGCTTAAAAGACAACAGGAAGTACATCTAGGGCAACACTTTTTGATGAGTTAGAAAGCCAGGTGCAAGGAAAGACTATTTTTCCCTGTCTTTATTCAGCAAGTAGTTCATGGGTATGAACACGAATGGTGTATGATATACACAAACATTATTCTTTATCCCCGATGCAAAGTTGACATCTATTTAACCGTTACGGTACCTGCGGCTAAAATTCAAACTGCCTCTAGCTACCAGGCAATCTTAGTGGTCAAGTGGGAAGACATTTGCTCTAGAATGGGCAAAGGGCATGGGTCCAAGTTATTTGCCCGTGGATTCACAGGACTCTAGAATGTACTGACGTGTACTATGCTTAAGACACAATGGTGTACGGGTATTAACACAAATGCTGTTCGATATCATGACGCAAATTTAACATCTTACCAAAGCAGATCAATTGGTTTATTTTTAATCTCTTACAAATAAAGTAGATGGTCTTGGGGGGGGGCAGACACAGGGGACATGAGTTTCTTTTACAAACTTGAAGTTAGTTTTAGTTTGACCATCAAGCCCTGATGTGCAACATTGGTTGACACCTATGTGTACATGTACAGGTGTCAGTGGCTGCTGGTGAGGGGAGGGTGTTCTGAATTATAAAATTTGATCTATATTTAAAGGTCATGTGTATATTTTTAGTGTTTCTTGAGATCTTCTCTGAGCTAAAGCAGGTCAGCGAGAATTTTCTCCTGCTTTTATTTTTTGTGGGTAAAATCAACAAAGGAAGGTGCTAATATTTCCGTAACAAAATGATTTGAACCCAATTTTTGTTTTTTAAGCGACGGGAAAAGTATGCACAAAGGAAGGCTGGAACCCCAGGCCTCAAGAGCACACGTCAGAGATGGTGAGATTGCATCCAGACAGGGAGTCACAAGGGAGCAAAGAGCATGGACCTGATCGGAGGAAGTTGAAGATTGATGAAGAGGCCTGAAATCGTTTCCCCCTAGCAATGGAGAGAAACCAGTTTAAAGGCAGACAGAGACTGACAGTTTGAAGTAGGTGTTAACCAAACTTCAGCCATACTTTCTATTTCATTCCCAATGTTCATGAATATAGCCACTTCTGATTGAGTGGGTATGGCTACCATGTTAACATGCGTTGAAGCATACACTAAGCCACATCCTGAGCTTGCTTAGCAACAGCCCTAGCCGCCAAATCAGACACAACCTACAGGTATGTCTGTTTAGTCTTGATAACCATCTGTCTTGTTTGATGGATCAGTGGAAATTTCAGGCCCCTTAATCTGAACAAAATTATGTGAGGGGCATAATTTTTCTCTGCCTGTGATCAAATCTATACTCCCACTCTGTGATCATATTTATAGAAACAGACAAGCACTGATCTTTTTCATCAAACAACAGGCCTGATTCTTCAAGGAGGCAATGGGGGCAACCACCTCATTGCCCCCTGGTCATTGCCTTGGTGCCCCTTGGAATATTCCAGTAGAAATTTTAATTTCCCTCATAAAAGAGAAAGTCCTGCCTTGTCCTAACTACAGAATAAATCTGGTCTGAAAAACCCTTGTGATATCATAAAAAGCACTGTTATTATCATTGCATATCTCTACCTGTGTTGAGACTAGGTAGGTCTATTCAAGCAAACTAAATAACCACACCTCGGTAAAGTCAGAGGTCATCTGTAAATGAGGGTGCTTTCAACTCAAGAACTACAAAAACCATGGGAAACACCCTATTACTTCAACTTTAAGTGTACTGGGTCATTTTACAGGCACAGACCCTCCTGACCAATGCAATTACACAGATTGTTTCAGAAAGACAAAGCAAGCAATAATATAGAAAGTGTACTCGTGACAAGTCACCTTACATAAGGCTATCCTCCCATAATGTTTATTCGTGTTCTTGTGTTGTTTTTGTTCTGATAAACCAATCAAACCATACGCTACCGAGAGAAAAAGAAACAAAACAAACCCCCTACAATTGCACTTTGCACGAAAACATTGAGGTAAATGACCAGATTACGCCATTATTACATGTATACTATTTGCTCGGTAATAGAAGCTTATCCCCTAGAGTTCGACGAGGCGAAGAAGAAAAGAAGAAGAAGAAAAGATATGAATAAATTAAGAGTGAAGGCAAACACAATGACTGATTGATGTCCTTATGATGAAGATTACAATTTGTTTTAGACGGCCCATGGAGACCCAGACAGCACTGAAAACAACTTCCAGGAGATGCAAAGAAACACAAAAAGCCGCTGAAGAGTTCAGATTTAACTGGATTTAGTCTGTATTGATGCGTCCTTCTAATACTACTTAATATTTCTACAGGATCAGGATGTATCAAAAAAAGCCATTAGTAAGTCAGAAGGACTTCACCAGCCTTTATCTTTCTATGCATATTATCAATAATTTATCCATTTTTTTTACAACTGGGGAAAAATATCATAGAGGTAGCAATGGCCTTGCATGTAAATTTCCTCGGCATGAACTACAAACACCATGAGGCCTCGTTGAAACAAACTGTGGACTTGACTTGTTCTGGAGGGTCTGTGCCCGTGAAATACACTTGTATTTGAAATAACAGGGTGTTTCCCATGGTGTTTGTAGTTCAGGAGGAAATTGACATGCGAGGCTAAGTGAGATAAATGTATTTTTGAACAATATTGTTGAGTTCTTGATTCCTGTTGCGCAGAGTGGCAAACCCTGTGGTCTTTGAAAGAGGAGATTATAACAGCTTGTAACCCCTTCACCTTGATCCACCAGCTAAACTTCCCATGGCATATACACATTTTTAGAGAGGGAATGGGGAAGGTAAGTGTAGCTCACGGCAAAATAAAATTTGCTAAATGATTGTTACATTAAACAAAACACGTTAAAAACTGAAACAGTGCAACAGCGTGTAATCAGTGGCGTAACCGGGGGAGGGGCTGGAGACCCCCCCCTGCTCACAAACCTTGCCCCATCCCCATGCCCCCCAAGGTTTGATTATGCCACTATGTTTAATACATGTACAAGCATATAACAATATTCTAAGGGAAACGTTCAATCCCTTTCCTAAGAGAATGTTGCATTTTAAGCTTTTAAGAAAGTTGTGAGCGTTCACATCTAACATTAAATATTTTTTGCTCAAATCACAGCATCTGGCTCCAAGGTTTCCATCACTTCATTTCCCCCAAAGAACTCATGTTAAACTTTACCTCCAAAAAGATCGAAAATTACTCCAATTATTACATGCTACATGTGATCCCAGTAGCATCCAAATTCATGCCTAGTTACAAAAGAAGAAGAAAAGAAAGATTCCACCCCCACACTGCAAGTGAAATGATGGGCCGATGTGCTTGTTGAATTGTAAACAGCCACACACCTGGTGTACCTTCAGGTGGTGACTTTATAACAAGAGGTAAGAAGTTGTGAAGAGCAGATGACCTTACTGAGAATACAAGGTGATTCGTGAGATATTAATAAATAAATAAGACATTGAGCACATTATTAACATGTTCAAATTGGTATTTTTTGTACGTTCATTTAAGTGCAGAGTGTTACAAAGTTCGACTGTTACAAAGTAATTATTGGTGTGCCTTTGGAATGGGAATTTGGTGATAATCACATTAACTCTGGCGATCATTTTCTACTTTAAACCAAGGAAAATAATTTCCTGACAAATGCAGCAATACTCTGGACAAAAATTTTCAATATTTTCCAAACTTATGGATCAGGTAACTCTACTGAGGCCACTGATTCTCGCGTGAAATCCAAATTTCTGCTATTTCGAAAAAATATTTATGATTCTGGGAAAAATTAATGTTGCTCTCTGTACAAAAAAGGCAAAACCAAAAACTTAAGGCAATTTGCTCAGTCCACCTAAAACCATGGAATCAAAGGTTCCAACTTTTCTATTGTAAACGAAGTACTGAACAATAGTTTTTGATCCGGAACTGAAAAATATACTGGACTTATTCCTTATGATTTTTTTCATGTTTTGGCCTTTTTGTCAATACCAATATTTCACAAAACTAAAGCTCATATACTGAGTCAAGTTAAATAAAATGGCATCAGTAGAGCCTACTGCATCATCTCACAGCCTAAAATCGCAACTTTAAAAATGGCCCAAAATTGAAAAAAATGCTGGACTTACCCCTTGTGATTTTTTCAATTTTTGGCCTATTTTTCAAATGTCAATATTTCCCCAAATAAAGCTCATATACTGGGTCAAGTGATATAAAATGGCATCAGTAGAGCCTACTGCATCATTCAGGAGCCTAAAATCACAACTTAAAAAATGGCCCAAATTGAAAAAAATGCTGGACTTACGATTACCTTATGATTTTTTCAATTTTTGCCTATTTTTCAAATGTCAATATTTCCCAAAATAAAGCTCATATACTGGGTCAAGTTATATAAAATGGCATCAGTAGAGCCTACTGCATCATTTCGAAGCCTAAAATCACAACTTAAAAAATGGCCCAAAATTGAAAAAAATGCTGGACTTACCCCTTGTGATTTTTTCAATTTTTGGCCTATTTTTCAAATGTCAATATTTCCCCAAATAAAGCTCATATACTGGGTCAAGTGATATAAAATGGCATCAGTAGAGCCTACTGCATCATTCAGGAGCCTAAAATCACAACTTAAAAAATGGCCCAAAATTGAAAAAAATGCTGGACTTACCCCTTATGATTTTTTCAATTTTTGCCTATTTTTCAAATGTCAATATTTCCCAAAATAAAGCTCATATACTGGGTCAAGTTATATAAAATGGCATCAGTAGAGCCTACTGCATCATTTCGAAGCCTAAAATCACAACTTAAAAAATGGCCCAAAATTGAAAAAAATGCTGGACTTACCCCTTGTGATTTTTTCAATTTTTGGCCTATTTTTCAAATGTCAATATTTCCCCAAATAAAGCTCATATACTGGGTCAAGTGATATAAAATGGCATCAGTAGAGCCTACTGCATCATTCAGGAGCCTAAAATCACAACTTAAAAAATGGCCCAAAATTGAAAAAATGCTGGACTTACCCCTTGTGATTTTTTCAATTTTTGCCTATTTTTCAAATGTCAATATTTCCCAAAATAAAGCTCATATACTGGGTCAAGTGATATAAAATGGCATCAGTAGAGCCTACTGCATCATTTAGGAGCCTAAAATCACAACTTAAAAAATGGCCCAAAATTGAAAAAAATGCTGGACTTACCCCTTATGATTTTTTAAATTTTTGCCTATTTTTCAAATGTCAATATTTCCCAAAATAAAGCTCATATACTGGGTCAAGTTATATAAAATGGCATCAGTAGAGCCTACTGCATCATTTCGAAGCCTAAAATCACAACTAAAAAAATGGCCCAAAATTGAAAAAAATGCTGGACTTACCCCTTGTGATTTTTTCAATTTTTGGCCTATTTTTCAAATGTCAATATTTCCCCAAATAAAGCTCATATACTGGGTCAAGTGATATAAAATGGCATCAGTAGAGCCTACTGCATCATTCAGGAGCCTAAAATCACAACTTAAAAAATGTCCCAAAATTGAAAAAAATGCTGGACTTACCCCTTATGATTTTTTCAATTTTTGCCTATTTTTCAAATGTCAATATTTTCCAAAATAAAGCTCATATACTGGGTCAAGTGATATAAAATGGCATCAGTAGAGCCTACTGCATCATTTCGAAGCCTAAAATCACAACTTAAAAAATGGCCCAAAATTGAAAAAAATGCTGGACTTACCCCTTATGAGTTTTTCAATTTTTGCCTATTTTTCAAATGTCAATATTTCCCAAAATAAAGCTCATATACTGGGTCAAGTTATATAAAATGGCATCAGTAGAGCCTACTGCATCATTTCGAAGCCTAAAATCACAACTTAAAAAATGGCCCAAAATTGAAAAAAATGCTGGACTTACCCCTTGTGATTTTTTCAATTTTTTGCCTATTTTTCAAATGTCAATATTTCCCCAAATAAAGCTCATATACTGGGTCAAGTGATATAAAATGGCATCAGTAGAGCCTACTGCATCATTCAGGAGCCTAAAATCACAACTTAAAAAATGGCCCAAAATTGAAAAAAATGCTGGACTTACCCCTTGTGATTTTTTCAATTTTTGCCTGTTTTTCAAATGTCAATATTTCCCCAAATAAAGCTCATATACTGGGTCAAGTGATATAAAATGGCATCAGTAGAGCCTACTGCATCATTTAGGAGCCTAAAATCACAACTTAAAAAATGGCCCAAAATTGAAAAAAATGCTGGACTTACCCCTTATGATTTTTTCAATTTTTGCCTATTTTTCAAATGTCAATATTTCCCAAAATAAAGCTCATATACTGGGTCAAGTTATATAAAATGGCATCAGTAGAGCCTACTGCATCATTTCGAAGCCTAAAATCACAACTTAAAAAATGGCCCAAAATTGAAAAAAATGCTGGACTTACCCCTTGTGATTTTTTCAATTTTTTGCCTATTTTTCAAATGTCAATATTTCCCCAAATAAAGCTCATATACTGGGTCAAGTTATATAAAATGGCATCAGTAGAGCCTACTGCATCATTCAGGAGCCTAAAATCACAACTTAAAAAATGGCCCAAAATTGAAAAAAATGCTGGACTTACCCCTTATGATTTTTTCAATTTTTGGCCTATTTTTCAAATGTCAATATTTCCCCAAATAAAGCTCATATACTGGGTCAAGTGATATAAAATGGCATCAGTAGAGCCTACTGCATCATTCAGGAGCCTAAAATCACAACTTAAAAAATGTCCCAAAATTGAAAAAAATGCTGGACTTACCCCTTATGATTTTTTCAATTTTTGCCTGTTTTTCAAATGTCAATATTTCCCAAAATAAAGCTGATATACTGGGTCAAGTGATATTAAATGGCATCAGTAGAGCCTACTGCATCATTTCGAAGCCTAAAATCACAACTTAAAAAATGGCCCAAAATTGAAAAAAATGCTGGACTTACCCCTTATGATTTTTTCAATTTTTGCCTATTTTTCAAATGTCAATATTTCCCAAAATAAAGCTCATATACTGGGTCAAGTTATATAAAATGGCATCAGTAGAGCCTACTGCATCATTCAGGAGCCTAAAATCACAACTTAAAAAATGGCCCAAAATTGAAAAAAATGCTGGACTTACCCCTTGTGATTTTTTCAATTTTTTGCCTATTTTTCAAATGTCAATATTTCCCAAAATAAAGCTCATATACTGGGTCAAGTTATATAAAATGGCATCAGTAGAGCCTACTGCATCATTCAGGAGCCTAAAATCACAACTTAAAAAATGGCCCAAAATTGAAAAAAATGCTGGACTTACCCCTTATGATTTTTTCAATTTTTGGCCTATTTTTCAAATGTCAATATTTCCCCAAATAAAGCTCATATACTGGGTCAAGTGATATAAAATGGCATCAGTAGAGCCTACTGCATCATTTCAAAGCCTAAAATCACAACTAAAAAAATGGCCCAAAATTGAAAAAAATGCTGGACCAATGCTGGACCCTTGTGATTTTTTCAATTTTTTGCCTATTTTTCAAATGTCAATATTTCCCAAAATAAAGCTCATATACTGGGTCAAGTGATATAAAATGGCATCAGTAGAGCCTACTGCATCATTTAGGAGCCTAAAATCACAACTTAAAAAATGGCCCAAAATTGAAAAAAATGCTGGACTTACCCCTTATGATTTTTACAATTTTTAGCCTATTTTTCAAATGTCAATATTTCCCAAAATAAAGCTCATATACTGGGTCAAGTGATATAAACTGGCATCAGTAGAGCCTACTGCATCATTTAGGAGCCTAAAATCACAACTTAAAAAATGGCCCAAAATTGAAAAAAATGCTGGACTTACCCCTTATGAGTTTTTCAATTTTTGCCTTTTTTTCAAATGTCAATATTTCCCCAAATAAAGCTCATATACTGGGTCAAGTTATATAAAATGGCATCAGTAGAGCCTACTGCATCATTTCGAAGCCTAAAATCACAACTAAAAAAATGGCCCAAAATTGAAAAAAATGCTGGACTTACGATTACCTTATGATTTTTTCAATTTTTGCCTATTTTTCAAATGTCAATATTTCCCAAAATAAAGCTCATATACTGGGTCAAGTTATATAAAATGGCATCAGTAGAGCCTACTGCATCATTCAGGAGCCTAAAATCACAACTTAAAAAATGGCCCAAAATTGAAAAAAATGCTGGACTTACCCCTTGTGATTTTTTCAATTTTTGCCTGTTTTTCAAATGTCAATATTTCCCCAAATAAAGCTCATATACTGGGTCAAGTGATATAAAATGGCATCAGTAGAGCCTACTGCATCATTCAGGAGCCTAAAATCACAACTTAAAAAATGGCCCAAAATTGAAAAAAATGCTGGACTTACCCCTTATGATTTTTTCAATTTTTGGCCTATTTTTCAAATGACAATATTTCCCAAAATAAAGCTCATATACTGGGTCAAGTGATATAAAATGGCATCAGTAAAGCCTACTGCATCATTTCGAAGCCTAAAATCACAACTTAAAAAATGGCCCAAAATTGAAAAAAATGCTGGACTTACCCCTTATGATTTTTTCAATTTTTGACCTATTTTTCAAATGTCAATATTTCCCCAAATAAAGCTCATATACTGGGTCAAGTGATATAAAATGGCATCAGTAGAGCCTACTGCATCATTTAGGAGCCTAAAATCACAACTTAAAAAATGGCCCAAAATTGAAAAAAGTGCTGGACTTACCCCTTATGATTTTTTCAATTTTTGGCCTATTTTTCAAATGACAATATTTCCCAAAATAAAGCTGTCATACTAGGTCAAGTGATATAAAACGGCATCAGTAAAGCCTACTGCATCATTTCGAAGCCTAAAATCACAACTTATAAATGGCCCAAAATTGAAAAAAATGCTGGACTTACCCCTTATGATTTTTTTCAATTTTTGGCCTATTTTTCAAATGTCAATATTTCCCAAAATAAAGCTGATATACTGGGTCAAGTGATATTAAATGGCATCAGTAGAGCCTACTGCATCATTTCGAAGCCAAAAATCACAACTTTAAAAATGGCCCAAAATTTTAAAAAATGCTGGACTTACTCTCCTAATGTTTTAGACTGAATTTTGACTATAATCGTTTGAAACTAGGGATAAAATCATCTGCAGTTGTCACTAGTTTCAAGTGATTAGAGTGAATTTCAATCTAAAACTTTAAGAGAATACCCATAGTGATTTTTTCAATACTGGGTCAAGTTATATAAAAAGGCACCAGTAGAGTCTACTGCATCATTTCAGAGCCTAAAACCGCAACTAAAAAAAATGACCGAAAAATTGAAAAAAATGCTGGACTTACCACTTTCGATACTAGGTCAAGCTATATGAGGCAATAGTAGAGCCTACTGATCTGATTAGATCTGTGCATCTCTTATCTTTATCATTACATTTTATCAATTTTGGGAAAATTATGTTTTGTATTCTGAAGGAAACTTATCAATAATTCCCAAATTATAGCTTTTTTCCACACTCCACTCAAATAAAATGATATCAGTAGTCCCTACTGTATCTTTTTAATTTGTTATATTGCACATTAATTTTTGACCCAAATTTGAAGAAAATGTTGGACAATACCTAGCTCTTATGATTTAAAAAATGTGTTCACCAAAACTTTCAGGTTGATTTAATGCTCTCAAATAAAGCCGTTTTCTGATGGCACTTTTTATCACTTGACCTCCATATCTCTTTTATTTTGCAAAAAAATCAATGATGTTAAGAAAAATTAATATCATACTCTGAACAAATACATGTATATCAATATTTCCCAAACTGAAGTCAATTTCCCAAGCAGTTTAGCTATTAGGATTTAAAAGTTACAGGCATCGATGTAAATGGGTAAATGTAGAAAGAGATGAGCAGTTTAATATGGAATCAGTTATTCAGAATAATTAACCATTATGCATAAACTATTTTGACTGAAATACCACTCTACGTCTCATCATTTTGGGAATGAAACTTGGCTATTTGGGTTTTACTGAGTGCCTTGATACAGTCTAGATATCCTCGTGGTATCACAGTTGAGAACAGCCCACAAGGACACAAAGCTTGGCATGAGGTGTCCCTGAAAGACAAGTTGATGTTACCTACTAAGAAACCAGGGTGAGAGATTGTGAGCTCGACTCCCACTTAATTAATGTGTCTTGGGATTTTTATTCTGAAGGTCTCAGAAAACATCAAGTAAACGGTGCTTTATCATATCTTATATCAGTATAGAACAAAAGCTTGTGCTGATTGAAATGAGATACGCTAGGAGTTGAGGAGGCTATAAAAGCAACATGAGAAATGAAGTGTGAAAACAGTATAAAGAAAAAGTATCCTGGACTCTCCATTCAAACAGCTTGTATACAGTATATGTCATAAATTTGTGCTAGATGATGCTTCTACTAAATACATGGCATGCTGTGGCCAAGTGGTCAAGCGCACTGGACTCAGGCTCTGGTGTTTCTGTCCAGCTGAGTGTGGGTTCGAGTCCCAGTCTTGACATTTGTGTCCTTAAGCACGACATTCAACTACTTTGTCCTGGATAAGTGATACAGCCATAGGTCCTTTGTATGCACATAAAAGAACCCAGTACACTAATTGTGAAGTGGAGTGGTCCGCCCCAGTGTTCTCTGGTATGGTTGGCTGCAGATTGTGCCACAGCGCCTCGTAAACCATTGCATGGTGCTTTCTAAATAAATAGCTTTTATACTTCGAACAGAGCCCCACAAACTTTGCAGAAAAATTAGTGAGTGCATTGAGATGCCCTGGGTGTGATAAAGCACTTTATAAGAACATTGTAAATGTATCATTATAATTATTTAATAGGCACTTATTAGGCACTTTTAAACATTGTATTAAAGCACCCTACACCATTAATTACCTTGTTAATTGGGCCCCCTTAAGCATTCCTTAAATCCTCTCTAACCCAACCATCTCAACTCCTTTAGAGTATGCAGCACCAGCAGCCAAGCTGGCACACAGGTGGCTAACCATGCACATCAACAATCTCTACCAGCAGCCAAGTTGGCACACAGGTGGCTAACCATGCACATCAACTATCTCTACCCTCGCAGCTACCTGTGTACTCCTGGGTGATGAGAAGTAATTAAAGTTAAGTGTCTTGCCCAAGAACACAGGTCTTATGACCAAGATTCGAACCCACACTCCCATGACCCGGCCGCATCAGAACTCGAGTTCGATGCTCTAGACCACTTGGCCTAATTGCCAGGCTATATCAGCCGTGTCAGCACTGTATCTCAAGGAGAACAAACACCTTCATTGTACATTGTAGAATTGGTAAGCCATTTATGACATACGCCAACAGACATGAAGATGGAAAACACTAGAAAATAACGGGATGGAAATAAAAGGCCAGAGAGACAGAAGCTTCAAGTAGAATTACTCTAGGGACCCAGATCTTGTCTTCATGTAATTAGAAGGACACTAAAGTAACTTATTCATCAGTAAGACCACCAAGTAGGTTTCTCGGCCATTGCCATGTCTTGGTGAACGAGACGAAAGTCTAAGCCATGAAAAACCCGTAGGAAATGCCAGAAATAGCACAAAAATGTTGTGACGCACATCACTCAACAATAAACTGTGGTTGATCACCACCATCCCTCTTAATGCACAGGAGTAATGCGGTGGCGTTACATTTAGCGCTAAAGCAGACTGTGGTGATTATAACCAGTATTATCGTGGGGACACTGCAAAACCCCCTCTGATGCCAGATCAGTGAGAGCGCTTTGCATAATGCATGAGCATTTTTCAGAGTGAGATTTAGGCCTTGGCAGCGTGATAATTTGTCGGCTGCGGGTGTCTGGTCACGTGTATTGGTCTCCGAGACTCTGCATCGACAGTATTCAGTATAGTAAGAGCCTCTCTGCTTTAAGGTACAGGATTGGTAGCGCTGACAAAATAGTCGCAGGCAGTGTTCTAACCAGTGAAAAGTTGGGCTTAATCATGTTAATCCGTTGCATAAGTCAGGAGAAAATAGTGAAAAATCATGCACAATTTTCAGCATCTTAACATTGTCCTTAATTTGGGTTGTAACAACCCAAATCAGCTGTTTCCTTCCTTATAGGTTCTTTAGATGCAGTTTCCTCAAATATGACTCCATTTCAGAGGGAAATATTTCACAGAAAAAAATGGTTCTAGTATAAACTTCATATTCAGTAAGCTTTCAGGCTATGCTTTGTATCCTTACCAATCCTGTATAATACTTTAAGGAGGCTCTGCATAGCAGTTATGACAATAAAACAACCTCTTTTATAGAATGTGGAATCAGTGATCACAATAGTCATCTAAAGTCTAAGTACAAGGTACATGTACATGTAAGTATCACCAAAAGAAATGTCGTCACTACATGTTTGCTAAACAATTGTCATCGTCTATGGATGATGCATCCTCTACCGTCACGGCGAAACCAAAACTAAGAGTGACATCAGCCCACTGTCAAATCGCCTTTGAATAGCGTGACATCTGACATCACCCCTTTACTAAAAATTTGTTCACTTGCTTTGAGGTATCACAACTGAACTCGGAGGATGCTCAACAGAGCATGACAACTACCAACGGAGACCCCAGTGGACCATATAGAGCAAGCAATGAATGAACTGACCAGGCTGGATAAGGGACAGCTTTATTGCTGAGGTATCTGGAGCATCTGGTCAGCACCAGCAGCCCGTCTCATGACAATTATTCAAAGCTCAACAAGCTTTTCCTCAAATTATGGAATTTTAACACGATGCATGAACAGACAGATTTCAAGAGAGGGCGGTTTAGATGTTTATAGAGGGCACACTGTATCATAAAGTGTGAAAGTTAATAGTAGCCACATTGGATATTGACAACTGTAAAAAATAAAAATTCAAAAGCATTTATAATGTACCAGCAATCTAGATAACTATTCTGAGATGTAGGAATGCCTAAAGGTAAGGTCATTGTTTGGTTTTGAAATGTAAAATGCTGGTTTATAGGAAACATTAGCAATAAAGATTCAGTTAAATACAGTGCAACCTTGTTGAGAAAACTGCAAAAAAAACTGTTACGGCCCTGTTTCGCTGGGATGAATGAGTGGGATTGATTGTTCTGGGAATGATGCTGAGAATCAAGCATCGAAAACCAATGTACACCGTCAGGACCGTGACTATATTTATTTCCATGTACAACGGTTACAACGGACCAACCTCGCGGCAGTAAATACATGGCAGAATAAAGGATGACACGTGTAGCGTGTTCCACCAATCAAATGACAAGGTTCAAGGTGCGGTTTATATAATTCCATTCAGAACAAGTTTGAAAACCCTGTCTAGTTTTCAACTCTGACTGAAACCATCAGTTCAACAGGGAACGATTTCATACAGCAATTTCACATAGCAAAACAGTTTAGACTGAACGTTTTGTGCATACTGACACATGACTGAATGCTAAATTTGAGTAGAAAATGACATTTTTTTGGTAGCAGGAGATACTTTTGTGCATAGCATTTTGAGATGAGATATAACAGTGAATTTGATCACTGTCCAAATACAATGTCCAAGTACAAATACGAATCACCAACATGTAAAACAAAAACAAAAAAACCCAGACTGTTTATAAAACAAATTTGTAAATTATAATTGAAGTAAATAGTAGCCACATCGGATAGTAACTACAATGAGGTAATAATAAGCAGGGTCCAACTTCATACAATGTAGTAGCTCTAGCTGCTCAAGCAGGAAATATTTTCTGCTAAGCAAAACTAACAGGATATCAGTTACATTTTGTACTATATAAAATAGTATTTTAGCTGGTAACCTTGTTCTGGTGAGTATCATCTTGTAGTGCTGTGTAACTTTTCATGCTCAACATGCTCAAGCAACTTTATAACATTGGGCCCTGATGATGTCAGCACGCCCTGAATCAGAACCCCAATGAGCCAATCACATGATTCACTGCCACTCATGACATAGGAACTACACATCCACAAAACATGAACAGGGAACCTTAAGGTCACAAGAGGGAGACATTTCACATCAAATTAGTATGGAATCTTGTTCCTCGTATCTTTTACAATGATCACAGCTGACAACGCCTTTCTCCGGGCCACACAGATACCATCGTCTACGCCACATCCAACAAGTTCCTTCCATTCAGTATAACCATAATGATTGCTGTGAATATTTACGAGCACTGTGACTTTATATTCTCAGACGAAAATGTTTCTGACATTTACAAAGGCACTTTTCTCCTCCGGGCCGATGCTCTTGTCATATTTGTAAACGTTCCCTTGTCTGCAGTTGTAGAGAAACAAGCAACAATGCGTATTCATGTGTTTTGAATGTTGGATTGTGACTGTATCCATCTTAGAGAGGGGAGAGGTTAGGGAGGGTATCCCCACTGGGTTGGTCTGAAGTGAAAGACTCCCCCACATTTGAATTTTTTACCCTGTACCGCCCTACGGGTAGATGTTTTCTTGAAGAAGAATCTAGATGACGCAGACTGCTGTTATTCAAAATGTTAATTGCTTTCCTTGTTTTTGTATGGACCACGGAAGTACACCTACTCAGCAAAAATAGACGCAGTGCGGAAATTGACCAAGTTTATAAAAAAAAACATTTTCCCACAAATATTTTCCCTGAACGTATGCGGCAACCCCCCCCCCCCACCCACCCCTTTTAGTGAAGTGAACGACTGCAGAGTTTGTTCCCTGGAGTAAACAAAAAGGATCATGTGATTTCAAACTGGATCAAGATGGTGTAAAAAAAACACCTAAAAATCATATTCAAGATTATCAGATCCATACAGCACAATGCTTTTACTACCTCAACTAATTATAGTTAATTGGTATACATATTATAAATGTTTAAAGGCAGGGTACACTTTTGGTAATTGTCAAAGACCAGTATTCTCACTTGGTGTATCCCAACATAGGTATAAAATAACAAACCTGTGAAAATTTGGGCTCAATTGGTCATCGGAGTCAAAAGAAAATAATGAAAGAAAAAAACATCCTTTTTCCATAGAATTGTGTTTTGAGATGGCCGAGAAAGGCTTCATGTCTGACTCTCAGATTCAAATTTTTTGAAAAATTACCACTTTCTCTAAAACCACATTACTTCAAATGGTGCTGTTTCTAACAAAGTTTTATAATACCATCAGCAAGCTCCAGTGCTCTTTACCAAGTAAGTTTTTGTGGTCATAAATTTTTGGAGTAATTACCAAAGGTCATGAAGGTACATGTACACACTGTACACCCTCCCTGCAATGGTGAAAATGATTTTATGAGTTGAAATATCGAATGTTCCATCTTTCAACGAATGAAAATATTCTCCATGGCATGAATACAAAACATTCCTCATTTTATATGACATCCACATAGATCTTTGTCACTTGACCCCAAAAAGTTGAACTCCGGCATCCACTATGAGGGCATTTTTTGTACTGCTGTGTATAACACAAGGTGTTGTCTTGCGCGCAATCAGTCAAAAAGGATGCAACATTAATGCACGGTGACTAATTACCAACATGCATGTTTTATGACATGGAGCAAAATGGTTTGATTAATGATTGCAGCATGATCCACACTCCCCCAATCCAATGACAAGGTTCCGCGTGGGTATTTAAAGTACAAAATCCCCCCAAATTAATTAATTTTATTTGCCCCCACCTGACCGCCCCCCCCCCCCAACTCACAACTATTTATGAACATACCAAGCATAAGATCCTAGCGTCTGCGATCTCTCCTTGGCTCTCTTGGCTTCATTCACCAGCTCCTCAACAGCAAGCCTGTCAATTAGGAAAGACAAATGACCTTTACAAATCTTCTAGTAAGTTATTGGTGATTGATGGGTTCATTCTTCTGCAAATAGACCGTGCAAATCTCATGGGTGATGTTGTTGGGTGATGTTGTTTCCTTCACAAGTTACACAGGATTGAGAAATTTCAGACTTTCATCTGAATCTAGAGATTTTTGTACCATTTAGCCATCAAGAAAGACTCTACTAAGGTGGAAACGTCAAGCCACAAACTATTTTGTGCATTTTTGGTATCTGCTTGGTGACCAAACAGCTGTTACTTTCTTCCGATGTAAATAAATCCTGCTCTTTTATCTACTTCCTTAGTGCTGAGGATACTGTTCCCGGCTAAGCTCCTTGAAATCTACAACTCCTAGGGTTACTAAAAGGTGGAAATGCCATTACTTCAATATACTTCCTACAATTAAGATCGTAGTTTCACACCTTTCTGTCAGAAATGACTCTCATCCCTGGTTAAAGACCCTGTACACTATTGGTAAGATCGAAAAACACAAATGTTCACAGATTCACACATAACTTACATGATTTAAAGTAAGTAATGGTAGAAAGGGTTCCTTAAAATATTTCTGCCTAAAATGCTATCTTTTCTGAGAAATGAGTAAAACAATAGTTTTTATCACGCGTGATAAAAACTTGATGTTTGAAAAAAACAGAAAACACATGAGGTCTCTTTTCACTATTTTCTCGTGACCTCGATGACCAATTGAGCTCCAACTTTCACAGGTTTGTTTGTTCATGCATATGTTGAATCACACAAAATGTGGGCACTGATTTTGAGCTGTTATCAATAGTGTACAATACCTTTAAACCAATGAGCATTGATTGGCTGCATATTGCGCCACAGCGCCTTGTAAACCATTACATGGCGCTATGTAAAGGAGTAGGTCTCGTACTTCAAAACGTAGCCCCAAAATACCTTGCAAGAAAAAATATTGAAGCGCCTGGAGCATCACTGAGTGATGGATATGAGAGCTATATAAGAAGCCACTATTATTATTATTAACACAAAGTGACCAAAAATGTCTGAAACTTTGTGTGACTTCAACAGTTTGTACCCCAAACCCCGGACTCCACACTCGGTTTCACTACAATACTCACAGATTTGGGAAATATACAGCAGAATAAAAGTCATGAGTCTGTGTCATGTGTGCTCATTTCTGGTACCTTATGGAGACCAAGGGGAAAAAAAAGGGGGAAACAAAAGGTCTCCACATGGAAATTCTAAAGACCGGGGATGCTCCACAAGGAAATTTGTGTACAAAGTCTATGGGAAACTGTTAAGTGCAGGGACAAAGGAAAGAATCAAAAGAATGCTCCACAAGGATGCATTTTTGAGAATGCGTGTACTTTTTGTGGGTGAACAAACTCAATGTATTGACAGATCTGTTGCAAGTCAAATTTTGATGTACTGTTCAGGTGCTTTCCCACCATAACTGGGATGCTTTTATGCTCACTGATTAAATAATTACAATTAAAATAAATAACAATAATTAAAAATTCACCCAGTCAGTTTCCCTTACAACTTAATATTTTAAATAAAAATGTTGCATCCCCTTAAGGTGATCCCTTGGCTGCCGTTTCCCGTGTTGTATCGTAAACTTGGGTGTGATCCCTGGCTACACGGCAGCTAACGGTTGTATGGCTTCTGACTGGCACCCATCATGCCCATGAACAAAGATATTGACAAAACAGCGAGGCTGCTAACATAGGGTTAGGTACATTTAACTCAGTTGGAAGAGCGCTAGCACATTAAACTGGAGGTTGTTGGTTCAAATCCCACTGTGGTTAATTTTTGTTTGTTCAACTTCAACTATTAATATATTTCTGGTAATGAAACCGAGGATGCCTCATACTAAGTGAACTTAATCACTGTAGCTCGTTAGCCTGACATGCCTGAGGAAAGCGCCAAACTAGGGTGCTTGCTATGTGAACCAGAAACACCGGGGTTAACCCCTACTCTCCCATGATATATTCGTCCTGGGTTCTTTTATGTATACTATGTATACTATCCTAGTCACAGGACATGGCCTAATGTCCCGTCCGGAAAAAAAACAAAGCAGTTAAATAGTAAAGTATCTTGTTGAAGGACACAAGTGGCACGATCGGGACTTGAACCCACACTCTACTGATCAAGACACCAGAGCTTGAGTCTGGTGCTCTTAACCACTCGGCCACGACACATCACAACCTCATACAATGTAGGTCGGAGATCTGCCCGGGATTCATCCCATTATGGCATGTATGGAGGAAAACACTTGAGTACGAGACATTTCCAATGGATTGATCATGGCTCCAAAGACCCACTGGACCATGCACGACTTCAAAATTTAATGTTTAATATTTAAATAATGTAAATCAGTTTTGAAATAAAATTGTTGATACATGTACACATGTAAGTACTACTTTGGAAGGGGGGGGAGGCAGGGATCTTCAAAACTCTTTGTCCAACCTGAATAATGTTGGAAACTTTTTCAGTTTTTCAGTTCTCCAGAATTTTGTGTTTGTCCTGAAAACATTGTTAACAGAAATATATCATATTTCTTTTATATATTTTACTGGCCCAACCGATAACAAACGTACACAAGTACTACTATCCTACTACCAGTGTGTTTATTAAGACAAGCAACTCATACCTCACTATGCCACAACAGTGGCATTTTGAGCCACACATATTTAGGCGATGTAGAAAGTAGAGCCATTGCCCAAAGTACTGTAATGAGAGTGGTAAACTGGAGTAGCCACCAGCTTGCCAGCTGTGCTCAACTGCAATTTGTAATACGTTGGGGCAATTGTATGTAGTTGGGGCAACTGCTGGAAGAGATAAGTCTCTCTACCTTGGTCAATTCCTGCTGCGGCAATCTGGGGCACTGATCGACCATACTACACAAATACGCTGATTGAGATTTTAAGGCATCTTGGAGTATGCACTCACAGGAAGTGTGCAACTGTTATCCAGGGCTTTAGCTGTCCAACTCATACAAACACCAAAACACCACAAACCAAAGCAGAATTCTTCTTGGAGTCAAATCATTCTCCAAAAGTCTCTCACATGTAAGATCATGGACTTGACTGAATCAATTGAATCCTTGGTTGCTTTGACGATATGAGGAATGTTTGTATTCTGAATGATATAACAGTCTCTTCCTCTTTGAAGGAGCCCTCCAGCAGGACATTCACCCTAAAGGCCAATCCACAAACCTGCTTTTCTGTGCAACATGAAAAGAAAGAGTGACATTTTCTTGTAAACAACAGCTTCCAAAAGCGCAGTGCTAGGCTTCATCCAACACACGAAGCAAGCCCTCTGCTGCCTGAGGCAAGAGGTTGCAACAAGGAGGGTTTTAATACGATCACATAAATGTAACAGCCAATGAAAAAAGTAACAGTATCAACTGGCTTGCTGATGCGACATGTAGGTTTGGGTCAAACCTCTACGTTGGTTCATGTACAAAATGGCAGCCTCGATAAGTCTCCGCCTCCACATCAACGACATCTGTAAAGAGTTTGTCACCCACACCGATCACCATGGCAACATCCATCTGCAGAAATCCACGAAGATTTCATGTCTGGTAAGTAGATACTTTGTTTTCATCCAAAAATTTTTTTCCTTCTTTTTTCTTTGCTTTCTTTTTTTCTATATCTTCCCAGGGTTCAGAAGAGTCATTTTGAAGTACCGGCACATCGAGGGAACGGGGAGACAAAGAAGTATTTATCCAGATCTCCTGAGTGTTCAACGTTCTGGTACGTGACATGTGCTTTACTTTGTACACTTCTGATGACGATGCGAAGACAACATCAAAGTGCTGCAACATCTCAATGCAGAGAACAATTTCATTCACTCGGTCACTTCTCAAGATGCTCCAATCGCCGCTTTATGAAATTGTTCAAGATTTTTAATGGTTGTCACGCGTCACGGGCAATTTCGGTAGAAAGTGGAACAGCTCTCCACTATTATAGTCTTGGTCTCCTCTCTACAAAAGGGTACAGACGGGGATTGCTTCTGCTAGAATATGAAGACAAGTTTCCAGTGAGGCATGAGAAAGCGAGGCGTAGCAGGTAAACTTTTGGATGTCCAGGGTCGGTTCTACTGTACATGTAGGTGACAGTGTCTGGATCAGTGCAAAAGAACAGGGTATGATCGACTGTATTTGTCCAGGGCAATAATAAAGTGCAGGAGCAGTGGTCAAGTGTTTGAACATTTGACATTTGAACCCTATTAAAGTGCGCTGCAGCCAAACTTTTCATGTTTGGAGAAAAAATGAAGTTAAACTATTTTTTAAATCATTGTTTCGGACACTGTTTGTCAGTTAAATTTAGACATTTTACAAACCATGAGATCTTAAAGGGAGCTCTTAATTCATGCAAATCGGTTGCTGTATTTATCATAGTAAGGTCTTACTAATTGCCTTTAAAAAAAACAACCTCAAAACACAGATTAGTCATCTTTAGCATCGTGCCAGCGCTATGTACTTCAATGTAAAAAATGGCAAATCAAAATGTGGCCGTTTGTGAAAACTCAAAAGTGTAAATTTGGTGTTAATGTCCTTGCGCTTGTTAGTGTAATACAAAACTATAACGTTTTGTGACTTGAAACTTGGGGAAAGCGTTGACATCAATGATAACATCCAAAATGTGCAAAAACACTGATTTGCCAGAATGTACATTTTTTTTAAGAAGTGCCTTTTCGTGAAATCGGTGACGTTGCCAGTCCTTCGATTTAAAAAGTTTAAGGAGAGCTATGAACTGCCATCTTTAAATTATTGAGGAGAACTCTTTGCACTCCTCAAAACCAAACATCACAGACTCGCATTACTCTAAAAACTGATATTAAAAGGACATATTACACCTCTGATGGTGTGAGTACTGAATCTGAATCTGAATTATTAGTTTAGACAAAGCTTCCTATGGAAACATCACACCAACTTTTGAAAGAAGACAATGAAGAAATTTCAGTTTAAGAAGGGAAACCCCTAATTAGGGAAACCCCACACAAGCAGGTAGGGACTGAAAACCCTTTCCACATGCAGCACTCCAGTCCAGGAATTGAACCAGGGTCCACAGAGGTAAAAAGAAGGGAAGACAAAACTGAGCCAACCTGAGCGCCTTGATTGCACGATTGAACTTGCAGATTGGTATTTTTGTTTACATGATCAAAGCAAATAAATGCCTCATTGGTCTAGAGCATTTCCTGCCGTATGTTTATTGCCAATTTCTTTTTATATCCCCTTAAACTTTTAAGAAGTGCTACCCCTGGTACCTTTTTTTTAGCAATCCTCGAACAAAGTTAAGGAGTACGGAGAAAAGCAATTGCACTCACACTACTTTAAGGTAGGGTTATAGATTGGTGAACACTCCAAAAATTAATGACCATCAAAACTTACTTGGTGAGAAGCACTGCAGCTGTTGATAGTATAAACTATTTTGAGAGAGGATTCCCTTCGAGGTCAAATGGTTTTAATAATTTCTCACACAAAAACATTGGAATCTGAGAAACAATTCATGCATAAATCTTTTCTCAGATTCAGTCTACTCTTTTTCACTCAAAATGCCAACTCAACCGACCAATTCAAGAAGATGCATCTCTTTCAACTCATTGCAGTAGATGTGACTATCAACAGACACGGTCAGCGACCGGAGTCGCATGGCTCATGGTGGGTGTACGATATGAGTGGGTCAAAGCATGGTCAAGCATGGCTTCTTCCGCACCTACGGCAGAAGTACTCAGAAGCAGCCATGCGTTGTGTGCCTGCTATTATAAAGTCGCATGCCTCCAGTCGCCAATTGTGTATATTAACTAATTTATTGATGTCCATTTGCGAATACTGTTAAGGGAGAACACTGGCTAGTCCCGCCGAGGAGTGAAAAAATAAAGTTAAAGGAAAACCCCTGTAATAACAAGAACAAAACTCTCTCTTGAATAATGTTTTATGAACACACACTCACTGCACAGTATCAAACAGTTCGTCTTTCTTTTTGTGGTCAAAAAAGCTTCCCACTCTGACAAAAAAACCTCAAACCCACCAGCACGACCGCTTTTAGCAGTCGCATTGATTTCTTCTCCCCTGTGTAACTCAAGTCTGTTTGAGCAGCCCCCTCCCCCCTTTCCCTTACAAACAAGAACACTTAAAGTGCCTGTTATGGGATCGTGATGATACATACTATGTTAAAATAACACAGGAGGTTCTTGAGACAAATCTCTAGAAAACCCTCTAGACATACTTTGCTTCGTCTTTATTGGGAGAAACTCCAAAGTAATAGGTTTACTTAAGAATACTGTTTATGTACAATATTGCGATAACCTATTGTGCAGCCCACTTGGAATTTGGCACTCGAAAGATGATGTACTCAGCAAACTGCTTTGATGGCTGAATAACATACCGGACAGCGAACATGAATGCTTTGAAAACCTTTTACAATGCCCATTGCCTGATTTTTGATGTGTTTTTGAGAAGTCAGACAGATATTGGCAAGGAGTTATTGTGAGTTATTTTGAGAGTCTCAAAAAACCCCAATTCACACTTGACCAAAATTCCAAGGATACACCCAAGAAAATTTGGTTGACCTTTTCACTCTTGAAAATTGAATTGTAAACTCTCGCAGACTAAAGAGGGAGGGTGGGAAACTAGCTCATTCTTCCCCCAAAAATATAGACTAACTTCGTTCTGTTAAAAAGTGCTGTTTGGTATAGCATAATACAGTCTACTTTCACCTCACTAGAAGGGCCCCCTCCTAAAAATAAATCATCCCATAAAACTTTAAAACAGTGGTCCCAGCGCCTCAACCTCGTTCCCAGTGGTGTACGATCTCAACGCGCCATTTTGTTTTCTTTCCCAGAATGCCTTGCTCGATTGTAACCCCTGGAAGTGTGACTTTGAAATATCCAAATATATTGGATATTTTAATTAGTCCTGTGGTTGATCCATTCTGTGTTAGAGACTACGCAGAGCGTGCTGTCAAAGGACACATCAAGTCATGGAGCAACTGGCCCCTCTCATTCTTTTTCGATCTTGTGATTCGTCTAGAACTATGCAGTTTAGGATGACCATGTAAAAACATGATTCATTTGAAACGTATTGCATCGAAATACGTGCATTTTTACGTTTGAATGTTTTTAACAAGCGTGCACGCAAAGCAGTACATTTTGGTTAGCCAATCAGCATTGATTTTCAGTGTTTCCCTCCCAGGGGTTTAGCGACGAGAGGTATCGATACGGCGCGCTGCCCATGGTAGCGAGGCTGCAAGCGCCTCATCCAAAGATGACGAATGCAAGTGCGCATTGGACCATTCCCATTACCCCTGACTTAGACCTAATAACCCTTGGTAACCTCTTCATGTTGATGAAAGATTCAACTGTCAATAACAGCGTTGCTCTATTGTGTAAATACATTGCAAATAAATATTGCCATTCTTTGCCTTGCACTAAAAAATAGCAACTAAGGCTACTTCGCACTTTGGTTTAGAAAAAAAATGCCCACATTATCTATGGAGCCTCATCATCTGTGTACATATATAGGTTGTGAGAGTGCGCATTGCACTCACTTTAGTATACAACCATTCTGGACATCCTGAACAAGAATTTGAACAAGCTCAACGGCCCATCTTGGACATGACCGGTTGGGCCGAGCAAAACTTCACACAGGCTTTAGTTCCACTGTATATTATTTCACATCCCACCTTTCAAGTTCGTCCTGTTGACTTCTCACTTCACACGTCGTGTCAACAGCCACCGGTCGTATTGCGTCAGCCATGGTCACCTCCAACACCATGTCACCTCAGGAGCTTCACCTACGGTCATGCCAGAATCTGCAAGAGCGGAAATCAAGACACGGACATTTTAGTCCCGAGAAGGACAAAAAACAAAGGTGTCAAGTGGCGCAAAGTTTGTACATGGCATGGGATAAACTGAAGTGGACATTACTGTAATACGATGCAATGCAAGCTCGACATTGTGCGTCAGCAGTTATGAGTGGATGACCAGAGCTGTAAACAGAAGCTCCGTTTCAATCATGTTCAGACGTTCAAATCTCCCTTAAAAGGTAATTTGGTATGTTTTGGCTGATTGGGTTTTGTACTGTGGAGTATTCAGGACTTGTGTTTCAAAATAAATAGATGCTGACCACCGGGTAGTCGAGAACTTTCACTCCTCCTCAAATGATATAACGACACCGGAACAGTTTATTTCTTCAAGTATTTCATTTGCCGACATTTTTCATAGAGACGGAGGTTTAGACTTCAAACTTCACATGACAATCTCTACAATTGAGAAAACATGAACAAATATCATTTTCCCTACACCTATAATTGGGTGGGATTTGAACCCGTGAGAAGAGGGAGATTTTGGATTTTGTTGGTTGCGAGTTCATTGGTATGTAATAATATAACACTACTGATCCAGTTTGTACACAGATTTTCAATTTATAGGCCTACACAATGTATGTACACCATGTACACAGTGCAAGCCCCTCTTCCTAAAATCTGCTGTATACAAAGCCTTCACAATTATAAAAACAAAACTTTCCATTTTCTAGAATGACCTGTCAATGCATAAAATGTAGCATAATTTGTTACCAACACTGGTGAGGCAACGTACATTTCAGACAGAGTCACTAAAACTACCCAGGCCTGGAACTATAAACAGGCCATGGAAACCATGAAATCTATTGCCACTAATTTTTGCCCTAATGCCCCTTCAAGTTAACCATGAAGTTAAAGATTATCCTACGGAAGAGCACTTTGTGATCATGCAAACGGCACTGCCCTCTCATACATGTACATGACATTCCAAAGCCTGCATATTTACACGACATACTATGAAGTGCATGGTCCCCACCTGCGGCCTTTTAATTCTGACGTCAGTCAGATCTAACTCAACAAGATTACATACATCTGGCAGGCAGGTTACAATTTTAGAGCGCATCCCCACCGGCAGTCATGAGTGTTTTGTATAATGGGTCAACGCAACAACAACATCGATGTAAATTACCTATGAAATGAAACTTAGAAGGTTTAAAGGCTTCCACTTCATCCTAGTTTGATGAAGAAAAAAAAAATGACGGTAAGTATTTATCTCTTTCAAGAATAAAACATTATCTTGAAAATAAAAATCGAACATCTTCAAACAATTTCCTGCGATCTTCCTTGTTTTGAAGTTGACCATGTTCGGATTTCATCATATAAGTAGTTATGGTAGCTAGCAGGTTTGATATTTCATAGAGGCAGTCATCTCCATGCCCCTGGCTATTGCCTTGGTACCCTATGAAATGTTCCGGTAGAAATTTTGAGTTTTCTTCCTAGAGGTGCCCTTTACTAAGAGAAAAAGTAGAGAATAAAATAAAAGAGAATGGTGACAAGGTCTTAAACTGCCATTTAAAATCGGCAGGGTCATGGCTGTGCAATAAAGGACCTCTCCTTTGGCTCGATCCTTTATCGCATGGCCATTTAATTAAGACCAGGTCGCTATTCTTTTATTCCCATTCACACTTTTTGTTAAAGAGTGTAAAAGTAAGGGAATATCTGTTATTGAACTTGTCTTTTTGTAAAATACTTCAATTCTTGTCCTCAGGCTGTTTCACCAAGGGTCAAATTGCACACAACACTCTACAGTTGTACTCAACACGCGTACTGATAGATTTTACGTTGAGAACCGTATGTCTGAGTGCGTTACGTGTTATTAGTGCCTGTACTTGCGTGCCAACACGCGTATGGCTATGAACGCCGAATGCCCTATAACCAACTGGGCCCAATATCATAAGCTGTTTAGCAGAAAATTCTGCTTGGCAAATTTCTATACTTAGCAAGCAATGAGCGGGGTACTAGTAGCAAAAATGTTAACTTTATGGAATGTTGGCAAATAACCTGTTTCTGCTTGAAGTAAGATTTGTATTGCTTAGCAAGTTTTTGTGCTTACAGGAGTTATGAAATTGGGCCCTGGTCTGAAACAGCTCCAGAGCTCTTTATCAGCAATTTAATACCAGCTAAACATAGTCATGTGACTTTTCTTTCTACAAATAAAACTGCCTTTAGAAACTCTCCGGGTATTTATGAAGGACACTTTACATGTAACCTAAAAAGCTGGTCAGTCTTTCATGTTTTGTTTTGGTGGTTTTTCCCCATAAAATTGTAACTGTTTAAACAGTGCATTTGTTTTGTGTCATTGTATTCAGCACGGCCTTGAGCATGTCTACAATTATTATTTATTAATAGGCCCAACAAAATGCTTTTAAATAAAATGTAATCATTAGTAATTGGTGGAGGATCTCTACAGGTAATGTATTGGGGGCATGTCTGGGGTGAGACTGTTACTACCTAAGGCAACTATGTTGGGGGCGACAGCTGACAATGTCTGGGATAGAGATTGTTACTACCCAGGGCAACTTTGTTGGAAGCAACAGTCGACATTGTCTAGGGGAGGATTATTACTTCCCAGGGCGACTTTATTGGGGGCGGCAAATGACATTGTCTGGATCCAAGATCGTTACTACCCAGGGCAACTTTGTTGGGGGTGACAGTGAAGTTAATGGAGAAGTCCCCTCGATCCACTAAAGGAACATGTAGTACACATGTAGTAAGTCCCGGCCGATTTCCTACCTCCCTATGTACGTTAATAAGTACGACAGTTCCTTTCAGAACTACATGTAAGTTGTCTCCCGAATTCCGAAACCTACTTGCTCAAATAAATAGCAAGACAAGTACTCAATCTTGAACAATCTACACAGCATACACATGGTGTTACTGGAAACCACTACATTGATACGTCACCAAGCAATGCCTCCAAGCCCATAAATGTTCTGAAAACAAATTAAGGCACATCTTTAAAACAACGACTTGAAAGTCATCACGTTTCTGAGTAAAAGACGCTTGTGGAAGTCTCAAGGCCCATTACAGTTTCACCCCCCCCCCCCAGAACTTGATGAACAATTGAGAAGAATTGATAGGAAGCAAATTTAAACCTGAGATACTCTCGAGTGAAGGTCGTGGAAACTCGTCTCCTCTTCATGCAGATTAGCACCTCTTACCAGCTCATGCGGCACACTATTATTTTCCTGGCGGGTATATTCTTACATACTTGAGAATTTTTTGAAATTGGTAATTTGAGCGTCACCACATTCCAGTGTGCTCATGTACACAAATCATCAAGAATCATGATTAATTGTTAGTAATTCGCGGGATCTCTTGTTACACGTCTACAGACTTTCAAATGAGTAACCCGAAGAGCTGAATGTTTGGTTCCGTGAATCCCAACGACATTTAACACACAGCACCTGATTATTATTTTGCATACTATCAGGGGGTGACTATGTACGTGCACATTGTTGGCAGTTTCATGTTACGAATGGAGAGAAACATAGAGTTGTTGATGCAAAATGCAAAAAATAATATTGATCACAAATTTTTACAATCCCTATGATGGATTGATGTCTATGACAAAATATTTTGGCACGGCAAGCTTATATGGTAAAGTTAACGTTTCGGTTTCCTGTTTTCAATATAGCTAGTAGTCAATCCACTAGAAATAAAAAAGCTACTATGAACATGATGAAGATGGGATAACATCATCTGAGTCAGGACTGATACTTCATATTATGGGGGGGGGCCAATTTTCTTTTGAAAAGGGCGCATATTTTATTTTTTTTGGGAGGGGGGGTTTCCTTAGATCAAGGGCTGAACTTCATGAACTACAAATTGTATAGGTTTTGATAGGCTTTTCAGGCTAGATTTAGTACAAATTTCCATGATTTTTCTGAGGGCAAAAAAACCCAACAGAAATCATACATGCAAAACGAGACAGAAAATGTCACACGTTTAAACACCATGAATTTAGATACGCAATCACAGTTCTGAAATTTAAAAAAATCCTCAAAATCCTGCTATCGACAAATCCAGACAAATAAATGCTCACAGGTGACAAATTGCAAACTGGATTTATAAAAAAAAACATTTATGAGCAGCCACAGTCCTGCCAAGCCCCCAAAACTACTTCTTGAGACTATCTCCCATAACCAGAAATGCCCCCAACATGCCAGCCAGCCATTGCTAACTGTCTCCATTCTCTCCACTGACAATGGTCCCTAAGATGTATCTCCAAGATTACTGTACTGTGGTTTCAAAAGATACAAAAATGTTACCCTTAGTTGTAGGCAAGTAACTTGAAGCAAAATATAACAATCAGTGTTTTCCCTTAACAGTGGTCCTCTGCCCAAATTCTAGTTCCAAGTAATCCGGCTGGTTAGTTCAGTTTTGTAATGCATCCCTATTTCTTCAAATAAGGCATAGTTTTTATTCTTCAAATAAGGCATAGTTTTTGTAGTAAAAAAGCTGACGGACTTGTGAAAGAACAAGCTTACTGGTCCTGTTGGCCAATCACTAAAAAAAGTCAAGGGTAAACCCTGACAATACTTCAAAGTTTTTGTTTGGTAACCCAACCCAAATTGGCCAAACTTAATGACGTGTATGGGGCCATCAACACCGTTGAAGTGCGAGCTTGTGGAAAGAACGGAAGCATGTGCAATGAGTTGAGCGACCTTTTGACTGTGTTCTTTCTCTGTGATATGTGATACTATTTATCAGCTAAAGAGCCTTCGCTGTGCCTGTGGTCAATGCCATTATCTGGCGTCGACTATGCTGTTCATCAATTCAATTAGCCATCTTGTGACCAGGCTGTTTGATCAAAGTCAAAACTACCATCGTTGACAGTATTTTGATTTGTTCTGGGGGAAAATCTGTGCAGGGTGGCAAAGTGTATTTTCACTCGGAGTGCTGGGCAGTTGAGTTCAGAGCTCCCCCGCCAGTGCCGCCCACTGAGGCTACAAGGGAAATGTAAATTTCTACTGGTAATGAGGTAATGACCTGAAGAATGGCAGGCAATCGCCTCCAATGCCTACAGTGAAGTATCAGGCCTATTGAACAGAGCTGTCGACAGCCTGTGCAAGTCTCGCATGTATTCCAACTTCCGGGACCATTGTGGTCCCAACCATAATGGAGTTTTACGTGGGCGAGATTTATTTTTGTCAACTATTTTAGTTTAACATAGTTTATCACCATGAAAATTGTTGGGAATGTAATACTTGGTGATAAAAAATAAAAAAATGAAAGTAAAATCAATTCAATAGGTCCCCTAATATAAAGAAGAAAACCCGAGAATTAAACTTGACCTCAGTTTCTGGTTACTGCAAAAATTTAAGAATTTTGTGCTCACCTCCGACCACAAAACATGTACATAAATGCTTGTTTTGGATGCACAATGATATTCGCCAGATGCTGTAATTGCAACACAAATCCTTTTCATTGCAGTCTATGGTTTTTGAGGAGCCAGCGCCCTCTATAAACTGCGTCACTCGTCAATTTTACACCCGTGTGACCATCGCAAATCTGCGAAAGGGGTTTCTAAAAAGTTATCATCAAAGCATTCTTGTCCAAGAGTTTTTAATTTTGTTGTAATAATAATTAACACATTATTTGTGTATTTATTATAAAAGCTAAAACTAATTTTACAAAAACTTGTAATGAGTATTTTTGTTGTTCAGATTTTGTCATTAGATTTAATTTAAAACAAAGATTTGATTTTAGAACAAAAAAGTTCTTCATTTGACGCGTTTTCTTTTTCCAATACCCGTAAGACTTGCACCTAGTCAATTGAGAGAGTTACAACATGAAGGGACCAGTTTGGTTTGTTTTTTTTGCCACATGGTCATTGTGGACAAGAGAAGGAACTGATGAGGTTGGAGAAGTACTCAAGGGCAGTGTTATGAAGGATCTTGTACTTAAATGTACAGTCTAAAGATATTGGAAGCCAAGATAGATCTGCCAACACGGAAAGTAACTTTCAAAACAGAACACTGAGTGTAAAACAAAATATTAAAAACTTACAAGGTTAGACGAAAATTACAAACATTTTAAACACATTACAAAAGCAGGGTGCATGAAAATTAAAACATGAACCAAGCAATTCAAACTTAAATACAAGCACAAAGGATTACACCATTGCATTGCAGAAAAGTAAATAAAAAAAGAGGCAAGAATATCGAGCAAAGATAACTTTGATCCACAGTGGTTTCGAATGATTTTCCTCAGTGATAGAGGTACCCTTCCTCATGAACAACTACCTTGCCCTTACAAGAACTAAGAGTCAGGTCTGCTAGAAGTGCTGAAGTGCTTGCATTAGGGGCGTACATCTACCCTCTCTCGAGTAATGTCTTATGAACATGCACTGCCAGTACACATACATTGTAGTGTTATGTTATGGCTGAGTGGTCAATAGCACCGGACTCAAGCTCTGACGTTTTTTAGTAGCAGAGTGTGGGTTCGAGTCCCAGGTTAGGTTAGGTGGGTTTGGTGGTCCATCAATCACGCAGCACGGTACTTATCTCATGATCAACGGATCGCGCTTAAAGTGCTTTTACAGTATCCGTGTTGGGCAGAACTTTGGTGTTCCACCAATCACACAGCACAGAACCTTTTGCGATTGCCCAATATGGCTGCACGATCACCTGATTGCTGCGCAATTGTCCAATTGCTACATGATCGTCCGATGGCTGCGCAAGTATTAGATTGTCCAAAAGCACAGCACGGTCAGGCTATCGCGCAAATCATATGACTTGCATTTTAGATAGACCAAACTGGTATGCTGCTCACAATGCTGGTCCGAAATAGCCAACGGTTCATGTGTTTATTAAAAACTTGGAAGCAACCCAGAACTTTGTTACTGAAAGGTGATGCCAATTAACGATTCTGAATGACGGTGAGAAATCGTTTGCAATTTTTTTCATTTGGCGGTGTGAATTTTCTGGAGCCATTCTGAGCTCACTGTAAGAACAAAGAAAACATAAAGCCTAATTTTGCCGAGATCCAGTTTCAAAAAAGAACTATAGATGGGTGCATTAACGTGATTGCAACGTAAAGGGCAAAAGGTTTTTTTTTATTTTGTACATGTTGACCCAGAGATTCGTGGAACTGATAGCGGACAGAACCTCATATATATAGTTCTAGGCTCGTACAGTAAATGGGGCTAAACATTAGTTACAGCTCAATGCAGTTCAGT
This sequence comes from Pisaster brevispinus, assembly GCA_023634235.1. Lineage (NCBI taxonomy): Eukaryota > Metazoa > Echinodermata > Asteroidea > Forcipulatida > Asteriidae > Pisaster > Pisaster brevispinus. The sequence continues at coordinate 15,224,708 of JAMKCF010000005.1, read as the reverse complement.
CAGAGTGTGAGCCAGACAGAATGGAGCAACCTGTGTTGCAATCACGTACATCATTCTTTGCACTTAACATTCACAGGGTCTGGAACTCCAGGGACTTACATAATTAATTGCAATCATCGCAAGTAACAGTAAAACCTTCTTCATGCACATCATTACACCTCCATGTCACACCCTCCCTACCTCCATGCTCAGACCATTCATGATTCAGTAGTTTAAAAAGACCCAATCAATTACACTTGGCACGCACGTATGTAACCATTGACAGCCAGCTCTTAACTGCTTAATAAAAGTGGCAGAGCCAGTGAAACCCAAACGTAAACTGTATTGCTTAATTATTCATTACACTGCTCTGCTGGGTGTTCTGTCATGTCTTTTTTTTTTTTGTCTGTTATCGTGTGATAAGTTATATAGCCTAAAAAAATAAAAGACGTCTGTCAATGTCATTTTTTTGTCAGAAACTGATGATCCTACACACTGTCCTACAACTAGCCCCACTTATGTGACCAAGCTGATCACACAAGTGGAGCTATCCTACAACTTGCGACGCTAGTAGTAGTAGTAGTAGCGTAGCAGCACTTCCCACTTGTGTTGCAAAGTGGCCGCACTAGCTAGCACTACCAAAACTACTTCCACCAAGAAGTATAAGGTTACACTATCCTCTTCACACGCACAACTAAATAGTAATAAAGACGATAGCTAAGCTAGTTCAACGTTCGAACTTCTAAGTAAGTTCTACTGCATTTATTTTCTTGGCAACCGACTAGGAAACCTGCCAGGCCCAGGCCCAGGGTTCATGTGTTATCATGCCCCGTCACTCAGTGCTCAGTGCTCAGTGTCAACAAAACAAAATTACAAATCAAAAGTAATTGCAATTAGAACTCATTATGCAGTGGACCCTTGCATACAAACAAGACAAAACAAGTATATATGTATGTGCATCTTTCATACCTAGTATGTGTAGCTCTTGGGTGGTGTTTTCGTCCTCTTTTTGGTCGGCAACTTCCAAATTCCTTTGCAGCAGGTGGACTTGTCAAGAAGAAAACAAGTCTCGAAATGAACAACGCCCTCAAGAGTTCAAGTTAAGGCAGTGGACGTACTTTTTTATCGGACGGATGTCGAATCCGGGCGTGTAGGCTAGGCCTGGGCCTACCATCCATGACAGGCCGCACTTTGCTTTTGTTTCAACTTTTAAAAGCACAGTGAAATACAATAACAATTTGTAAACTGTGATAAAATTATTACGTTTTCCTTAATTTTCAACTGTTGTCATTTCAGTACGAGTTTTGTGAACATCCGAAGACCCTAAACTAAGTTCAATTTTTGTTTTAATCTCTCTGTTTATATTTTATATTTATTAATTTAGTTATTTACTTATTTGCAGCACAAACAAAAACAAATAATACTTATAAATTTAACCCCCATACGAGCTTTTCTGTTCACACTGAATTGGGATACTTTAAAAGGCCGAAATTTGGAATATGAAACACTAAGTCGCAAAATTCATAGCATTTATGATATGTTTTCCCTTTAATATTATTACAGTTCGTTCCACGAACAGGAGGCTTTTTATTAAAAAAATATATAAAAAGGGCACGCATGCATTCTGACAAGGGTGACTATGAAAGAACGATCAATAACAAACATTTCCCTTCGTCGTTTTTTTTACTAGATGAGTTAACGAAAAACTATAAACAAACCAACCTCTGAAAAAAGAAAAGCGCAAGAACAATGCACGGGATCCACAAGATGTCCTGCGTGTTTTTGTACATGTGTGCGTGTTATAGGCTAATGCACGAATAGTTGTTTGTTCTAGATTTCTATTGGCTTTGTTGTTGTTCACAAAAACAGTTAGCGTGACGAGAGTGTTTTCAGAGTAGAGTGTGTTCAGCTGTTACTCGAACTGCACCACACGTTCGAACAGCAACAGCTTTAGTCAATACCAAAATAGTTGTAATTGCTATCAAAATAGTATTTCAATAGGTGATGGTGCATCTTTTGTATAGCTTTCTAATTTCGAAACAATTATATATAATAAGTATTGCAACTCTCTACTTCGTGAAATAAAATAACAGTGCTAAGAATGTAAGTGATTTGAAAGAAAAACTGACACATAGTATAATAAAATCAATTAATTAAGGAACAGGTGGGTCTTCCATACATACTTCAAATGGGCAGTTGAGATAGCTGACTAATGTGTGTGGGAGTATTGTTTCAGTACTCATAAGCAGCGAACTGTGAATGTCCTGTCTCCGCCAACAAGAGTATGCGTTCTAGAGTATGTTAGACGGGGAGGATGCAAATTAGAGCGGAGACTAAGTCGAGATGGTTGATGTGACGCTGAGGACATTCAGTAATGTAATTTGATGACATTGACGAGTGTGTTTTTTTTTTACTTTTACAAGTAAAACAATCTTGAAACGAACCCTCTGACAGACGGGCCCCAATTTCATAAAGTAGCTAAGCGCAACCAAACTTATGCTTACCAGAATAAGGTTGCCAGCCATGAAATACCAAGTCATAAAGTTAATTCGATTTCATTGAAACACATTTAAATTTACGCATTCTCTTGCTTTCTTTTTCAAAATATGGTTTCCTTTTAGCTAATGTTGCATTTAATTTCTGTTTCATGCGACCACGATACGGATTTCGTTCTACTTCATAACATTCTTTTGACTACATTTTCCACCATTTTTCAATTAAGTTTCTACCATCCATTTACAAGCGAATAATCTGAATGGTTGACCATGCCTCTTGCTGCTTGCTTTTACAAAATTGAATGATCTTTGCGACCTTGAATTTGAATGATTTAATGATCGGTGAATGCTAAACTGGTGAAATCGAATAGACCGTGCAAGTCTCGCGCGTATTGGAACATTTTTGGGACCACTTTGGTCCCCACGTATTTAAACGCGAGAAGGAAACAAGCTCACGCTCTTCATCGTGCCCAAAATAATGTTCGAATACGCGCGAGACTTGCAGAGTCTATACTACTCCATTTGACTGTTGAATGCTAGCGCAACGGGGCATTCATTTTACAACGAATTGAATGAGCCGGGTGATAAAATGAATGCATTTTTGCTGAACCTAAGTTTAGACAGGGAGGGGGTAGTTGGCACATAGCTATCAGCAATAAAACGATATGCATAAGACTCAATGCAAACACTTGAGTGCACTACGCAAAATGCTTCGATTACTCTAGTGGCGCCTGTTCCTTAAAACCAATCAATACACATTTTCTTCTGTCGTTCATATTTCGCATTGCAAGTTAGCTTGATGCACGCTACGAGATTTGAACAGCTTTGAAACAGTGAGAAACTGTTTGGGGCAATAGGCAACGAGATCCCGGGGCGCATTTTACTACATACCAGTTTTCAGGTGGTTTTTTTTCAAGTAATAAACCACAAAAGGAAACTGGATGAGTAAATTTTTAATAAATTGGGTTTGAATAAAGAAACATTGACTGGAGCGGGACTTGAACCAACGACTTCCGGATTAACGTACCGGCGAGTGTTTTGTTGTTGTTCTTGCAATCCATGTATGATTTAATGACCAAGCATTATTAATATTAATGATTTTCTTCTGAATAGATGAGTCTTATTGCGGTACGTTTTGGTTTCTTAAATCGTGTGTTTCTTACAAGTATTGTACCAATCTGTGATTGACAATAAGTTTAGGTATTTTCAATTTCAGTAATGCAGGTAGATGGTGGGATTAGTACCTTTGGTGAAACCAAGGATGCCTCATAATGTGAACTTAGTCACTGTAGCTTGCAAGCCCGAGGAAAATTGTAAACAAGGTTGCTTTTACCAGAACCACTAGGGCTAACCCTATACTCTTTCACGATTAGAGTTCGGGTTCTGTTTCATACAGTACCAATCCAAGTACACGGAACCTATAATGTCCCAACCGATTGACAAAGCAATAACGGTAAAGTATGTTGCTCAAGGACCCAAGTGTCAAGACCAGGACTCAAACCCACACTCTTCTGATCAGAAACACCATTATGAGCTTGATTAAAAGCATATTTTAATTGCGCTAAGGTAATTTTGCTAATTCCGAAAAGATATTGTGTACATCATTACAAAATGTCATCAGTTGGGGCCTTTATTTCAATCCCACACCAAATGATCTTTCAAACAGTGTAAACTCTCGTTTCAAAGCAAACACGCTCAGTTCAAAACCAATAAATCCATACTAGTATTGACTGAATGGAACATATTTCTCTATCCTATCGTCTCCCCGCAAAGGGTAAACAACACAACAATGTCTGCCGTATTTTACCGGAGTCAACAAAACCCTCCCAGACGGCTCGATTTTCTAACCCCCCCGTTTGGCAGAGTGGAGTCTCTCTGTTGTGTGTCTCCATGGTACAGGTGTTTTCTGTGGCCCTATAATAATAGGTTAAAATCATTCACCGGATCACACAATAGGCGGTTACAATAGGCAATTGCCAACGCCAGTTCACCATCTCACCTGGCCCCGTGTATACACGGCAGGGTATCAGTGGTAGCAAGTCACATCAGGGATCAAATCAAATTGATTTTTTTTCTTTTATCCGTGCAAGGTGACTGAAATTAAAAAGGAGACGACAGAAAGAAAAACCACTTAAATTTGTTCGGCTGACTTCACGGACCATTGCATCGTGTGATCAGTTGGGATTCATGCAGGTGAAACGAGGCTCTGGTAGAAATTCTGGCAGCATCATCAACTTTATAAATCGATTTGGGATTATTTGCATGATGAGCGTGGAGTTGGATTTGATTGCATCTCCATTTCTGCCACCGGTCAACAGTTTACAGAGTGAGGATTACTAATGTCGGTCAGAGCTTCACTCGGAAGTAAGAAACAATCTACTACAGCATTTTTTTTCAGAGATGTAATTGTCTAAATTACATCTGGATGATTTCCTCACCACGTCACAAACTGGATAATTTACAGAGCTGAAAGGACGAACAGAGTATGTGCGTGAGATGAATGCAATTTGACTGAAATGTACATGCTATTAACTGATTCTACGTAAACTGACTGTCCTCTTGAGTTGTCCTCTAAATGCGATTTTGATTAGTCAAGTCGAGCCGTTTACTCAGTTATTGGCAATAACAGCACGCATTTTCAGCACCATGGAGACGAACTTTGCAGTCTACCGTGACACACCGTATGCATACTACAATTAGGCGATCGAGTAACACTGGAGTGCCGAACATGATGTTGAGTACGCTCAATGGCATGCTTCAATGACTACTTCAGACGATAGGGTGCAGTCTACTAGTTGGAGTTGACTCATAATTAGAATGAATGAAAAATATGCCTTTTCAACGTCGGTTTAATTATCAGAGAGATTGAAAAATGATTTTACGAAACAAGTTTTTTTTTTAACATCAGATGTGCGAAGGAAATGTTTCAACTAGTACTCCCATGAAAGGTGAAAGACAAAACACTAAACGTTTTCAACATGGCCGGATTTTGCGTTGAACACAATTAAAGTTTGTGCACTTCGCTTTTCAAAAACAAACAAATTACGTATATTTGTCAGCTATCGTCTTGACTGAAATGAGTTCCCGCGGTGAGAAAAAGCAGCCAGGCGCTCTGGTCGGCGAAAAATCTCAGACGGTCTACTCGGCCAACTGGAAACTGGACACCATGCTGCAGAAAAACTTGCAAATGCTGGACGTCTCTAAGCATAGAGTTGGCCACCGGATATCCATGGACCAGAGAGTGGTGAACAAGCGGTTCCAGATAAGACTCAACCGCTCGAAACTCACCCATGCCCGCATGACGGGCAACAGGGAGCTCCTGCGAGAGTTGATCCACCGGGACAACTACACCTTCAACACGAGCGTCGGTGGCCAGGACGACAAGTACAAGGTCAAGATCAGCCCAACACACACCCCGAACCAACAGTCAGCTGAGGATGGAGGCAAGGACAAGGAGACTCTTAAATACGGAAACGGGAAGGGGGTTAGACCTGCAGCTACCCCAATCGTGGTGGTTGAACCGACTAGGAATGACCGACTGCGGGGTACAGCTGCTGTTTATAGACCGGGAACCGAAGCAGCTCATCGCGGGAACAACAGGCCCTCTAGTTCGGTGTCGATCGCTCCCAGGACAATCACGAGGAGACCGGCGACTGCCGTGACGGCTCGCCCCAGGCAGACGCTTCCATCGAACCCTCCAACAGACGAAGTGATCCATGGTAACCCAGCAAACGCGACGAACTCACGAGACGGGCCAGTGGAATCCAATCAAACAAACTCTAGAACCAGACCCAAGACAGCGATGCCTGGCTTATCGAAGACACGTTTTGCCAAACCCGCCAGGCCCAAAACGGCTGTGACAGGACCAACCGACAAAAACGGGAATAACCATCTCAAAGCGCCCACACCGGAAGAGCAGAACCCATCACCGCAAACACGACCCAACTCGTCCACCAATCCTCAGAGAAAACGCCCACAGAGCAAGCAGAAACACACCATGCCGAGCATCTTCGGCGAGGAAAAACGGCCGACACTCCTGGACCTGAACAAGGAGCGTCTGCACAAAGCGAACTTCCCGGACCGCGTCAAATCATTCGCTGGGACGCTCGCTGGTCTCCAGACGGACCCCGACCAGACGGTGGACTATTACACCCTGAGACTGCTGGAGAACCTCCAGTGTGTCAGCCGGAAGGGTCCTCGTGAATACATCGAAAGCGAGGCTGAGAGGAAGGACGCGGACCGCAGTATCGGAAACTTGAACGCGCTGAATATGACTTTCGGTGACGTCACCATGGACCTCGGTGATCAAAAACATAACAATAATTTACCTGTGAGAGCAACATTACGAGCTTGGGAGTCGGATGATGATGATAACGATGACAAAAGGGGCTAACATTTTCAATGAACTATCTTCGGCATGAACATTTTCAAATCAAATAACTCTTTTTGGCATGAATATTTTCAGACTATTTTTGTGCAAAACATTTCAAAGTGTGTATTTCTATGTAGAGTATTCAGAATTTAATTATTTATGGCATATGCAATCAGTGACTTGAGCTCCCGCGTTTGGTCTTGAAAGTCTTTTTTTTTATTACTATTTTTTGTTTACAAATGTCTTTCAAACTATTCCATCAACTCACCAAGTGGTGATCATAGAGAATAAACAAAAACTTTTGAAAAATCAAACTTTGGGTTTGCTGTCACGATCATGCTGCCGCCATCAGTATCTACGGTACCCGTCATGCGAACAGACCTTTGTCGTGGTGCGGCCATCTTGTCTTTCTCTCAGTCAAATCAATGTAACCAAACAGAGGTTGGAAGGAGAACTGGTTCTTTTTGGTACAATGAGTATTAGCATTTGAGCAGTGTTATTGAATACGGGGAACATGACCAAGATGGTGGCAGCATGATGAAGGTCTAAACAGTACAAATACCGAAACAAACATGGATGCCAATGTTCATTAAAAAAAACAAAGAGGTCTCTCCAAGCTTTTTCCCCTTCAAGCCTCAATTTGGTTTCATAGATTTGAACAGGAGGGAAAATAAGATGGCCGCACTGTGCTCTATTTCACCCGTTCGTGACGAATTAAATGGTAACAGTCATTGCCACTATCGAAGCCATTATCTCGGACATGGCTCATCGTCACTAAAAACCGCAAACAAAACCTCGTATTTCGTACCGTACTGAAATTTGTTTCGACGGTAATTGACCGTTGGTTACAAAGAAATGTTCTGAATTTATATAAAGAATAGACTTTCTTTATAAACAATTCTTAAAGCTACAACAACAAACAAACAAACAAGCATAGAAACACCCCCAACACCCCCTAGCAAAAAAACTAAAAACATGTTCTTTAATTTTATAATGTGTTAAGTATTATACAGGATTGGTAGAGCTGAGAAAATACTCGAAGACAGGGATCATGTTTTGTGTTATCAACCAAATTATATACATGAAATAACAAACCTGTGAAAATTTGACTTGACTTAATCCGTTGTGTGAGTAAACTGTGAGAAAATAGTGCAAAACCATGCACAATATTCAGCATGACCAACACATAGTCCTTCATTTTGACTGCAACAAACGAAAACAGAATCGAATGTTTTTTACAGGTTTTCAGAACAGATTCTGGAATATGACTGCATATTCAGAGGGAAACATTTCAAAGAAAAAACAGGTTCTGGTATTCGTAATCAGCAAGCTTTCAGACTAAAAATTTAACAAGGCTGTTTTTGTTTTTTTTAATCCTTACCAATCCTGTATTATACCTTTAAAGTCTATAGCTCTGAACAAATACTTCTCCTGAGGCTGGGTCCCAGTTAAAATTGTGTAACATGAACAAGGAGCATTCGGATGGACATGAATAATCAACGATTTATTTTTCTGACATATTGAACAAACAGTGTCCTTGGAACATTAGTTGGGGTTTTAATGCATGAGCTAGTTCACATTCATGCATTCAAATGACATTCATTGATTGACACTTGCAGACACTTTTTGTTGTTTTGACGGAGTATGGACAAACAATTATATGCAATGTAAATCTAATCTCGGACGGAGTCACTCGTCTGAGTTTTTAAATTGTGACTCTTCTTCTGACGTATTTGCTGGCCTCGTTCATTGTGCGCGTATAATTGGTTGGCTCTCATTAGGCTATTTATGTCGTTGTGATTTTGTTGTGTAAATTATCTTTCAACTTGGCTTTAGGCCACTCGTGGCAATACAGTGCAAAGAAAAACGGCTTTTTAGATAGGCCTATATTTAACAAAGATATTTTTGTGTATTTTAAACACGGTTTCTGTGAGACGGTGTAGCAACAGTTCCATTAAATGGGCATCATGTTTGCTGTTTTACAGGTAAAAACAAGTTATATTTGTGTTCTTTAAATGGGGTGGGAGGAGGGGGGATAAACATGTATTTCTTAATCTATCCTAAATCCACTCGCATTAATTTACCAGAACATTTTCCGATGCAGCTATTTGCCTCAAAAGGCTACGCAAACTCCAGCTACAACATTTTTTATTTATTTTGACAACGTTTACATACGCTCAAGCTATACCGCTTGTCTGTTCCTTGCATCTACCCCCCCCCATTCGATAATCCCACCTATATCCTTCTGAAGATGCCACGTTCTTCTAAACATAACACCGTACAGCATCGTGAAACTACATGTGATGAGAGCTTTGTAGAGAGAGAGAGGTAAACCGATACTAATCTCAATCAGTATCTCGTCTGATTCCTCTATTCTCGTCCTTTTCACCCTGCAAGTAACCGAATCGCATCTGGGATTTGAAGGACTATCCCCAAACACACGGCCCAGGAGTCCCCGGCTTGTTGTGACCGCTGTCTGTTCTTTATGCACGGGTGAAGATGAACGGTATCCAAGGTAAACCGCGGAGATTTCAATCTGAGGATTGACTTAAGCCACGGCTTAGGCTTTCTTAAGGATAATCGCTCGGATTTCAAATACGCGAAATCCTGGACGTTTTGCGAGATGTGTATAATAGAGAACATGAATTCTGATGGCAATTTGGCTGGTTTGTGAAGGTCCTACTTCTTGTCAAAGCTTACATGGGTCTCAAGGGTGTCGGCGGGACCTGGGTGGTTTCTGAGAATAAACGAGTTGTCATGTTCGCTGACAAACAAGACAATATGTTAGACATTGTTGCTATGAATATAAAAGTAAACGAAGGGGGATTCTCTGAGCATTTTCTGGAACAACCCAAGGGAGTGACAACTTGACTTGAGGCAAAGACTAACAAAAGTGGGCGTGTGTCTCGTGAGCATACGGGTACTCCATCCACACTAAATAAGCTCCCCATAGCAACTAATGCTAAATGCTGAATATTCAAAATACTCAACAAATAATTCAGAGTCTCCCAGCCTCTTGAAAACAAACCAAAATTATATTTTCTGGCAACTAAGCTTCTTTTTTCTTCTCTCAATTTTTGGTAGGTTAGGCGTTTGGATTTTGAGCAAGGCCCATCAAAAAAGAAAAAGACAAAAACACACACCAAAAACGACTTAACTAGCCAGACTCCAACTTGGAAAAAATGACCCCACACCTTTCAGCAAAATAGGGTCATTAGGCTCATCCCCCCGCCCTCTTTCGGCTGTGACTACAGCCGTAGCTTGACAGCAGAGGATAAACTCTGTGCTAGAATTCACCCACTATACACCAAGACACTTTGTCGCCGACGAGAGACATGTCAACGATGTCAAAGAGATGCGTCGTTGTATAAAAGCCCCACTTTAAATCATGATTATCCACGTGCGAAATGAGTACTAAATAATCATCGGCAAAATCCCAAATAATCGCCCCTTACAGGAATTGCCTGAAGCGTAGAAGCTAAAGCTGTTTTAATCTTTTAAGAAGCTTAAAGGAAATGTTATATGTGGTCAATTCGTCTTGCCATTAAAAAAAAAATTAAAAAAATTGGGGGACGGGAAAACATCAAAGGAAATCTCTTAGTATTTTCTGTATAACTGTACAATAGTTTTCTCGACTGAAATAAAATTGCCAAGCGTGGGCTTTGCCAATTACAAAAGGCTGAATCATGAATTTCAGATGTACAATTTTCAACAGCAGTTTTGCCTGTAACGCAAATGCTGTATACCTGTAATTTTGGTTCAAAAGGGTACGGTGCACAGCGGCTCTGAAGACATAATATGCTGTATATTTTCTTGATTCAAGAAGGTAAGCATCCCACAATACACCAGCAATTCTGAAAACAACATGTCTAATATTCTACAACAGTGGTTCGCAAACTTTTGGGCTGGCAACCTAATGAACATTCCATTCGTTCAACGTGACACAGGCGGTGTGACACAACCTCTACGACAGCAATGCACATTGTTATGTAATTTATACCCATCTTTAATAGAACATTTGGATCGGGGACAAACACATCCGTGTACGAGGAAAAGACAAAATAAAGATTATCCCTGTTCACCACATGGCCTACTTTTACCAATCCACAAATACTCTCGGTTCCTATGGGTAGCATAACAACCTCAAGTTGCTTATTACACAGCCCTACGGTGTTAATCCAAAAACAATACCGTCTCAACTTTCGCAGGTTCCTATTTATACACCTGGGTTAAGAGAAGCAATACATGGTTAATTGTCTTGCTCAAAGACACAAGTGCCATGACCGCGACAACGAGATTCGAACCCACCCTCAGATACCTATGGGTCCATCTGAGCAGGAGTCCGATGCACTGAACCTTTTTGCAGGTTTCCATTTATACACCTAGGTTAAGAGAAGCAATAATGGTTAAGTGCCTTGCTTATAAAGAAAGCAAGTGCCATGACCGCGATTCGAATCAACTCTCCAATACCTAGGCCATCAGAACACGATGCAGATGCGGGAGTGGAGACTAGTTATCACATTATCTGCCCATAAAAGGAAACATTTTCAGTACGGGAAACGACTCTTTCGGTTCTAAAGACTCTAAAGACTCTAAACGACTCTTTCGGTTCTAACCATCATGCGGGAAAAGGGGTATTAACTATCTTATTTTGTCGTTACACTTTGAATTAACCTAAATAAACAGACCATTTGACCTGCCTAATCTATTCCATGAGAATCGGTATAAAAACATTATATTGACGTAAATATCCCTCGGATAATTTGTAAGCCGAGAGAGAGAGTTTTCAAAAGCAGAGAGAGAGAGAGTTTTCAAAAGCTAAATTGTTATCTTTGCCATGATATTTGTAAAAATTGTTTCCTTGAACTTGATAGTAATGGACCTGCAAATTAATTCCCTCTCAAAAAAGGCGATGGTCGACAAAACTAACTCCAAATAATGAGTTCTTATTCAGATTCATAGCTAAATCAAGTCAGGCACATACGAGTACAAAATAAGCATAAATTAAAAAGTAAAAAATAAAATAAAATGCAACGTTGTTGGTTTTTTTAAGGAAATGCTACCACCCATGGCGAGTTTAGGCATAACCTAAGTTAACTCAGGGATTGAAATAAAGTGTACTCTTCCGAATACTAATGACGCATCCGACCAAAGTTAGCGATTAAAACAGTGAAGGAATTTTATCAATGTTATCAAACGCGAGAGTCTCGAATTAAAGTATTTACTCGATTTTGATTACCTCAAGAGATTTTTTGTTTTGAGTCATCGAGAGACGTTGTAACGTCCACAATAACACATGTTTTGCGATGTTTGCGATGAGCTTTGGATGTTTGTAAAAAGATTGAACTTTAAATGAAAAACAAACATTAGCCTACAGTACAACATGGTTGCATATCGCAAATTCGTGCGCATATACGTATGCAATGTCGTGAAACTAATCGCAAATTTCACGACACCACACACGCATGCTCACACATTTGCGATTAGTTTCACGACATTGTATTAAAAAAACCGAATGCGCACACATTCGCCATAATTGTGCGATGTCCCTTCGGGGCCACCATAGTACAACCATGGCATACAACCATGCTCTCGAGGGAATAGAGGTGGTACAAAATTTGCAACACGAATCTCGATATCAGAGGTTAAACAAAAAACAATAAAACAACCTTTTCAGCTAAATGAATCCTCGGTTGAAGTAATAACTTGGGCAAGAATTCATCTGAAAGGAGGGTCCACTGTGGAAATTTGTCTATAATAAAAAAAGGGGAACCAAGTCAACGACTTGCGAAAGAGCCTTTGGCGTACATGTTAAAAAGTATATCTGTCAAATATTAAACGAAGCGTTCCAAGAAAACTTTGGGTTTTAAAATTTTAATTTAAATTTAATGGACAGCCAGTAGGCCCAAGTAACAATCACTAATAAACACAGCGAAAGAAGTAATTGTTAAATGCTGCTTTTTCATGTCACCGGGCCTGTCGAATTTCCTTTAGGGATAAAAAATAAAAGGAAGAAGAAAATGTGTTCCCAAAAGGTGCATTGAGTGAGATGGGGTGGGCAAGAGGGTGTTGACTCGTCTCCAAAACTTGCTGTTCCGCATTTTCGGTTCGGTCCTTTTATCACACGGCCACGACGCTACCGATTTTAAACGACCGTTAACAATTCTTGTAACCACTCTGTTTTATTCCCTTATTAAACGAGATGCCCCCACTTTGTGAAGCCAGTCTCAGCCCCCTCCAAATATATTTTTTAGGGTGAATCATTTTTCTATTCCAGAAAAAAGTCTCAGTCCACTTAAAATATTTATGATGAATCATTGTCTAAACTATAGAAGAATGGAATAACATCCCTTTCCAAATATTTTAAATACGTAGCTTAAGGAAGACGGAGACCGTAGGCCGCAATATAGTAAAATATCATAAATAGGCGTATGCCGCTTTTTAAAACACAGAATGGCCCACGTGTTTTATTTATTTGCCATTGAACACTACCGCACCGTCTTATTTTCGCAAAATCCCATGATTTCAAAAGCTATCCCAAACGCTTCGCAGATGGTCTCCCCCCCCCACGAATCCCATATTTCGAGTGTTATGGAGGGCCGACTGAAAGGATAGCCCTCGAAGAGCATTAATGTTAAAGTTAATGGCGTATTCCTTGCGGTGTCGGCATGTTTATGGATCTGAACTAGAACACACAACCCCAATAAACTCAGCCAGTAATTGCGCGCGTGTATTAATTGGCAATTAAAAACCACTTTAATCTGCGGTCGTTAAACTCGGCTTCCTGGGGGAAAAAAACCCAGTGGACTAACGAACACACAGGCCAAGACTTAAACTCAAGAACCGCGGGAATCGTCAACAGTTTTCGCCAAACATAGTCTTGCAGGGATAATATTTCATGTTTTTTCCTGAAAATCAATTCCTGTCATAGGTTATCATTTTTTTTAAAAGTAAAATCTTGCTGCTTTTTTTTCGGTCAGTGATCTGAGCACGTTCTGATATCATATGAATTTCTGTGCTCGAAATAAGCATCGGCGATTTGGTGTTCTTTAAATTCATTTATTTTATTTTTTTCATGGTTGCTCTTTTCTTCGTGGTAACATGTCAAGCAAGAAAGCCTGGGAGAGATTTTAGAAGTCATTCTTTAAAATCCGTACAGGAAGAAGTCCTTGCACGGCGCAGGAAGCGATCGAAAGGCCGCGCTACTCCACTAATGAAGACGAAAAATGTGTATTTCTCTGTAATGGAAGAACCCTTCCGTCATTTAAGAGCGGGAAAAGAGCCACTGCGATATGAAACAAGAGCCAACGTTAAGGATGACCCCCCTCCGTATTGATCCGATATTACTTTACCGACGGGGAGAGCTACTCGCTCAGCTATTGACGACCGTTTTACATGCACTCATCGATCCGTCTAAGGGTTTCCCGGGCTTCAAGACGGCGCAATACGGCCGGGGAAACTGGAGCAGTTCACGCGATGCGTTGTTTTGAGGATTTTTTTTATATATTTCTATTATTTGCCTTTCTGTCTTTGCTTGACTTTTGAGCATGATGTGCTTTTGACTTCAGAGCGGTGGTTGGAGGAGCGAATATGAATAGCTATGCCTTTGGTCATTGGCGATGGATTAGATTTGACAGTGCCTATTGATACGCGCCTACGCTAGGCTTTATTTAATTAAACCTAGGCCTAAATAATATGAAGACAAGAAAAACCAACACTAAAAAAAAACAGCAACAACAACCACCACCCTAAATGTGAAACCTAGCCTTCCTCTATACTGCATACACATAATAGTCCTATAGGAATGGTCTGGTGCGGGTTGCAACATTTTGCGTAGTACATGGACAAACGAGTTATGCACTTAGGCAGACGCACAAACCTACTGCCGTTTGCGTCACGCTACAGGGGCGGATCCAGGATTTTCCAAACGGGGGGGGGGCGTGAAAATTTACCAAGCAACAAAATGGTGAAAAAAGTGTACGAGGTATGGAATATTAGTAGCTTTAAAAAAAACAGGTAAGGCCTATGTCTTTAATTTTGTCTCTCCCTTATTTTTCCCCTCGAGTTTTTTTTCCCCGTTTTTTTTTTTTTTTTTTTTTTTTTTTCAAGCAAAAGGGGGGGGGCGTGCGCCCCCCCACGCCCCCTGTATCCGCCGCTGCGCTACCATAAGCCTTTTCGTACAAAAACACGCGATGTTCCCTATTTCGCCCACCAGTGGTGTTAGTGCACACGAGCGATGTGCATTTTCACATTATTTCATGGCGAGGGTCCATTATACGTTTCACCGCGGGATCACTGAATCCCCGCCATCAGCGTCATCTCGACCTGGAGTTGTCGCTTTGCAAACAGTTCATCTAAATCCGCACAAGTTTGCTCAGCACATCCCTGCTCTACCCATGCTCCATCAAACACTCAACAACCACCGTTATGTTTGCCTTCCATCACTGGGAACAAATATTTCATTTACCCGTCAGAGTTGACCCAATAGTTCTCTCACCAAGAAAAAAGAAAGAAACGTCCTTCTTGAGTTCGGCGCCGTGGCTGGAGGCCCCTCCACTATACTAAGGGGGTTCGTTCTTCAAACATTCAAACCATTAGTTCCAAATGAAGTGGACAAACCAAAGTCTTTTTCTGTCTTCACGATGACAGACGAGCTTTGTGTGTTTGTGGTTATTTTTAGACTCAAAAATACACTTTAACAATTTAATTCTGTATAGACGAAAGTGTAACCACAAAGTTAACGTAAAAACTAACATACATGCAGTGCTTGGAGACAAAGTCTTCTTGACAAGTTACAAACATGCTTTCGGATCTAACGATAGATTGAGTCCCAGTGGAAGTTTCAAGGTAGAGTCTTATTTATTTATTAACAAAAAGGAAGAAGAAAAAGTTAGAAAAGAAAAGAAAAAACAAAATACAAAACTTACTAGAATACATACAGAAGACCTAGAAAAACCATCCAACAACAAAGAACGAAAAAAGGGATAGCCCTCAAACAAACAAACAACGGCCAAATCCCCTAAATACAGCAGCTGAAGGATAGCCCAAAAGCCAACAACCACAAGCTAAAAGAGCAGTCCCAAATCTCTAAGTTTAAAACGGGTTTAAAGCTTCTACATGTCCAAGAAATGAGGTAAGGTGTTATTTCTGAATCTCGTGAGAATTCAGGACATTGTTGCGTGGAGTGAGAACAACTTGTCTGTTCTTTTACGTCATTTTTCCTCTGAACCGTCAGAATTACAGAATTTGTTACACCAATAAAGGATACGGCTTGCAGGTAAGTCTAATAAAGAGATGGATTCCAGCGCCAGTCTTGGTATCTTGGTATATTGATTTGATTTATTCATATAAAATTTTATATCCCGATACTTAAAATTAATCTTCTATAAACAGACATAGATAACTACTAGCGATTGTTTTATGAGTGTTATAAAAATACTTAAATTTTGGGTTGAACAAAGACAAATATTTTAGCGACTAAGTTGGTTTGAGAGTTGATTAAGTTATTTAATGCTACAAGCACGCAATCTTAGTATTGAAATTTTCATATTTTGTACTTATTTCAATCATGTTTTATGATTATAATTATAAGTAAATCAATTTGAAAGGATGATGCAAGACTGTTTTTGCAAAGAAATAACCAACAGAAACTGAACATGTGATAAGATAATTAACTACATTGAAATGGCAAACTGTCAAATTTTCCCTCCCCTATGTTTTTGTCAATTTTCAATGTGATTGAGGGGTGAGCCTATCAAAAGTAAAGGTAGACCTTTGCAGCAATTTGGCCTTCAGGGGTGAAAGTCATTGCTGACAAAAAGGTCTGAAACTAACTTGCTAGCACTTCCACCGTTTGGTTACCCATGTAGTTATAAACTTCAAGAAGCTTTTGAAAATAGCATCCTCAGCAATAATGTAGTCAAGCATTTGGCTTATTTCAACTTTCAGTAGATCAGCATGATTTCTTTTTATCTAAAGAAAAAAAAAACAGCTACCTTTTCTTCATCAGGCAGACATAAAAATGTCTGAAGTCCGAGAAAAGTCTGAAATTTCTCATTCCTGCTGGTACTAATATAGCTGCACTAACCCTCCTACTATTTGACCATTCAATGCCATCCACTGTGATTTGAACTACGCCAGCCTGCAATATATCATGTGGTGAATGCATCTACACAATACCACACATACACACAGTAAGTTCTGAGCAAAGTTGTGCCACCATACACCACCAGTGGCTGGTCAACTTGACAGAAAATGGTAGCAAGAGTAGGAGGGTTAATATTAAAAATGTGGCTTGTCGTAGCGAGCAGTCTAGCACACGGGACTCAAGTTCTGTTGTTCAGAAGAGCAGAGCGTGGGTTGGAGTCCGGGTGATGACACTTGTGTCTGTGAGCAAGACACTTGACAAATATTGCTTTATCCGTTGGATGGGGGCGTTAAGTCACTTGGTCCTTTGTATTGCAATTTATGTCCCAGAACTCAGTACACTTATCGTTAAGAGAAGGGGTTTGCCCAGGTGTTCCTTGGCAAAGTTGGTGTGTGATGTTCAGTAATGAATTTAACCAACGTAACTTGATTCAGGAGCAGAACCAGAACCCAATGTAAATAAACAACTGATTATCATGTAACAATTTATCAGATTGATTGTGCAAAGGTTTGAGGTAAATTTAGTTCTCTCAGGAAAACGAACCCCGATCTGCACTTACTGACCACTTGCATATAACATCACAGACACAAACAGCGCCCTCATCGAGGTCAACAAAGACGGCCAAGAGTTGTGCTTGCCTAGTGCTCATACGCTCCTTTACTTTGTTTGTCCTCAGTGATGGCCGCCTGTGCAAGAGATCTTTAGACCCCTTGCACAGGCCGACATCGCTGCGGTCAAACAATGAAAGCATGCAAGCACATACACACCACCCACAACTCCTAACCAATGACAGATCTTCCTTTGACCTCATTGAGGGCGCTGTTTGAGCTTGTGACGTCGTATGCAAGGGGCTCTATTGCTTCTCAAGCACGTCTAGCTTGATACAACACAACGCACCAAGTCCATCTGCAAAATACAAGTGCCACACCCCCTGGGCATCTTTCCCCTGCTCATCATCAGCGCCCTCCGGGGCGGGGTCATTCATGTAGACCGGTAGGAACCCGTGCCGACCCCCTCCAAGGAATGGATGAACGGCGATCAGGTCACCAGACGTAGAAAACCAGTACAAATTCTCTCTGTAGTAACGATCAGTCTTGTTGCTGAAAACAGTGGCAGACACCACGAAACCAACTGTGAAAAGAATGAATGAAGTTTACATTTGGATATCAGAGTGGACAAAAGTCACCACAAAGTGACAAAACCGTCTGAAGTTATGTTTTCAGCAACAATAAAGGTACTATCCAGGATTGGTATGGATAAAATACATCCTATGTGGTTTATAGACTCCTTGCTTATGACGTCACAAGCCCAAAATAGTCACCTCACTGATGAGGTCAACGAAGAGCTACCATTGGCCCAGATTGGAGCGCAGTTTGTACGTGCGGGCATGTTTCTATTGTTTAACATCAAAGATGGCGGCCAATGCAAGGGGGCTATTACTTGATATGATAAAAACATCATTGTTTAATTTTAGTCTTAAAGCTTACTTGTTATGTGTATGGTTTTTCACTTTTTTTCTCCTGACTCACACAACACATTACGCCCAAATTTTCACAGGTTTGTTATTTCATGTATATGGTTGATCATAAAACATGAACACTGTCTGCAATTATTTTTTGGACAGCTCTACCAAACCTGTACAATACCTTAATGCAACATCAAATATTTTCCAATCCCTTCTTTCCCATTCGCCTTATTCACAAGTTAGCCATCTTAATGTCTTGTATCACAATTGTGACACCTTTGTTAGTATGCAGTGCTTACTGTGGTAACCAGACTATTTATTATCTAATTGTATGGGCAAGGTCTAACTTTCAAATTTTTGACTTCTACCTATTTGTAATGAACCAAAAGATGGTAATTTTCAGCATCTTGCTTTTATGCTGTGTGCTACTTGAAATAAGAAAATAACTTTAAAAGAACATAATTTTAAACATAATAATAAAAAGTAAAAAACAATATCTTTAAAAACTCCTCTTACACTTCCCCCCCCCCTTTGTTGACAAAAAAAGCAAAAAAAAAAGGACAGTCAAAATCACCTTGTTCACTGATGAAGCAGAGCTCGGTTGGCTTTCCAGGTACCATGATATCCCACACTTCGACAACATCAGATGCGCTTTCATCGTCACTGTGAAGAACGTTGATAAAAATAGACCTAACCATTAAACTCCGCCCACCCCTAATACATAGACCAGTTACAACCACGACTGCGTGTAGCCAAAAGAAAAAAAATGTTCGACAATTGTTTTGATTTTGGCCCTTTTCGAGACCGCGGCGTTAGCTTGGGCTCAGGCTTTGGCTCCTTCTACCTGTTTGAAACCCCCGTAAGAAGAAAAAAAATGTTTTCCAAAATAAATTGACAGAGCCTTTAAGCCCAAGCCATGGTTTCTAAGGTACTTTGTGTCTAAACTGTAGGCCAAGTGCCCTAAAGTTAGCAAACATCAAATCCCGCAGTGAGAAAGAATCCACTTGTGACATCTAGCCAGGATGTGAACCCCTGACCCTTAGAGTGGCTGTTATTCACGCATTTGTACAGGCGGCAGCGAGAGAAACCGCAAGAAGGGAGGGGGGGGCTGCTCCCTCTGGGCAGGGACTAAATAAACATCTACGTTGCACAAAGTTCTCGTAGGGTCCCTACATTAAACAAACACCATTCGCCCCAATTTCCTCTTACCAATCAAAATCAACATCCTGATCAGCTCATGCATGACATAATTTCCGCACAGGACTTTTTCATCTAGGGAGGTTTGCCTGTGCACGATTGGAATTGAAGTGTTTTGGCTGACTGGTCCCCATACAGTTGACAGGCCTTACGACTGTTATTTTATGAGTACATATATTTTTAAAACCCAAGTTGGAAAACCCGGTAGAGTCCTGTTTTTATTATGCCGCTAAGTGCGGGAAAAATATAACTTGAACTTTTTGAAGCTCTCTGATTGGGTGTTCCCAATAGCTACCACTATGACATCACTTCTGAGGTGAGGTCAGTTTTGCGAAAAAAGTGGTATCTCGCATGAAGATTCTTCAGGCAAAAACGCTGCATACTTGTTTCGTGTTTACATCCGGGCTATTTGAAGCGAGATACATTTTGACAATTTCAATCTCGGGCATAACTCAAGTGCTTTTTTTTAAGGAGATACAATGTTTTTGCACCAACAGGGCGATAATGTGGCGTGTCATGGTACAGTGGTGAAGTGCAGCTTTTGGAATCAAATCCCAGTCATGACAATCGTGCGATGTGTCCTTGAGCAACACACTGAACCATAATTGCTCCTCCTCACCAAGGAGTACATGGGTATCCCAGAGACTGTGCAGTCTCATGTGAATTTGATTATTAATGTACCTTTAATTTACAGGTATATTGCTTTTACACTCGGACGAAACAGAATCTCGCATTTTAATAGGACCCAAGTTTCGCTTATGTGCGAGACTTGTAGAGTCTACTACAGGCTGTATACTCCCAAAGGAGTTGAGATAGTTTAAGAAAAAAAACCACTGGCACAATGACAAAGGTAACAATGTTCAAAATGTCATGAGCGGAATTGGCAGACACTCTGTATTACTATAAATATAACCCAAATTGTTATTATACATTACAAGCACATCCTTTGACAGCTTCTCAAACCAAACAGTGTAATCCAAACAGCATGCCTTGACTTCTGCGGAGGAATGAAAACCGTTTTTGTTCACTTACCAGGTTTTCCGTCGTCGTAAGCTTAGTATGTGATTCTCAAAGCCAATGAAGGTGAGGCAATACTGGCCAGCTCTGTCACCGGTGATCGACACCTCATGGGCTCCAAGTACGTCAAGCTTTGCTGAGATGGACAAAGAGTAAACATCAATATCAGCTTAGTCCTCAAGATTTTCACCACGAAAAAGTACATTTACAAAAAACCCAGTCCTGGTTTTCTGTCCACTTTGCAAGTAACTTTTTTGAGTGAGCCATTTTTAGTAATAGTGGGGCAGATAGGGGAAAAATATTTGGGAGAATTGTGCCTGTAATGATACAAGAATGGAATTTAGCACAAAGTCAGAGAATGTCACGAAATCGATGTTTGGCTTTATAAACACACCTCCTGCGGGTTCTGTACCCTGGTTGGCTGAAACATGGTCACGTGGGGTTCAGTGATATTGGCTTTATAAGTGCATGAACTTTGCATCACCAAAAACTAGACACGCACCAAGACATCGCGGTGCACTTGCAACTTGCAGGAATAGTTCCCGAACCGGGCTATCTACTCAACAATTTTGACCGGTTACACCGCCCTCACGATGTGGCCAGTGAACAGCAAACAAATTAAATCAAATGAATCTAAGGTACACTAAAATGGATTCTTGTATTGTTGGATTGCGTATGGTTGATCGATGAGTTTATTTTTGAAATAAAACACTTCATTTAAAAAAGAAGTTGTTTTTTTTACAGTTTTTTTGTACAGTATATTTTTGACTGAGGTGTGTTATAAAACACGTTTATGGCAAAATTCGGTCACTAGTGTAGGTGTATTTCCCCTCGGGCCTGTGAGTGACCAGAAGAGGGTTCTGTTTCTCTCGGCCTTTGGGAACTAAGGACCCTCTCCTAGTCCCTCGCGGTACATAGACGTGCGCTAGTGACCTCATTGCCAGTCCAAATGTGAATAATGGGGCCATCAACGATTTGTCCTTTATGGGATTACAAACAATGACAGCCATTTTGAAAATGTTAAAAGTAGTACTTATGATTCTATCTAGCTGTTATTTTTCAAAGGGCAAATCTGAGATGCCCCTATTGCCAAATATCTTTCCCAGTACATCCTCTGACATGCTAAATTCAATAATAATAACAATAGTATTAATACAGCATTTGTCATGTTTGTAAGGCACACTTTCCTGTAAAACATTCAAAGGCGCCAGTCTAGTAGAAATTATGCAATAATTGATGCTTGTATATCCCAATTACCATACAATAATAATGTTGCTAAAAAAATACAAAACATTTCAAGTAAAATGTTTTTCCAACAGAAATATAATGTCTTCTCTAAGGGAGGAGGTAATAGGGAAATGTTTTCAGACTGAACTAAAATGTCATCAAGTCTGAAAAACCATATTATTCATTACATCACATGTTTTTGACAGGAGTCACAGTGCCAAGACTTCCTGTGCAGGCACAATTTGTACACAGCTCAATTGAATAAAACAACAAAAATCTTACAATAAAAGTAGAGTGCAGCTTGCAACTTTGTGTAATCAAATTTTGATTTGAAGAAAGGGTCACATCTCAAAACTTTTCAGGCACAAAATGTAACAACTGTGTAGCATCTTGCCAGCCAGGAAGTGTCCTGGAATGCACAGGGTTACTCTTTACTTGTTAACTACACAGTTTGTTCGATATCTTACTTGCATTTGAGACGAAGAGCAAAAGTCCAGCATCGTTTGATCCCGAAGCATTTGTGCTCTGTTGCTTGCCGTGATGAACAACCACCATAGGTTCCAAAGTATCAGCGTCCAGTGCGTGAACGCCCTCTTGTGTCAGGACGAAGAGAATGCTCTGAGCTATAGCGAGGGAAGTGATCTCCGGGAATGTACCACGTGAGTAGCATAGATTCTTGGTCTTGAAATCCAATGAGACAATACTGAAAAAAAAAGTGGTAATTCATGAAAGAACATTATTTGTGATACACCAAATTATTGTGATGTGAAACAAGTGAAACAAAGTTGAGACCAATTAAGAACTCACTCCGCGGCAGTGAAGTTAATAACGAGAAGTTCCCTCAATCCACTAAGCGAAAGTAGTAGTCCCGGCAGATTTCCTACCTTCCGCCCAAGTAGTAGTTAATAAGCATGACAGTTCTTTTAAGAACTAAGTAGTCTCCAAAAATTTCCGAAATCTACTCCGCGGCAGTAAAATAAAGCAAGACCTAGTTCACAAAGAACAAATCTACACAGCAAAGTAGATATACACATGGTGTTACCACAAACCGAATATACATTGAAACAAACTGCTTTTATTTCATGTTGTTATCATTTACACATACAGCCTCTGCCCTCACAAGTAACCATTTACTTCTGGGTGATGAGAAGTAATGTTAGGCCTGTTTCGCTCGGGGACACAAGCGTCATGACTGGGATTCGAGCCCACACTCCAGTAACTCAGCCATCAGAACTAGAGTTTGAAGTGCTAGACTGCTCGGCTTCAACCAGCCACACTTGAAGACATGTTTTTTGTTTTCATTTCTATGCAGATTTGAGCTTTCCTACAATGACTATTGAGTCGCTGAGAAACACTTGAACTTTCACACTCAGTTTCCTTGAACCTTAATTATGCACAAAAAACTGGTAAAAAGTGAAAGAACTTTTTTCTAAGCACATGAAATATATAAGTATTGACCCCGATGCCACATGCAGCTATAGTCTTCCCATGGTCTGCCATTTTGGGACTCAAATTGTATATAAAGATATGGTGAGCACATTTTTAAATTTATTGTTTTTATTGTGAAATATCGACCAACTCACAAGGCTGCGTGGACGGCCACTTCAAGGTGAGGGCTACACTTAACTGATTTGGGCTGTCCACCCAGATCAACTGTCACCAGGGGCACATTGCCACCTACTCCTGGGGCTGAAACAGGGTAACCCCCCCCCCCTTCACAGTCTGTAAAGATGAAGGCATGGGTATCATCCACTAGGGGCCTGGTTGGCAGAGCAGAGTGCACTACCTTCCCAACTTTTTATGAAGCAATTATGGTTAAGTGCCTTGCTCAAGGACACAAGTGTCATTACCGGGATTCGAACCCACACTCTGCTGCTGACAACACCAGAACTTGGGTCCGATGAACTCGGCCACTACACACCACATTAACGTGCACATGTCGCCTAAAGTGCGTATGCACAGTCAAAACACACAGTAAACTGGCTCTCAAAATGGTGCAACCAAGATTTAGTGTGGTGTTGACAACAGGTGAATTGGGTCAGTTTAAAAAATATATAGTTTTTTGGTGTTTTTTTTAAACACACATTCTCAAAAATACCTTGTTCTGGCCTCGGTCTGCAAAAGCTTGTCTCCGTGGCACACAATTATCTGGAGGTCCCTCTCTAGTTTCCTGTCAAAGTCCGAGTGTAAAATGTCTCCCTTCTTGTCGCAGGCAAGCACACTAATTACAGAAATTAAGAAAACAAGAAACATTGTTGTTTACCTCATAAACCATCATGACAAAACGATTGATTTAACAAGAGATACAAATTATAGAAAGTGTGCGCTAATGTCAACTTTACGTCATCGTCTAGAAACATAGACTGTTCGACTTATTTTGACCTCCTACTCACCTGAGGTCCAATGAGAGGTGGTAGTTGGATACTTGGGTTACCTATGTTCCGACACCTCTACGTTCCGACACCCATGCTCTGACATCACTAGATTTTCCTAACCCTAACCCTAACCCTAACCTTAAGCCTAATCCTTATCCTAGCGAGTAAATCTTGAGGGTTTTTTCGGAACATACGGTTGTCGGGACATACGGATGTCAAATATAGAACAGTCATCGATACTTGATAGCAAGCATTCTTCACTACTCAAAAACTTTTACCCAAAATTTTTTATTTTCACACCCTACTCTTCTTTGTTTTCATTAAAGTAACTTGCATATATAAGAAGTTTGTCTTGGGCAATCCAATACACATGGGAATCTATGGCAGGGGAAGAGTTAAGACACTATAATTTTCAACAAAATCAACCATACCCAATCTCAATTCCATGGGTGATCGATCTCACTGCACCCTTTTTTCCCCAAAGTTGACTCGAGTTTCTGGCTAAAGAGAACAACCCGTAATGAAAGCCATAGGCTTACCTGTATTTATCATGGTGCCGTTCCCTTTCAAAGACAGTTTGCTTGTACATCAATAATATGTTGGCCTTTTTTTCAGGAAACTGTTGCCAATTCTTAAAGCAGACCCTGAGGCTGCGGAATTTAACCACAACCTGCTGGCTGAAGGTCGATGGAGAGGTGCAGTCCAAATACTGTGGCGAGAAAATAAATTATTCCTGCATAACATAAAATTGCATTGTATCTTAACCACTTCACATCAGATGAAGTGTGTACACGTTGGATGACTAAATATCCGCCAAATTTGTCTAAAAACTGGCTTATGGCCAACAGTCTTGTTCACCAGGAACAACTTGGGAATACCCTCGATTTTTTTGCAGTCAGTCGCGCATGAACACGGTACACAGAGTATGCAAACGCCTGTAATTTGCATCACAACAAGGAGTTACTAGGTCAACCAAGAACAAATGAGAACACATTTTTTTTAGTAATATTAGCATAATTAGCTTCACTTTGAACTTATAAAAAATTACAATGGGATCATGGGCCGAACGATGAATAGTCACACACTGTACTGTAACTACATGCACACCATAAACATGTACACACATACATGTATGACATACAGTTTATGCTATACAGTACATGAGTAAGTGGGGCAAAATGCGGTGAGAGTGCCTTGATCCATGTGATCAAGGCTACAATTGGAGGCAAGACAGAGCGTTTCAAAATTCCAGAAAACCATCGGCCGAGGTTGGCGACTCATAGAAAAGCATACTCATATTTCCTCACACAAGAAGAAATCCAGGTGCTTATTATAAGAACCTTATCTGTCTTTCCTTTCTCAAGTTATGGTTTCTTTGTGGCAACGGTATTTTCAAAGAAAAATGATTCCTCTGACAACTCCAAAAAGTATTCCACAAAAACAAAACCACACAGAGGCATGGATAACTTTAAGAATACCAACATGAAGTTGATATAATTATAGATATCAAATATGAATAAGAATATGCCCTCTAAGAACATGACAAGTTTTGGCGGCTGCCGGGTAAAGATCTGTAACGTCTGCAAAAATGTCTGCACAGACACAAAGAGGAGCTTTTTTGTCCATACCAATAATACATCATGATGGACTGATGTGAGTGAGAGCACAACCGTTGTCTTGCCGATGTACATAACATTGCTTAAAGAGACCTCCAGCACTGTGCATAGCCTTTGGTTTTCGGCATGGAAGACGGCTTTGGTGGAAGAAGGTCGGGAACTAGACAGCTTCGTCATTAACCATTGAAAATTCTGTTGGTTCCAAAGAGAAAGAAAACAGATTAATAACAAGAGGAAATGGTGTTGTTATTATTTCAGGAGATTTACAGACAAAGGTATACAGATTTGGCAAAAGACTGAGCAAGTCTTCCGCGTATTCAATCTTCCAGAACCAAGTTGGTCCCTATTGAGTTTTAGGTGTGCACAATTCTGTTTCTAGAACAACTTTAGTTTAAACGTAGTTTATGGCTGTAACAAATGTTATTTTATTGATTGAGAGAACAGTTTAGCAACAAAATATATACATGTATAAGAAAAACTGAGAATAAGGCTTCACCTACCTTTCCAGTTATTTGTAAACAATTAAGTATTTTGCCCAACTGACGTTCATGTTACTATTGAGCCTATATAATTGTTGCACAAATTCGGGCATGATTTGCAAAAGGGTTTTCTAAAAAAATAAGCACCCTCGTTTCAAGTTTCAGTTTTGTTTCAATGTTAATTTCAATAAATTATTTGTATTGTTTAAACATTGAAATGAATCAATAGCAAATTGCTATTAGGTTTTGTTTAAATAGAATTTCAAAAGCCGATTTGATATCATAGAAAAATATAGTCTTCGTTTGAGTTCTTTTCTCGTTTTTGATGTGCACAAAATTCCATAGTCTGTAATTAAAGTAGTTTCACTCTGAAAGCTTACTGATTATAAAGTTCATGTTCGTACCAATCCTTTTGGGAAATATTTCTGTTTGAAGTACTACTCATTGTCAAAGAATATAATCATGAGGATTTCCATCTCACAAGGTGAGCCAAGTGAAGCTGAAAAGCAGATTTCACCTTCTGATTATATTGTGTGACAATGCACAAACGAAATGCTTTTAATATTTGCTATATATACCTGATAAATCTCATACATAGAGCAATATCATTTATTTATTTTTTAAAATAACTAAAACGGAATAGCCAGGGATACTCGTCCACCCCACACTCTGAAAAATTGATAAAAAAGACCTTCAAAACAACGTGGACAACTCCGCCAACCTTGTCCCGTGACCAACACTCTGCTGAGCAGAAATACTAGAGCTTGAGACAGGTGTGCTTGACTTGATCGCTCCACCAGGACATGCACAGGTTGTTTGTGTGGCATGTTTTTATTTACACTTCCAAAAACCAATGGAAAAAACGCCACATAAAGCTACTGTCCAAGGTCCGCCCCTTTTGGATTCAACGGCGCTGTACAGATAAGAGCATAGTTCAATTGCGCACATCAAGTTGACCTGTACTGGTTGACCACTGACTAGAAATGTACGTGCATAGTGATGCACTCAGTCTAGTCAACCATCGGTATGGTATTCAACACTTCCATTGACTTCCACCATTTTGCTATAGTGTCACTGGTTCACTTCCGTGCTTTACACGGGTTAGCATGAAACAAGGCTACCAGGACCAGGGAAGAAACCATGGTCCTGAGGCTGGTTCCCAATGGTTGACCACAGTAGTCAACCAATGGTCGATCAGCCTGGGATTGAGACAATAGTTGACCATTAGCTAACCATGGTGCGCTCTCGAACATGCTCTAGGGTACGTATGATTGCAGGCATGCTGCCTAAAACGTGCACTGCACTGTATAACACACAGGCAATCTGACTCCCCACAAAATGGCGCGCCAAGATTTATTGTGTGATGATGCCAGGTGAACTGGGTCAAGTGATACTCACCTGAACTGAGATTTCTAAACGCCGTCTGATTACATAATCCATGATTTCCTCTGCTACTTTGGAACATTTGTCTTCGAATCCATCTCTCCATGAAGATGTTTCCTCCAATAAAAACTAAGGAAAGAGGGAAGGGGAAAAAAGAAAGCAAATAATGTATGAGAGATGAAAAACAACCTTGTATCATAGAATCATGTGCTTTCAGATGCCTGAGAAAGGCTTCATGCCTGAAGCCGGAATGTTAAGCCGGAGGTCCTTGGTTGGAACCCTGCTCTAGTTGATTTTTCTTTGTTCAACCCCAAATTATTCAAAATTCACCTGGTCAGTTTCCCTTGTGGTTTATAACTTGGAAATTTTAAATAAAAAAATTTGCATCTCCTTAAGGTATCGTAATCAACATGACCCCTGGCTACATGGCATGCGTTAAGGGTTGTATGGCTTCTGACTGGCACCCCGAACAAAGACATTGACATAATAAGGAGACTGCCAGCATAGGGCTAGATAGCTCAGTTTGGTAGAGCGCCGGCACGTTAAACCGGAGATCGCTGGTTCAAATCCCGCTCTAGTCAATTTTTCTTTGTTCAACCCCAAATTATTCAGAATTTTCCCAGTCAGTTTCCCTTGTGATTTTTAACATTAAAATCCAGAGAAAATATAATTAGCTGTTGCAAACTGCTAACCAACCAGAAGGACCTATTGTATAAACGTAAACAATTGTAAATGGCATTATGTTTCGACTCAAGTCTTTCTTGAGGGTTCTCATATAGCCTTTGAGAAAGACTGTGCTAGGGTCGAAACGTGAGGCAATTAACTATTTAAAAACAAATAATAATCTAGCTCTTGAAACACTATGAAAATAGCCCTGGAGCCCAGGGCCTATGGAACACTGGTTTGTAGTCCTACAGAACACTCATGCCTCAGGCAATTGGATTATTGGTGCCTAGAGCCAGCAGAAAACTGGTGCTTCAGGACTATGAAATATTGGTGTCTTGGGCCCACTTGTTCCTAGGGCCTACGGTACACCGTCACCTAGTGACTACAGAACACAAGTGCATAGGGATTACACAAAAATGGTGCCTAGGGACTACAAAACACTAGTGCCTTGGAACTACAAAACACAGGTGCCTAGGGACTACAAAACACTAGTGCCTAGGGACTGCAAAACACTAGTGCCTAGGGACTACAAAACACTAGTGCCTAGGGACTACAAAACACTAATGCCTAGGGACTACAACACACTGTTGCCCAAGGAGTAAAATAACACTGGTGCCTAGGGACTATTTATTGTACATTTTGCGGTTTTGGTCAAATAAATAATAATAATAATAACTACAAAACACTGGTGCCTAGGAACTACAAAAACACTAGTACCTAGGGACTACAAAACACTGGTGCCTAGCCCCTAGAGACTACAAAACACTGGTGCCTAGGGAATACAAAATACTAGTGCCTAGGGACTACAAAACACTAGTGCCTAGGGATTACAAAACACTAGTGCCTAGGGACTACAAAACACTGGTGCCAAGGGCCTCTAGAACACCTAACCTGGTGCCATTATTATATCCTGTTGGTTAGCCATACACATTACATGTACTTTGGACTCATTTATGTGCAAAGTTTGGGTACCCTCAGGCTCATAATTGTGTGACACTTTACCATCCAGAAATAATAAGTTGAAAACTAACACATTTAACCAGTACCTTCTTGAGACCTTGGTAATACAGCTCCACAATGTCAAGCTTCGCCTTGCCCGTGGCATCCTTAAATGTAGCCGACATAGAAAGCCACATCTCTCTCCTAATGCAATCTGAATTCTCTGGTTTGGAATTCCCGCATTTTCTGTTCCGGCAAGTCCATTCAGCCGCTGCTTCAGATGTATAATAGGGCTTCATGCCGTTCAACACAACCACTGCGACCGTGGCTGATGTGGCTGGATTCCTGTGTACTACGATAGGCTGTAGTAACATTCGATTGCAGTTGATGCGAAACTTTTGAAATGTTTCCGCTGAAAATTTGAAGAGAATTCATTTTAAATAGCTGGGCTGCTTGCTATATGCCTTGCTATTATTGGCGGTCAGGTTGGAGGTTTATCTTGCCTTGCCTTCCACCTCTGGGACCCCGGTTCTAATCCCCCCGGGGGCTCTTATGTGGATTGGGTTTTCAGTCCCTGCCTGGCTACGTGGGTTTTTCCTGGAATAATTCTCTGGGGTTTTTCTCCCATGTGGAAAAAAAATGCAACTTCCTTCATTGTCTTCTCTCCATGGGGTTCTTGGCCAGTACAGCAATTAAATTTGTATTTCTGAGAGTCCTTGGCTTCACAACCAGAATTAATAAATGAAATGAAAACCGCAAAAAAAAAATAAATAAAAAACGCTCAAAAGTATGGTACACATTGTAAACAATATTATGTAGAAGACGTGGTGTTTGGAGTAAACTAAGCTGTTTGTGAGTTTGAATGTCTGGTACAATTGAATGTCAGTTACAAGTGAATCTGCAACTTTAATTGCTCAGACTACACTACTATAATGTCACATGGTTCAGGGCAAGCTTTTACATTGCAACCTCCAGATCCATCAAGACTGGTATCTTTGTGCCACACGTTGTTACTGAGAATTTTTTATTTGTCATCTCTTAAAGGTAAAGTATACCTTTGGTTTTTTGGAGCCGCTCGATTATTTGATTCCTATAAATGTAGATATATACAATAAAACTAACCTGTGAACATTACATATCAAAAGGTGGTAGCGTTTTTTTGAGGTATCACAGAAAATCAGTAGCAGTTATGTCCACACAGGAAGAGCAATCCATAATTGGAACACACAATCTGAGAATTGTTTCGTGCAGAAACGTTTCACTGATTGAAATGTTTAGGAATCCCTCTCTCTAAAAAACCAGTTGGGCCAGTTCCTCCCCAGATTGAAATCCATTGAAGAAACTAAATCAAAAAGGGTCTTTGAAATAATGTTTGTTTCCATACGCATGTTATGACCCTTTATGAGATATGGTGGATTACGCGAATATGTTTGTCTACATCCAAACTGAACAGTTAAGCCTGGCTTCATACTCTCTGCTATAAAAAAGGCTTCATGCGAAGCGAATTTTCTTGCGCCACAATTGGAAAAACAGCGCGCACCGATTATTGCGTCACCAAAATTCACTTCGCACTCGCATTCGTAGGTAGTATGAACCAGGCTTTTAGTGTCCAGCATACCTTAAAAAGATTACTAGCTTTGACTCAGTCAGTTGTTTTGAAAGCCTGTGTTATTGGTAAAGGGCTTCGAACAGGCAGACAGAGCTGTGGTTGGAGCTGAAGACATGCTTTCAAAGAGGTGCTGTAACTTACCGTTGAAAGGCTCTGATGGGCAGAAGAAGTTGTCCCATTCGTGGGGTTGCTCAGAGCAGGAACAATCAAAAAGCACCTTGCTGTTAACAAACAAAAGCATTATAGACAGAGAAAGTTATACAGTATAAGTTTGTGGCTTGACATTTCGACCCCAGCTGAGGCTTTCTCCAAGGCTAAATGAGAACGAAGCTTACATTAACAGGTAAACTGGCGTAACAGAAGCAGAGAATGTTCGCCTGAGTAATAGGGAGAAACTGTGGATAAAGCGCCTCCAGAACTTTCAACCCCATGGTCTGAACATCCAAGAAGGAGATAACGAACAAATTTGGGCTCTGGCTTCTCTATTTTTTAACAGATTTCCCCCTTTTTAGTCTGCCTCATTCACTAATAAATTACTTTTTGTTTCCATTTTCTCACTTTTTACTTTGTCTTTTGTGTTCTCAGCCTCTTGTGGATAAACCAACCCCTTCCCTCTACCTGTCCCCTCCCTTGTCACCCTCTTTATTGTTCATCCTTTGCTTTTTCTGTGAGCTTTCTGCCTCCCTCTCTTTTCATCACTTTCCACTTGACTGCTTCTGTTTACCTGTGCATGTGTGATGTGTTGTCATTTAGCCCTCAAGAAACTTGTGAACTTGTGATTTACATACATAAGAGTTATTATGGCTCTAACAAGCACTTGTTACCAAGGTTCAATTTCGTAAAGCTGTGAATCCATAAGCTGAACAATTGCTTGACAAACTGTTTTTCTAAACAAATTTTCAGCAGGTTACCAGTCACAATCATGTAACACTTAGGCATTTGGGCTGGTAACCTGTTTCTGAAAAGCATGATTTGTCTGTGCTTAGCAATTTGTTGTGCTTTCCAGCTTTTGAAACTGGACCATGGTAAAAAAAAAGAAGACAGTGACACTCCGCACTAATGCTAAATATTGAAGCATCGTGTCAAATTTCACTAACACACGCATGTGCACATGTCTAAGCTAGCTTCACTCCCATGTACAGACTGTACTACTGCGGTCTAGCAGGCCGAGGCGGTGATCGCCCGAGTGATGGCAATTTTGTCTGATATCCTGGTATTTTAAGCAAAAGTGATGCCTTTAGTGTGGAGTGCTAAAGGCAACCAGTTCTTGGCAATCTCAAAACATTCACACTTCCGTTACATTTTTGAGTATAGTACTAAGACAATGTCTCTTGTGCTACCCAATTGTTCCCTTTTCTGCAGTGCAGTTAGGGAGCGTGGTCAAAAGTCAGAATGGTAAGAATGTTCTAATTGTGTATGTGTAGTCCAGCGGGCAGGCATGGACAATTTACTTAAACAATTTTAGAAACCAAGGGTTCCCACACGTATAGCTCTAAACATGAGAAGGACGCCTTGCACAATAGACATTCACATAATATGCGCTAGACTTGCAGAGTCTATAGTGGAGGTATATACAATCTTTTTGTTTACCCAGTGTGTAGATCTAAGCACACAGTCCGAAGAGGAGGTAGATTCTGTATCATAGCAGCACTAAGATGGCCTTCAGGGGTTACGCAGAGGTCAGGGGTCACTCCTTGAACATCTGCAGCCTGCTCACGTGACACTGTGGTGCTCCTTTATAGAAAATAAACTTTCAAATCGTCTACAACTTTCCAATAAAATAGATAGAACAATAATTGACACACAGGCAAAGGGTCTAGCCTTGCTTCAAGATGCTTCTGTTCTACATATTCCACAATCCAATGCCGAAAGAGGGTGCAATCATTTGTGTGTCGTGGCCGAGCGGATAAGAGCACCGGACTCAAGCTCTGGTGTTTCCGACTCAGCAGAGTGTGGGTTCGAGTCCCGGTCGTGACACTTGTGTCCTTAAGCAAGACACTTAACCATTATTGCTTCGTCCTTCGGATGGGACGTAAAGCCGTTGGCCCTGTGTGTTGTGTAATGCACGTAAAAGAACCCAGTACAAGAGAAGGGGTTCGCCCCGGTGCTTCTGGTTTGATTGGCTGCATATTGCGCCACAGCAACTTGTAAACCATTACATGGTGCTATGTAAAGGAGTAGGTCTCATACTTCAAACGAAGCCCCACATACCTTGCAGGAAATTAATGTTGAAGTGCCTTGAGCGTCACTGAGTGATGGATATGAGCGCTATATAAGAAGCCATTATTATTATTATTATTGTGACAAACTGCTAATAAACATGAACTGATATCACAACAGTTTGTGTGCGATAGTGGTTCCTCTCAAGATAGCGCTCTCTTTCAGTGATGGATCGTGGAATCGAATAAGAAGAACAGGAGCCTCTTGAGCCAAGACTAGCAAGGGTCCAGGGACTAACTTCATAGAGCTGTTCTAGCAAAAAATAATGCATAACAATTTTTTGCCGAGCAAAAATAAGCAGGATCAGTTACAGTTGCTACATGAGGAATGGTATTTTGGCTGGTAACCTTATTCTGGTAAACGTGATTTTGCGGTGATTGGCTACGTAATGTACCTACAGCTCAATGCAATTGTGCCCTGCAAAGAGCTGCTTAAGCAGGGAAACTTTACTTAACAATTTTCTGCTAAGCAAAAATGATATTTATGAAATGGTATTTCGGCTGTTAATCTTATCCTGGTATGCGACAACTTGTTGCGCTTTTCTTACTTTTTGTGCTTAAGCAGCTGTATGAAATTGGTCCCTATTCTGAGAACACAACAAAAACACTGGATGTACAAAGCAATAAAAACTGCCTTAGACGTCAATTCTTCTTCGTCCATGAGAGTACAATTCCACCATCTGGTGTATTACGTACTGTGACTTCCAAATATCTTCTCTTTTTTTTATATATATATCACTTTAGAATTTAATAGAGATTAATATTAAGTAATAATAAATAAGGGAAAATGACATATGAATCGATTTGGGTACAAATCAATTTTGGCGGAAAAGAAAACGTGACTGATCGCAGATTTGAACCTGCTGGACCCACTTTAAATGCTGGTGCTCTGCCACCTGAGCTGCAGTGTATCTAGCCCTATGTTGACCGTAAGGAGATCACCATAAGGTGCCTCCTGGGTTGTAATTTAACTCGGGATGTAATTTAACTCGGGTATGATCCCTGGCTTTACAGCAGATTCTTTGACTCCTGACTGACATGTAAAAATAATAATGGAGTCTTGTATTGCCTCCGCTAAAAAGGCACTCATGGCACTCCCTCATAATGCCAAAAAAAAAAAAAACACTTCAAAAAAAGAAAAAGACAAAATGCGTTATGATAAACATTATAAACAAAGATACAATAAAATTCACGAGAGAGTTTCAGGAGAACACAGTGTCTACTTGCTGAGAAAAACTGTCACGGTGACAGCGGGTACCAACCACATCTCTGGCTAGAGCTTTCGTGAACGGACACCAACCTCAGAAATCTGAACAATGATTCATGCATGAATCGTTTCTCATATTCAAACAATTTTGGCTGAAAAATTATCCAAACCATATCAATTCGAAGGAAACTTTTTCTCAAAATAGTACAGGCATAAATTTTTGGAGTATTTACCGATCTATGACCCTAGCTTCAAACAGATGAGTTTTAACAGCAGTTTTAAATGATGATGTCGTATTAACCAGGGATGAGATTGAATGAAAATCAAAAATCATGAAAAATTTTCCTCTTTTTGTGGAAATAGAGCCAATAGAATAGGAAAATGTTAAATTATAGAGGTTTACAGAATCTCTACATCATTTCAACTACATATCTGATGGTTTGGTAACAACAAGTGCTTGGTCTTTTCATCTCTGTGATGGCAGTTTCTCCTCTTTCAAGAAAATCTGAAGCTAAACGGAGACCAAGGAAAAATCATGAACACAGGAAAAATCCTGATAAATCACATGCCTGATCAGCAGTCCTAATGTGGTACGGAAATCCATTCTACATTTTCCTACTTTTCATGTAGATCCGGAAGTCGCAGTTTTTTAAAGTCATTTCTTTGTTCACCCAAATTTGAAAACAAGAATTAGTTACAATGTAGGAGTAATTTTTGAATAAGAGAACTTTGAACTGACTGAGTGAACCCACCTGTCATGGCAGTAGGATGGTTGGCCCAACCCTCGTCGCCAGACTAAAGGAAGGATACGCAAAGGCACCCTTATCACCTTCCCCAGAGCCTTGGTCTGTATGTCGATCCATTCCTGGAAGAGCCACCAGGGGTGGGGTTTCACAATGTCTGCAGACATTGTCATGGCAACTGTTCCTGGAAGCTGGGTGCCATACCCAAACCTGTCAATCAACACACACATATATAACAAAGTACATGAAAATGCCACATGCTGTTTTAGGCCTGTAATTTCACAGAGGCCACAGAGGACATATTGGTGAGTATAAAATGTAAGTTATTTCCTTTACACATACCAGGTAGCTGATCACACTGCCTGTTATAAAACTACCTTTAAAGAGTTATTAGAAACCTGAGTGAAATTTCCTCTTCAGGGAGACAAAGGTCAAATTTCTTAAAGAAAGACAATTCTGAAAATTCTACTCGGTTTTTTTTCTGTGCCATATGGAATTTCTGACAAAAAAGGGGAGTTTTTTTTAGCATGCCTCTGACAAAGCACCAGAAATCTTTTTTTTATGATTATGTTTGTGTGTACTTTATGTAAAAGAAACAAACAAATTTCAAAGGCAGGGGCAATGAAGTTGAATCGTACAAAAGGGGTACATTTCTTTAAACAAAAGAATCCATTTACTCTGAATTGTTTTCCATGTGGATCGCAAGGCCGAGCATTTAATTTCCCTTCTCTTGGAAAACCAAAAACATAATTAATCTCAAATATTCTCAAGGGAAAGTGGTCTTAAAAACTTCATACTATATATGATACTTACTATAAGTATTATTATGTTTTTAGTTTATTCATGGGGGGAGGGGGTGCCATGCATTTACTGCAATCCCAACTATAGTTGGGACGCCCCAACTTTAACACTCAAGTTGGGACCAGTCCCAACTATAGTTGGGACAATTGTCAAGTTGGGGCGGAACATCTTCACCAAGGGGTAAATGGGTACCTGTGAAGGCAGGGGTGATTCTTGTGATTGAATTAGCTTGATGTGCTACTTAGTTGGTATATTCTCCAGCAAGGTGAGGTGGTTTAAGGATGGAAATAAATGGCCCAGTTCAGAGCACCAAAATTGCCAGATAACGGCAATATAAATATATATATTTATCTTCAAGCAAACTTGAATCATTGATTCTAATTGGTCGATCCATAGCAACAAGAGTGTGATACAACCTATATTGCACGGCCGATAGCAAACCCTGTGCTAACATGACGTTCTAACTCTGCATATTGCGTTATTTTAAGCTATGAGTCAAGTTTGCTTGAAGATAAATTTGTTATCACACTTGTTTTGAAGTCAGAAAAATATAGCATCCCTCATTGGCTATGGGGGTGCAGAAGAGCTATATTTGTCCATACTCCACTTGTGCTTGTGTAGTAACTAATTATATACCCATTATAATTGTCATAATTAATACCTTGTCATATGGTAGGTGAAAGCATTTTCAGCTGCTGCTCCTTCACCAAGCATGGCCATTATCATGGAGAGATGCAGCCCAACGAAGGCACAGCGTGGTTCCAGTAACTTCTCCAGGCAAGCCCTCGCCTCCCTAAGCCAAGATGCATTACGCTGGGAAGCATTCAGCGAACCCTGGCTCAACGGGTCTTTGAGAATCACAAAGGAAAAAGAACAATGTAGGTATATTTCAATGGGCCATGTCACACAAGGCGATTACAAATACATGCAGTAAGTTCTAGGCAGTTGTGGCTAAGTGGTCTTAAGCTCTGGTGGCAAAACCATCAAAATGTGGGTTCGAATCCCAGTCATGATATTTGTGTCCTTCAGCCAGACACTTAACTTACAATTGCTTTGCTTCACCCTCGAGGAAATGGATACCTGATAGGGCAGAGATTGTTCTTGGGATTGTTTTAGCTGGGTGTGCTACTTGTTTGGCAGCAAAGGCTGTATTGATCCATTTCACAACGTGCAGTTACATGTGCCTGTTCTGTCTGCCATTTTCGGAGTCAATTGTACGGAAAGTAATCAACTCCCAAATTGGCAGAAATGGTGCACACGCATTTTGTGCAGAGGTACATTCCGTGACATGCAAGGGGGTAAACACTCGACTCCCCAGAGCGTTGAGATTATTTGTGTAATGAAATAAATGGCCTAGTTACCAGGAGAGGGGTGGTGTTAACACTCATTTGCCATGAGCGTCATAATTTGCAAACACCTGCACTATAAAAATGTCCATTATTACTACTATCATTCAAAACATGCATATTTAAACTTCCTTGGAGATAGTCAGAAACTGAATCACTGAGTGTGGGTTCCATTCCTGGTTATGACATTTGTACGCCCTTGAGCAGAGCCCTTAACCATAGTTGCTTCTCTTAACACAGGTGTATTATGATAGATTAACCCCTTAACCCCAATATAAGCAACTTGAAAATGCATGCTCCCCATGGGTTTGAGAAAGTTTGAGGAATGGTCTAAGTATGCCCGATGAAAGGAGATAATAATGTTGCAAAACGCCTCGGTCGTGCGCAATTATAAGAGACATGTACTAGTATTGTTATCGTTTGGGTTTTTCCCAGGTTTTTTGGGGGGTCTCCTTACCAGTTGAGCATCCAGCGTGACAATGAAGTAGCGATTCTACAGCAGCCATCACTGCGTCTCTTTGACCCTCCTCCAGATGGGGGTCAACCGTGTAGATATCTCTAAATTGTCGGTTGTCTGGACTCCATGGTGAAGAGTCCTCAATGGTCTGAGCATGCTCTGTAGTGGTCCTCCATAGCCTCACTGCCTGGATTGCCGAATGCCGGTCCATTAAACTGTACAACAGATCAAGTGATAGATTGCAACTTTCTATCTATCGTTGTAAGCTTGTTTCTTGCACTGCAAAGCTATGCCAAAATTCATGACACAGTTCGGGTGGCGACAAGTGCCTAGGTTTTCAGTTGAAATGTCTAATGTCAAAATTTTGGACTGTGTTGCTACACTTTTGATTGGCCAATGCATGAAGCGCGTCAAGTTAGTTTGATGCAATGAGATATTCACTAGATGTCTTTAATTGCCCTTGTATCTGTTATTTTGTGTTTTTACTTCTCAGCCCCATAGGCTTAATTAAAGGGTATTGTAATTGCATCCGTCTGGACGTCCATCCAGCCAGACGCTTTTGTTTCCTGACATAACTTTAGTCAAAAGTGGCATTTGGACTTATTACTTGGGTGGGGGGGGGGGGGGGGGTTGCCCTTGGGGGAAAGGAAAGTTGGGAGTGCTTTGGGGTGAAAAGTTCAAAGGTCAAACTCACAATGGTGAGTTATTTCATGTTGTCTGCATTGTTACCTGACATAGCTATTATGTCACAAATTTGGATGGAGAGTAACCCTTGAGATAGGGCAAATTGAGATTGTTTTAAAGTCAACAGGTCAAATGTCAAGGTCACAGTGCTCGTGTGTAGGAACATGGTTTGTGGATATTGGTTAGCTAGAACTCACAAGACCTCGTACGTTGTAATTTGTTAATGCATTGTGAACTTTTTAACATGAAATTACGTTTTTTTTGCTGATTTTTCTGAGGGCAAAAGTGTTTAACTAAAAATAAAGTGCTAATAATGTCATGCATGTACACATGTAAATACAGGACACTGCTGCTAGGTGGAAGTCTAATCGGAGATCCACTGACCCTTGATCATATGCTGATGCTGTCAATGCTAGAGACTGCAGAGTGAGTTTGGAGACCTCTTTTGGATAAACGCTCCTTGAGGCTAGTTCTACAGCCTCGCGGTAAAATCGTCCAGCCGAGTCACATCGGCCAAAGCTGACCAGAAGTCGTCCGATGTCCACCAGGACCATGGCCTTGTGACGTGCCCACAGGGTACTGTGCTGGGTCTCTGATGAATCTCGGTCTGTTAATAAAAGAAGTAACAAAGAACAGCTGAAATTCTCGTTGATTGGTTTAATGGGTTTTATCATTACTGACAGGTCATGTGCATCAGACTCGAGTTCGAGTAAATTGCATTATCAGAGTATGGGTTCACATCCTGGTCATGGCACTTGTATTTAGTGCTTCTGATAATCGCAGGACGAAATGGGTACATGGAGGGTAGGGAGTTTTGATGTGATGGATATGTAACAAGTGGCAGGTCATGGTTGAGTTCCGATGACTGAATCATCAGAGTGGGGGTTCCATTCCCGGTCATGACACTCGTGTCCTTGAGCAAGGCACTTAACCATACATGTGATTGCTTCTCTTAACCCAGGTGTATCAAGGGAAACCCTAGAGGGCTGAGGTAGTATTGTCTTGGATTAACCCCTTTTTGCTAGCTTAGGCAGCTTGGAGACCCAGGGAGTTGAGAAAGTTTGAGGAATGGTCTAACTATGTTGCATAGCATCTTAAAGAGAGAGTATATCCTTAGTAATTACTCCAAAAATGAATAACCATAAATCTTACTTGGTAAGAAGCACTGCAGCTGTTGATAATGTATGACATTTTGAGAAAGAATTCCCTTCTACGGAATGTGGTTTTAGAGAGAGGAATTCGGAATTATTTCAATTTATTTTCTGAGAAAGGCTGTGAATTCCAATTACGAATTATTCTTTCTGCATGGACATAACCGCTCCAGATTTTCGGCAATATCTCAAAAACGCCACCACCTTTAGAAATGAAATTTTCACAAGTTGGTTTATTGTAAATATCTACATTAATGTAGATTTAAAACAGTCAAACAGTTTTAAAAACCAAAGGTATACTTTGCCTTTAATTTTTGTCAATTACCAAAAGACTACTCTGCCTTTAAACCATCTCAGTTCCCTGTGGAGTGTACAGCCTGTACTGCCAAGAAAGTAGCCCAACAAGCTAAATCAATCACAAGAACCATCTCTGCCCTCGCAGGTACCCATTTACTCCTTGGCTAAAAGAAGTAGTTATAAATTAAGTGTCTCACTCAAGGACACGGGTATCATGACCAGGATTCGAACCAACATCTCGATGACTTAGCCACCACAACTTGAGTCCGGTGCACTACACCATTCGGCTACGACACATGTGTCGTAGCCGAATGATGTATCATAAACTTTGGAGCATAAATCCCATTTACTAGAAGGCAAAACCCCATCTCCATACCACTACAATTACCACAATTACCATCTAACCTGCTGGATAATGCTGGATAACTTTCAGGAATGCTTCTTGAGCTCTTGTACATCTACCCCTTGCCCACCACACGTACGCCAGCGCCAGATCAAAACAGTGTTGTACTAAATTGGGATACCTGCACAAGAATACCGTAAAATCATATTCCATGAAAACCATCACATTGTGACCCAAAGGTCAAACTGGATGACAGTTTAAAACATCAAAAACATCAAAATGAAGAGAAACATCAACAAATACATAGAAAACACCATTAGAATATGAAGAGTAAAAATGAAATTATCACATTGCATATAAGTGTAGTTGTGGCTGGATTTTGACAAAAATTGCACTTGAAGGGTATTTTGGCACAGTGGCATTTTACACCATTTTAACATGAGGTAAGAGACCTTTAACTTTCATCAAGGACTCTTTCTATTGAAAAATGAGTGGATCATGACAAAACTGAATTTGACACTGGAGCCCTCTTCACTGTACAGTGTTAAGATACAATTTTTGTGCACTTTCAAGCTTGTATGTTATAAAAAGCAATCTGCAACTGGTATCCTGCTTATTTTTGCTTAGCAGAAAACTGTTAGCATATTTGCTTTTTAAGCAGCCCTATGAAATTGGGGCCAGGGGCCGATTTCACTAACGCGTTTTGATCATCGCAAACGCCGAAAATCGATCGCTAAATCCCAAATCCGTCGTAACTTAGCGCTGGATTTTGGAGAACGATTTCACTAAAACTTTGCGACAAACTTACTCATCGCAAAACAATTATTAGTGATGACAATCTTGCGATGACTCGTTAGTGGCCGCAAAGTGTAAGTTCATCGCAAATTATGATAGATTGCGCCATTTTGTACTTAGATTTTATTAGCGGTGTACGTCTCGACGTAGTATAGTTTGTTTGTGAATTAAAGGGTAAAATGGCGTTACGTTTACTCTTCGTGGTCTTTTACTGGGAGACTCGGGGTGCACACAACGCAGTTGGCCGATGACACCTTTCAGCTTGAATGTGGTTGTTGCCGAAAGAGCTTAAAATCGGTAAAAAAAAAGGAGATCGTCATCTATTGGGTTCAGTTATTTTAACCAGCAATTTGGCCTAAAGTTAATGTAGGCCTCATAGCATCCACAATTTTTCCTTTCCGATTTTATACCATGTACACATTTTTGATGACAACACTTTCTAGAAACAAATTCTTTTTGCCAATTAGGCCTAATAGTGATTATGCCTTCGGGAAAGTAAAAAAAAAATTCCCTTTAGACGTTCGTATATGTGCTGAAGCTTATATAAAGGGTGTCAGACATTAATTACCAAAAACCAAAACCGTCATTCTCATTTTGTCAATTTTCATCAACCTCAACGTTACAATTATTTACAAGATTTTATAAAAGTAAGTATACTGGGGGGGGCCTTTAGGCCTACAAATGAAACATGTTGAATTTGATTTCATGTACACCTTTTTTTAAGTGAATGCCTAGAATTTAAGCACTAATATGGTCCTCTTGTTGTTACTTTTGATGCACCAGCATGACAAAAACCTTTACATTTAAACTGCAATATATGCCGTTCGTTTTTAATCTAACCGCAGCCTGCAACAACATTTTTACATGTATGACGCCCACATGCGAAGACCGACGGATTTCTTGAGGTTTGTGTCAAAGGTCACTACTTTTAGCCTCGTACAAAACGTTTAGTTTCCTCGTCATGTCATTGCAACTGCGATGACTTTAGTGAAACGCAAAATCAGCGACGTCGCAAGTGCGGTGGATTTGGGGTTTGCGATCTCATCGCAAGCGTGATAGCGATGATCGCAAATGGTGACTTTAGTGAAAATCGGCCCCTGGTGTGCTAAAGACAAACAACACAAGTTTTAAAAATAAATTGGGGTTGAACAAAGAAAAATTTACCGGAGCAGGACTTGAACCAACAACCAACGAATTAACGTGCCAGCACTAAAGGAACTGAGCTATCTAGCCCTATCAAAGACATTGACAAGTTAAGGAGACCTCCAACATAGGGCTAGATAGCTCAGTTGGTAGAGCACCAGCACGTTAATTCAGAGGTCATTGGTTCAAATCCGACTCTAGTAATTTTTTCTTTGTTCAACACCAAATGATTTTGGTATGAGCAACTCACCATTATGATATGAAAAACTCAATATTGTGATTTGAGTAACTCACCATTTTAATATGAGCAACACACAGTTTTGATATGAGCAACTCATAGATATAAAAAAACAACTCACCGTTTCTGCAAATATTGCTTTGCATGAAAAACATCCAAGTTAACCCTCCGCTGACGTTGACTTTCCTCTGATCTTGTTTGTGTGCCATTGTTTGGACTGGAGTAGTGATGTGGTAGTGTTAAATTCAGGTAATGAGCTAGGGCTAGAAGAAAAAAAGACAAAAAAAAAGACAGAGAAACCTTTAAAAATGTATACTAGAGAGAGTTGTGGCCGAGCGGTCTCATTCACCAGACTCAAATTATAGCATTGTCAGCAGCAGAGTGTGGGTTCGAATCCCGGTTATGGCACATGTGTTCTTGGGCAAGGTACTTAACTGTAACTGCTTTGTCCTTGGGACATAAAGTTGCAGGTTCCGTGTGTTGAGTAACATACGTAAAAGAACCCAGGACACTCATTGAGGAAGAGAATTATGTGCTTGCCCCGATGTTTCTGGTATGGTTTGGCCCCAAATTACGTCTCGGCGCTTCCCTAGTAATTCATTCTTAACAAATCCCTCAACTGCTTGTTTCTCTCTGTTCAAGAACCTTGAGTACCTTACAGGTAGAAACATGCGTTATAATAATAATAATGCAGTCGTACTGCATTATTATTATTATTATTATTATTATTATTATTACTGCTTTTTTTTAAAGTATTCACGCAAGGTAATTTTTATGTAATTTATGGGATTGAATCAAACTATTTAGCAACTATAAATTGCAACTGAAAAAAGAGCACATCTATCATATTGAACTCCTTGACTGATGTCACATGAGGCAACTGTCTCCCCATTGTCTGCCATATTGGGAGTCAATTAATTGCATTTGAAGGTGCCAGTCTAACTAAAGGGGGGGGGTCACCTAAAATGTACCCTGCTCAGTGTTACACACTGAATTGGGTCAACAGACCAATCCATCTTAATAAGGGAATCAAAGTGTATTGAAGAGGTTTTAAACTAGTGGTTTGCACCAGCTGAGGCCTGGCTCTTAATTACTGAGATGAAGTCGTCTCAGTAAAGTTATCAAGAGCTAGGTTCACTTCCAACATCAGGTACCTGTGGACTTTTTCATAAAGGATCTGATTAAACAACTTAGTGACGAGAGGCATCAATACAGTGCACTGCCCATGGTAGGGAGGCTGTATACAAACCAAATTGTGCAATTGCAATGTGTCCACCATATCTCAAATTAGCTTACCAGCAATTTTCCAGTCAACTGAGGCCAAGTTCTGCAGGCTGACTGGAAGAATCCACTGGCCTTCTTCTGGGTGTTTCTCCGGAGGTGGGTTCATGTATGAACGCCAGTGGATTGCCACGTTGGTCCTCCAGAGAGATCTTGCATCTCGCCTCAGTATAAATGTCTTGAGAGAAAGCACATAAGCTATCCACATTAATGGACTTCGCAAGTCTAAACTATGTCACCTTCAATGTACAATGTATATTATTACAAAGGTGGAATTAGACACAATTTGAAAATCTTGATGAAAACAAAACATGGGTCAAGGTCAATACAAGAGCTGTCTATAAAAATCAATTAATCCTCCTATATGTGCATATTCCCAAGATGCTATGGCTTGATTGTCATGTGGTCATGCGTTGAAGAATAGGACACCCATAGCAAAACTCTTAGCAACAGCCAGAGCCATAGCCGCCAATTCCGACACAGCCTAAGAGCGGATCACAATACAAAATCCAGCCATAGTCCCTATCTGAATTGGCGGCTACAGCTGCATCTACAACTGTTGCTAAGGGTGTTGCTAAGGCTGTCCTATACTTCAAATCATGTCGCGGGAATCCAGCCATAGCCAGAGCCGCAAAGTTGGACATAGCCTAAACAAACAAGAACCATAATATGGAATTGGTACAATTTGGTTTGGTTAGCATTAATGAATTGCAAGATAAGACTTAAGGCTATGCATGGTAAAAAAAATACTAAGTAAGTAAGGTTCGCTGTGACACCATGTAAGAATCTCTTTTGTGAGTAGTGGAGGCTCTGGGAAAAGCCGGATTCTGCTCAACGTTTCGATCAGTGAG
The DNA here is from genome assembly GCA_023634235.1 of Pisaster brevispinus. NCBI lineage: Eukaryota > Metazoa > Echinodermata > Asteroidea > Forcipulatida > Asteriidae > Pisaster > Pisaster brevispinus. Next base: position 15,180,186 of record JAMKCF010000005.1, on the reverse strand, counting down.
CTCTGACCGTCTTCTGGAGAATAAATAGCAACTTACCTTCACACCGTGAGGCAGCAACACCTCCACCGTGTTCCACTTAATCTGTACCTCAAGCACGGCCAGGTTGTGGCAAAGCCAGCGTAGCTGTAAAGCGGCAAGCCTGGCGCGGCTCCTATGTTGAGAAACTACAGGCTTTAAGCCTGGTGGAAAGGGCCCGCTCCTACTGGGGTCCTTCTGCATGCAAAGCTCCATGAGGGTGGGTACCCTCTGTGGCCGATCTGCACCTTCGACTGAGACAGAGTTAAGTGAACAAATGATCAATCTAACTCTTTTAGAGGACACAACATTAAAACGTCTTTAAAAAGAAGTGGTGGCTCTAGAATGAGATTGGAAATAAATCAAAGTTGTTTTTTTTCTTTCAGAAATTACCCTAAGGAATGTATACAGCATTCTGCTCCATCATACAATTCTGAAGAGCTTTTCTACTTGTAATCAAAACCCTTACCCTCACCGTATAACCCTACTCCTTCCTCGTTCACTAAAATCTTTTAAAAAGCTCAGCAGGACCCACTTGGTCCACAGATGAAACACCCACGCAATGTTACATTTTAGAGATTACAGACTCTCTACATGACAGGTGAAGACAGATCAATGAAAAATACTGAAATCAGGAAATATCCTGACAGATCTCGAGACTGTCAAATACAAATCTAGAGGTTTGGTCACAACAAGGGCGAGGTATTTTCTTCCCTGCGATAGCAACTTCACCTCTTATGAGAAAATCTAAGGAAAGTGGGAGATGAAAGAACAGTCCTGACAAATCTGTTTGTCTGTTTATAGCATTACCGATTTCTATATCGTCCTCTGTGTCGCTGCCTCTCGTGAAGCTTTCCAAGAACTCGGTCCGCAGCAGCTGCCTCATCCTCCGCCTCTGTATCTTTGTCTTGCGTCTGCGATGTGCAGCATCTTGAGTGGGTAGAGGTGTCTTTTCAACAACATCAATTTCATCATCACTGCTTGTGTCGCTCTCTTCGCTTGAGAAATCTCCTGGAGCTAGTATTCAGGGTGAAGTAAAACATTCCTAGAGTTACTTATCATGGCAATAGGTTGCACAGAGGAGGGGATAGAAGAAGGGTGTAACATGTATGTACATTAAAACAACCTCGTTCCCAGGGGTGATTGATCTTGCCGCAAAATTTTTCCCAGCATGCCTTGCTCACTCAGAATCCCAGGAATTGGTTCATTAAAATTTGCCAGAATCTTGCACATTTTAATTAGGCCTGTGGCCCCGCTCAAGTATGGTATTGAGCGAAAGAGGCATCAAGTCAAAGAGCAACTGGTCCCCTCTCATTCACCTTTGATCTTGTGACATGTCTATCTGTATGCATTTTAGGGTGACCGTGTAATAACATGATTCATTTGAAACAGAAACATGTCAAAATAGTTGCATTTTGACACGCCCATACTAAGTGTGAACCCAAAGCAGTTACTTTGGGGGAGCCAATTAGGGTTGTTTTTCAGTACATCCCTACCAGGGGTTAGTGACGAGAGGTATCGATATGGCGCTGCCAAAAATGGTAGTGAGGCTGCATTAACAGACTATTACAAAGCATGACAAAAAGCTACACATGCATGACTTAAAGCTATGCATGGTGGTAAGAAATGTAGGTAAGGTTTGCAGTAAAACAATGTGATAATGTCTTTTAAGTAATAATGTAGGGTCTGATGAGAGGAGGCTGTGATAATAGCTTTTGAGTACATTGGAGTAGCGGCGGTTGTTACGATCACCAAGTGCTACTTAAACTAACACACACACAGTCCAGCATTCTCCAGAAGATAACCAAAGCACATTGTTGTATTGTAAAGTAAGAACCATTTCCAATTTCATAGAGCTGCTTGAGCAGAAAACAGTGAATGACAATTTTCTGCTTAAGCAAAAAATAAGCAGGAAGGATACCAGTCACAGATTGTAAACGTGACATAGTATTTTGGCTGGTACGCTTATTATGGTAAGCATAATTTGATCATGCTGAGCTACTTTTTGTGCTTTTAAGCAGCCCCATGAAATTGGGCCAAGGTCTTCTAAAATAAGAGGAGGGCCCAATTTCATGGCTCTGCTTATACCGCCGAATTCTGCGCTTACGGTCACCATTCTCTGCTTACTGTGCAAGCGCCAAATTTCTGTGCTAGCTGTGTAAGTGAAGAATGCCTAGTAACGTGGAGTACGCACGCGCACAAGCAAAGATTCCCTGCTTACCCGTGAAATACGCTTCAAGCCCTGCTTCCGTAAGCACCGATTCTTTGCTTACGGTAAGCAGAACCATGAAATTGGGCCCCGATATATTACTTTAAAAAAATTATTTTATAGCCTCATCACCTTCCAGCTCTGCAACTGCTTCCTCCACAGATTTCAATCTTTCATCAGCATCTCCCTGTCTAGATGCCGAGTTTGTCTCTGGTCCTCTTCTTCTGTCTTGCTTGGGAGCAGGGGCGGAGATGGGTGAGTCATTCTCCTTGGTGTCTGCTGACAGGGCTAGGGAGATAGAACGGGCAAACTGTCCTTTGTTTTGTATGGCTGCTAACTGTGCAGCCGAAATATCACTGGATTCCATGTCCTCCTCCATCTGCATGCATCATAATTAAAAGGAAATGACTATAAAATGTTGTGGGGCAAATGTTTTTTTATCAGAGTTATTTAAAGACGTTACAGAATTGGTACAGTTTCAATCTGACAGCTCACTGTTTATAAAAGCAAAAAGAAAAGAAAAGACAAGTAAAAGAAAAGAAAGAATTAGACGTTGAACTGCTTACCACTCACACATGACCTGTGGTATTAATGCAAAAGTTGTTAATGGGTTGTTGTTTTAACCCTATAAAAAGTCACACAATAGGCTATAAATAAAACACAAAACAAGATGAAATGGAAGTATGATCCTTACTTTTGATAGTTGCTATCAAAAGTATCAATTCAATTAGTTGCGATGATCGTAACCCTCCATCCTCCCGACGGTCCTTGGTTTACGCTGATTCGTCGAGATAATGAAGTGCGGGGTTCAAAACCTCAACCATGGACTGTGTTCGATTCACGAGCAATTCGCTCGGTTTCTGGTAAGTTTTTGTCCTTTTTCTTAAAAATATTTTCTCAACGATGTTTTGAGTATTATGAATGGATTCATCAGACATTGAAGATCAAGTCCGTGTTCTTAGAATTTGTGTCATGATTTTTGAAAGTGGAAAAAATTGGGCAAATCTGGTGACTAGTCTGTCAACATTGGTCGAAATTGCACTGATGGTCGAATCGTGTGTAGAGTAGCTCGTAACCCTCCGGTCTGCGACCGTCGGGAGGATGGAGGGTTACGATCATCGCAACTAACATTTAGTAAGTATCTGTGATAACTCAGTAGTTCTGGTCAAGTCTCTAGCCCCAAAGGACATGACCAGAGTTTCGTTTATTGCAGCTATTTATTTAGCAAGTAGAATTGTCAAGACCACTTGTTAGTTGTAAGTTGTAATCAGGATCAGTGCCTGTTCCTCTCTGTCTGTATGCACATTCATTCTGTCATTTTGGACATTGTCATTGGTAAGCCTTTCTGGAGTGGAAGGTTGAACTACATTATTATAAGGGAGATAAAGTAAAGTGGCAGTTTTTAGCAATAACGAAACATCATTGATGATTTCAGTGGTAAAACTCTGGAATCCGTCCAATCAAGATCCAGAAAAGAGAATCGACACAATGCAAAGCGACTACTAATGGCATGCATATTGTAATGTCATTGTGTTTATTTTGTCAATGAATGATTTTTGATGGGTGGGTTGTTATTAATCTGAATTCGTTACCGACTTACCGCAAACAAGTTGAGCTTTACAGTTCAAGACTTCTTCAACTAAGGCGTGTGCGGAAGGAAACGGAGCACCTCATACGAATGACAGAAAACTGAACATAAATAGACAATCTTTGATTCCTGAAAGTTGCAAGGATGGGTGCAACAACTGCTAATGATCAACAATTGCTAATGCTAGGCTCTCTGATCCGGACCACCGCCTCCACAGCAATATAAACTTGCTCTCAAGTCCAACGTTCAGTGTTTTCTGATTGGAACTCCTTAAAAACATCATTTTAGATCAGTTCTTTGGTTATAATTTTGAGGTTTTGTTTGATATTACCCTGCTGAATGTTTCTACCAACTACAGTCAAGTAAAAAATTTCGAGGGGATCTGTTCAACTATTGAAATCGTTTAGGGGTAAATTGGTACGGGCGATCAAGGTATGTGTGACTGTTACCGAGTTTATTAACTATCCGATCGGTTTGTTGTCCAACCTTTTAATGATCGTCCCCAACGGTTTAGTACGTTCAGAAGTTAACTGTGCGTATAAGCGAGGTGGGGACGACCAGAAACAGCGTGCAATATACAACTGCTGACCATTACACTTTGCAGTGCTGCTGACACACAGCACAGGTAAGCTCCGAAATGTTATCTAAATTATGGTGTTTTTGACAAATTGAGGTCGATAGATAGATGATGGTGGAGGTAACTTGATTGGCCTCATAAATATGGTGGGGGTGGGGTATATATGATTAGCAGTGCCGTTGTTGATACAGTTAATATAGCTGGAACTTTATCCAACGGTCAGATACTGCCATATGACTTTACCACTTAAACTTTTGAAGTAAAGTTGAATACATTATTATTACAAACTGTCATTTTCCCTCCAGTTTCTATAGTTTTTGTTTCTGTTACAAGTTTTATCTTTTGCAAAGTTACTCATGCATTGATGTTTAACTACGTGTCTTTTGTGTGTAGATGATTTTGGTTGCTAGGTTTTGCTCATTGAAAAGTTTGTTTACTTCAAATGTTTATTTTTAAACTCTTAAATTACTATCTTAATCTTGATGTATGCTTTTACTGTTTCTTCTTCTGTATTGTAATTCAGTGTTGACCTACATGTACTATAAACAAATTTCTAATAAACCAATAATAGTAATAATAATAATAATAATAATGAAATTCAATTGTTGGTACTGTGATCACTCAGTCGTGACAAACAATGTCCTTTTATTATGTTGACCTACTATAAACAAATTTCTAATAAACCAATAATAGTAATAATAATAATAATAATGAAATTCAATTGTTGATACTGTGATCACTCAGTCGTGACAAACAATGTCCTTTTATTATGAGCAGGTGCAGTGATGCTTTCAAGAGGACAGTGCTTGATTCAGCCCTGGACATCAAGTTCACAATGTCTCAACCGTCTCGTCAAAAGTCTCAACCAACTATCCAATCGGAATGCTTGCACTGGATGCCATAGAGACGGCAGCTTGCGGCTTCTTCAAAACCCATGGAGTCCAGGAGTAGAGAATAAGCTCAATCCTGCCAGAGGATTCTGCAGCACAAAGTACTGGATGCAAACATGCAAGAAGCAACATCTTACTCAAAATAGACGAGCTTGTCAAATTCAAGGCATCTTCCAAAAGCCACTTAAGACAACAGTTTTTCTCAGACCTTTATCATCAGAATCAGATCCCGGTCGGAATACCTCATCTATAATTGACATAACTGAGGAAGGCTTAGTGGATGATGTGGCCAAAGAACTTGAGGCTGAGGGGGCAGGTCTCATCAAAACTCCAAAGGGGAAGGCTTCGTCTAGGAACAGCTCAAAGATGCATCACTCATTCACGGTAAACATTCTTTTGAAGATGAGAAGTTGCTTTTTGGATAGTTGCGATGATCATAACCCTCCATCTGCGACTGTCGGGAGGATGGAGGGTTACGATTATCGTAACTAGTTTTTGGAGTGTTTTAATTTTTTTTTATAGAAACTTACATACATACTTCAACAGAATCCAGCATTGCCATTCTTCTGAATATGATCAAAGCAAACTGATCGAAATGTTGAGATGTCAACCCCCGGTTATTTTCAGAACCACCACAACGGATAAAGATTTATGTACATGGTGTCTCTGAAAACCTCACTAGACACCGATGCTCTAGTCTCATTTAAGTCATTTCAACCTATCAAGTTTACCCTTCTATTGTCCAACCATTCCATATCATCCACATGGTAGACAAAAATCAATTGACATTTGTAGCCTGCATTGTATGTTGTGATGATTGCTCTTGCACAGCACACAGTTTTGTGCTCAGTTGTCAACCACATGGCCAGTCTACTTGAATGGCAAATTTGTACGGAGGGTAAGAGTGTTCAGGAGAAAACCAGAATCTGCTGCTGCTTGATTCTTGGTAAGATTAGTAAAGCAAAATAAATAACCACAACTTTGATTTATCGACAGGAGTCCCTGGTAAGCGTCGGCAGACTTGTACCGGACAGGATCGTCAATCTCTTGGACCAAGAAGGGGAGTCGTTGGGTTCACTGCACCGTGCCGAGGCCATTAAACAGAGCCAGAAAACCGGTCTGAAACTTGTGTTGGTCAACTCCAAGACTAAGCCGTATCCAACATATAGGTACAGGGAGAACTTTGAGGAGTGAAACTTAAAATACCATTCCATCAACATAGCTTTATAAATAGGACTGTAGTTTGGCGCCACATTTAACCCTAGCAGTGTCCTGTTTAATCATGAACTTTAAAAGAGTGAAGAAACTTTGATGATGTGGGTTTCGAACCAGTGAACCCCTAGGTTAGGAAAAATGTGCTTATTCACTGGTGTTCTGTCATAACTGGTCCGTACTTGCATTCCCATGAACTTTAAAAAGTGACTAACACCTGAATAATTTTAGGGGTGAACGAAGAAAAATTTAGTTGAGCAGGACTGGAACCTGCAACCTCCAAATTAATGTGCTGGCACATTGTACACACTGGTCAGCTCATATGCCATGATACCCTAAGCTGGACCATGCCACAGGTCCTAGAGGGGGTGTCAATCAACATGGGTCAGTGATTTGGTTAGGAGTGGGCACGGGACAAAACTCTGCCAGCATCCTTCGTGTACAAAATCAGTTTGCCAATTGTCAATGGTAGATGAAACCAAATTATAAAACTTAATTAATTAAGCAAAAAAACAAGCTTAAAATAACTTAGGCAACACCTGGACATGTATTACAACACACTTAAATTAGAAAGTCATTGAAAAAATGCAAAACAAACTCTCTTAACCTATGGCATTGTATGGGAAAAGTTTGTCAGTATGTGCCGACAATAAACCATGGGGTCGTTGCACCCAAATAGGTCCCTCGCTGGAGGGTTTTAAGTCATCCTCTACTTTCCCTTAAAAACGAAACAAAGCAATTCTGACCCAATAAGATGAATCTTTACTCGTCTCTTTACATCAGATTAATGACGGGTCAACAACTCCACCAAGAACAGATGCTACTCAGGGAGAAAACCAAAAACGCCACTGCCCAAACGCAGATCAAAGAGGTCCGATTGTCCGGTAACATACAAAAACATGACTTGGAGGTCAAGCGAAGGCAAATGCAGGGCTGGCTGAAAGAAGGCGAGTCACACGTCCACGTCAGGGTGACGGTGATGGGCGGAGGGAAGGGAGTGCAGAAGATCACTAAAGAACAACAGGTCTGTTATTGTTTACCAAATGTTAAGCATCATTTTCAAAGGAAAGTATTTCTTTCTTTTTTTTTATGGAAGAGTAGTGATTCACTTTAAATTTTTCAATATGAACACTGCAACCAGCCTGTGAAAAGTTTATCATGTTTGGTGGGCATGTTCTAGTAAAAAAGAAAGAAAACAAACAAAATAGTTTATACATGTATATGTTTATGGCATTTTGATTGCAGCAATCAAAATAAACAATAGAAGTTTTGTTTTTGTTTTGTTTTGGGTTTTTCTTTATGGGGGGGGGTTCAAATCCTATTTTCTTGACTTGAACTTTGCTCTTGAAGGGGCAAGGCAATTTTCCTCTGGTGAGGGGCACTCTATGAGGAAAATTTTTAATTTGTATTGGAACTTTGCAAAGGGCACCACAGCAAAAGCACAGGGCACCACAGCAATTGCTGTGGGTGCCGTGGGTTATTTGGAGGCCTGCAAAGGTGTTGGCAGGCTTGTTACTTCTTGTAACTTTGTCCTTGGTGACAGGCGCCTCGCAAGAGAAATTTCTACAGAAACATTTCAAAGGGGAACCAAGGCAATGACCAAGAGGTATGAAGGCTGTTGCCTCCACTGGCTCCCACAATCAGTGTCGGGCCTGGCTTGGTTATGATGTGGAATTTATAATCGGTGAGCTTTCGGATTTAAACTAACTTGAAAAAATAAGTTGGTAAAATCTTACCCTGGTTTCTTTGTTTCAGAAAAAAAAAAAAAATTCCAAAAAGCAAAAGTTATTATGTATTATTACTTTGTGATTACTAGATGGCAGTTGTCCGCCAGTTGATGTCTGGCATTGAAGACCGAGTCACCTTTGCAAGCAAGCCAAGGGATGTCGGCAGGGAGGGAATGAACCTCTCGGTGGTCCTCAGACCCATGTCGGCCAAGGAGAAGGCCAACATTGTCAAGCAGAAGAATGCAGAGGAGAGCCTGAAACTAAAGCAGGCAGCGGGAGACTCGAGCAAAGAGGATAGAAGTCAGGATGAGAAAGTGGACGGTTGAACAATGTAGACAGATTCAGTCCTTGTTTCAACAAGTTGAAATACTCGCAGTTGTTTATTTTCGAAAAGGCCTTTTGGAAATATGTAGGGATGAGAAATTTCAGACTTTTATCTACCCACAGGGTTTGTTATGTAAATTACATCGTTTAAGCATACAAAAGACCTTCCTTTGCAGTTTGTGGCTGAATTTTTTGCCAATTTAATCACTTTAGTTCACAAGCCTAAACAACGGTGCTTGCTATGTGACCCAGAAACACCTGGTCACCCCTACTCTTCGACCATAAGTGTTCTGGGTTCTTTTATGTGCACTAACAATCCTAGTACACGGAACCTAAGGCTTAATGTCCCATCCAAAGGACAAAGCAATTATGGTAAAGTATCTTGCTCAAGGACACAAGTGCCATGACTGGAACTCAAATCCAAACTCTGCTGATCAGAAACACCAAAGCTTGAGTCCGGTGTTCTTAACTGCTCAACCAGGAAGCACCACATTTAATGTCAGAGTAGGGGGTTTGTACATAAAAAGGGCTGTGTATTTCTTCCCTTGCTGATCAGTTCAAGTCTTCCGAAAAATTTTAAAGTCAAAATGAGATCAGTGGGGGGAAAAAAAAGGAACAAAAAGAAATCAAGACTCCAGGAGAAATCCTAACAAATAACTGGCCAACTTATTTGATAATATTGCCCAACTCATCCAATTAAAAATGTGAATAAAAGTAGAGAAGCCTGCAAAGTTTAACTGGGATGGTTTTTTTTTTCATTAGCAAAATACTTTTGAAATTTTAAGTGTTCTATCCGAGTTGTTGGACAATAAAACTATCAAAATTTTACACCGAAGAGAATAACACTTTGTGTATGTTCCTTGTGCAATGAAATAATTTTCCTCATGTCATAATGTCATCTGCATTTTACAACAATGGTTTGATTTCAAACAGTAATAATTCTTTTGCTTTAACATCAAAGTGAGCTATCAGTTGAAAGAAAATCAACAACCTGCTGTCTTATGGTTGTTTCCCTACACTGATTGGTGATAAGCACTGTAAACTCGATGCTTTCCCCGAGTTCGGTGGTGAAACCCCCCCCCCAAAAAAAAAAAAACCCCGACAGGCATACTTGGGTGGTATTCAAACCCACGACCTTTGCCATTCTAGAGCAGATGTCTTGCCTCTAGACCACTGAATTTGCCTGGTGACAAGAGGCCAGTTCGAATCGCACAATTAGCAGTGGGTAAAACAACACTTTAATAGGTGTAATAATTGCATCTGGGTTCAAGAATATTATTTGGATTTTACTGTACACGAATGTGTGATAAGCACTGTATTATATTTGGTTCGAACATCCCATCCCCCTAACCCTATGTAGGACTCTTCCTTAATGCTGTATACAGATACAGAGTCCTAGATATGAGGGTAAGTTTCCACGGCGGAAATTTTCAGAGCCCAATAATTCAAATCTTACCTGTAAGAAGCTACTAATCTCAACAGATTTAACATTCCATGCAGTATACATTTTTTTGGCGGTGGGTTTTGGACGTCAGATATTCCCCATAAATCCATCATTTTTATGAACTAAATCAGCTGTCCAAAAAAAAGGGAGAAAAAAGCGGCCGTGTAATGTTAATCCAGTGAGATACATTTGTAAGTAGCTTCTTACATGCTTACTGGTAAGATTTCAATTATTAGATCTGAAATTTTTCCACCCCCAAAACGGACTCTCATATAATTAAGATGTCACTTTAGCATTTGTACAAAAATGAAAGGCTTCCAGGGCTACCTAATGTCTTTGGCTATAGACCCTCCTGAATCTTCCAATGTCCTGCACTCTATGGTAAATCAACACCAAAATGTTTGGACTTTGATAAGATTGGTATGCCTGGCCCACTTCTAAGCAATTGTTATTTTGACCGAAATACTCCAAAATCAGACAGCTTCCTGAAGAGGGTCTGTGAGGGCAATAAAATGAAAGTACCTGTACATTTGTAGATGAAATTTTTTTGCCAGGTTCTCCCCAGGATTTTTCAAAACTGTTGGGCATTCTGGACCTAAATTTTGGCCAAAGCATGCTGAATTCGAAACAGGGTTCTCAGAATGTTTTTTACTTGATATAGCTTTAGTGTTTAATATGGAGCATTTGAAATGGTTTTATTTTGTAAATTTGGTTATGAATCTTTTTTTCAAACATCATCATTATTTGTTTGCGTATCAGCCGCAACTCATGCGTATCTGCCAGATGCCCAAGCTTATGCGTGGGATGAACCCTGGTATGCACACAAGTGGCAAGTGGAACTACTGCAGATATCAATGGGAAATAAACTTGAATCTTAAACTGAGTTGAAAGTAAATGCCAGTAAATTTTCATTCTGGTTTTGTCACAATGTGTGTTTAATCTATACTATTTGGTTTTACCCATACACCATGTGTATACAGCACTGTATACTCATTACTTTCTTGAGTCCTGTGAAAAAACAACAACAGGCATATTACTCGGGTGGGATTTGAACCCACAACCTTTGCCATTCTAGACTAAATGAACACCACTAGACCACCGAGATTGCCCAGTAGCTAGAGGCAGTTCGAATCCTACATTTTAGCAGCAACATTGCAACAATTTAATATTATGTTAAATTTGCATCGGGATAAAGAATACTATTTGGTTTTACCCATACACAATGATGTGTGTAAAGCACTGTATACTCAGCACTTTCCTGAGTCCTGTGAAAAATAACCCATAGGCTTATTACTCAGGTGGGATTCGAACCCAGGACCTTTGCCATTCTAGAGCAGATGTCTTACCACTAGACCACCAAGATTGCCTGATATGGATACAACCAAATAATTATGTTTATCCCCAATTCAAAATTAACATGTATTAAAATACATTTAGTCTTTGTTGACGGTGTTTTTCCTCATTTGTCACTTAATCTTTGGTTTTCCGTTCCCCCATGTAGCTTCTCTCGTCATCATCTTATGTCATCTTATGTTTATTTCTGCTCCTGTGAGGTTTAACAAAAGCAACATCATTTTTTTTCCCTGGTCTTCTCAGAATCTTGGTCATAATTTCTATGTCTTGGACGGCATCTCAGATCAGTGCTCCTCTGTAGTCCTATCATCTTCACTTACAGATGTACTCGTCCTCTTTGGTTCTCTTAGCTGATCCATGCATCACTCACTGATCTCATTCACTCTCACACCCAAAATCCATCCCCAGTTTTGATTGTACTGTGGTTTGATGGATTCAGTACTGCTCTGCCAAACCAACCTTGCTTGGCCAGGGGCGAGGAACCCTAGAAACGGTTAAAAAGATCTGAAATGCCACATGCCGCAGGATTCTGATGGCATAAGGCATTTTTCAGGTTCCTTACCCAAGTGGCATTGGTGTTGAGAGATAAATATACCCTCATTGATTCTGCTCCTTTGAAGCAAGTTCAACATCATTCCTGGATGAAGACGTATCCATCTCATCACCAAGTGTCTCCTTATTGTCATCACTGAGAACCTCCTGCCTCTCATCGATTGAGTCATCCCTGTCCGTCATTGTCTCCATGTCTTGAACGGTGTCTTGGGTAGATGTCTCAGCATCTTGGACAGACTTCTCAGTGTGTTGGGCAGACACCTCAGTGTTTTGGGCAGGCATCTCAGTGTTTTGGGCTGACATCCCAGTGTTTTGGGCAGACGTCTCAGTGTTTTGGGCTGACATCCCAGTGTTTTGGGCAGACGTCTCAGTGTTTTGGGCACACATCACAGTGTTTTGAGGAGGCGTTTCAGTGTTTTGGGCAGACGTCTCAGTGTTTTGGGCACACATCTCAGTGTCTTGAGGAGGCGTCTCAGTGTCTTGGGCTAACATCTTGTTGTTTTGGGCAGACATCTCAGTGTTTTGGACAGACATCTCAGTGTCTTCAGCAGGCGTCCCAGTGTCTTGGGCAGACATCTCAGTGTTTTGGGCACACATCTCAGTGTCTTGAGGAGGCGTCTCAGTGTCTTGGGCTAACATCTCGTTGTTTTGGGCAGACATCTCAGTGTTTTGGGCAGACATCTCAGTGTTTTGGGCAGACATCTCAGTGTCTTCAGCAGGCGTCCCAGTGTCTTGGGCAGACATCTCAGTGTTTTGGGCAGCCGTCTCAGTGTTTTGGGCAGAAGTCTCAGTGTTTTGGGCAGGTGTTTCATCTGTAGCCTCATCATCCTCTTTGTGAGGTTCAGTTGAGTCTTTGGTTGGTCTCGGTCTTGTGGCTGAATCTGGGAAGCAGGAGAGTTTTGAGGCCAGACCTCTCTTCTTCCGGGGCTGAAAATAGAAAACAATTTCACTCAAAGTCAAATAAGATTCCTTGAAATGGTAATTTGTTTAATATTGTGTATGTGCACAAAATGACTGTCTTCATACATTTATCCTGATGTAAGCAAAACCAACAGCATCAAGATACAACTGCAGGGGAGTTCAGACCATATAAACCCATGACTTCCTGTAGAACACATAGATGCTGTAAATGCTCTACCTACGAGAAACCCATAGGTGACTTCCTTTAGACTCTCATTACTGGTGGTATCACATAGAATAAAAATGGCAAAATATGTATCACATAAAAGACAAATCTGTATTCTTTCTAACTGTGTACAGTGGGTTGGAAGAGGGTTTTTTCCCCAGACAGTAGATAATGAAAGTTTATTGTCATGCAGTAATAAGCACTACATGGTCTTTGGAATGTAGACAGCATTTATGTACTGTGACCAGGGACCGATTTCACAAAGAGCTAAGATCGATCTTAGCAGTGTATCTATCTTAATTGCTTAGCAAAGTTGCATAGAGCTGCTTTAGCCAAGCACACCCAATAGGCCGTGGGCCAAAATCTGTAGAAGACCCAGAAATTGAAGTTCGTCTTAACCTTTGCATTGGCAACTTGCATTTCAGTCAACTTTACTAATTCGATGGTGCTGATTCCAAATCTGACTGTTCCCATGGGCTCAGATTGCACGTTAAGCCTATGCAGACTATTTTTGCTCATTTTTGGTCAAAAACAGTATTTTGTGTATAACTTCTACATTTTTCACTCAACTTTGCATTGGCAACTTGCATTTCAGTCCACTTTACTAATTCGATGGTGCTGATTCCAAATCTGACTGTTCCCATGGGCTCAGATTGCACGATAAGCCTATGCAGACTATTTTTGCTCATTTTTTGTCAAAAACAGTATTTTGTGTATAACTTCTACATTTTTCACTCAACTTTGCATTGGCAACTTGCATTTCAGTCAACTTTACTAATTCGATGGTGCTGATTCCAAATCTGACTGTTCCCATGGGCTCAGATTGCACGTTAAGCCTATGCAGACTATTTTTGCTCATTTTTGGTCAAAAACAGTATTTTGTGTATAACTTCTACATTTTTCACTCAACTTTGCATTGGCAACTTGCATTTCAGTCAACTTTACTAATTCGATGGTGCTGATTCCAAATCTGACTGTTCCCATGGGCTCAGATTGCATGTTAAGCCTGTGCGGACTATTTTTGCTCAATTTTGGTCAAAAACAGTAATTTGTGTATAATTTCTACTTTTTTCCAGTCAAATGATTTCAAATTTGATAAAAATACCTTTGAGGTCCTTGTACATGCAATAGATCAATACTCAGTCTTCAAAATTAATCCCCATGGTGCTAAACCAAGTTTTTGTAAAAACAAAACAACACTTTTTGGGGGTAAATTTTTCAAAAATGTGTATTTTTTAGTCTCTTTATCTCAAGATCTTTGCCATGTACGATTGGTTTCGATAATTTAAAAATAATAATAAAATACATAAATATGTAATACAAATTGCACTAGCAAAATTTCAGCTAGTCATTAATTATGCAAATATGCATGTATGCGAAAGAGTTTATGCTGAACTGACGCAAGTTAAGGGCAATAAAACCAAGTGACAACAGATAGTTATACAGTACTGTTATGTCTGGTTTATTAAAACAATGCATTTGTAGCCCAGGGGCTAACTTGCTACAAAGTTTACAATTTAAAAACAATAAAATACATGTACTGCTCATAATTTAAAGCCTTAAAGGCGTATTCTTTTGTTCGATTCAAGTGTGCACATATCTTGAGTGTCTTTTAATTATAACAATGTTATGTGAGAAAAATTATAAAGGACCAGACTATTTCAGATGGATCAGACTATTACAGATGCACCATTACATTTTGAGCCGCAGAATTGTTTAATAGACTTTGAAAACTAAAATAAGTGGAACAAAACCTAGATGGCTGTGATCATTTTATCAATTGCCTTTAACTTCATCTTCTTCGGCATCATTATCAAAGTCTGTGAGTGAGTTCTTGCTATCACTGCACTTGCAGAGTTCAGTGCAAGGTTTGCTTTTGACAAGAGCAGCTTGAAGTGTTGTAGTGAGTTTTCCTGCACACACAGTGCACATGCTGCGGTACTTTCGCAGGAGCTGCAGGCATGGTCATCTATTTGAATGTTAGGTTTTTATCAAGTAGCTCCCAGTCATGGCCGAGTGGGCTTGGTGCAGAGATCTACGGAACAAGACATCATCTGTAATTGCTTGCTCCTTGCATGGAACTCAATGCAGTCCTTGTAACAACTTCAGTGGTATCTGACTTCAATTGGGACAATGTCTTCTCTCTTTGATGTCAATCAAAATCTGTTCGTCGTCGAGAATCTCTGTACATGTAGCTCTGAGCAGCAAACCTCCTGTAATAAAAGGGGTATATTTACATGTAGTTTAATCAATGGGAAAATACAGGCACACTATGTTCCTCACTAACTTAGAACAAAGGAAAACTTAAGAGGCAATGTGAAATAAGAAAATGTATACCAACCTGACTGGTGTTCATAGTTTGACAGTCTTTCCCTTGACCGCTTCCGTGACTGTTTGTTGGTTATCCTCTTGTTTCTTTTAACATATAATACGTCTGGATGGCAGGACATGTGGGTTGCGCTACTGCTGTGTCTGTGAATCTGCTGATGCTAGCTGACTAGATTTTCCTGATGGTTCAAGGGTTGACTCCAGTGTCCCTTCAACTGCAGTGGAACTGCTTTGAACATCAGTAGCCCTTTTAGCCAAACGTTTTCAGCTCTTGCTAATGCGTCTTATCTCAAAACCTGTAAACATGACATTTTCAAAAAGGATGTTGGTCTTAAGTGGGGGATACTGACTAATGCACAATACTGGCAAGCAGTAGAAAAACTACTACACTGTAAACAACTCTGCAATAAAATCTAAATGAATATTGGGACAGATTGGAACAACTATGACAATGTTACTAGCATGAAGATATTGTAGAAGAGACAAAAATTACAGCACCTTATCTGGAAATATGGGTGGGTTGCTGATTGTTATACAACGTTGCTTAATTTTAGCTTAAATTGTTTTAACTTGTTTAACAATTACCTTTAAATATTTTGAATAGGTATTTTTGTGAACTGTTTCCCTGGGTGGAAAGACATCATGCTAAAGTATTTTACCCAGAATAAAATGACATCCTTTTAAAAATATTAAGTGAGATTATGAAATAATAATAATCAACACAAGTCATGCCAAGTTTGAAAGACACCAGGGTTGTGTGTAAAACCATATCAACATTGGAGGATTCAAGTCTATTATTAGCATGGTTAGGGTTAACACACAGTCTTCAGTTTAAAAACAATTTGAAATCTAAAAACAAAACAAAAATGTTTTCCTCATTTGTGTAAAAATTATTATTTTTTAGACTAAATGCAGGTTAGGAGATAACAAATTCACATCACAAAATTGTCCATGCTAGAACCCAACCTCTCACCATATTAAAAATAAACAATGCCAAAGCATTAAGTGGCAGGGCCTTCTGTTAAAACCTTCTCTAAAAGATTTGTCTGATTTTAGACATTCTCACTCTTTATTTTCTTTGTGCAGTACTAAACTAACAATAGTATTAAAACAGCTTTTTAGAATATAAACACATTGTCAGTAATTAACAACTTAAAAACGGTTGCTTTGAGGCCTACACTATAAAAGTTGCCCGTTTTGTAGTCTATCAAACTTCACAGGTGTAACGTTGTACGGTTATTTTTTATATAATACGTGCCTACCCTTTTAATTTTAACAAAACACTAACACTTAACTTAAGACTTACTTTAGAAAGATTAGGTACAGTGTCACACAGATCTGAGCCGAGTCTGGCGTTGGGCACATGTTTTTCCACCAAACTTGTATTTGTTTCAGCCAGTTCTTGGTGTTTCCCATCAAGACGTTTCCATCTGTTATTGCGGTCACGAAATTTCTGCCAACTAACTGCCGTAAATTGGGTTATTTGTCCCCTTTGACTCTCAATAAAATGACACACACACATTTCCTCGGGCGCAGCCATCTTGATTTGACACCTCTATTCCAGGTTATATTAATATTTACTGTAGTACGCAACGGTAATAATGGTTCGAGGTTGAAGAACAGCGCCATCCGCGGCATAACGTCGGCATAGCAACGGCGCTGCAAAACAGGCGATTTTTCTTGCTTAATTTCTCGTTAACGTGCAAGCAGATCAAATGGGAACAGGTAAAATAACAAATTATACATTCCAAACTACTTATAAACGAAAAATAAAGTTGCCCTTCGAAAGTTAAGACGAAAGTGCATGTTACAGGTTTTGGCCCACGGCCTACAAATAATGCTGACCATAAAAAGGGTACCAGTCAAATGCCAACCTATGACCAGTATCCTGCAAGTTTTTGCTTTGTGAAATCAAGCCCAGGGCCCAATTGCATAGAGCTGCTTTAGCCAAGCACACCCAAATAATGCTGACCATAAAAAGGTTACCAGTCAAATGCCAACCTATGACCGGTATCCTGCAAGTTTTTGCTTAGCAGAAATTTCTTGAGCATTATTTTCTGCTTAAACAGCCCTATGAAATTGGGCCCCGTCAAGCAGATGCAGGTTAGCCATCCTATTCTTTGCAGCAAAGGGGACCCAAAAAGTACCTCAGTCTGGGGAGACATGACTCACCTTGGGTGGTGGGCGTACATAGTCGGGATTATGCACCACTTGATGTTTGGTGAGTGAGCCTTTATGGATGAATGTTTTACTGCAGCCGGGGTGATCGCAGGCATAGGGTCGTTCACCGTCGTGGTAGTTCCTGATGTGAAGCTCCAGATATGAAGTCTGTGGGAAATACAAATCAAATGTTTCCAGTAATTCAGTAAATTATCTTCTATTGTTGCTCAATGCCAAGGCGCTAAATGAATCCAGGTATTATTTATTGAAATGTCAGCTAAGCACCTGGACCTAATTTCATAGAGCTGCTCTTAAAGCAGACAACTCTGTTTTAATACATGCTAAATTTTTACCAGGATAAAGAATGTTGTTTAGTGTTTTACCATTACACTGATGTGTGTTAAGCACTGTATACTCAGTACCTTCCCCAAGCCCTAAGAAAAAAACTAATATGCTTATTACTCAGGTGGGATTCAAGAGCAAAACCTTTGCCGTTCTAGTTTCATGGACAAGCGGTCTAGAGCATCCAACAAGATGGCCGAGTCATCAGAGTGTGGGTTCAAATCCCAGTCCAGACACTTGTTGGGCAAGACACTTTAACCATAATTGCTTCTCATCACCCAGGAGTAAATGGGTACCTGTGAGGGTAGAGATTGTTGATGTGAATGATTAGCAACCTGTTAAGCCTGGCTGCCGGTGCTGCATACTCCTAAGGAGTTGAGATGGTTTCAGGAATGCTGAAGGCCCAATGGACAGGGGTAGTAAAAGTATAAGACATTTAAAAGCGCCTCGTAAACGCCTACTATTATTATCATCTTTATAGCACATTTGAAAAAGCTCAGTGGTATCCGCGTCCTGCACACAAAAAACTTCCACAGGCTCTTCAGAACAGAAACTCAAGACCTTCCTCCGCATTCTACAGCAAATGTCTGGATGGCTAGACCACCACACTAATAAGGCCAGTTCAGATCCAATACAAACTTAACCAATGTTACTGCAGATTACTCTAAGCACTTAGTAACATCTTAGCACTTAGTAACATCTTAGCACTTAGTAACATCTAAGCACTTAGTAACATCTCAGCACTTAGTAACATCTCAGCACTTAGTAACATCTCAGCACTTAGTAACATCTTAGCACTTAGTAACATCTTAGCACTTAGTAACATCTCAGAACTTAGTAACATCTTAGCACTTAGTAACATTTTAACACTTAGTAACATCTCAGCACTTAGTAACATCTCAGCACTTAGTAACATCTTAGCACTTAGAAACATCTAAGCACTTAGTAACATCTTAGCACTTAATAACATCTCAGCACTTAGTAATATCTTATCACTAAGTAACATCTTAGCACTTTGCCTGGAGACAAATTTATCAAGAGCACATCATTCTCCTTCTTGTTGGAGGTGACATTTACCTTGAGGTATGAACGGTCACAGTTCTCCCTCGGACAGGTCAGCACTTCCTTTATCTGCTCGTGGGATTTGACATGGTCCCGAAACTGTGGACAAAAACAAACATAAACAGAACTTCATTTTGATGAACTGTAGTTCTGAGTCCTAAACCAAATCATCCTGGTCAAACTGCATAGACATGGGGGGGGTGGAATATATTCATACCTTGTGTTTCTTGTAGTAGACTTTCCCACATGTTTCACATTTAAATTCTGAAGAAAGAGAAAAGAAGAGATTGAGATGCATTTCAAGTCTAAGAAAACTAAAGAAACAATTATGATTTAATAATAAACTATTTATTATTAATTGTTTATAGCTAAAATAATACAAAATCATACTGAAGCAAAAGGCTGAAATTTACAATATTAAAAATTACAATATTAAAAGCCAAAACAAGAAATGAAAATATATAGAAATACACACTAAAATAATGCAATCAGTCCGTTCGATAATGTAAATTTTATTAAATAATTTTGAGAAATTAAAGACAGATGAATAGATATACACCTCAAACAATAATGCAATCAACGTAAAATAGGAACACTATACTATAAAACTAAACAAATGATTATGCACTTAAAGTAGTCATACGCATAAATATTGAAATAGCTTTAAGCATATTATAATTCAATTCAAAATAATGTTTTAATTTCCTGTATTGCAAACAATAGCTCTCAGTCGATCTTTCCAATATAAAGTAAATATACAAACAAATGTACAATGTCATCATTCACCTTGGTTAACAATATTGAAATCTAAATAAAACTGGCAACAGGACTACCCATTTGAATGTACTGTGGGCATGCAAGCTCTGGAAACAATCCAACCTCAAACACCCTCTGCTTACTCTGGATCTGACAATTGTTCTTGGTAAAACACCTTAAGCTACGGATCTATAAAGTACCTAGACAGCCCAGAACCACAGCCTGCCAAAGATCAGTCTGCATGGCAAACTGTCTTTCTGGCAAGCATGGCAGGGGGGCGTCAAGAAAGCACTACAAAGACTCTCTGATAAAATCCCTCAAAGCTTGCAACATTGACCAGCATCAGATTCAGTGGGTAGTGTGGTTTGCAGACCAGGGCCCAATTTCATAGAGCTGTTTAGGCAGAACATATTGTTTACAATTTTTCTGCAAGGAAAAAACTAAGTAGGATATCAGTTACATTTGGTATTTTAGCTGGTAATCTTATTCTGGTAAGCATCATTTTGCTTTGCTATCGCTCCCAGATAGGCCTCATCAGCATGCATGCCTGCAGTCAACAAGCACAGTATTCCTAAATCTTAGTTTTGTTTATGAAGCCAATCCAATAAGAGATAGTCTAGTCAGACTTTCAAGCATTTACGTACCTGTCATATGATCAACAGAGAGATGTTTCCGAAGCCCGCTCCATGTAGTAAAGTGAGTATTACAATCTTCCTTGTCACACGTGTAACCTGTTTGGACAAAGAATGAGACAATCAAGAATTTCGGATTAAGCTGCAATACCTTTTAAAAGATATTTATTTCACATCGAGGGTAAAGAACAATATTTAGTTTTTGCTCTTAGTTCTCTTACACATTGGTGTACAAGGGCAAAAACCAAACACTATAATACCTTGCAGTAATAAGCATTTCATGTGTTTGTAATGCATTTAATCACTACCCACCGTTTTCCTATTGAGCTGCAAGGAAATTCCATTTGCTTTCAAAGTTTCCATTAAGTATGATCTGGGCTGTACAAGGTTGCCTGCTTCAAAAGACCTACATGTACATGAGCTGATACCAAGTGGAAGTTTTGGCTATCTTGGTACTTTTACCCTTCCAAATACAACAAAATGCACCAGTTGGTAAAAGTTACAGTATTTTGTTGTATTAAACAGTCAACTCAAATCCTGTACTCTGTTCCACTGTGATGCATTTACCAGCCTACAGGGCCCTCAATATTTACAGTTACATTTAACAGCAGGGTAACTACCTGGAACATTTCAAAGAGTACCAATTAAAAAAGGCAAAGACCAGAGGCATTGAAACACATGAAATGTCAGGCCTGGCACTCTCCCAATTCTACACTCCAAACTCTCTCAGTCTGTCAGTAATCCTCACCTTTGTGTATTTTCATGTGTCTTTTTAACTTGCTGGGAAGCACGTAACTGGCCCCACAACCTTCATGTTCACATCTATAATGACAAAAGAAAAAACAAAGTTGAAACTTAACCCTAATGGTGACCTGAAATGCAAATACCTATTCCAGAAACAATAAAGCCTTGCGGTCAAGGCATACCCAAGTTCAAAGCCATTCCTGCAAATACACGGTCCTAAATTTGGGCCAATTTTACATGTGATGACCACAGTTTTCTACATGAACTCTACATGTCCTTGCAAATCAACTAAGCCAATCCAGGTTTGATTTTGCTTTTTGTGATTGGACAAGGATGTTTACCAGTGACAAGTTTCAAAACTTGGATTGACCAATCAGTGAATGGTTTCCCTTGTACAGGTTGTATAGACAATGTAACCTGTGACATCACATGTTTACAAGAGAGCCACAGAGCCTGGACTTCCTGCAAGCATGATTTGCACACATCTCAATGGAAGAAAACATTAAAATCTTTTACCTTATGGCAATTGCATCGTCTGATGTTTATCAATTTTTGACATGAAGAAAGGGGGCACAACTCAAAACTTGATCAGTTGTTGCTTTGCAGTTCTTGAATTTATGTGGGAATTATGACACAAAATGTAAAACTTCCCGTATGACCAGTGCAGTATCTTGCCTGCCAGAAAGGCCATGGAATGTACAAGGTCACTCTTTTTGTAAACAAAGGTTACATGGTCTATAACATTGCAAAATGCTGCACAAAATGTATTTGATCAGATGCTACTCAAAAATCATAGTTTTGCTACTCGGTGTTTTGCTACAAAACAGGTTCGGTCTGAATATTCTGCTACGCATAAATTGCTGGACGAAAATGTTCCCTGTCAATGATATCAGGACGTGTCTGTCCATGTACTTACCTGAATGGTTTGATGTTTGTATGAAGGAAGCTGTGCACTGTGAGATGCTGACGCTTCTTAAAGGCTCTCTCACATCCTTCATGGTTGCACTAAAGAAGAAATCAGAACTAAAATCCATTGGAATGTCCCTGAGAATTGTTCAGTTATCAAATGGTTGTGACCACATTACTCTACAGTCGTAAAACTACTATCACGGTTTGCCATTTTGTGGAGTCAAAGATTTTGTTCTACAAAATGGCAGACGGTGTTAGTTCACGAAGCAAAAGAAAAACCACACAATTTTGAGGGATGTTTGTGTCGATCAATATATTCTACTTATAAAACATCTTTCCAACCATATCTATTTCATAACAAATGCTTTTGTAGCCAAAAGCGCCCAATCCAATGCAACGTGTCCTTTTAATAAATTAATTTGATGACAAATTAGATGGTGACTAAATGGAGGACACCGGGAAAAAAAGTCAAGGCTTATACAGGCCCTGGTCCCTTTAGTAAAATAATTAGTGAATTAATAATAATAATTATTGAACAAGAATAAGGAGAAGTGCACACGTATATCACAAACAATAAAAAAACAGTTTTTACATACAATTTTAAAATTAATAGAACTATTTCTACAGAATGGAATGAATGTGTGACAAAAATGAAAAAAAGAGGGAAAATTTAGAGAACAAATATATTCAAGTAATTACAAGACTTGATAAATAATGTGAACATGTGCCATTTCAGGTGTTTACATATTTTAGATAATATTGGAAATAAGTAGTTTTTTTTAAGTGTTTTTTAAAACTATGCACAGTTAAAAAAAAAAGTATAGGGGTAAGCTGAATTCCATAGGGGGGGGGGGGGGCTTGATGTCCTTCTGTTTTCTTAAATAAACTTGAATGGTTGATCAACTTGCAGGAAATGTTACCAAGAACAGTAGAATAAATATGCCATATTTCCACAAAAACACTGTCAGTCAGAACCATGTATCACCAATTACGACTTTACCCACCTTGAATACTCTCTCCCGATGGATTCTGCGAATGTGTTTCTTTAGAGTATCACCATTGCTGAATGTCTTTTTACAGCCATCCTCCATGCAACTGGTGGTGAGATAAAGATTGTAAAAAAAAAAGCTCATTTATATTTTCCTTTGAATATTGACCTAATGGTAAAATCTGTAGTAAGGAAAGTTACAATTTTTTTATACTTGTTTGGAGTCTTATATAGCACACATATCTACCAATAAGGTACTCAAGGGGCTTGAACAAAGACAAATATTTTTAAGACAGGTTTTTGAGATTTTTGAAAGACGAAACCGATTTATGTAGAGCGAAAAAACAAATCAGTAGCAAAAACAAGTTAATTTAAGAAGTAACCATAAATCCAGTTATTATATATACAAGATAGAATCCAAAATAAGTATGGAGGCATCTTCTAGAAGCCGGGGCTTGTGATGAGATGCCTGAGGGACAAACAAACAGAACATAAATGAAAATAAGAACATACAGACTAACAGGTTGGACAGACAGAAATCATGAAAGATAGTGATAAATTACTAGAGTTAATGAGAGGGTAATTTTTGAAAGGTAAGTTTTGTTTCCAAAGTTGCAGTTTTTAGAGAATCCCATTTGATGAGTAAAGAGGGCTTTTAAACAAGTCTTTCATAAAAACAACTGCAGTGTTAATCTGATAGAAGTAGTTGTTTCTACCAAAGCTCAACTCAATGCAGTTTTTATGTAATTAGTTTTTCTTCAAATTCTACCACTATCTTCCTTGTTTTAAACAAGTCTTTGTTACTCTGTAACTTACACAAAGTCCTTCTTGTTGGAATGTGTTGCCAAGTGTCTTTGAAGATGGGCTTGACGTGTGTAGTTCTTTGTACAGCCTTCATGGGTGCATACAAACTCTCTCTGTCAAAAAATATGTTGAATACCATTAAAGGTGCAGTCATGGCGTGTCGTGGCCGAGTGGATAAGATCACTGGACTCAAGCTCTGGTGTTTCTGATCAGCAGAGTGTGGGTACGAGCCCCGGTCGTGACACCTGTGTCCTTAAGCAAGACACTTAACCATGATTGCTTCGTCCTTCGGATGGGACGTAAAGCCGTTGGTCCCGTGTGTTGTGTAACGCACGAAAAAGAACCCAGTGCACTTATCGAAAAGAGAAGGGGTCCGCCCCGGTGTTCCTGGTTTGATCGGCTGCATATTGCGCCACAGCACCTTGTAAACCATTACAAGGTGCTATGTAAAGGAGTAGGTCTCATACTTCAAAACGTAGCCCCAAATACCTTGCAGGAAATACTGAATGTTAAGCGCTTAGAGGCTGGCCTGCAGTAGGCGCTATACAAATACAATATATATATATATATCTTTTTTTTTGATGTACCTAAAATGCTGATTTATAGGCAAGAATGATACAATAAATTAAAGCCACCCGTAAAAGTGTCTGTCGACTAGTGTCTGATTTTGCACTTGTTGAGAAAACAGCAAAAACCGTCAAGAATGCCAACTTATTATTCACGCTTTGCAAAGACCAATGGCATCTCTGGCCAAATTGAGGCCAACATGCCAATATACAACACGCAAATTTCAAAAAGTCGTCTGCAGGCAATCTTTAGCGATTCTAATTTGTTGACAATCTTTTTATTATTTCTAGTCATTGGGGGCACTTCAGACAAAATAATTTTACGAATGCTTACTACCGTATAGTTAGGCTTTCCGCTAAAAAAATCACACATCTTTACGGGTTCACTATCAAAGTATGACCCTCCTTTACCCTGTATCAATCAGACTACCAAAGTATGACCCTCCTTTACCTTGTATCAATCAGTGTTCCAGGCCAGTTATTGAGTTAATCATGTGGCCAAACACTGTTCAATGACGTCATTTACAGAGCAATTGGATTGTAGGACAATGCAAAGTTTCAGAAAGATTCCCTCAAAACGATTTAAAACACTTGTTCAGGTACAAATGTGATCATTCATAATTAACACAACACCTGAACACAACAGCCATTAAAGCAAATGGTGGTTTCCACTCCACTTTTTTTTTTTTGGGGGGGGGGGACGGGTATATACATACATGGTAAATAAAATAAATTATACAATAAAGGATTGATTTGAATAAATGAATAAATATATAAAATGACATTGATTAAACATTAAAATATCACTAAATAAAAAATAAAAATACTGAATATTTGTTTTAACTGACAGACTGATGGTAATTTTATTGTAATTATCTTCCGAATCAAATGAAAGAAAACATACAAAAATAAAATTAAGTATATTTCATTTGTATTTTTTTGATAAAGTACACTAGAACTTAGAAACAAGATTCCCTAGTATTTAGTAATAAAGTTGGAGTATAATTTTGTAAACAAATTATAAGTAACAATACTGATTATTTATAAAATTATAAACTAAGAATATAGGATTAGAAAATGAAAGATGAATTACGAGTCATAGTCATTGAGTGGAACACTGATTTTTTACAGCAGTAAGAGTAAGCAGTTTAAAAAAGAAAAGAAAACAAAACTACAAAATACAAAATGTGACAATCACTTTTTCATGGAGCATGCACTGCAGTACTCCTAGAACTATTCGGTTCGTTCCGCTATCGTCTGGTCGGGGAGACGATAGCGGAACGAACCGAATAGTTCTAGGAGTAGCACTGCAGAGAAAGACTTAACTTGTCTTAAGTTCAAATATTAATAATGGTTTTACAATATATATTTCTGTCACTGCACAGAGCAAGGAATAGCTGTGTGACCGAGTTTATGGTCACTGACTGAGCTGTCGTGCTGTCACTGGACACTGACTGTTGTCTCCCTCGGTGCAATTTAAAAAAACTGTCGGAAATAAACCCCTATGGGTGTAAGCTGTACTTACTTTTCCATCGTGTTTTGCAACATGTTCTCGTAGTTGCCACTTCTTCTTAAATAACCCCTCACAGCCTTGTAAAGTGCACTTAAAAATCATGGTGGCTACAAAATACACTATCGGTATTTAAACAGGATATAAACTGGTGACAACTTGTGCCTTTCCTGAATGAAAAGTGCACATGACACGAGCAGCCTCAGATCAGAGCAACACAATTCGCGACTTGCTTTGCATGCTGCTGTCACATTCCGCGCATGCACGTGCTTTTTCGCCAAAACGAACTATCATGAAGCAACACTTTTGAGGGCGCTGTTTCAATTCTACAACTGCACTGCACGGACAGTGGTTGTTTGGTTTGTCTTTAACTCCTCGGTTTAAAGTTAGGGTGTAATTGTGGTGGGAGAGAGGTGGGGTTGGTTGGGGAAGGGATAATTCTACTAATTTGTGCATTACTCTCTCTGAACAAAGTAAAGTAAACACTTTTCTGCATTCATTTGTTTTCCAATTAGGAAATTTTAACAAGACTTTATTATTTGTTTTAACTGACAGACTGATGGTTATTTTATTGTAATTATCTTCCGATTTCAAATGAAAGAAAATATACAAAAATAAAATTAAGTAAAGTATATGTTGGGCGCGATCGGTCAATTTGCGCGATCGACCGATCGCGCTGCGCTATTGAAAGATCTATTGTTCGCGCAGCAATCGGTCGATCGCGCAACAATCGGTCGATCGCGCAACAAACATCTTTGCGCGATCGACTGATCACGCAACAAGTATTTTTTGCGCGATCGATCGATCGTGCAGGAATGGTTTTGCGCGATCGGCCAATCGTGCAGGAATGGTTTTGCGCGATCGACTGATCGTGCAACAATGTTTTTGTGCGATCGGTCGATCGTGCGACACGAAACAGTGTGAAAGGCAATTCTGTCTGGCGGGGGATTTTGTCCTATACGGCGAATTTTGCACGAATTCCATCTGTTTTGAATAAACTTCCTTCAGCCCATGTTAAATGACCGTACGGTGGACAGGAAAACTGGAGGACAGAATACCCTGCCAGACAGAATTGCCTTTCACACCGTTTATCTCGCACGATCGACCGATCGCGCAAAACCACTCCTGCACGATAGGTCGATCGCGCAAAACCTTACCTGTACGATTGGCCAATCGCGCAAAACCATTCCTGCACAATCGGCCGATCGTGCAAAGCCATTCCTGCACGATCAATCGATCGCGCAAAACCATACCTGCACGATTGGTCGATCACGCAAAACCATTCCTGCACGATCGATCGATCGCGCAAAAAATACTTGATGCGCGATCAGTCGATCGCGCAAAGATGTTCGTTGCGCGATCGACCGATTGTTGCGCGATCGACCGATTGCTGCGCGAACAATAGATCTTTCAATAGCGCAGCGCGATCGGTCGATAGCGCAGCGCGATCGGTCGATCGTGCAGATTGACCAATCGCGCCCAACATATATTTCATTGGTTATAAAGTACACTAGAACTTAGAAACAAGATTTCCTAGTATTTAGTAATAAAGTTGGAGTATAATTTTGTCTGATTATTTATAAAATTATAAACTAAGAATATAGGATTAGAAAATGAAAGATGAATTACGAGTCATAGTCATTGAGTGGAACACTGATTTTTTACAGCAGTAAGATAAGAGTAAGCAGTTTAAAAAAGAAAAGAAAACAAAACTACAAAATACAAAATGTGACAATCACTTTTTCATGGAGAATGCACTGCAGAGAAAGACTTAACTTGTCTTAATCAAATATTAATAATGGTTTTACAATATATATTTCTGTCACTGCACAGAGCAAGGAATAGCTGTGACCGAGTTTATGGTCACTGACTGAGCTGTCGTGCTGTCACTACTGGACACTGACTGTTGTCTCCCTCTCGGTGCAATTTAAAAAAAACTGTCGGAAATAAACCCCTATTGGGTGTAAGCTGTACATGTACATGTACTTACTTTTCCATCGTGTTTTGCAACATGTTCTCGTAGTTGCCACTTCTTCTTAAATAACCCCTCACAGCCTTGTAAAGTGCACTTAAAAATCATGGTGGCTACAAAATACACTATCGGTATTTAAACAGGATATAAACTGGTGACAACTTGTGCCTTTCCTGAAACGTGCACATGACACGAGCAGCCTCAGAGCAACACAATTCGCGACTTGCTTTGCATGCTGCTGTCACATTCCGCGCATGCACGTGCTTTTTCGTCCAAACGAAGCAACACTCTTGAGGGCGCTGTTTCAATTCTACAACTGCACTGCACGGACAGTGGTTGTTTGGTTTGTCTTTAACTCCTCGGTTTAAAGTTAGGGTGTAATTGTGGTGGGAGAGAGGTGGGGTTGGTTGGGGAAGGGATAATTCTACTAATTTGTGCATTACTCTCTCTGAACAAAGTAAAGTAAACACTTTTCTGCATTCATTTGTTTTCCAATTAGGAAATTTTAACAAGACTTTATTATTTGTTTTAACTGACAGACTGATGGTTATTTTATTGTAATTATCTTCCGATTTCAAATGAAAGAAAATATACAAAAATAAAATTAAGTAAAGTATATTTCATTTGTTATAAAGTACACTAGAACTTAGAAACAAGATTTCCTAGTATTTAGTAATAAAGTTGGAGTATAATTTTGTAAACAAATTATAAGTAACAATACTGATTATTTATAAAATTATAAACTAAGAATATAGGATTAGAAATTGAAAGATAAATTACGAGTCATAGTCATTGAGTGGAACACTATGATTTTTTACAGCAGTGGTAGGTAGAGTAAGCAGTTTAAAAAAGAAAAGAAAACAAAACTACAAAATACAAAATGTGACAATCACTTTTTCCTCCTTTGTGATTAGTTAATCCTCCTGTTGTTATAGGTCATGCGCAGGGCAGCATGCTTCCGAGCAACAGTAATTGAGTTTACTTTTGTTGTCCCTGACCCGCATGATTTGTCGTTGTTTTTCCCGTGTTTGGTTTTTCTTTCAGAGTTTAATGGTTTTGTTCCCCTCCTGCGTGCTCCACCTTCACTCGCTCAGTCAGTGTTTGGACTCTAGTTGTCTTTTTTCCCCTTGAATTATTTGCTTTATTTATTTATTCCCCCCCCCTACCTTTTATTACACGTTATTTTTCATCTAGGGCCTACTTACCTTTTTTTTTTTTGTCTTTTATTTCTAGATTAATTTTGTTTTCATCTGTATGTACTTGTTTCTTTGTAATTTGTTGTACGAGTTGTCTTGGTCAAATAAATAATAATAATAATCATAATAACAAAGGGTTAAATTTTACTTTATTTTTCTTCTTCAAAACTCCTTATTTTTTATGGATGTGTAGGATCAGCTACTAGACATCACTTCAAAAATCATTAACAAAACATTTAACTTTAAAACTTTTTACAAGTTTTTATTATTCCATCAAATGCTATTCAATTCACAAAATTTACAGATTGGGAAGATGGTTTACTTCCACCTTCTGCAAATAACTTTAACATAACAATCAAGTCAGAATAATTGAAAGTTTTTAGCAATGTTACTCTGGAATAATTAACCCTAAATTATATTGCACATAATCATACATAAAATGTAAAACAACCATCACCAATTACCCTTCCCCCCAAAAAAAACAAAATATAAGAAATTATATACAGTAAAGAAGAATGAAAAAGTACAGAATATTTTTACAATTCTTAGAAAACAAGAAAAATCTGAGACCACTTCAAATCTCAACTAGTCATACTTTTGTTAGGAATGCAAATTACTTTTTAACTGTATATTTAATAGCTTCATCATGCAAAATTTGACGAAATGAAATTTTAAATTTTCCCAAAAGGAAAACAAGTTTTTACCCTAAAACCACTTTATGTTTGAACTAAACTTGAGTAAGAGTGGTTCTTGCAGGTTTTAAACAAACACCTCACAGTTATAACCAGCCCAATAACCTGTAAATTGTTATTTTTCTTATAGAATTTTGCAAAAACTAATTTCTAGAACCAATGACTGCAGTCGAGGCATTGTCAAGTTCAAAGCCAACTTCCCAAGTTTATATTGAACTTTCACAAAGGTTTTTTTTAAGGGCATGTGATGTAAAAAAAACTACATTAGTAAACTTGCGGGTGCAACCATTTATAAAACGCTTTTGGGAGAAGTGTTGGCTCTGGGAAAAAACTGGTCTTGACATTGAACCAGGCATTGAACTTCGCTCTTGAAGGGGCATGGCAGTTTTCCTCTGCTAAGGGGCACTCTATGAGGAAAATTTCAATTTGTATTGGAACTTTGCAAAGGGCACCACAGCAAAAGCACAGGGCCCCATGGCAATTGCTGTGGGTGCTGTGGGTTATTTCGAGGCCTGTTTCACGGTATACTCTGCTCGTCTTCAGCCCATAAGTTAACTATCTATAGTTTTGATCCACACCATGCTAAGCTTCAAACATCACTGGCATGTGGTGCGTTGTAACCAATACCGATGCGTAATATATAAGGCTGAATTAATCAATACTGCTACTACACAGCCTGACAAATGGGCGAATTTAATCAGCCCAGTATGCCGCTAGGGTCAAGCCAAATGAATGATTCATCACCAAAATGTAGATCTTTATCCTGTGAAGCCACAGGCTGTATGACTTCTGACTAGCATCCTCTAACAAAGATATTGACAAAATAGAGAGACCACCAACATTAGGGCTAGATAGCTCAGTTGGCTGAGTACCGGCACGATAATCTGGAGGTCGCAGGTTCAAACCCTGCTCTAGTCTAAACCGCTCAACCCCAAATTATTTTAAAATTGACCCAGTCAGTTTCCCTTGTGTTTTATTACTTTCTTCTGTGTGACAGACATTATTATAATAGACTGTCTTACACATGACATCGTATGTTAAAAACTTAGCCACAGCGCCTGGACTTCCTACAGGCACAAAGTGTAAACAGCTCCATGGAAGAAAACATAAAATCTTACATTTCATGAAAAATGGCAGTGTTTGATTTCGTTATCCTGGCACGAGACAAGGCTGCTACATGTATGTGGACACTACAGTACAAAATAACCAACATAGTAACTTGCCTGCCAGGAAATGCCTCGGAATGCTCCAAGGTCACTCTATTTCTAAGCCAAGTGAAATGGTCTATCACCAACATCACACGAGGCTAATGTCTGCCACACTCGCCATCTTGCGAGTCAAATTGCAACTTATGGTAAGAGTGTAAACACCGCGTCACCCAGAATGTACACTACACTTTATAACCACACAGGGACATTCACTCCCAAAATGGCACAACCAAAGATTATTGTGATGATGGCGTGAGGTGAATTGGGTCAATAGACTGTGCAAGTCTCGTGCCTATTCGAACATTGGAAGCCGTTAAAGTGCGCAAGTTTGTTTTCTCAGAAGTTAAAGCAATGTACGTGGGACCAAAGTGGTCCCAATATCGTTCGAATAAGCGCGAGACTTGCGGGGTCTACAGGACCAAAGAGTAACTTGATGGGTATTATGCAAAGCCGCACTAAGAAGTAAGTTGCACGATCAAACCTTTGGTGACTTTGGTGACCGTTTGTAGAACTGGGCCACTACTCATTTTTCATCTGTTATTTAAAACTACTTTTGAATCATGTTGTTGGCTGTTTCTTACTCAGCTGCTACTGCGTGAGATGACCATCCAGCCAATCACAAAGTAAAAGAGAAAGATGGGATAGACAGCTAGGAGTTTCCTGTGCTGTGGTTGGCTGTCAGCAAGGAAGGCCAGTGAAGCTGTTACGGAAAACAAAAACAAAGTTATGTTTCAAAATTGACAAATGTTATAATACTAAATAAATAATAGTATGCACTTTAATATTAGGTGTCAATGCATAAGGTCCATTAAGTGTTTTATAAAAACTGGAATTTTCAGCGTAAATTTTCAATGTCTTCAGTAAATTCTGAACTCACCAAAAGTTGACCACAAAAATGCGAAGATGACAATTGGCAGTCGGATGAAGAACAGAATAGTGGAGTCTCCTGCTAGCACGATGAGACGACACACGATGAGACTGATGACAAGGGGCAGGATGCAGTAACCGAGGACGCAGACACTCTGGAAGAAGGATCTGCATGAAGGAATTGCACAACAAAATTGTATTGTGTTCATCTTTAACCACTTCTTGTTTGATGACATACATGTACGCCAAATTTTTCCCTGTTTAGGAGTTTCTTCCCACATCAAAAACTAAACATTTCTCCATTGCCTTCTCTACATCTTCAGGCCTATGGGTTCCATTGATAGCAACTTTAATGGATCCCAGGATTCTCCCAAAGCACAAGCTAGCATATTTTTGGTTTCTTTTTAAGATTCAAGATCAAGTTCATGACATTTTCCAAAACAATATGCTCCAGATTGCACACTGGAGCTGTTTAAACCAAAAACAAACATCAAGTAACAAATTTGCAAAATTTGGGTCCAGAATGCTTTTTCATTTGTTCAGGAATTCTGTCAACATTTTTCAATAGTTTTTAGAATCTGCCATCTTGACACCAAGCTTAACTTTGGTCGGAACAGCGGTTGAACCAAACGCACAAAAACGCTTAACCAATGACCCAAGTACAAATATGTTTCTGGTCGAGGTTTTAGTAGCGTGTTCTTTTTGCTTTCGATGAAAGTGATAAAACTCAATGGAAAAACAGGTACTTTGCCTTTTTGTAAATCAAAAATAAGAGGGCAATACTTGTGCCTAAGCAAATAGAATGCCCTACTTCTTGCGTTGAATTAAATGAGGGACCTTGTTACTGCAGTGTGCCTATTAGCTGTTTACTACTGCCAAATAGCACACCACAGCAACAACAGTCCTACAGGAATTAACTAAGGTAATGAAGTGTCTGCTCGTAAAGTAAGAGCCCTTTTAGAGTTATACATACTCTGGTGCGTCTTTAGGGAGGAGTCGAGAAGATAAATAAGTAGAAGATAAAAAAGTAACGCACCTGGTGATGTATAACGACAGGTATGCGTGAGAGCTGCCTGGGCGAATTTTAATGGAACAAAGAAAATTTCTGTAAAGGCTGCTACAAGGTCGCCAAAATGCACTCAAGTACTAAGAATGATCGAAAAGGTGGGCTTCTCCTGCTCACTTACATGACACCTCCAAGGAGTTTAGAATTGAGAGCAACTACGATGGCACCGAACGACAGAAGAGCAAATACTTCAGAGAACTGAGAGGTGTCTGCATCATTGGTCTTATCGTCAGTCGTCGATGACTCTTGAAGCAGCCTAAAATCAGAAGGAAAAGAAAAAAAAAAAAAATCAAAATTCGGCAAAAAATTGATGAATATGAAAATTCCTACAAAAATGGCTTGCTGACCTGGGTTTCCACTTATTCTAGACCAAGGACCACCCAAGGTGTTACAATTCAGGAGGTATCATCAGAAATACAAAACTGCAGGTTTCAACACAGTGTGGTCTTCAGCCTCCCCTGAGTTACTTTCATCTGAAATGCTTTTCTTTTTGTAACCTTCACCAAGAGTGGCTTTTAGCCTGTTTGAGACGAAACCTAAAAATACTAGTGGTCTGGACGGTTTACACATCTGCTCTAGAAAGTGGGGGTTGTGAGTTCGAATCCCATCAGAGTAGCCTGAGGTTTTATTCCACACAGACAGAGTATACAGTGCTTATCAGAAAACAATTAAAATACAAGCATTTATTTTACAGTTCATAACTTTCAGCGACCGGAAACAAACTTATTTAAATTGACAGATGGAAAAAAGAAAAGAAAACGAACATAACTTACATCGCAAAAAGTGTGCACAACACGAGAGGCCCCCACAGATCCCCTGAAAAATAAATACATCAGGACAAAACTGTTTTAAAAGTGTATGAAGAACCTTATACTATGCTTGCCACATATTCAACTCTAAATACAAATATTTCTCCATTTGGTTTTTATTGTAAGATACACACACTAGAAAACAACGGTACGTTTATAATAAATTGAATTGAATTGAATTGAATTGAATTTATTCTTCCAATCCATGTACAGCCACTAGCCCGCTTTGATTAGGACACAGCCAATTTAACTAGGCCACTAGCGTCTCATGAAGATAATCAGAGCATAGACCCCTTGCATATACCGCTGCTGAAGTCAATCAATGGACAATTGCGAGGTGTACACAAAAACACTGTGCACATCGCTTGGCCAATGAGTTCTTCCTTTGACCTCAGTGAGGGCGCCATTTGAGCTTGTGCCATCATATTATGCAAGGGGACCAACTGATCAAAACGTTCAGTTGTTACATCATTGGTTCTTTTCATCATCACCGCATCTCTTCGAGAAAGAGAGAGAGAGAGTTAGTTAGATGATAGTATAGTGTACT
This sequence comes from Pisaster brevispinus, assembly GCA_023634235.1. Taxonomy (NCBI): domain Eukaryota; kingdom Metazoa; phylum Echinodermata; class Asteroidea; order Forcipulatida; family Asteriidae; genus Pisaster; species Pisaster brevispinus. Next base: position 15,146,011 of record JAMKCF010000005.1, on the reverse strand, counting down.
ACTTGTTCTGTTGTGATGTTACTAAACCAGTGCTAAATTTATTCTGGCCGGTGGTCAGGTGGGTAATTTGAGCCCTGTGTTTCCACAAACCTTAGTTTTTCTACATTGTTTGCCACCAACCATAACAAGTTTCAATTCCTACTTACATTCTTTAAGGAGTGCTTTACTCTGTTTTGGGTACAACACGTGGAACAGCTTCAACCCTATGGCCTTAATATCTCTCAACTGCCAAACAAACAAAAGAAAGGTACAACATCAATAAAGTATCAGAATGTATGTGCTACTATTTTACATATTTTTCCCCCTTAACCCCTACACAGTCACACAAGGGCCCAGTCCAGCGCACTTGGTTAAAAAAAACTAGGGGGGGGGGACAGCCCCAGGGAATCAAAGCTTTGCACCCAAAACTCAAACTGTTCAAGCTTGAATGTAGGTCAGCTTACCCCTAGCAGAGCTGCTCACTACAAAGGCAGCGTGAAGATTGCTTGCCCAATGTTTGAACAATCTTGAATTTGCACGGAGGGCAAGATCATACAAACAGTGGGCTAGGTTTGTTGTGAGCGACTTTACAAGAGAGCCAAGACGACCGACTTCCACTGGAATTTTATCTTTGAGAGGGCGAGGAAAAAATTCATTTGCAAAGAGCACTTCCAATCTTATGAAGTCTATAGAAAACTTTTGATGGGCCACAAAAAGGACAAGACTAGGACATCAGATGCCATAAACTCAAAGTAACCCTTCCTGATATTTCATGGATGGGTGCACTTGCCCCCTTGCCTAGGATATTGCTTTAGTGTCCCTTATATGTTCCAAAAGAAATGTAAAATTCCCTAAAAAATGTGCCCTTAATTGGGAAAACTGCTTTGACCCTAATAGAATGGAATCAGGCCTGCTTAACCAAATAAATAAAAAGTCACAATAAAAACGCATAATGCAGGTGATGAATACGTACGACTGTTTCTCTGACTGGCTCATCTAGAGTGGATGGTTCAGAGTCATCTTCAGGTGCTCCTGGGACTGTGATATCGCCATCAACAGGATGTTCCAATTCCAAGTCTGTGAACTTGTTGTCCAACTGTACAAAAAATTGCAGATTCTTTAAAAAAAGAAAATGAACTTAAACTCTAGAAAAAGGAAAGGGTTAGCAATTATCATGAGAACAAATAGATTGCATTGCTGCCATCAGTACCTAGTTGCAATCATCATTTAAGGCTCCATTCTCTTGATGGTTTGGAACCGTAGGGTTATGACAACCCATGAGTGAAATGCTTGTAAGTTCTGTGTAACTTTTTCTTTTTTCAACATTTCATGTACCCAATCGAATTGTGTACACAAACAATTTTGAGGGAAAAAAGCGTGTTAGAAATTTTGCACAATTTTAACACAAAGTCCCTCGTAGCTTTTTTTTAAAATTTGAGCCAACTAAACGCGTACGCTTACCTCGTTAGCTTCCCTCCAGTGCTTTTGCTGTTGAAATAACAAACCCTTTTAAAAGTTACTGCAAATAGTCTTTTTCAATTTGCTCAGAATTACTTCCAAAAAAATGGCTCATGACCAAAATGAGTTGACTTGGATACTAATTTTTGGGTTTCGAGCTTACTTGTACTTGTACTGTATAAGTGTAGTTGTAACTTGGTTTGGGTACCCGCGCTCATGCGCAGTGCACGCATGAGTAAATCATAAATGGGATGACTTGAGAGATTGACTGAACTTTGCAGAGGGCGAAGGAATCACCACTACCAGATGTTTAAAAAAATTACAATCTTTTGCCATCAACAAAAAGTACAAATTACCCCCACTCAGCCTACGCCATGAATGTCCATCATCACCATCATCTCGATGATGATAATTTGTGTTTTTTATTTTAAGAAACATCAAACCATATTGATTAATTTATTGACAATCACAATCAATTCATTGACCATAAACATTGTTTGTTGACAGTAGAATCAAAAGAAAGGAATGTTGTCGACATGGGTTGATTAAATTAATTGATTGTTGCCTGTTGGCCTCAAAGTACATTGTAATCAAAAGAAGTAGCGTTCTTCAAAACAATACTGAACTATATTCACACAGTTCAACAAAGCGATTGCAGAGCTAATTTCTAATAAAAAACAATCGAACCTTTTGCGACGGATCTACTGCCACGTCTGCCATAATGAAGAATTGCTTAAAAATGAGGCATATAACCAACACGACGTATGAAGCTAAACCACGGATGGTTGTGACTAAAAAGCGCATGCGCAAAACTTTGTTAGTCTCTGGCAGTCCTAGGCAGTCGTAATGTCGTGTCTATTGTTTTGCCAAAGATAGTTATTGTGTTAAGCTAATTAGCTTTCAAAGCAACCGTATTCTGTCACGTGAATACAGTTTATATTACGTAAAACTGTCCACTGACACCTTTTGTAAAGTCGGATCATGCATGGAGGTTTTTCTTACCCTGTGTTTGCATCGTTTCCAAAATAAACAGTGTATTGAATATTCAGAAGCAGGTTGAAATTATAATGAATATGCATTTTTGCGAAAGTTGAACGCAGCGTCTCCATTTTTTAACACGAGAGGGGGTGCCAAACAGCTCTGAAATACAGGGCTTCATCTTTATTCTCACGATCACCAATCGTCACTGCAGTATTATAATATAAAAGAAAAGCTGTAACGGGACACGAACAAACACAAACAATAAAAGAGGTCTCCTTTTTAATTTGGAACAAGTTTTTTTTAGAAGACAACAAACAACAGTGGCGTAGCCAGGACTTTTTCGGTAGTGGGGGGGGGGTAGAGGGGGCGCTTTTAATGGGTTTGTAAATGGGGGTGGTCATACTTTTTTCTGTTTCTATCGCGATTTTTTTTTTCGTGGTGGGGTGGAGGGCACCTTGGGGAACCGGACATTTTTGGGGCGTGCCCCCCCCCCCCCCACACCAGGCCCCTCTCCCTCTAAAGTTAGTTTTGGATCTAAAAATATATTTTGCTTGAGCGCAAGCAAGTTCAAAATGTGCACACGCTTTTTAAATCGAACAGGCTTTTTAACCCAGACAGATGTTGGGGCTTCAAAGAGAGACAACAAATGCGCTATCACAGTTAAGAGTTAGTATTAATTATTTACGCATTACCGGTATATTTCATGTTATAATTTACATTAAAAGTTGATTTATTACTAAGTCATATTTATGAGGGATAATAAGTGATATTTATGACTACAATGTAGGTCATAGTTATAAGATATACCAAAGTTATGACTTGTACTGTATGTCATAATAATTTATGAAATACCCGTCATTATTATGACGTGTACTGAAGTCATAATTATGAAATGTAGGTGATAATTATATTATTACCTTCAATTAAAAATTTTTCTCACTGTCCATTTAAGCACATGCATAGAAAACAAACGACAAACAAAGCAAAACAAAACAAAAACACACTTTTCGCTCAATGCACTAAATAAATGAAACAATGTTTGTATAGTATTTATAGGTCTACTAAAGTAATATAAAGTCATGTCCAGGCTATAACTCAAGTGCAACTTTTTTAATACTACACTTATTCATTGGGATCATCTTTGACGATTTGTCTCGTATCTCAAATGATAGTTACCTCTGAAGGAAAAGAGATACTTAATTATTTAAATTAACCTTCAATACCACCACAATGACGAAAACAAATTGGGAAATTTCAAGTTGATGAGCTTCATTGTTGGAAGAGTCTTGAAATTTTAGTTAGTCTTTTTTACAGGTTATTGCGATGGTCCCGGTGAAAAATTCAAGATTATTATTAAGACGAAAACGAATGCGTGTTGTTTTTGGTTTAAATTGTCAAATATTTGTGTGTGTGTGTCAAATTGTTGTTCTTCAAAATACAAGCCACAAACAAATTACCAATATATTGTTTTTGTAATTCGGCGGTAGTATGCAATAGGGGTAGATATAGAACTATTCGTGGATTCTAGAATTCAATGCATGTTTGTACATTAACAGTTACTGTGGGAAATTTGTGAGCAAAATAATCATGGAGATGTAGTTCATTCTGTAATGGACATAATCATTATCACGTCTCAGTTGTTATAAAAGCCTTGATCAAAACTATTGGAGAACGTTGTGATGCCACGCGTATTATTTTGCGCACATTACTTTTTTGTTTTGTTCATTATTAGTTTTTGGTTCCTTTTACCAGGTTGGGGATGGAATTACAACTTCAGTAATGACAAATCGAGGAAAGCCCAAAACCCCTTCAACCGTGATATAACTAACTTAATATTATTACACTTTTCTGCATTTTGGGACGACTTGGAGTTTAAAAACGTATACAAGTTTTCATCCACACTGTCATGATTAATAAAGCCATGGATCGGTAAGAATGTAAAAACGGACGCGTGTGATTTCAATTAAATTGCTTCCCTAACTGTTGCAAAAAGCTTTCAGTCACGAACACTCAAAACAATGTTGACAGGAACTTTGATTAATTCACCATCATAGGGCCTATACCTATCTATCGTCGGAAATAATTGAAAACTCTATGTACGAGATATAAAAAACGGCTACCACCGGAAGATTCTTGCAATTTGCGTGAAAAAATAAATAAGTGTGCTGGGCGTTTATGCAAGATCCCTCGCCCTTCCAACAATTAGTTGACTTTATTCGAGCTATATAAAACAACCAAAACATGGGGTTCAATTAGCTGAAAATTTGTATTGGCAATTGTCATTTATAACTTTGTTAAAAGTTATCTACCTCCCTCCACCGTTGACATTTATCTTCGCCCAAGAATCTTAACTCTAGAATGTAAATATGAAATGAAGAAAACACATAAAGCAGTTGAAAACAAATCAGAAGAAAATTTTACTGCATTTGGTGCATCTGTTTGCACAATCTTTATTTCTTCAATGATTGGCAAGTACTGTCCTATTCCATTGTTGTATAACAAACAATACATTGAACAAAGGTTTTGAATGATGCAAAGCAACAATCCCTCTTCAGACTTGTGGTTGTTGTAACTTTAGTTACTCTTTCTGTAATGTGGGAATTTGATGAGAGTTATAAAACTATACTATATTTAAGATATATCTTTGATGGTGAGTTGTTTTATTTGTTACAAGTAAATTACAAAATTGAATCTCCCTGATGCAATAAAAAATTATTTCAATCTAAAGTTTTTTCAAATATTCAAAGTACTTACATCATAAACGTATGGAACTTAACCTAAATTGAGAGGAAATGTGAGCACTTGTACATTCCGTCTTGACAATGATACATAACAATACAACATTGTCCAAATTGTTGGAAAAATTGCCCTTTGGATTTATGATGGTTCATGTAAATGATACAACAGAGACTGCTTGTATCTTTAAAAACAACATTACTTCTATAATTTGTTTTCAACAAATAGAAACGACAATGCCACCCAAAATTGTCTTGAGCCATATATACATATGTAAAAGCTACATTTTGATGTGTTGGGGATGAGTTCATCTGCTCTGCAACTTGGCTACTTATGGCCTTGTATCTTGAACACCCAGCTGTTTGCATCCATTGGAACAGTCTGATGAAAGAATACAATACAGAAATACACACTTAGTTGAAATCAACCAAATCATCTAGAAAATGTTTATAAGTGGATATAGCAAATTATTATTTAGTTTTAGGGCAATCTAACACAAGTATATCAGAAGAACTACACATTCATTTCCCATAGATTTAATTCACTAAAGACAAAATAACTGTTAGAAAAATGATTTTCGGTATTTCAAAGTGTACTTGCTTCAAAGTTGATTGTTGCAATTTTCTTGTTTAGCTGTTTTATGGTACGAATCAACTTGTTCATGAATGTACAGTTGCATGTCTTATTTTTTTCCATCAGATTTTAAATTGAATTTGTATTGGAAACTGAATTTAGGCAAGTACTTACCATGGGTACAATTATCTGAAAATACTCCAGTCAGTCATTCTCCCATAATGTTTACAACCCTTCCTTCAACTGTGCTAATTTTCCTTCTGAAAAAGTTGACAGCCCAAGCATCTCACGAAAGATAGAACACATCATCAAGCCCTTCCTCAGATTCAACCAGGTCAGCTACTAAAGGACATTGTGAACAAAAACAAATGGAACAACAGTTAATACATTAATAACAACTACAACAGGGGTATCATAGGTGTGCTTCATCTAGATATTTGAAGGATCAGACCCGACAATGTCACTGTTGATCAATGTGTTGTTGCCGCTGAAATAATTAAGACAAGAGAATAAGCAATACTCTTCATTTTCTACACCTTAATCCCATTCTAAAAGCATTGCACTGTCACCCTGTTCTACAAGCATTGTCTATAACATTCTTCTTCTCATTTTCCCTTGTATAAAAAACCCAAACTAGCTTTGCTAGTAAATTTTATTGTGACCTTTCACATCTTTCCCCAGTAGTTATTCGTCACTCCAGTACACTAGCATATTAAATGTGTTGTTTTCTTGTAACCTCTGAGGACTCTGAGAAGCCTTGTGTACGGTTGTAGTTTCCCTTTGAGTTGTGTATGGTTGTAGTTTCCCATAGAGTTGTGTATGGTTGTAGTTTCCCATTGAGTTGTGCATGGTTGTAGTTTCCCATTGAGTTGTGTATGGTTGTAGTTTCCCATTGAGTTGTGCATGGTTGTAGTTTCCCAATGAGTTGTGCATGGTTGTAGTTTCCCATTGAGTTGTGTATGGTTGTAGTTTCCCATTGAGTTGTGTGTGGTTGTAGTTTCCCATAGAGTTGTGTATGGTTGTAGTTTCCCATTGAGTTGTGCATGGTTGTAGTTTCCCATTGAGTTGTGTATGGTTATAGTTTCCCATTAAGTTGTGTATGGTTGTAGTTTCCCATTGAGTTGTGCATGGTTGTAGTTTCCCATTGAGTTGTGTATGGTTGTAGTTTCCCATTGAGTTGTGTGTGGTTGTAGTTTCCCATAGAGTTGTGTATGGTTGTAGTTTCCCATTGAGTTGTGCATGGTTGTAGTTTCCCATTGAGTTGTGTATGGTTGTAGTTTCCCATTGAGTTGTGCATGGTTGTAGTTTCCCATAGAGTTGTGTATGGTTGTAGTTTCCCATTGAGTTGTGTATGGTTGTAGTTTCCCATTGACTTGTGCATGGTTGTAGTTTCCCATTGACTTGTGCATGGTTGTACTTTCCCATTGAGTTGTGTATGGTTGTAGTTTCCCATTAAGTTGTGTATGGTTGTAGTTTCCCATTGAGTTGTGCATGGTTGTAGTTTCCCATTGAGTTGTGTATGGTTGTAGTTTTCCATTGAGTTGTGTGTGGTTGTAGTTTCCCATTGAGTTGTGTATGGTTGTAGTTTCCCATTAAGTTGTGTATGGTTGTAGTTTCCCATTGAGTTGTGCATGGTTGTAGTTTCCCATTGAGTTGTGTATGCTTGTAGTTTCCCATTGAGTTGTGTGTGGTTGTAGTTTCCCATAGAGTTGTGTATGGTTGTAGTTTCCCATTGAGTTGTGTATGGTTGTAGTTTCCCATTGAGTTGTGTATGGTTGTAGTTTCCCATTGAGTTGTGCATGGTTGTAGTTTCCCATTGAGTTGTGTATGGTTGTAGTTTCCCATTGAGTTGTGCATGGTTGTAGTTTCCCATTGAGTTGTGTATGGTTGTAGTTTCCCATTGAGTTGTGTATGGTTGTAGTTTCCCATTGACTTGTGCATGGTTGTAGTTTCCCATTGACTTGTGCATGGTTGTAGTTTCCCATTGACTTGTGCATGGTTGTAGTTTCCAATTTAGTTGTGTATGGTTGTAGTTTCCCTTTAAGTTGTGCATGGTTGTAGTTTCCCATTGAGTTGTGTATGGTTGTAGTTTCCCATTGAGTTGTGCATGGTTGTAGTTTCCCAATGAGTTGTGCATGGTTGTAGTTTCCCATTGAGTTGTGTATGGTTGTAGTTTCCCATTGAGTTGTGTGTGGTTGTAGTTTCCCATAGAGTTGTGTATGGTTGTAGTTTCCCATTGAGTTGTGCATGGTTGTAGTTTCCCATTGAGTTGTGTATGGTTGTAGTTTCCCATTAAGTTGTGTATGGTTGTAGTTTCCCATTGAGTTGTGCATGGTTGTAGTTTCCCATTGAGTTGTGTATGGTTGTAGTTTCCCATTGAGTTGTGTGTGGTTGTAGTTTCCCATAGAGTTGTGTATGGTTGTAGTTTCCCATTGAGTTGTGCATGGTTGTAGTTTCCCATTGAGTTGTGTATGGTTGTAGTTTCCCATTGAGTTGTGCATGGTTGTAGTTTCCCATAGAGTTGTGTATGGTTGTAGTTTCCCATTGAGTTGTGTATGGTTGTAGTTTCCCATTGACTTGTGCATGGTTGTAGTTTCCCATTGACTTGTGCATGGTTGTACTTTCCCATTGAGTTGTGTATGGTTGTAGTTTCCCATTAAGTTGTGTATGGTTGTAGTTTCCCATTGAGTTGTGCATGGTTGTAGTTTCCCATTGAGTTGTGTATGGTTGTAGTTTTCCATTGAGTTGTGTGTGGTTGTAGTTTCCCATTGAGTTGTGTATGGTTGTAGTTTCCCATTAAGTTGTGTATGGTTGTAGTTTCCCATTGAGTTGTGCATGGTTGTAGTTTCCCATTGAGTTGTGTATGCTTGTAGTTTCCCATTGAGTTGTGTGTGGTTGTAGTTTCCCATAGAGTTGTGTATGGTTGTAGTTTCCCATTGAGTTGTGTATGGTTGTAGTTTCCCATTGAGTTGTGTATGGTTGTAGTTTCCCATTGAGTTGTGCATGGTTGTAGTTTCCCATTGAGTTGTGTATGGTTGTAGTTTCCCATTGAGTTGTGCATGGTTGTAGTTTCCCATTGAGTTGTGTATGGTTGTAGTTTCCCATTGAGTTGTGTATGGTTGTAGTGTCCCATTGACTTGTGCATGGTTGTAGTTTCCCATTGACTTGTGCATGGTTGTAGTTTCCCATTGACTTGTGCATGGTTGTAGTTTCCAATTTAGTTGTGTATGGTTGTAGTTTCCCATTAAGTTGTGCATGGTTGTAGTTTCCCAATGAGTTGTCCATGGTTGTAGTTTCCCATTGAGTTGTGTATGGTTGTAGTTTCCCATAGAGTTGTGTATGGTTGTAGTTTCCCATTGAGTTGTGTATGGTTGTAGTTTCCCATTGAGTTGTGTATGGTTGTAGTTTCCCATTGAGTTGTGCATGCTTGTAGTTTCCCATTGAGTTGTGCATGGTTGTAGTTTCCCATTGAGTTGTGTATGGTTGTAGTTTCCCATTGAGTTGTGTATGGTTGTAGTTTCCTATTGAGTTGTACATGGTTGTAGTTTCCCATTGACTTGTGCACGGTTGTAGTTTCCCATTGTGTTGTGTACGGTTGATCTAAAACTAAAAGTATTTCAGCACCAATATTTAAATTAATTACTATTTCTTTGAAAATAACTATCACAAACGTACCTCGTCAATTCGCTGACTGAGACCATGAAGGTAGAATTACTAACTACTGGACCTCCATGCTGAGACCACCTCCATGCTGAGACTGAGACCGAGAGTGAAGTTAAACTTGGTGTTTTCTTTTGTCACGGTCGCCTCTCTCTCTAGCCCGGCCATTTTAAAATCCACAGCAGTGTGACGTACGTACCGTGTTCACGTCGTCCGCACACACAGGGGTATGGGGCCGTGACTATTATTTAAATACATTAATATTCAGTGTTCTCATAATGTCATTAATATTCATGAGCTCATCACAACTGAAGAACAAACGACACGGAAAAGAGACTAACCAAACCGCGGCAGCGCGCTGGTACCAACAGCACATATACCGTTTACAAATTAGAAGAGAAGCAGGGAACCAGCGGCAGTTACCGTAGGACGTGCATGGTTGTAGTATGTGGTTTAGCTTCATATGTCTGTTTGGTTATATATCTCTTAAAAATGGAAACACAATACACAAATAATATGCCAATGGTTTCCCGTGTTATCAAGCCGAAAACTATTTATATCTTTGGGTAGCTCTTTGCACCAGACTAGACAAATTTATTATAGCGCCCTCTATTGATACTCATCGTAAACAATGAATTTAGAAATACTATGTACTGTACATGTACATGTTTTACTCTTCCTCTACATAGTTTAACTAAGTTTGGATGAAAGTTTTAAGACAAGAAATTGGTTTTTGTATCTCAGGATTTTAAGAATTCTTATCTACTCATCTCAAGTGTTAACTTCATCTCGACAGGATTTATTTAATCTCGACAGGATTTATTTTGGAAAGGGTTTACTTAATTCTTGACTTCTATACCTTCTCCCCCATAATGTCGGTGAGGGTGATCAGTAAACAAGCCAACCAACATGGAAGCAGGAATGACGGCCATTGCAACTTTGAAGGGCACTGTCTCCACACCAGGGCCCAATTTCATGGCTCTGCTTACCGCCGAATTCTGCGCTTGCGATCACCATTCTCCACTCACTGTGCAAGTGCCGAATTTCTGCGCTAGCTGTTTAAGCGAAGAATGCCTAGCGACGTGGAGTAAGCACCTGCCTACTCGTGCAATATGCTTGACGTAAGCAAAGAATTCCCTGCATCCGCAAGCGCCGATTGTTTGCTTACGGTAAGCAGAGTCACGAAATTTGGCCCTGCAGAGTTGCCCACCAGCCAAGTCATTTTCTGAGAACTAACCAATGGGAGGATGAACTATGGGGGTCATTGCGAAATCAGTCTAGTCCCCAGAGGACAGTGGCTCTGCGACTAATATTTAGGTCTAATTCAGCAAATGCTCGGTGAAGAGCACAAGTACTGGCACTTATGTTTTTAAATGGTTTCTTTCAATATTTGTAAATATTTTTGAAATGAGTTTTCATAAAAAGTCTTTTGTTCATAAGTAATAAGTGGAGCTAAACAGGCTGTCCTCCAGAACAAGAAAGTTAAAATGCATTTCCAAGTGCTCAGACAGACAGACATGCAACCTTGTAAGTAAAGTCCCCCCCCCAAAAAAAAAAAAAAATCTAAAATACTCTTTAAGAATTCCTGAAATTCCAAGCACACAATAAAGACACAATTCATGGGTACCACCATGCTCCACATCAAGCCAAATGTACAACAGGGCACCTATTATATTAGTTACCACACAAGCGAAAGTGGAATACGGAGAAACATAGCGCTTCTGCGTCCCATATCCAACGAGCCCGTGTGATAACGAATTTATCTCCAAGCAAACTTGGCGCAATACGCGGAAAGTGCAGGCTCTGTGGCTCTTTTGTAAACGAGTAATGTCACAGGTTAAATGGTTTACAAACACTTTTTGTTTGTGTTGGACTAAAACAAGTATCCCTATCCCTTGCATCCCTGCAATTAATTTTAAGCACCTACTTTACACTGGGGTGGGGGACAGTTGTATGTAAAACAATTTGTCAACACATTTCGATAAACAATAAATTAAACAACACACACTGAATTTTTTTATATTCCTTTCATGACTTGTTTATTCAATGAAAGGCAACAATATAAACAATTCCCACGTTTCAAACATCAGTCCGCAGTGAAAACGATTTCTGTCACGATGCCCAAGTCTGTCTACCAAATTTTCAGGATTAATTCCAGATCCACAAGAATTCATATCCAGGTTCCTATCTCAGATGTTCAGAGTCTGGAAAATTCTGCAAGCTTGGTTCTCCAGCTATTTGAAGCACCTTGTAGCATCCCTGGGTCAGTTGAATGGTGTCCATCCTAAAGAGTTCACTTTGTGTGCGTTGCCAGAGGGTTGTATGAGGATTTTGAATATGTATTTACTGGGGTGCTTCTTCAATGGTGGTCTTCTCTGAGACGTAGATGCCATCGAGGAACTTCCTGATGTCCTTGTTCTTGACTGTGGTCGACTGTTGGATCAGGGCAGCTGAAAAGGCAAAAAGTAACGGAAGGAGAATAAATAAACCACTGGCACACTCGGTGATTGCTAGTTAAGTTGAGATATAGAATTAAATCTGTACCAACAAAGGCCGCTCGCCAAATGCTGGAAAACACAAAATTCTCTTCAAATGGTCTGGCTAGCTACTTCAGTGTTACAATATGTTTGAAGCTTTGCATTGTGTGGGTGTCGCTACAAAGAGTCAACTTGAAGGTACACCCCCGTGTAAACCTCCTTTGGGAGGAGTGTTGGCAGAGCTGCCAACATTTGCATCTTGCAATCAGGAATATTTTGTACACAAAATCAGGGAAATATTTAGAACCACATTCAACATAATAAGGAACAAGCTTCCATTAAATCACGGAGATTTTCACATTTGTTTATCTGAACATGGAAAGATGGGTTCATTTTCAGGTAACTTTATGCAGAATCAGGGCGAGAAGGCAGTTACTGTGTTAGCTCTTTGAGACACTCCGTACTGAGGAAAAACTGCCCCGCCCTTACAAGAGTAAAGCATCAGGCCTGAACCAGCACAAAACTTAAGCCCTAAAAAACATGGCCCCAGAGTGACATGACATTGAGGAGCTCTTGGCTAAATACCCAACTGACCTGACTGTGACACCAGCTCTATGTCATTCCCCTCGATGATCAGCTCGTCCTTCATCTTGGCGGACATCGTGCACTTCACGCCATCCTTCATGTAGACGCGGCGGATGAACTTCTCGCCGAGGAAGTTTCGCACTTCGAGGAGCTTGTTTTCGTCTTGGATGGCGCAGTTGATGGGGAAATGAGCATACACGCAACGCATCTTGTACTTGAAACCCTTTGGAGAGAGGAAAAATAGACAACATCTTCAATGTGGATATCAATGTGAAACAAAGGTAAAATTTAATGGAAAGTCACTGAACACAAACCTGAAATTTCACCTTTGAGAGGGCCAGGCCGTTTTAATTTGCAAAGGGCACTTCCAATGGAAAGTCTTAAAGTCTATGGGAAACGTTTGATGGGACACCAACGCCTAGGCCTAGACCAGGACAAAGGCCATGGCTTTCATGGCCTCTACGTAATTCTAAGCCTGTGAACAGTTCAACTAACAGAATCATTCTCTAAAATACTCTTTCCAAAGAAAAGTTCATCGAAATACTCCAATGGTATGATCAATCTGGTAAGCCCGACGCCACGCCAAGAGTGATCGACTTGGGGTAAAGTTACACACAAAGTTTTATAGTGTGGTTGAGAATAAAAAGAAGGTCCCCTAAATTGTATACGGAGCGGACAGACCTAACACTGTACCAGAAGTCCACCTTAGCAGTGGTGAGTGCCAAGTGAGTCAGCACACTTCCATTTAAAGTCTACTGGGCCAGCTAAAAATGTGGTAGTAGTCAAAATAAATGTGTTAAGAATTGCTTCTAACTAGGGAAGCCACAAGTCTGAAATCGGGGTATTTAGAAAATGATTACAAAGTTTACATTTTGTTGGCTTTGATATTTTTGTTTGTCCATGATATGGTTTAATACTACAATAATTTCGTAGCTAACAGCACCACCTACAGGAGGCGATACTAGTAACTAGTTTATTTGTTTTGAAAAAATAAAATAAATAAATAAATAAAAAATAAGGAATCTGAGATTTGATTGATACAGTCTTGCAATTACTTGTGGACTTCTCAAAAGTGGGGTTCACTAGTCTGACCAGCGGGTGAGAAGAGATGTTAAGGGAAACCTCAATTCTGAACCAACAGCCCAGAACTCAAAACCTCCCCTCTGAAACGTCGTTTCACTGCGCTAAATACTTACCAGTGTGACACCCTTGATCATGTTCTCGATGTGCGTGCACACAGTGCGGACACAGGACAGCTCCTTGCGGGTCCCGAACCACTTGTTCACCCTGATCCTCTTCTTGCTGATCCTCATCAGCTCAACACTGAGGTGCTTGAAGTTCCTCGTCAAGGTCCCGCGTGGCCCCTTGACTGTGACAATGCGGGCCTTGATGGTGACCTCCACTAAATTCAGAGAGAAAAAAATGCATATAAAAATGAAGTATTTTGTATTTCTGTTTTTTTTTTAAAACTAGTCATCAAACAAAGGACAGTTATTTTTATCATAAAAACAAGTTTCAGCTTGAAGATTCCGTTTGCGGTAATACCATCTACTAGCTGTGTAGATTGTTTTTAGGGAGCTAGGTCTTGCTTTTTATTCTACTGCCGCGGAGTAGATTTTGGAATTCGGGAGACTACTTCGGGAGACTACTAAGAACAAATCTACACAGCTAGTAGATATACTCATGGTAGTACCGCAAACCGAATTATACATTCATACCTCACCATGCAAAGCCTCAAAAAGTATTTAAGTTTCAGCTTAATAAATGACTCCATATGCCTTGCCTTTTACCAAGTTTAAAGGTAGCCTCTAGATATTAAACAGTGTAAAAGTACACATAATAAGTGCACATAGTGGCGTGTCATGACCGAGCAATTAAGCACACTGGACTCAAGCTCTGGTGTTCCTGATCAGCAGAGTGTGGGTTTGAATCCCGGTCTAGACACTTGTTTCGTTAAGCAAGACACTTTTTAACCATTATTGCTTCGGATGGGACGTAAAGCCATATATCCTAAGCATTGTGTAACACACATAAAAAACAACCAGTACACTTATCTTTAAGAGAAGGGGTTCATTCTGGTGTTTCTGGCATGGTGGCTGCAAAAAGTTTGCACTACAGCACCTTGTTACCGTTACAAGGTGCTACATGTGTAAAATATGTAAAATGGGTCTTATGTGTCCAAACACAGCTCCGTACACCCATAAAAAAAAGTAACAAGTGCTTTGGGACGCCCTTCAGGCGTGTACAGTGCCGTATAAGCTGCGTCTTATTATTATTATCCCATTAACTTTCAGATGTATTAGTGGCAACGGTCGCAAACGGGTTTGTTTGAGAAATAACGTAATTACACACACACCAGAAAAAAAAAATTCAATTAAGTTATTATTCACATCTTGAAAAACAGAAGAAAAATAAGAGAGGAAAACAAAAAAAAGAACATTTAAAGTTAGAATGCAAGGTGAGTAGTGGTTTTTATGAGCCCACAGCAGTTTTTACTAGACAGTGTACATCACCCTAGCATAAAGGGCAAGCCACTGCTTCAGAAAAATAAAGTTAATATAAAAGACTTTCACAACATCATGTATATGGGTGCTTACCATTAGAAGGGATTTCAACAAATCTGGATGCCAGTATAGTCTTCATGGCTGCAACTGTAAAGAAGAGAACCAAAAGGAAAGTTGTTGGAGTACTGGAGTTTTCGGTTAAAATGTTAGAACAAACATGACAAATGCTAAATACCCCATAATTTGAACAAGGTCCCCTACGGACGTCACGAGCTGTGTGTGAGTAAAGTGGTCAAGACTGACGCTTGCTGCAGCTGTTGCCAGAGATGCAGAGGATTCTGGATTTGGGGAGAAGTTTCTTTTGCAAACAGCAACAAGCAGAGGGTGATTTACCCACAAAAGACCAAAAACGGGTGCAAGCTGCTTGTTCCAAAATGCCAAAAGTGGCCACAAACCGTGACCAACTTTCATTCCATAAAAAAGTTCATAGGGAAGGTCATGTCCAAAATTTACAAATTTTTATGTTTTCCCATCGTTAAAAATGAAAACTAATCTGATTCAATGTAATTTACTTTACTTTTTAAGGATAACTTTCACTTCAAAAGTCAGTCAAAGCAGCCATATGTGAACGAATAGTAATTAAAACTATACTGAATAGAGAATAATAAAGTTAATCATATTTAATAATTGAATGACATAGGGCTTAACGCTGGCATTTCTTATCGCATCAACCTTAAATTGAGATGAGTTTTTAAAATAGAGATTTGATTGAAATTTGAAACAGTCAGTAAGGTAAAGGTAGCTTAATAAAGGAACTTTGTCATTAGACAGGGGAGATTGTTCCATAGTACCTGAGTAATGGTGAGCTGTGGCGAAAGCTTTGACCAGTAAGTGTAGGTACATTGACCATTTGCTAACTGAAATATTGAGTTTAATGACGACCCTACATTGAATGAAAGAAATGAAGGCATGCATTGCAATTTTTTAAGAACTTTCAAACTTTAAAGAATTCACTATTTAGACTCAGAAATGCAAATGGGCCAAGTTATTTTATAGTTTAACTTGAGGTATTTCTAAAGTTTCATTGTTCACACACAAAATTAATAATACAAATATAGATAGGCCAATTAATTTGTTTTTAAATCCAAAAACTTAATTCAACATTTACAACAGTTTCTTGAGCAACATTAACTTTTTACCATATGCAGTTTGAACCAATCTAACCACATTTTTAACCAGTCTAAAATAAAAATCACTCAGACTCTCAGAGATTCATATACAGCTCAGATAAGATCAGCCCTATTATTGGTTTTATAAAACAACAATGAATGGGCCTAATTAGTAATAAATAGTAATAATTAATAACAACATAAATTTTATAATAAAACAATTGTAAGCCAACCAATAAAAAATTGAATTATCATAATCATATAATTATAACTGTAGAGTGTAGTCATGGACATGGTAGTGACTAGTGTAGTATTAATTATTATTATAATAATATTAATAATTTATATCAACTATCAGCAGACATTGGTTTGCTGATAATTTACAAGGTTCCGTACATACATGACCTTTAAAATTATCACAATCCTGAAAATTGTTGAGTTAGTTTAAATAAACTTTCACAAGTGAACAAATGTCGGAAATGAACAAATGTCGGAAATGGACGCATTTACGATAACCATGATTATGATACTTTGGCTGGCCGGCGTGGGGGTAATGTAAAACGAGAAACGTAACGTTCAAAGCTCGTTAACTTTATTTCAGATCATACAAAAAATATGTAAAATTTCTACCCATGAAGGAAACAATAAAAAACCCAGTTGTCCTGAATGTTTTCATAATGCGCAAATTATTATTATTAATTATTTCATTGCAGGGTGAAATCGGATGCGCGCACAGTTTACACGTATTTTCAGATGTGTTTACTACTGTGGCAAAATGTACTCGGGCACCCAAATTCTTCACCGATTTTAAAAATGAATTCTTGTATTCGGCAACAAATGGACACTTTACTGTGACCCGAAGATTTCTGTTTTACATTCTAGGTTGTCTACACGTCGGGATGTCTTTTAGAAAACGGGGAAATAAGGGATTGAAATTAACCATCCGTCAGTTGGTATTACCTTCTTTTCAGCCCGACCAAAAGAGGAAGTTAAAGGCATTGTGGGAAAAGTCAAACTCCCCAGAATATCATAAAAATGTGATTCGTGGTGAGGGCGTCTGTGTGTTGTGAAGGCCGGAGCCGTATATAATTATACGGCTCAGGTGAGGGCGGCTTCCACAAAAACAGATACAAGCAAGAACAAAAAATAGTGGGAACTAGAAATAAACAGAAATTCTTTTTTTGGATGTAATAATAGTAATTTCAAAGTTCAGTAAAAAATTAAATAAAAATAAGAATGTCATAGTAAAGTTGTTGAGTGTGTTTTTTATTGTATTTTTAATATATCCATTTGTATGTGTTTATTGTAGAATATGTGTTTACATAGTATTAATCCTATATTTTAATTGGTCTGGTTTTTAGCTTTTTGTTTTTATTGTTAGGCGCATTGAGGAATCTGTGATTCATAATGCGCCTTATAAATGCTGTTTATTATTATTGTTATTATTATTATTATTATTCCCTTGTATGGGGTTCTCGTAAAGGGGTACCGGCCACGCCGCGGTACATGAGTCATAAAGAGCAAAGGATGAGCAAGACTCACATACCGACCATCTGTAAAGTTTTTGTAAAGTTAATTTTGGCAAGCCCCCCCCCCCCCCCCCCCAACACACACACACGTTTTTATTTAAAAGATTTAATTTTGGTTTTAACAAACTCACATGGAGGTCCATTTCTACCTCATTGCTTATACAAAACACTCTAACACAATTAATTGATTTCATTTTAATATCCGAATTCCTCCCTCCTCACTTGAACTTAAAGAAGAAGAAAAAGAAGAAAAAACACGGAGGTCAAGTTGTAGCCGACAAATAATTTACAGGAAATCTGGGGAGTCTTTAAAACGTGTCCGTCTGAGCTCGCCATCTCACTGGTGCCCGCGACAGAGCTTTAAGACCATACGGATAACAGTATACCAGCTATCTTTTCGCCCTGATCAAAACAACATTGGGAAATCGGCGGTTGATGTTCTTACCCTGGCTGTCACTTTTTTGGCGTTTATACCTGTTAAACAAATTCATAGTATTTTTGAATAATACCACATCAAGCAGGAAGCTGTTCACATTAAATCTGATTTGAAATACTTGATCGTAAGGGTTTGAATATGGCTGGTTACGGAGGAGGACAGATGGACCAACAAGGATTTTTCCAGAGTTCGTATGATGAGCAACAAGGGTACGATATGGGGGGAGGGCCCGGTGGTCAGCAGGTGCAACCACAGTATGCCGGTTATGGAGGACAGGAGGGGTGTGTGAATTATCAATAATCCATTTATGTTTTTAACATCCAACTATGATAACAACTATAGCAACCAGAAACAGGACCATTGTGTGCCATGTCATGTGTCTCTTTAGTCTTTGATTGACTTGAGACTTTGACTTTGTTGAGCACAATCTGACAATCCTGATCAACACACTGACTACTCTACTGTCACTGAGTAAAAAAACTGACCCAGTAACTCGTCATATAAACTGGGGTGCTGTACTCCTTAAATTTTTTGGGGGACATCTTCGGTAGTATGACCCAAGATGTAAATTTTTGCCAGTTACTGGGTCTACACTGTACCAAAACCATGGAGGTAAAATAGACGTCGGACTGTACGTACTCCAAGTCCAATGTTTGATGTACATGTATCATAGTGAACCAAGTTGCTAACCACCACGGCACCACCATTTCATTCATGACTTTAATTAATATTATAAAGTATATGATTTGGGTAATGATTAAATGAAAGATTAATTTCGTTATAGATGAAACTTGTGCCTTTTGGAAGGTGTCCTGCTGCATTCTACCAAGATTCTACTTCTTACTCTGTTTTTCTATTTTTTTACCCCGTTGTTGGGGGAGCAGCTCGCATAGAATTGAAGACCATTAACTTCGTCACCCTCCATCCTCACGATCGTCACATTTGTCAGAGATAGCTGGGACCTTGGCTTCTATTTTTAGCATTAGTGTGGAGTGCTATTGGAGTTAAATTTCCACTTCTTTTTTTAAAGCCAGGGCTAGGCTTAATATTTTTCGAGTATTACTAGCTCTAGTTCTTAATTCAATTTAGTTCCAAAGGATCAAAATTCAAAAATATTTATTCTGTATTCAATGATTGATCCACAGTTCATACGGTGGATATGATGAGTACAGCCAACAAAGGTATGGAGGCCAGCCGACCATGATGTCACCACAAGGTGCTTACACTGGAGATATCATGACCCCTGAACCTATGCCCTCAGGGTCAAGTGGCTACACGGACAGCTTCGAAGATGAGCCTCCACTTCTAGAAGGTACATCCTCAGCCTAGATATGCCAGAGGCAGTAAATTGTTCATTCAAAAGGGTCAAGTATAAGCGAGGTCGTTGTGAATATTAAGACAACGGGATGCTATCATTTTTATCATATGAATTTTCTGTAGATCCAGGGTGTAAGTGTAAATAATGTTTCTTGTATACTTACAGTTACTGATCTTACTGTGCTATTTTGCACCCTTTTTAGATCCAGACAGCAAATAATCAAATACAGTTACCATATTACATAACAAAATATGATTTTTTTTTCTTCCAGAGCTTGGAATCAATTTTGAACACATCTATCAAAAGGTTAGTAAAACAAAAATGCTGTGATTTAAAAAAAAATACATAATTAGGACAGTTTGTGACACAACTTATCACATGTAGTGCCTTCAACTTGTACGTACCTCTTTCATTAGTTTGACCAGTGAAAGCTTACTTGTCACATGACTGGGACAAGGGATTTGTTTAATGTGTTTAACAACAAATTTCCTGTGAAAAGAAAATCGCAGCAGGACATCCTGAGAATGTTGTGGCAAATGATTTATAAAATGGTTTCTATTCACCCCTGAAACTCCAGCCTTGAGATCGCAGGGCACAATTTCGTGGCTCTGCTTTACCGTGAAATTCTGCGCTTACAGCCTGTAGAATTATGTGTTTTATAGGGCGCCATAAATACAGAATTCCGCGGTAAGCAGAGCCATGAAATTGGACCCAGGTGGCATTAAACGGTACTCACAAAAGGCCAATATTATTGTATGCTATAACTTTGTTAAAGAAACTAAGGAATCCTCAAAAATGCCTGGTAATAACTCGACTGGGACAAGGGTTTAGTTTAAAGATATCTGTGAAAAGAAGATGATGAAGAGATCTTGGTTTTAGATGTGAAAGGAAAACCTACATCAGAGAGGGGCCAGACTGAAAACCAAATCCCCACGCAAGGCTCTGGTCTGAGGCTTCAAACCAAGGTCAACAAAGGTATAAGGCAGAGGAAAACCACTAAGCAGCCCTGACTGAATCAAATTGCTAATAACTTGTTTACTTTTCTCATCAGACGATGACAGTCTTGAATCCACTGAGGGAGACAGACCCAGCAGCCATCCATGACAGTGATCTGGCTGGACCTCTGGTATTTGCTCTGGCCTTTGGGGGCACTTTACTCTTGGTAAAGAAATAATATATCCTATTGAACTTACTCCAAAAACTTTAGTAAGATTTGATAAGACATACCAAGCTCCAGAATATTTGTTGCTTATTTCCACCATCAAGTTGTGAGCAATTATCTGTTTTCTTAGATGTCAGACTGTATGTCTATTTGCGCCTAATTTGCAGATTTTGTTACTTTTTAAAAATTGATCAAGGTGCACAGAGAGAATCTATTGGCTCAAGTATTAAATGCATTTTAGATGGAGTTTCAAATTTAATGCATTGAAACAAATTCTTGAAGAAAAAGTCTTAGTGCAGAGAATCAGTAGTTTCCTGATCAACAGATATTTTCCTCGCAGATTTTGTTTTCCTTTTTGAAATGTGATCGATGACAAAAAATATACTCAAGTCTCACCAGGTAATAATTTCCCATGATATTTCCAATGATATTGCTTTCCTCAAACAGGCTGGTAAAGTCCAATTTGGTTACATCTATGGGATCGGTGGTTTGGGATGCTTCGCCATGTGGATGTTGCTAAACTTGATGAGTATGACGGGCGTTGCAGTGGGCTGCATCATCAGTGTGCTGGGCTATTGTCTACTCCCAATGGTTGTCCTCAACTGTCTGGCTATTGTTGTTTCGTTAGAGTAAGTACTTGGACAAGTCTACCCTTTCTATAAATTTAGCTTATTTTGTCACTCTTTTTTCTAAATGAAACTTTATGGAGGAAATGATTACAGTCTTGCCCTCGATCAATGCCTTGATGCACTCGAAAAGTTTTAGTAGAATTTAAGCCTTCCCTTATCGACCCCTTACACCAACGTCACATGCGCTGGTGTCTGCCATTCTTGCCATTTTGGGAACCAATGGTAAGCGTGTTAACGCAGCATCGCCTGAAACTCGCACTGCACACGGTAAAACACAGGTATATTGACTTCCAAAATGGTGCAACCAAGATTATTGTGGAGATGACGTAAAACCAAAACAAAATCAGGTAAATTGGATTATGGAGGATTTGACATCCAAAGAAAGTTGTAAATCTTGCTCAAATGAATGTTGTTGTTTGTTTGTATATTTGTAGGAGTCTTTTTGGTACGATAGCTTCCCTGGTGACCATCGGGTGGTGTAGCTTATCAGCATCTAAGCTGTTTGTAACGGCGCTGGCTATGGACTCCCAACAACTCCTTGTGGCCTACCCATGTGCCCTCCTCTACGGAGTCTTCGCTCTTCTTACAGTCTTCTAACTTTTCTGTCGAAACCAGAGACCTTTATCATGGTACAGCATCTTTTTCTTTTTTTTCTATCCCAAATCAAGGTTAAACCAGACTGAGGTTGGAATGAAAAATGGTCAGGTTCCTTTTTGGTGTAATCACAACCATATTCGTTGTTGTTATACCATATAGGGAATATGACTGTGATTGCTGCATGAAAGAATGACAAATGTTTAAGACATGGGTCGTGTCAAAATTTATTGGCTTTGGCAGTGTCTATGGTTGGAAAATTGAAAAGTTCCGTTCTTTATTGTTGTCGTTGCTGTCAACAGACATATCCATAGCTGATGTTGCTTTATTCAAAAACTGCCGCATGACACATGGGACAAAATTTCATGGCTCTGCTTCAGCGCTTACGATCACCAATCTTCGCTTACAGGGCAAGCGCCCAATATCTGCGCTTGCCCTGTAAGCGCACACAACCTTCATATCTGGTTTGTGGGGTCCTGCTATTGTTGGTCTATTATTCCCTTTTCTAAAGAATTCTCTTCTGGGGTCCAGTTTGAACAAAGAATTCCCTTGTGGGGTCCATTGTTCCATTGTTGAAAATACCCCACAAGGGCGCTCCCGTAAGCCCAGAATGCCCAGTAACGTGGAGAGTGCACAAGCAAAAATTCCCTGCTAACCCGGGAAATACGCTTGACGTAAGTGCGGAATTCCCTGCTTCCGTAAGCGCCGATTCTTTTATTACGGTAAGCAGAGCCATGAAGTTGGGCCCCGATAAACATCAATAACTCATTCAAATTTGTTATTTTTGGGGGATATGAAAATGTTTGGGTATTCCCAGGGGGGGGGGGGGGGGCGGACACGATATTGCGCAATTCTTTCCCCGATGCTGTGTGAACGAACCATTACAAAAATAGGGGTGTTTAATTTTTACACTAACACGAATGGATTAAATTAGATAAAAGTAAGGCAGTATTTACCAATTATATATGTATAGTTTATTTGGCAGGTTTTTGGAGTGGAATAAAATGCAAATATTTGACAAATATCTAGACAAGACTATTTTGAAAATGCATTCGTCCCTCCAACATCAGGCGCATGGCCAGGCAACAGCACCATACCATTAATCAATGTATAATATTGCTTTGAACGAAAATTTCGACACCCCTAAAACAGTGTCACAAAACGGGACGAAAGTGAAAAATTGAACCATTCTACCCCTGAGATTTTTCAAGTTCTTGTTTAAATATATAGTTTTCTAACATTGTGAAGTTTTAAAAAAAAAATTCACCCATTCTACCCAATCAATTTTTATGATTTTCAAAATGTAACGTTTGAATTAAATAGTAACTTCCGTTAACGGTTTCATGTGTGGACCAGTCAGCGTCCGGAGTTTATGTGTGTTGGTATGGTATACCGAGCAGTCAGGTTGACACACAAAGGCTGCGTTTCCTGGTATGAAGCCTGGGACCAATCAGAGCACTTTATTGCTGTGACCTGACTGCATGAACAGAGATTCGACTGCATGCATGTAAGGCATGCTCATGAATGAGACGAGTATCAACGTTGATGGCGCCTTTTTCTTTTTCCGTGTCCGCCCCCCGGGTATTCCAGTCACTTCCTACTTACAAAAATGCAAGATTTAAAACTTACTTGATTAGAAAACTCATTTGAGGACAATTTGAAATTTAGTTCTAACTTTACAATTGGTAAACAGCAGACATTGTTGTCTGTTTACAGCTATGCCAAGGTTTGATGTTGTCTGACTTATTTATGTATTGAGATGGTGTAGGAGTAGTTTTTGTTAATTAATTTTTACACTGTACCATCATCAACTGTCCGTTATAAATTGGTGTACCAGTAGTTAGTGTGAATTACTTTACACTCCATCATTGACATCAACCATCTGTTTAATATTGAGCCGTTTTGAGTTTTATCAGTTGTTACTTTACAGTTTAAAAGTGCAGGGTTTAAACAACTTTGGAAAGCTAAGATAATGGAACAATTTCAAACAATGCCCTCAGAAAGATAGTGTGCAAGAAGCCACCATTTGTGCCTGCAATTCAACCATTATCTGGGTAAAAAAAACCTAAAAACTAAAAAGCAGACTATGCAATAATTCTGTTCAGTCACTCTGACAAGGGTAGTTCTTTGTATAATTTAGGGCTTTAGAAACTTCCAGGTACAATTGCACAGCTGATAAACCTCAGCATTTGCTGTTACTGGAATATTACTTGATCAACCTTAAAAGCTTAAAGCTAGCATTATGCCATTAAATTATTTACTTTAAGTTTAAGGGCGTTTTTTTTCTCTCTCTCCTGGGGGTCCTTGTATGAATATTTTTATTGCAACAATATGCATTTTTCCAAATCAAACACAAGTGTTATTTTATGCAGGCATGGTATTCTCCCTACAAAGTCTGATTTCTGATTTCTTTGCTCTTGGAAAAATCAGACAATTTATGATTAAATATCCTGAAAAGTCTTTTAAGCCTACACCATGTGTACATGTAGGTCAGCCCTTGTACTCGATAAAATGTTGCTACTTTTTTCCAAGGGCAAAATACCAAGCCTGTTTATGAAAAAGTATACCGGTACTTGTACATATACACTCAGTACTGAAGATTAATACCAGTCTTAGCTAATGACACAACTTTAGCTGTATCATTTTCTTGGATTTGCGACAGCTGTATTTTGACTAACAATTAAAAAAAACGGTGTGGTAAATATGTAAAATAAAGGAAGGGGATTTGCGAAAACTCTGTTGAGGATAAATTTATTTTGTTTCTAAAAAGGTGACTTATAAAAAGGGGAAAAGTTTAACTCAAAATATGTGTCAATTGCACTGTACATACATAAGTCACCATTATGTTGTCTTAACATGCATTAAATACATGTCAACTGTACAAACGACTCCTGTGTATTCATTTATTCTGTTAAGTTCTCTAGAATTTTCTTGCAATAGTGGGTGTGATTGAAATGACGATGCAATTTCTTGGCGAGTGAGGCTAATAAGTGGTTCTTATATAGCGCAAATATCCTAGTAGCTAGATCAAGGCGCTCTACAACATTATACTTGGACCATTCCTCAAACTTTCTGGGGAGCATACAACCCCCAAGCTAAGGGGTTATTTTAACATAAAACTATCGTGGCCCTCGCAGGTTCTGATTTATACACCTGGGCTAAGAGAAGCAATTACGGTTAAGTGCCTTGCTCAAGGACACAAGTGTCATGAGTTGGAATTGAACCTATACTCGGATGAATAGGGCTTCACAACTTGAGTCTGATGCACCAGACGGCTCTGCCACGACTTGCTATAGAAGGTCCTTTGGACCTACTTAGAGAGCCATGACAGACCAAGACAGGAAAACTTGTGTTCTGAAGTATTTGTCTTGAGGTTGTGGGTTCGAACCCTTACTGAAACAAAGTAATTGATTCCCCAACTCTGGGTTTAGTTGTGACTGGCTTTCTTTGACAGTAAAAGCAATATACGGAGAGTAGGGGATTGGAGAGTATTTTAAAGAGCATGCACAAAATTGGTTAGATCGAAAAAATTAATGTTGACAGATTTGCACACAACTTTTATGGTACGAAGAGGTCATTTTCTAGTTACTCTGATCATGGAGGAAGGAAAATACACTAGTCAAGCTGAAACTTTCACAAATTTGTTATTTCATGTATATGTTGGGTCACATAAAGTTCGGATACCGGTCTTTGACAACTACCAATGTTGTCCGCGTCCTTTAGATAATGTGAAGATTCAGTCTCGACAAAAAACTACAAAATAGGGAAATTGTACATTAAACTTGAACCAGATCAGTTTATTTGCTATGGGAGGAGAGAATAAATTATAATATAATCACTGATAATATATAAACTCTTCTGGGATCCAAATGGGCTTCGATAAGCGCCATGAATAACTCTTTAGAGACCACAACAGTTGCAGATGGCCACACGCTGCAAATGGCCACACCCGCTGCAAATGACCACACCCACCGATAATGGCCACACCCAATGATAACAGCTCCACCAAAAAAAACCTAGTCCCATTCAGCCTACAAAAAGTTCACTGTGAAGGCATCAAAAAAATTGTTTTGTTGCTTACAAGACTGTCTACCATTTCTTCAAATGAAGTAAAACTACTCTTTCACAGGCATTAGGCCTTGAAGAAAATGATACAAAATCAGCCATGTTTCAGTATTTGGTGATGATTGTAGATATAGTTTTACAAAAACTTATCCATAAAGGATTCTACGCACTGTTCGTAAAACCCTTCAACAAAGCATGAAAAGTACATGCTTGGCAATTCAAAATTAGACCATAAAAGTTCATGTACACGAAAAGATTAAATTTGATATTTCTTCTTTCATAATCATAAAAAAAGAT
The DNA here is from genome assembly GCA_023634235.1 of Pisaster brevispinus. NCBI lineage: Eukaryota > Metazoa > Echinodermata > Asteroidea > Forcipulatida > Asteriidae > Pisaster > Pisaster brevispinus. The sequence goes on along the minus strand of JAMKCF010000005.1, from coordinate 15,119,859 downwards.
GTAACTGGCTAAAAATAAATTCAACATAAAAGTTGAGAGATTTTGACTTCTTTGGAAGATTAGCGTCTCTTCTGTCTCTTCATCAAAGAGTCCCTGAGTGCAATCTGTGGAAAGGTGGAAAAAAAATAAAGGAAATAAAATTATATGTTAAGCTATAAACTACAAGCGAAACTGACTAGGCAATTTAAAACAATAATTTCGGGTTGAACAAAGACAAATTGACAAAAGCAGGACTGAACCTGCAACCTTCGGATTAACGTGACAGTGCTACACCAACTGAGCTACTTCTGCTTCCAGTTGTATCGTAATTGGATGTGATCCCTGGCTATTTGGCAGTTACAGGTTGTAAAATGGCTTCTGACTGGCACTCCCAAACAAAGATACTGACAAAGTAGGGAGACCACCAACATTGGGCTAGAAAGCCCAGTTGGTAAAGCACCAGTTTGTTAATCCAAATAAATTCAAGAGTTATGAAAATAACAAGTTTTGAGATGTGCCCCCCTTATTCATATCAAAAGTTCGTAAAAAATTGTACAGTGCAATCTCTACGATAATGTAAGATTTAATGCCTTCTTCCATTGAGCTGTATAGGAATTGTGCCAACAGGAAGTCCAGGCTCTGAGGCTCTTTTGTAAAGTTATCTGATGTCACAGGTTACATGGTCTACACTGTTCCTTGAGCCTGAAGCATTGTGCAATGCGAGTCTGATTTAAGGATAAGGTGTGAGGGAAGTACAGCAAACATGGCAAATTAGGAAACAGGCTCCAGAAAAAATGAAATTGTATCTCGAAAATACCAAATATGTTATGCATGAGTTTGAAACTGTAGCAATGCCTTAACTTGTTTAAAATACTCCAGATGTACACACAGAACAAGTACACGCCGAGATATGACGTTTTTGCGTGGAGCATTTTCGTGCGAGATACAACAGTTTTACAAAACCGAGATACAGCATTTTTGCACTGATGCGAGGATATGAAACTTTACCTGTTTGTCTCTGAAGGAGCGTTTTGTCTTGGACTTGATGTTGAACTTCTGTTTCACCATCATGAACGGTTTCTTCTTACTCTTTTCTTTGTTGGTGGTGCTGGCGTTGGGGTTCATTCGACCCTTTTTGGAGCCAAACTTCTCTCTACCCTCCCGTCCAGCCTAAGTACATTATAGTATAATAATAATAGTATACATTTTTAATGCGCACATATCCGTCACTCAGTGACGCTCAAGGCGCTTCAACATTCAGTATTTTCCTGCGAGTATTTTGGGGCAACGTTTCTGAAGAATGAGACCTTCTCCTTTACATAGCACCATGTAATGGTTTACAAGGTGCTGTGGTGCAATATGCAGCCAATCAAACCTGGAACACCAGGGCAAACCCCTTCTCTTTTCGATAAGTGCACTGGGTTCTTTTATGTGCATTACACAACACACGGGGCCAACAGCTTTACGTCCCATCCGAAGGACGAAGCAATAATGGTTAAGTGTATTGCTTAAGGACACAAGTGTCATGACCGGAACTCAAACCCACACTTTGCTGAGTCGGAAACACCAGAGCTTGAGTCCGGTGCTCTTATCCGCTCGGCCACGACACGCCAAAAAAATATATATATACATATATTTGAAAAGTAATTCCATTTATGGCACTTAACAAAAAACCCCAATTCAAATAGTTTTGTATAGTAAAGTTGGAATTGTAAATAATAATGTCATCAATTCAGGAAATTTCCAATAAGATCTTTAAGAAGATTTAAGAGCTCGTTAAGAACCAAATTTAGCTTAGCACAAAACAATTTTGTCTACCAACAAACACAGGCTACCAGCCAAAACAATGTGCCATGTGTACTGTTTGTGACATGGTTTCCTGCTTATCTCTACTAAGCAGAAACTTCTTTTTTAAGCGAAATTTGTTTGCATAATAAGCAAATTTGTGAAAAGTCCACTTAGCATGAAACAATAGAGTTGCTTAAGCAAAAAATATTGCTCAACAAATTAATGCTCTGCACCGTTTATCAGGAAACCAGTCACAAGTTGTAAATGTGAAACAGTATTTTGGCTGGTAATCTATTTCTGGTGACCCAAATTGTTTTGTGCTTAGCTAACTTTAAAGCTTAAGCAGCTCGGGCCCTGGGGTAAATTTCACAAAGATAGTCCTAACTTAGGACTAGTCCTAGGAGTTATTACAAACTTAAGGCTAGTCCTAAGTTAGGACGAGTAACTCGTCCTAACTCGAGATAAGACTAGTCTTAACTCTTTGTGAAATCCACCCCTGGTGTACACCCCTGGTGTACACCCCTGGTGTACATCACAGTTAACTGACTCCATGCCCCTGGTCTTTGCCTTGGTGCCCCTTGAAATGTTCCAGTAGAATTTTAAATTGTCCTCAATGAAGTGCCCTTTATAAGGAGACACTGCCTTGCCCATACAAGAGAAAAAGTACAGGCCCTTGGGTGTATGAGCTTACCATGACAGTAGCTAATCTTGCCTCTCTGTCATGCCTGGGTCGGCTTTGAATACCTTCTATTCTATTTAGAGACAGAAGTTCACCACTGGAGAGAAAGCAGACAAGAGATGTATTCATTTACTACTTCCTTAAATGTTCCTGCATAGATCAGTAGGATTCGTTCAAATTAAATTCAATTAAAAATACTACATTTATCCACAAAAGCAATTAAATTTCTTTGGTCAACACAAAACATGGAAATGATAACAATTATAAAAATACAGTAACTGAAATTGTCTACAAAAGTGATTACACATTGATTTCAAAACTTGATTCAACACAATTAACAAAAATAAAATGCAAACGTATTAAAATTTATACATATTATATACATTGTAATTATAAAATCTTTTACTAGGATGAAATTTAACAAAAGTAAACATTCCAGAAAACTGGCTTGTGGGCCTCAGGTCCACTTTATTCTAGACCAAGAACCTCCCAGATATTTACAATTCAAGAGGCTTTCAGACTTGGGTACAAGCAACAGGCTTGGACATAATGCGGACTGTTTCTTTCTCCCTTTAGTGATAGCTTTACTTCTTTTAAGAGAACTTAAAAGGCTAAAGGCGACTTTGAGAAAATCCTGAAATCATCAACAATTCTGAGAAATCACATGCCTGCTTTTAATAAAACAATGTAGCACATTAATAATCTTCCTTCTATTCATGATATACCGAAAAGGTTTATCTTAAGGTTGGAAATTAAGAGCACCTCACAAAAAACAAAGCAACAAACAAAACAATTGATACATGTCCTTTTTAGAAATTTGCACAACAGCATTTCTATTTGTTTAATCTTTCTGGTATTTAAACCAAGGGAGCTGCAAAAGCGACTCGAGTAACCCATAGTCCTGAGAATATCTGTGTGGAGAAGATGATCCAGAAATATTCAGTTTCAGATGTGGGAGAGAAACCCCAAACAAGGAAAAAGACACACGCAATCAGGTAAAGACTAAAAACCCAGTCCACAGGCAAGCCTCCGGTCTGCGGCAGGATTCAAACCGTGGTCCACAGAGTTGAAATACAGGGCAAGATACCCACTGAGCCAAACCGATCCCTTACCTCTCTTGGTTGATTTCCACATGTTTCCTCTTTGTTCCACGTTTGTTTCCCTTGGATCCTTCCAGCTGCTTGCTAAGCTGATGTATCTTAATATCCTAAACACAACCCCCCCAAAAATAAATAAATAAATAAATACATGAATTCATATTCTTCCAAATATTCGTCCTTTTTAAACTCAGGCAACATTTATGATTTACATTACAGGGAAGCTCCATTAAAGAAAGAGGCTAAAATGAAACATCCTTTTCATCTGACAAGTCAAACCTGTTATCTCCCTGTAATTCCTTTTCCAAACAGTGGACATAATTGGATCACCCACAAAACAGTAGGGCTGCTAACTGCCCCAGGCAGATTAACAGCTCATCCATTAAGTTTAATGACCTAAGTAATTCAATGTAAACACACCTAATTGGTGAAAAGGATGAATAGTTTCCCGAGTTTTGGCCACAAAACTCGGAAATTCTTTAATGGAGCTTTCCCCTAATGATTTCTACATCTTCAAAACGAAATTAGAGAAATTAATGAACTCTTCCAAAAACCATAATTAGGCCCTTTCAAACATTGTAAAAAATGTCATACACTATTACTACCCCTGATAATTGGGTCTTTAAGCTTTTATGAATTTATAGATAAGTGTCTTGCCAAAGAACACCAAGTGTCAGGACCAGGATTCCAACCCACTTTCTGATGACTCGGCCATCAGAACTTGAGTTCGATGCTCTAGACCACTCCACCACAACACACTTGCAACAACAATAACTGATAAGAACCTAAACTCTAATATGAAAAAAAGCATATTTTCAATCAGATAAAAAAAAACCTAGAGTGTTAACCTTGAAGTCTTGTTGTGACAACAGTCTAGTCTGGCTTATGGCAGCGGCTCTGGCTCTCTTCTCCTCAGCCGTCAAGTTCTCAGCAGGATTCGACTCCTGGGCTTCCCCTTCTTCATCTGAGGAATGAACGACGTCGTGCCAGCTTCCGTCAGAGTCGGAATCGCTTTGATCTGAAACCTCTCCATCTGCGAAAAAACAAAACAAAAACAACAAGTTTCAAACAGTTGTAAATGTTTTCAGGATTTGTTCCATGTGATTGCTTCCAATTCTTATTTAAAGGTATGTGCCTTTCATCTGTAAAATTAGTAAAGATAATAATAACAGAATGGGATAAAATACAGATGTGGCATCTCTTCTTATAGCTGTGCTGGGTGATGTGAGGGTAGCTTCAAAAGAGAAGGAAGAAAAACAAGAGGTATCAGGACTTGGTCAGGGAACTTCAACAATTTTGGCAAGTGAAAGTGAAAAGTGAAAGTAATTCATGCAGTGATTGCATCATTCCAATGGAACTGGAGAAACCTCAAGATCAGATTTGCACAAATGAGGTTAGATGTAATGCAAAAGACGGCGCTCTTGGGAACAACGAGGACCTTACAAAAGACTCTCAAGATCTAAGGCTACGGGATGCCATAACCCACCATAACAGATGTAAATTGAATATCACACAGAAAAGATATTTGGCAATTGTGACAGAACAAAATTTAAAATACTTCTCTCCATTGTAGTTCTCGAGAAGATTACAAAATCAACAGTGTGTACAACCAGTTGCCCCCTTGGTCTTAGTCTTGGTGTCCCTTCGAAAGTTTCCTATAGACTTTGAGATTTTCCAATGGAAGTGCCCTTTGCAAAATGAAAATGGCCTTGCCCTCTCAAAGATGAAATTCCATGTCTGAGTGTGAATGTGCAGTAACTTTTCCACCTGGCATCAATGCTGTATGACATTTTAAGAATCAAAACGCACCTCCTTCTTGGTTCTCTTCAGGTAGCACCTCAGCGCCTGGTATGAAATCCTGGGCTACTGACTGACCGTACTCCTTGGCCCTGATTTCAACACTATGCTCAGTGGGTTTGCCCTGTCGGCAAGGGAGAAAACATAAACACGGGATGAAATCAAATATATATTTAAAGTGTGCCTTTGTTAGCAATGTCCTAGGAGATTGGTTGCTACTTCTGGCTCTGTGGAAGAGATAAACCACAGGGACAAACTTGAAGTCATATCAATAACAATGATATCTGGATTTATATAGCGCCAAATTACCAATGGATGCAAAAGCCAAAAGTAAATACAGCCAAAAGTAATGGCGGCAACCAACTACAAGCTGGAGTACAGGTAAGTCTTGAGACCCTTTTTAAAGGACAAAACAGTCTTAGCGTTTTTGATGGGGACAGGAAGACCGTTCCATAGGCGGGAGGTAACAGTGGAAATAGCTATGCCACCATCTTGTGTTGTGGCCGCAGCCTTGTTATTACAGCAGTCTTGCCATAGCTGCTTAATGCAGCTTCTTGGCTTTTTTTCATTTCATAGGTTTCCTATTAATGCAAAACACTGCAGGCCTCGAAATAACCCACAGCAATTGCCGTGGTGCCCTGGGCTTTTACTGTGGTGCCCTTTGCAAAGTTCCATTACAAATTTACATTTTACTCATTGAGTGCCCCTTACCAGAGAATTGCCGTGCCCCTTCAAGAGCAAAGTTCAAGGCCTGCACTGCATGGAAAACGGCCATTTGATAAATTAGTTTGATTTGAAGATACAAAAAAGCAGAACGAAAAGAAGAGAATGGGCTTCCCCTTCTCTGTCCGAGGCTGGCATACACTTAAAACAACAAAAACTAAGTCTTCCTAAAGTCCCTTAATTCACCTCTCAAAGGCAAATCTCCAGGCAGATACCTGGCATTTTAAGCAGTCTTTTGAGTATTTGATTGTCTTACCCTATCTCTCTTATGAAGCATCTCAGGATTGATGCTTCTGAACAGCTGTATGAGAGACCTAGCAGCGTGAACCACAGCCTTGTTGCGGTATGTCTTGTACTGCACTAGATCCTGAAGGAGGTCTGCACCCATCGCCAGTGGACATCGACTGCAGATTTCACGCACTGCATTCAGACTGTAACCAAAATATTAAAAAAAGGATATTGACATCTATTTTAAAATTCCATATAAATTTGCAACAAGAAAAAGATGTTGACGGTTTTTTTAAGATTCCATATAAATTTGTAGTCAGACAATGAGCATTCATACTCCACGCAAAAAAAACGAAGCAAATTTTGGTGACACAAACAATCAGTACATGCCGTTTTCCGGACGCAAACAATATTTACTTCATTGTTGCAATTTGCAGAAATTATGAACCACGCATTAGTGTTTTTTCCCCGGCCTTTCACCAGTGTGGACCTGGTTCAAATTCCAGACCAAATTGTAAGTTTGCTTATCAACTCAACTCATTCTCACAAATTCTCAGAATCACCATCTGTAGTTCGTACACAAATTACAGACAGAAGTGAAAACATTCCAAATTAATTTGGGAGCAAGTTCTTGAAAAGTTGTAGAAAGTGAGGTTTGTCAGTAACATTAGTTGACTCACCCTACAGCCATGACGTCACTGGAGTTCCTCTCTGTGACAAAGTTATTGACGATTGTCCTGACCATTGTTTCAATAATGTCTGGTGGTACCAACTCATGTGTGGACTGGGCAGCAAACAGCAGTACCTTGGTCACCTCTGTGTAACAAGTTTGAACAGACAAAAACATTGTTTGTATAAGGCAACACATGACTTGTATCTTACTTATCAGGCATGCAACTGCAGTTTGTCGAAAACTAAGAAGAGGGAAAAGTCATGCAGAATAAGACTATGTCCTGTAGTTTTTTCAATTTTCAACGGCACAGCTGGGAAACCCAAAACAAATAATATCTTTAAAGATAATTATGTGTCCGTCTGGGAGGGCAAGGGATAGTTCTAACCTCGTTGATGTGGTTGGACAAAACGCTGCAGAAACGGGTAGAAGTTGAACAGGAACAGCTGATTGATTCCGACCAATCGTGAGACCAGGTTCATCATCATCAGCTTGACCTCAAACCTCTCGTTGGACGACTCCAGCTGCCTGAAAAGCTTCTCCGCAAAATCTGATTGGACGAAGACGGAAGGCAAATAGTGAGACGATAATAATAATAGAGACTTAAACGGTGCATTTATCTGGAAACTAATCAAGGCGCCTACACAAAACAAGCAGTGTGATAAACAAAAGTTATGTTCAAGTCTCAGTGAAGTGGTAGGGAGTTTATTCCAAATGGCAGGTGTGACCTCAACAAAGGCGTGCTGACCTTCTCAGAGCCAACACTCCTTCCAAAAAGAGATTTTCAAATGGTTGTACAAGCAATAATGACAAGAAACATCAAAGACACAGAAATGCGAACAAAATGCTTTGACGCCATGGGCAAATATACACAGTGCATTATGAATAAATGATACGCATGGTGCTTTGTTCCTGAAAGGGCATGACAATGGCCCTTTGGACAGGGCATTGTCAAACAAGAAACACAAATTTGTACTAGGACATCTCAAAGGGCACTAAGGCAATGATAGGGATCATGGAGGCAATTGCCTTTGTTGCCTTCATGAAGTATCAGGCCTCAACTTTAAGTATTTGAACAATTATTTCATTATTAGAAATACTTTTCCATCAAATTAATTCAGATGAAAGTTAAAACATACTTTGGGGATCATGGATGAGGTGAAGTGCTGAAAAGTTGAAGACAAGCCGCTTGTTCCTCTTCTTGTCTTTCTGTAAACGAGACAACAATTAAACTTCATGTAATACAAATTTAACTTTAATTTTGATCCTAATATTCTGCTTTTATATAATGAAAACAAAAACCTTAGTATTATAAAATCAATACGATTACAACACTGACCATACTTTTAAACTTATTTAGTGTGACATTTTTGGCAGAACCAAAAGATCAATTAAAACAATTCTGATTAAGAAATGTGCTCAGTTGCCATCATTGATTACAGTCTGTTGATTACAGACAACTGTCTTGCCAACCATGCTAACAAGCAAGGCATGATATTTGGCCCTTTGGGGGAAAATATGACAGTTTTATTGAGTACCAGGGCTGACCTGTTCATTATGCTCATTTGTACAGTATGGTATAGGCTTTCACAGTATTTGCTGAATTTTCTGAGTGCAAAACAAAAAAACCATTAGAAATCAGATCAAAGTAGAAAAAAATATCATGCCTGACTAGCATACACATCACTATTTTATCAAAATTGCTTACAAATTTGCTTATTGTTTTATCTTAGGTTTGGAGGGAACACATTTTTGTATTAAAAAATGTTAAATCTGTGTGAAATTATTTTTGTAACAAGAGGGAGACTTGCAAAAACTTAAAATCTAACTTCATTATGACAGTCTTTTTTGTTTAGATTAATAGTTCAAATTTTAGATTATTTATTTAGATCAACATATCAAAGTTATTTGGATCTACCCCTTACATCATGTACATGCTGATAGTCTCGTTTGGATTGATGTATTGTACTTTACCTTGATGATTCTGAGAGCCTTTTCAGTCTTTTTCTTTCTCTTCCGTGTTTTCTTGTTGATTCGTTGTGCCATGAGAAGTGTTCTTGGTGTTGGTGCTTCATCCTTAGTTTTTAGAGAAAAAACAAACAAAACTAATTGTAAATATCAAGTTATAAACCACGAGGGAAACTGACTGGGTAAATCTTAAAATAATTTGGGCTGCTTGAACAAAGAAACATTTACTACAGAGGGATTTGAAGCAACGACCTCCATTTTAACGTGCTGGCGCTCTACCAACTGAGCTATCCAGCCATATGCTAGCAGTCTCACTATTTTGTCATTTGAACCAAGACCTCTGGTTTAACGTGACGGCGCTCTACCAACTGAGCTATCCAGTCTTATGTTGGTGGTCTTCCTATTTTGACAGTGTAGGTTTATTTTCAGGGAACTTTCTGCGGCATCAGGGCGAGTTGGTAGCTCTGCATTTCCTCTTCTACTTACGTCAGAATCGCTGTCGCTGTCATTTTTGTCCTCATCGTCTGAGCCTAAAAAGAACTTCAGTGCCGCAACAACAATCTATACAACAGGGAAGAACAAATATAAAAAGTTTATATGATTGCTTTCGTGCTACACCCTGTTGATCATCTGCCGATCACTGGTGGCATGTAAGCCAACCAACCATAGCAGGTGAGAAAACTGTGCCATCAAGTTGTGCTCAAAGCACTCACAATTGGGAACCATTTAATGCACCATCTAACCACTGACCAAATACAGAATCCAAGGCTAGGAAGCTGTTTGCAAATCATCTGCAAAATCTCCCAGTAACTGCTGACGGTGCCGATTAAACAGATGCTGCACTGGTCGTGGTAGATTCTGGACAAACATGTTCCGGATGGGCTTGATTGCTAGTCCAGCCTGTGAGTGTGGAGCTGCCCACCAAACAGCTGCCTACATCATATCACCACTGACTGCATTTTTCACAGTTGCCCTGGCGAGAGGTCCCTAAAGAAGCTAGACAATCTGACCACACAATGGCTAATTGACACCAATTATATATATTTTTATTTGAATATAACAAACCTCATTACTGAAAGGTTAAGACACCATTGAAGGAGTTAAATAAATCAAAACAAAATCTCACCTTTGTTATCTTAGAGAAGCATGCTGTAACAATGACGTTGACCGTTTTTGTGTCTCTCCTGCAATAGATAAAAAAGTTGTCATCAAGTCACTTGGTCAAGTTTCAAATCCCTCAGGTCAAGTCTCAAGTCAGTAAAAGGTCAAGAGTCAAGTCCCCCAGGTCAAGTCTCAAGTCCCTCAGGTCAAGTCTCAAGACCCTCACGTCAAGTCTCTAAGACCCTCAGGTCAAGTCTCAAGTCTCTCAGTTCAAGTCTCAAGACCCCCAGTTCCAGTCTCAAGACCCTCACGTCAAGTCTCTAAGACCCTCAGGTCAAGTCTCAAGTCTCTCAGTTCAAGTCTCAAGACCCCCAGTTCCAGTCTCAAGTCCCTCAGGTCAAGTCTCAAGTCCCTCACGTCAAGTCTCTAAGACCCTCAGGTCAAGTCTCAAGTCCTCCAGGTCAAAAGTGTGAACATGTTTTATTTAAGGAAAGTTTAAATTTACACTCTGAGAAGGATGAAATACATAACATGCAGTCACCCTGCAAAAGTAAACCCAACAAGACTCAATACCTAACATTAAGGTATCAGAATGCAATGCGACAGTATAAATTGTCAATAAAGGATACCTGAATCACAAACCAGGGCCCAATTTGATAGAGCTGCTTAGGCACACAACACCGCTCAGCAACTCACTAATAACCCCCAGAAAAAGAGAGACTTTCAGCACGAACTCCAGTACCATCTGTTCCTCTTTGTAAAGGGGAATCAAAACATAGCACAGTTGGTGCATGCCTGTGCAGGCTACACAATGGAATGTCTGGGTGAGCATACGTGTCAGCCAGTCAACTGACCGTGTAAAAAGAGGCGCTGAAGTTGTTCTGGGCATTTGCCAACGTCTGTCCTAAGCCAGTTTGGAAAAGTTTGGCGCGTATGGACATCATCCGTTATGAAGTGGATAAGAGAGCTCAGTGAAATTGGGCCCAGGTTTCAGGAAGGTGCCATTCTTACCAGACGTTTTTCCCATAGAGTTCCACCATGATGTCAAGAGACATCTTACCAGCGGCCGCATTACTGTCCCTCAGCATTGTGTACATGAAGTTCTGAAGAGTCTGCCGCAAAAATTTGAAGAAAAAAAAAATTACCCAAAATATAAACACTCTAACTTCTTCTAAAAACATTTCAGCAAGAAAGGGAAGAGGTTTGGGAATTGCAGAACTGTATTCATAAATGGATTAGTATCTTAATTTTCTTAACACTTCCTCTGTGTGGCATCACTACGAAAGCACTGGGGAAACATCTCGATCTAGATCAAATAGGCACAAATGTGAAGGTATTGCTGCTACAGAAGGCGGCGCGTTTGGAAAGAGCGAGGATCCTGCGAAAGACCCTCGAAATCTAAGGCTGATGTAGCCCAACTCAAAGAGTTATTGGCACACAAGAGTAAGTTATTCTGCCTTGGACCAGGGCACTTGTATGTGAATTGGGTTTTCAGTTCCTATCCGACTACAAGGATTTCCCCTTATAAGGGTTTTCCTCCCACATCTAAAACTTTGAATTTCTTCATTGTCATCTCTACACAGGTATCTTTAGGCATGCAGGTCACAGTGACAGCCATTTTTAGAGTTCCCTTGGTTTCATTACCACAAAGATTTAAAGAAAAAGAAAAGAAAAAGAGTGTAACCCTTTTGTGGGTTACCACCAACAGACTCCCTTTATCCTTTCAAATAGAACACTCACCGTATTGACTTTGTTGTCTTTATGCTTCTTGTTGAGTTTCTTAATGTCATTGACGATGTGAATATACAGCATCTTGCGTAGCAGCTTGTCCTGGCATCGCAGTAACCCAAAGAACAACCCAAGGAGGCTGGTGGGTTGAATCAGTCCCTTATTGCGCAGCAGGATCAGCCCCTTACAAAACGTCTGGTAAATAGAGAAAATTATATGAACTTTAATGACTGCGGAAAATGTCTTGATAAGAGGCCAGACTATCTTCCTACTCTATGACTCTATTTTGGTTTAATTTTAGCCCTTATCTGCCTGTTTTTACATTAAGCCTCCTGTAAACCTACCAAGTCCGAATCCTTCTCAAAATCCATCTCATAATTTTACTTGAATTTGATTTACAGTACTTGTACTGTACCCACAGCTATCCATCCTTTAGTGTTTTTAATGGGATTGTTCTTTTGTGTCATTTTTTGTCTATGGATTGTTTTTCTTCTATGGTCACCTTACCAGATAGTTTAGATTATTACATAGATAGGGTTTGAGGTGCCTATCTCCTGAATAGATCAAAACATTACTGAGAACAGCAGGGTTAGGCTTCTAGTCACTATACCTAACTATTAGTTTCATACCTACCCACAAACAAGCACCCACTGAAGGACAAGTCGACAGTTGTTGACATTACCAAAAGTAATAGTGAGTTGGGTTAAAGTGCACTTTGATTTAATTATTTTGTGTGATCTGTAAAGTTGTGATCTGTAAAAGTTTTCACTCGAATTGTTCGTTTACAATTGGGAACAAAAAAGAAGGAACGTTACCATTCTCATCTCTGGGTCCAAGACTGTGCTGTGCCTCTGCAGAAGATCAATGAGTTGCTGTGGAAACTCTTCCAGCTCCTTGGGGTAACACTGAGATATCTGCACAGAAAAGAGAACCACACGACAACAAATTTGATGAAAAATTACCACCCACCAAAAACTAATAATAATAATCTTCTTAATAATAATATTAAGACAGTTCTTATACACCACAAGCGCATATATCAAAGAGGTCTCCCTAAAAAGAAGAAGAAAAAAAATCAACGAAGAAAGAGAGCAATCAGGGCCCAAATTCATAGAGCTGCTTAAGCAGAAAATATTGCTCAACAATATTCTGCTTAGCAGAAATGAGCAGGTTACCAGTCACACATGGTACATGTGACATGGAATTTGGGCTGGTAACTTTATTTTTGTAAGCATAATTTCGCTGTGCTTAGCTACAGTTTGTACTTAAGAAGCTCTATGAAATTGGGCCCAGGATATTAATAAATATAAACAATGAAATACAACGTCTCCCCAGCAGTCAAAATCCACGACCCCAAAGTGGAAAAGAAAATTGAAAGCAAGGAGGAGCCCAAAAAACAAATCACGAAAACACAAATTAAACAAACGAGTTTTGAACAGTATTTTAAATTGATCAGTAGTTTCAGTCAGTACATAAAACACAACTGACATTTGTAAAATGCCAAAATCATACACAGTTTATGTGCTCTTAGGGCACAACAGCTCAACGAGAACACATTTAGTTAACTTCTGGTGGCAGGCCTCCTGAAATAGATATGACTTCAAGAGTTTCTTGACAGTGATGAATGCACTGTTCTTGATGTGTTCAGGTAGTTTATTTCACAATTTAGGGGCACACACCATTAAATGAAATACAGTGAGTTCTGGGCTCAATGTGTGAGTGAGAGCTGGAAGATATTAGCCGTCTCTGTTCCAAAAGAATCTGAAGTGTGTCCAAGATTTCTAGTTGAGCCTGTTCATGAAGTGCCTTTAAAACAAGTGTGAGAATTTTGTAGTTGATCCCCTGTTCAAAATGTGGTGGTAAGTCTGTCTAAAGCTTAAAAAGGCAGTTTCATTGTTAGGCTGAAAAAAGAACTGCCAGTGGGCATTAAAGCTTAGTGCCGATACCAAAATTTACCATTATGATATATCACCAGGAATACAAAACGATATACAATCTAGTAATATTTTTGTCATGATAAAAACTGTCTCAAACCTTGGACAGTCAATGTATTGTTTGTTTGGTGAGGGCAACATCAGACTACGAAAGTTCAAGAGAGGTGCATCTGCTATTGATGAAAAACAAAACAACGTGTCTTGGCCAAAAACCTGCATGTTAAACTGTGCATCCAATTTTCCTTTGGCCTGAACTCACACACAGCGTGGAACAAGCCTTGCTCAAGCCTTGCTCTTATTCATGCATCAACGTCAATCAGGAATGACAAGTTTACTTCGACAAATTAAAAGTTTTAGGTCTTGAACAAAGAAAACACTTGACTCCCTACCTGACAGAAGAACATGACCAACTCTATGAGGTTCTTTGAGTTCTGTGTCGGTTTCAACTGGAAAATCTCTAAGTTGGACTCATAGTGGCGATACTGTTGAAGAAACTGTACAGGAAAATCAGAAAGAAACACAATCATTTTTCGTACATAATTTTTGCTAAAAAAATTCAACTAAAGGTTTATAAACCAGCCAGTCTGAAATATAGGCACTAGGAATATATGAATAGGCAAAATAAATAGTAAGACCGTTTTGAACGATCATGGCTCTAAAACTAAACACCAGATTTTTAGATTTCAAATGCCAGATTACTTCCTAAGGCAAGGTGTAGAGTGTGTATTTTATCAGACTGCAAAGTTTTGGGAAAGCCTTATAAAAGGAGGTCCAGCTAATCAAAATTAAGTAAAACAATGATTAACGTCTAAAAAATCACATCTTTTGACTTTATAATAATTTTCTTGTAAAATATTTTGCTGTGTAGCAAATATTTTGCTGTGTTATTATTAAATTATCCTTAACATCAAAGTGGTAGGCCAGTGCTAATGTATAGATAGTCCAAGTGTACTGCTAACTAGCAGTACAGGGACAGTAGTTCTACTATAAAACTTAGTTTTATAGTAGAACTGTCCCTGTACGGCACTGCAGTACACTGGGTTGGTTAGTGCATGCCGTCCATACAACAAACGGGTATTGGTCAACTCAGTCCGAGTTCAATTCAGTCCCAGTCAACTAACCAAGTCAACTCGGTCCGAAGTCATCTCGGTCCGAAGTCAACTTGGTCTTAACGGAGTAGGCCCCCCTATTGGCAATGTAAAAACATAGTAAAAACATAACAAATTTGAGGCATAGTATCATATTAAATATGATTCTACCTCCATGATAAAACAAGCACTACAAATTACAAATTACACATCCTCACTTAATGATCCTGCCGAGTTATCAACGTAAACGTACAACTTCCAAAGCCTATGGAGATTTTTCTAAATTAAGTAATGTATTGCTTTCCCTAAATAGATTTTGTATTCTTTATTTTTGTTTTAACTTATTCAAATGTAAGTTTACTTGAAAGTTTTGTTTGTATTATTTTCAACAAAACATTTTCCTCAATCGTCCTAAATTAATTTTCAAATTATTTAATAATTAGTAGTACTACTATTTTGATATTACTTATTTTATGTGGTTTTCTTATTTTCGGAATAAGAAAAACCATCCTACAGTTTTACACAAACTGCAAAGGGAAACATGTCTGACACAGACTGCAAAGGAAAGAAATTTTCTACCATATTTTAGTCATTTTAGTGTTTCACTTTAGTTTACCTACTGCATGCTTTAGACAATAATTAGAAACATGTCTTTTTAAATGGTGATTATTATTCATTTCTAAGATTACATATAGGCCTAGTGTTTAAGCGCACAATGATACATCGGCGCAATACAGCCAATTAGTAACTAAAAAAGTATTACTTCCCGCCACTTCCCTGTCAATGTCATTCATTGTCATTCGTCAACCACTATTTAAATGTTTGGACAGGGTTGACACAATGGGTATTCGACACAATTACCAATTGACTTTGGACCGAGTTGACTTCGGACCGAGATGACTTCGGATCGAGATGACTTCAGATCATTAAACAATACATTACATTGTACATACAGCCGCTAGCACCACTTTGGCAGTTTGGCACTAATAACAAGTAACCGAAGTAACACTTGACTAACATTAACAATCATTAACATCAGCCATAACACAGTGCAACGAACGGCGCAGCAGACTCAGCTCAGCAGAGTCCATACAATACAAATTAGAAATGAACTAACCTCTTCAACGTACGACTGTGGGTCCCTCTTGATTAGATTCTGCAATTGCGGGAGATTGTTGGGAAGTTGATTCCTATTTCTGTCACTCATCTTCACTTCTTTCAGTGACAGAATTCCTGCGAATCCTGCCAAAGACTGAATTATTCTCACTCTGCACGTGGAATTGTGTTAGCGTTTGTACGTGTGTTGAAATGAATGTCAGACAACTCGACCGGTGGACAACTCGACGGGTCGGACAACTCGACGGGTCAGACAACTCGACGGGTCGGACAACTCGACGGGTAGTCCGTTCAAGCGTCAGACAGCTCGACTTTTGATCAGACAACTCGACGGGTGGATGGTAAATCCGCATGACGTCTGGCAGAGTGGGGCTGTTCAGCACGGGGGACGATCATGTACCGACTGGGCACGCACGGGCGTCCACGGGCTGGGAGTGGGCTCGCAGACTCGCAGGGGCCCGGGGGGACACGCAAAGACGGCGGGGTTGTCCGGAGATTTACGTGAGGCGCCAGCTGACTGCGAACGGGGCCGGGCGTACACACAACCTCTTATGACACTGGCGAGCAATTTGGCAAAGCATGCGACTTGAATAATATGTTTTGTGCGATTCCAATCGATTGGCAGACTATTTAATTTAATATTGTATTATTAATTAAAACTTATTTATCTTTATATAACCCTGTATTGTAGTTTTGTGCCAGTGAAAATGTGTAATAAAATAAATCTTCGGAACATTAATTCATAAAACTGTCAGGGCGTGCTGATGACAAAGTCATTCTTTTCCGTTTAATATTTCCAAGAAGTGTAAAATGTGTTGGCATATGTAGTATTATACAAAGGTAACTTTATATTTATTGTGAATTCACTGCCGTCGAGTTGTCTGACCCGTCGAGTTGTCTGACCCGTCGAGTTGTCTAGGCGATCCGTCGAGCTGTCTCACTGTCGAGTTGTCTGACCCGTCGAGTTGTCTGACCCGTCGAGTTGTCTGACCCGTCGAGTTGTCCGACCCGTCGAGTTGTCCACCGGTCGAGTTGTCTGAACTCCGTTGAAATAACCAACAGCGCTCATTTCGTGTTTCTCGTTCAATGTAACGTAATGAAGTCTGGTAGTCAAACATTAGGATTGCACATTATTAGCCTAAAGAGGGCGCTAAATTTAAAGGACATTATAGTTAGGAATAATAAGAGCTTTTGATTGGTCACAGAAACTAAATGATGGGAGCGATACCTTTATGGTCAATGTCAACATCAATGATGTGGCGCGCTTGTCCGATCAAAAACTACAGTCGAGTTAGTGTTGTAAAGATCGACGTGGAGTTTAAGTTCAAGAAAGTTTGATTCTTTGCGAAAATTTGTTTTGATTTTCGACGATTTCGGAGCCCACGAGCAACTCAACATGCACGACGGTGGGGGTGCCACGAATCCTGTGAAAATCTTCGCAAATATCTTCATTTCTTTCGTCGGAGCGGGCGGGCTTGGACTTCCGTTCGCTTTCAAGGAGGTAAGGCACTGTGGTAAAGAGAGGTTGACCAGTTATGATAAATGCTTCACAAGTTGTGATATACATGTAGTTTTTCAAAAATTTCAATTACTTTAATTGCCTTATTGTGTTGTGTTATTCAAGTTATTGTCAAACAGTATCACATTCACAATTCACGTGGTTTATAAACGGTTTTGGTTTATCAAATGTTATATAATATAGGGGTTTCATGTGAAAAAAATGTATGCTCCCCACTGCATCAAAATGAGTACCATTGGAAAGGTATATATGTATGGAGTATTTTAAACTTTGTTTGAAGAAAATCGGACTTTTCTTTCTTGAGATATATATTTTTTTTAAATAATTTTTTTTAGTTTTTTTCGACTGACCATTGCCATAGCATAGGGTATATGGAAGGACACAGCACCATTTTGTAGTAGAAGTCATTTTTTATAAAATAGCCTTTTTATATAGGAGGCAAAAAAAGTAAATTTGTTGATATCATCGCTATATTTTATCCGATCTCTACCAAATTTTCACAATGAACTATGATGCACAAATGCATTCAAATCCAGATGGGTTCCTTGACTGAATTTTGAGTGTTGCCATGGAAACTCAACATTTAATTCAAATAAACAATATGTCAATATACGGCTACGAGAAAATACAAAATTGCGAAAACAATTGCAAAACTTTCAGTACCCTGCCACCACTTTTTCACTACAAAAAGGAAAAAGGGAATATTTCATTTAGTAAATTAGATGCTATTTTTATTTCATAAACGACTGAAAAAGACGTGGCAGGATACGAAACAGGGAATTTAAAAAATAAACAAAACACCGAGGAAACAAAATAGAAAAATGTTTGACAATTTTTATCGATTTGGTCCAACAAATTAACTATAATCTCAAAAAGATATTTGCTAACCCATTTTGGATAACAACATTTAAACAAATCATTACCAACATTAACAAATAAACTGAAAGGTATTGGAAGAAAAGCTAAGCTAAACCTTCCTTTTACCTCTTGATTTTGCGGCTCTTGGTGCATCATGTCATTGTCACTTATTTCAAACAAACTTTCAGACAATCAACGCACATTTTGCGTGATCGGTTAATATAGTCAGCTCCCCAACTCAACATGTATCCTGTAAGCGCACAATGACACAGGGACTTTGACCAGGGATTGGTGAAAAGTTCCTGGATGTTAAAATTTGATCGGCCCGCTTGGAACACACCATTTTAAAAGGGGTGGAAGCATGGTTTGTTCTCAAAAAATAACCGTAAATAAAAGATAAAACTGAAGTATAATTATGACTTTTGAAAATTAAAGCCCAAACAGGTGGAAATAAAGAGATTAATATGATCTAAAATGCCGCTGAAATCCTTTTTTGTGTGTAACTTTTGTAATTCCCGGCCGATTTTTTTGTTCGACCCCTCAAAATATAGTCCGTTAACCTCCCTATCATACCCTGATTTTTCACAATGGTACGACCTTCGCAACCCGTGCGCCTGCCGAGTCAAAGGCGAGTGACATGGAGCGGCGCTCAACAAAAACTCCCCCCGTCGCGTGCACCCGTAGAAACCCCCAATTTCGCTAATATTTTCACTCTTTCTGACACTGTAACTTTGTTAATTCTGCTTGTAATGTATTGAAACTTTCACAGATTTGAGATAAGGTATTCAGTAAAAATATCAGCGTTACAAATTATATGTCGGTGATCAGGTTTTTTTAATAATTATTTTTGATAAATATCGAGTGCTTTGCACCGCGAATTGTCGGAACGAATTCGTGACGTCACTGAAATGCCTAATTAATAATATTATATTTTAATTTAGGTGCGAACAAATCTAACTCGGAGCTCTTCCCTCCTGACCTGACCTCTATTGAGTGTTGTTCCTTGAAAGGAGCTGTTCAATCATTGTATCAAGATCAAGTTAATAATAATATTATTTTAAATAAGTATTAGTTAAGTAACAACAGTAGCACTTTCAATTTCATGTATTTTTATTAACATATTTCAGGCTGGAATCCTAGAGGGGGTGATAATTCTGGGCTTTGTGTCTGTAGTAAGGTGAGTCTTCATTACAAACATGGTGACATTTTATCTAAATTTATTGACCCTTAATTTATAATTTAATTAATCCAAGTTTTTTCCTCTATTTCCAATTGGCAAAGTGAGTGATTCAGGGGAAGAATTGGGGCCAGAGGGGTAGGCTGCGCCAAAACACCAGGTGCCTGCCACAGGCAGACAGGGTCAGGCATTCCAATCTAAATAAAATACCCCCAAATTAGGTGTGGAGTGACAGAGGAGAAGAGGATATGGGAGGATTTAGGCCAAACACTAGCCAAACTACCCAGTCTGTCGCCTTTAAACTTTAAGGGGTGTTTAATGAAGTGATCTTCCTTAGCACCTATTCACCGTCTGATCTTTGACGTGAATTCATGTTAAATAATTCAGCTGTAATTGGTCATGTCATCTGAAGTAAGTTTCATTCTCGGTATTAAAGTCCGGGTCCTAATTATGGTAATTAGCCGCTGTGGTGGCTTGATCGAAATGCAAACAAGGGTGGAAACATATGATGCCCATAGCAATGCCCTTAGCGACAGCTGTAGTCGCAGTCGCCAATTTGGATGTGGCCTATGATACCAAGGTGAATGTCATTTTCACTTTAAATAATTGGGTACCTGGCCACGAATTCAGCAATACAGTTTTTAAGTTTTCCTTCTTTTGTAATTTGTAGTATGATGTTTTCAGTCAAGATAATTAAATCACCGAACGTGATTTACTAGAATTGCCTCAAGGGGTTAACGCTGTTGTCCTGTGTCTTTGTTCTCAGTGTAAAAGCTATGCTCATGCTCATCGACTGCAAGTACAAGCTGGAGGAGAGACTAGACGTTCGCAGAAAGTTCAAAATTGTCAGCAAAGTGAAAATGGATGACGTTGAAGGGAAAGAGCTTCTCAAGAATGAGGATTCAGTGATGGACACGGCAGCACGGAATGGATTGAACGGACAGCAGGGGAAGAGCTCATCTGAGGAGACGGAGGTGAGTGAGGCTCATCTTATCCTGTCTCAATGAGTATCTGAAAACTACTGTGGCTCATATTGGCCAGTTCCTCATGATTGTTATGGCGATGTATTGTCATATTTCATTGTACTGTCGTAGTATTATGTTATATCTTGTTGGCCACCATTTTTGTTCTTTTCATATTTGTATGTATATTCTTAGTATTTTTGTTCAGGCTATTGTAAGGCTCATTTGATCATTTTTAATACGGAAATTTCGTGGTATGAATATTGTTATAGACCTTATGCACATGACGTCATTTCGGTAGGGCGCCCGTGCCTAGAGGTAAAAAAGAGGTTGTTCATTGGCCAATCCTGTGTGCCGCACGTACAAATCTGCGCGTTTTGATTGTTTTGTCACCGTTTTACCTCTAAGATGGCAGCTGGTTGACGTCAATACATAGGGTCCATTGTTTAATTTGTTGGGACAGTTTGACTAAGACATACAGCTTTCGTCATAATTTCTTGTTTATTTTCATCGCAGAGCCCCAAAAATGAGATAGACTATGGAGATGTAGGTGAGTGTTGAATGAAAATGCTGTGTTCGCAGTTTTCTCATACAAGTTTACCGAGGATGTAGAAAGCACTGAGTATGCAGTGCTCTATCATTCATCACATGTTATCACTTGCTACTGTTTGCTGTGAGGCCATGTCCGAAACGGCGACTTCGGCTACAGCTACAGCTAGATCAGCGCGTCTGCCAGTGTTGAAGAATAGGCAGACGCACGCGATCTAGCCGTAGCTGTAGCCGAAGTCGCCGTTTCGGACACGGCCTTAGCTATCTTCAAGTATCTGCTTTATCAGTGAAAAGTCCATCTTTTTTCATATATTTCATTTTCTGTTTCTCCTCTCCCCTTGTGTAGGTGTGTGTCTGACAGTGTTAATATGGAAAGGAAGAACATTGTATTTTAAAGATATAAAATTAATTTTTGGCTACAGTGGTCTAAAGTGTCATGTTGTATTATATTCTGTTCTGTTCATTCTTTTTTTTCTACAGGTTTCTATGCATTAGGAAATAAAGGAAAAGTACTCGTAGATACGTCCATTGTTGTGTCCCAAATAGGTGAGTATCTAAACATACAAAATTACTGTACTGTAAATGATAAACAATGCATATACTCCACTTATACTCCGAGTTGCAGAGAAACCATTTATGGCTAAGTTGGAGTGTACATGGTCAGGGCTCAGGGGCGACTCTGATGCATTGAGTCACTGTCTCTCTCTGTGTTTCTAAAATACGTATAATTATGTTTTCCAGTGTATTGAACGATCCAGGCTATGTGGCTTACTTAATTGTTTGTGTCTGTCCTTATCCCACAGGATTTTCTTGCGCCTACCTCATCTTCATCTCAAGTAATCTTGTGACGTTTGTCCCTGGTCTGGCCAAACATCATTGGATTGCTGTCATGATGGTCCCTCTGACATTATTGTGTCTACTCAGGCATCTCAATAGATTAGCACTGTTCAGGTATGGCGATAATGGTTTGGAGTTACATATTATTATCATTTTCCCTGGGTAGTGGGGTGATTTCTAGTTAACCCTCCAACTATAAGTGTGTTTCTCAAGACAACCAACCCATACCTCATCATGCCACAGCAGTGGCATTTTGAGGCACACACATGCTTGAAGTGTCATTTTATAAATAATAGAATAAATGTAGAGAGTATAAAGCCATTGCCGAAGTGCTTCAATGAGAGGGTTAAGCCGGAGAAGCCACCAGCTGTGCTCAATTGCAATGGAGTTTGGGCCACTGTTGGAAGAAATAGTGTTCTCATCCTTGGTCAATTTCTGCAGTGGCAATCAGTGGTACTGGTCAACCAACAAGTGTAGTGACAGGAAAGTGTGGCATGGGTTTAATACTTCTCCATTGTGTGCCTTGCATATGGGAGACTTTGAGACGTCTTGAAGTATGCACCTATAGGAGGATAACAACTTAGGACCAGTAACAATTTAGTCCAATTGGTCCAGCTTGATTTCAATGCTACGTATAATCTAGTGCTTGGTCAGATTGTCAATCTGGCTTAAAAACTTGAGCACTTTACAAATTACAATATTAAAAGGAAACTATAAAATATTGATACAAACGGAAAAGCTGGCTAACTAGCGAAATGAAGAGCTAACTGCTAGTGACTGAAAAGTGGCCAACCCTTTCCAGTTGTTGTAAACAGCTGTTGAGGTGGAACAGCATTGGTAAATTCTCTTCATTCAGTATTGTTTCTCAGCATATAGATTTGATAAGAGAAATAATATTTAAAAAGCTAAGTTTTAATTAAGTGAGCAAAAGCCTGTGTGCATTTGTAGCAGATTTGTATTTCTGATTTGTGAGTACTGACCTCTTCCCCCTCCCTGAAGTTACAAGTGTTTACCGTTGCCTTGCCTACAGCAGGTTTCCTTCTCATGTGGGGATTCTAAGAGAGACTCCACAAACAGGAGGGGAAAAAAAGGCAATTTAAATAGTAACAAATGTTAAGCCCTGCATGTAGACTTTACAGTGGAAAGTTTCTTCCCCTTTGCATGATGTTAATACTTGACTTTTCCCTCAAATAGTTCCTTAGAACAGAAATTAAGTAAGTTAGGTTTGCGGTGACACCATGTCTGAAATCTCTTTTGTGAGTAGTGGTGGCTCTGAAAAGAGCCGGTTTCTGCTGGTTGTTTCCATCAGTGTGCTCTGACCGTCTAAACCAGACGACGGTTAAAGCACACTGATCGAAACGTCGAGCAGAAACTGGCTCTTCTCAGAGCCTCCACTACTCACAAAAGAGATTCTTACATGGTGTCTACTGCAAACCTTACTTACTTAGTATTTTTCCACCATGCATAGCCTTAAGTCTTAACAGAAATTAAAGAGTCAGGTTTTCCTCAAGTATGTTGGCTCAATCTTGTGGGTACATTATGGGTGCGTTGTCACTGTCGTAAACCAATAACTGTTTTTAGTTGAGTTGGCCATTGGTTCATCACTGACCAATGATTGAAACTGGCCCATGAATTGTCTTATTTGAAGACGGAGTGACTCTGAAAGGAGCCAGTTGGTTTATTTTCAATACTTGTATTTTGTGCTCTACCTCTTGTTACCAGGAAAGACTACAGGTTGAACTTGTAAGCTTTCACTAATATCATGTCTCCAAAGCCACCAATTTATCACTTCCTTAAAATATTTTCTTTGAAACTATATCTATGGCTTCACATTATTGTGGAAAGTTTACGAATCTGCAGAAAACAGTTCATTAAGATTTGAACTACGTTTGGTACACTGACTTGCGTCGTGACAAATGACTGCTTAAATTTGAGTGCCCCAGGCTAAAGACATTGTTGGTACACCACATGGTTGGGGGCTAGCTTTTTGGGGCTTGCTTGGTACCAGTGTGCCAAAGACTTTTATCGAAAACTGTATGATGGTTGTACACCGTAGCTTACATAACTACGCGAAAGCTTGCCCCGAACAATGTGACATGGAACCACCGTATTTAAACTGGGGAATTCAAATTTAAGTGGTCACTTGTGACTAAGCAGGTCTTTGTACCAGCCATTACTCAAATTTAACTAACAAATGGCTTATTGGAAAAGACCTTTGTAAACTAAAATAGACACTTTATATAAAAAATAATAGTCAGATTTGTATGTTTTTGAATGAGGCAAAATTTAAAGCAGTATTATTGCAAGCAACACAAAGTTACATTTTTTATGATAAGTAATCACTTTGTTTGAAAGTCATTTTACAAAAATACATCTGAAGGACATAAATGAACAAATGAAATCAATGGTTTTGGGAATTAATGCTAGTCAATGAATAGTCTCGTAATTGTTGAAATTGTGCGTTCTGTTTGTACATTCTATGCACAAATCTATACTTTCTCGTCCATTCTCTAATACCAGAATAGATGTTTTTGAGTCAAGGTTTCCTCAAGTAGTTACTTAGCATTTTCTCTTTGCTCTTCAGCCTGTTTGCAGACTTTGCGAACATATTTGCATATTCCGTCGTCTTTTGGTTTGACTTTGAGCATGTGCAGAATGTGCGGTGAGTAGAGTATTGACAATTGATCTCGGTATTATTGTGCAGAACTTAGGGTAGCCATTTGGATGTTCTTCCATACAAATGCATGGACCCAAATGGAGGCTGGAAGTCTTTTAAATAGTCATCACTCCCATTGTGTGTGTTATTTTGTATTATGCATGAGTACACACGTAGTTGAAGTGTTTATTGTAAGTGTACATGCATTTTTACATAAATTGTTTGCACTTATAATGGATAATTATGATGCATCTGGTGCCAGATTATCAAACCAGGTGGAGATTATGTGATTTGGGGCATTTCTAAGGTGAGGATTGTTAAGAATGATTTTATGAAATGAAGCAATCGTAAAAAAATTGCCTTGAAAGGGGATTGAGTACTAGGTGATGTCATGGATGAGGTGCATTTTGCTACCAGACTCTGCGTATGTTAATATATGTACACACTGTTTGACCAATCACAATGCATACATTTTCCAAGGTATTTATTAACTTATTTTCACATTATGGAACTTAAATAGTCTTTATAAATTTATTAGCATTATTGGATTGGGATTTTTAAAGTTAATTTTCAAGAGTTTAGTAGACAGAGTTTTCATCAGTTTTTGCTGCAGTTTTGTAGCTGTTTTGACCAAACCGTAATTGAGGTGTTGGCTTGAACTATATGACATTTTTGACAATACCTTTTGTTTTTAAATTTTGGACACACTATGATTCTTCCCTACAGGATTCATCCCAAACAGATGTCCTTGGTTGGATTTCCATTTTTCCTTGGCATTGCATTCTACTGCTATGAGGTACCGTTGCCCCCCAAATGGTTTTTATTTATAAGTGTTAATAATTATGTGTTGTCTTAGCACTACAACGGCCCAACTTCATAGAGCTGCTTAGCGTCTGTTATTGTGCTTACCGAGTGATTTCCATTCTATAGTGCTTCTTAATGTAAGCACGGGAAAAGGCATGCTAAGTTATCGGCACTTACTGTAAGCAAATGGCTATGCGTTAAAATGCAAAATCCATGGTGGATGTGCAAGCTGGCTGCCTAATGTTCTTGCTAACCTGTGAAGTACATTTGTGGTTGTGAGCATTTTTTTTCCTGCTAAATGTAGGAAGGAATTGGCCCAAGTCCTCATTTCAGACGTTGTGAGTTTGAGGAAATCCAAATGCAAAGACAGAAATTTCATTTTTGCAAGGGCAAAGCCATTTTCATTTTTCAAAGGGCACTTTCATTTGGAAAACTTCAAAAGTTTAAGGGAAACTTTGAAGGGGCACTAAAGCTAAGACTAGGGCAACTGAGGCAAAGGCCTCCCTGGCCTCTGTGCTAATTCCAGGCCTGAAATTCTGGCAGTAAGGCCACTGGTACATTTTAAAATATTTCAGGGCAAGTGAGATATCTACGCTTTATTATGGAGATGCTTATTTTGTGAATACTTTGTTTCTTTTTTAAAATTTACTTGATGTTGTTTATTGATTTAGTAATTGATTTGTTATGAAAGACCCATCTGCATAAACATAGGACTGTAAAGTTTTAGTCACCTTGTGATATATTGCAGGCTGACATAATTGATTTATTATACAGCACTTTTTGAATAACATTGTATAGCTATGGGAAGAGAAAACAGCTGTAACTTTCCCACCAGTTCCTGTGTTAAGCGATTCTGAACAAAAATATTGATTATTAAAATATATGTCTACCATATGTTATATTTGTTTATGATAATAATACTGAATCAGCTGTAGACTAGTTCATGCCCTTAACTTTAATTGAGTGTGCTTTTTGGAGAGAGAGTGCAGGAGTTTTTTAAAAGATGAAATTAAGCACTATCATCTAGTTTTCAATATACAGGGATCTCTCCCCAGGATTTTTCAAAAGTGGGGGGCATTCTGGACCCTAATTTAGAAAGTTTGCACACATAAAACTCAAATATTGTTATGAAAAATTTTGGTCCTGAAAGTTTAAATTCACGCTGGACTTAAACAGTCTAAAGAGACACCCATTGTGTTTCCCTTGGTAATTGCCAGTCCTGTTTTTTTGTCTTTAAATGAAAATTATCAAATCATTATTATTGAAAAAATAAAAAAATAAAACTGGTTTGTTGATGATCTATTTCCTTAAAGTAAAATTAATCACGCTTTTATTTTTACATGTATAAAAAAAACACTCTTGATATATTTTTGAATTCAGTATTGTGTTTTGTTTTGCAGGGAGCTGGAATGATTTTAGCTCTTGAGTCGTCCGTTTTAGCCTCCAAAAGGCACAAGTTTAAAAAGTAAGTGACCGAGTAACCCCCCGCCCCTTCCAAACAAAGATATTGACAAAATAGGGAGCCTGCCAACACAGGGCAAGAAAGCTCAGTTGGTAGAGCACTGGCATGTAAACCCAGAGGTCACAGGTTAAATTTTTCTCTGTTCACCCCAAAATTGAGGTCTTTTGTGTGTTGCATTGTTTTGTACAAGTTCATTTTGGTTAAAGTATACATGTTGTCCACACATAGCTGCCTATACAGAGAGGTGGCCATTACTTTTATTTAAAATAATTTTTTTACTGAATTACATGGGGCTTTGTAGTTCTCAAAAAGTCATTCAAAAAGTGATTGTGGTCCGATGTTTCAACCCTAGCAGTTTCCTTTTTCAGGTCTGATGCTTCATGGAGGCATTGGAAGCAGTTGGCTCCATGCCCTTGGTCATTGCCTTGGTGCCCCTTGAAATGACAATTTCCTCATAGAGGTGCACTTTTCAAAGGAGAAAATGCCCTGGTGCCCATGCCCTTTCAAGAATGAAGCACCAGGCCTGCCTGTTCAAAGACTCTGAGAAGGTCTTGGATCAAAATGTCTGGCCATTACTCCTTTTTACATTTATTCAAAATTTTGTTGGAAAGCAGTTTGCCACAGATAATTTCAAAAAATATTCAAAAATTGTCATCTTTGAGAAAATGATGACATTAATATAAATTTTGTTCTCTCATTTCTAGAATTTTCATAACTGCTCTGACAATCGTTACAGTGTTGTACATTAGTTTTGGTGTCTGTGGATATCTGGTAAGTAAAAATACATTGTCTCTTTTCTTATTCCAAAAGTTACATCTTTGGTTGTGTTGCATATTTAACTCTAAAACTGTTAATGATAGAAAATACATCTAATTTTGTGCCAAACTTAGGGCTGTTGTCGGGAGCAGTGGGAGGGGCGTTTGTGGAGTGTTAAGTTTTACCGGTGGTTATTTACTCTGTCTGCATTTTGAGCCTCAGTTGGCAAATGAAGTACCAACTCAAGGGTACACTTCAGACGGGAAAAACAAAAACTGAAAGTTGACATATGTTGTATTTCTCTCTTTGGCGGTGACACAATTTTCATAAATAGTCGCTGTATGTTTCTAATCTTTAAAATGTGTATTTTAAATATATGTATACTTCATGCAATTGTTATTATTATTTTTAATCTTCATGCAATTTCAGTCGTTTGGAGCAGAAACAGAAAGTATCATAACACTAAACCTACCTCCAGGTAAGAATTCTGTAGAATATTCTCAATATTTTGATTTTCACTGTCAAAATAATTGAGATTAATATTTGGTGTTTTCACAAACCTTCCCTTACCTATTCAATCTCCATATCTAAAGAGTGGGAGAATATATGACCCCAGTTTGACCTTGTCTTCCCGTTCAAACCGGAAGTTGAAAACTAAAACAAATCATATCTCAAGAACTTCTTAACGTTTAATCACCTTTTTAGGTCATTGGCCTACTACCTTTCATTGAAAACCTGAGCACCACATGTTTGTGATTCAATTTCTAGTTGTTGTTGTTGTATTTATTTGTTTATTTTTTATTGTGGATGTCATGTTTTATTTTCTTGTTGTTTCTAGGTATTCTGCCAGAGCTTGTGAAAAGCTGTCTCTGCTTCTCTCTATTCTTCACATACCCCGTGATGATGTTCCCTGTGGTTAGCATTATTGAATCCAGGCTAATGCCGGACCCAAATAAAAACGCAAGACATGGGGTGAGTAATGCTGGAAAGCCGGACAAATTGTTAGACCCCTTTATAAAGCAAGCTTAAACAGCGCCCCCAATAAGTCATAAGGTTCCCGCTCGTTTCCAATCTGCTGCTGTTCAGTTATATAACAATTTACCAGATGTTGCCAAACAGGCCGAAACATCGGAGTAATTCATGGCATAATTAAGGCATATCTGTTCGATTTGTGTAGTTGTTAAATTTTGTTATAGCGCATAGAGACATCAAGGTGATATGCAAACTACAATGTACATGGCTTGATATTATTAAAGGAAAGCCTCTCATTAGGTGAGAGTTGTGCATGGTGTGTGGATATGCGGACACGTTTCTTTTTTTTCTTTTTTCAACCAAAGTGATGACTTCTTTTGCAAGGGGTCTATTAATTTGTTTGTTTATTTGTTTATTTGTTTTTTCCGTTAGTATTCATAAAAGACATAATGAAGGATTGATAATTAACAAAAATAATTGGTTTCAATCTGAAAGCTCAACTGACTATAAAGTTCATTCCAGCACCAATCCACAGTCTAGCAATTTGCGTTCAATGCAGATATTTGCTCAGAGATATCAAACTATCGCTCAGCAACCACAGATAACCAGCAAAATGGTGCAACCAAGATTGGTCATGTGGTGATTTAAGGTGAATTACCAGAACGGCTCAAAGTTTATCATGTATATCTACATCATTGAACTTGTTTTTTTGCATTGGCAGAATATATTACGATCAGGCATGGTGTTAATAACGGGCCTCGTAGTGATTCTAATACCCAACATTGCGACGCTGATGGCACTTGTTGGCGCAACCTGCTGTACTCTTCTAGCTTTTATTCTACCCGGATTGTTTCATATGGAAATATTCAAAGAGTAAGTTAGCATTATTATTTAATCACTACTTCAGTCCGGTGCTAAGGTCCTTGTTTCAGTTTGTGCTAATTTCAAAAATTGGCAAATCTTCACCAAAAAATGTTTGGCAAAGAAAACAAAAACAACTTTGTCAGTGAGGAAAACACTTGATTGTGCCATTTCTTTTTTGTTTATCGTCATTTTAGATTGAAAAGTAGAACTTAAATTATTGTTGAATAAGTTCAAGGGGTGAATCTTTGCAATGTTGACCCGTTTTGTCTTTTTTATTGCAGCTCTCTGACAAGACGAGAGTGGTTGTTTGATGTATTTCTTATAGTCATGGGAATCATAGCGTAAGTATTTGTTAAAAATTACAGAAACCTATTGTCTCCTCTTGAGGCTCTCCCACTTCCACTTACAACCTCACACAACACTTGACAAAGCTCTTACACCCACTTGGGGGTAAAATGCCTCACCATGTACCCAATTCAGCAGGGTTTATCAATATCATAAAGGGAATTGAATCACAGACCTTCGAGTTATTAGTGAGTTTTGATGTCAAATCACTATTCACTAAACGTACCTACCGATGAAGCTTGCCACATTACCTAATCAGTACTTGAACAAGATGGGTATTATAGACAGGCTTTGGGCACTCCCATGGGGTCTCCAATTTCCCCGTCTTGGCTGCCATCTTCATGGAAGATTTTGAACAGAAAGCTTAGGGTACAGCTCGACTCAAACCCAAGGTGTGGCTCCGAGATGTGAATGACGTGTTCATAATTTGTTCCACATGGCTCTTAAAATCTCGATGACTTCGTCTGTCATTTTTAACCAGCAATATCCGAACGAATAGGTTACCATGGAAACAGAGATATCAGATTTATAACCTGTCCTTGGTGTACTCATTTCTGTGTACAGAAAACCGACTCATACAGACTACTATCTAATGCTTGGTTATTTTACCCTCCTTCTGTGAAAACCTCAGTGAACCACACCCTACTTTAACATGTTTAAAGGGCATACATGTACATTATGAACTGGAGCACCTTAACACAGTGCTAAAAGTTCCTATCCAAGGAATAACTCTCAGACCTCGAACTCTGAAGATATGCCTATTTAGGTCCTTCCACACAATGGCCATACTTCTACACAAAATCCAGCGTATCCCTCGAGAAGCCGACATTAAGGTCTACTACCAAACTCGCAATAAGTTTTGAAACTAAGCTGCACACCCACAAAGACAAGCATGACTCTAGCAGTCGAGCAGGAGTTTACCAAATTCCTTGCTCATGTGGTAAAGTGTACATTGGCAAGAATGGTAGAGACCTTAGTACAACGCTTAAGAACAAAAAGCCTATGGCCATAGAGGGGGACATGACAATACTGCCACTGTCAAACACACTGCTGATCTAGACCATGTCATAGATTGGGAACAAGCTTGAATCACAGGTCTTGAGAAACACTGGTACACTCGTCCAGCAGAGAAGCTGTGGAGATCCATTAAAAGAACACTGCTCCTCAAGATATAGGCTATTTCGTCCGCAGTATTTGGCACACAATCCTAACACCCTACTCCACTTAGTTCCACAGTCTACCGATTCTCTCCAGTACACAGGGCACTCACATATTGGTATTTTTCCTGTGTTTTCAGGACTTGTTTAGGTACGTGGGACGCCTTGAAGCGTCTGTTTCCGTGGCTGGAAGCAGGCAGTCAGGAAGCCCTACAGAGCTCCCTACAGGTACCAGTCAGTGATGTTGCGTATGTACCACACTCCATGCAGTCACTCCTCAATGGAACAAACGAACCTTAGCACTGGTGCCAATTTCACTTTTTGACCAAATGAATAAATAATTCCAACGATGATGTGATGTGTCAGAGAGACAGTGCTGGGAGAGGGTACGTAAGGGAGGAATGGAAAGCTGAAGGTATTATACAGGATTGCTCAGGATGAAAAAAAAACACCCTTGTTTAATTTTAGTCTGAAAGCTTACTAGTTAGAAAATTCATACTAGAACCATTTTTTTCCTGTGAAATATTTTGTTTAGATGAAGTCATATTCATGAAAACACAATGGCTGATTTCAGTTGTTACAGCCAAAATTAAGAATAATGTGTTTAATATATGCTGAAAATTGTGCAACGTTTTCCACTCTTTTCTCCTGACTCACACAATGGATCTAGCCCAAGTTTTCACAGGTCTGTTAGTTTATATATGGTTGATCCCACAAAATATGAACACTGTCTGGACTATTTTCCCAGCTCTACCAATCCTGTACAATACCATTAAACAAGTGCCAACCCAGGGTTCAACCTCTTGTAAGTTGTACCTTGGAAATCCCTGGGGTTACAAAAGGTTCAACCCCAACGTTCGACTGCTTGTTCAGTTTTGCATCCCCCCAAATCTCTCCCCTCATGACCAAGAATTGTCCTGCTCTGTCAGACAACCTCATTCAAAGTTTTATTTGAATTTGTCTCATAACGGACATACAGCGCAAATGTATTTTTGTATTATTTGATAAATCACCTTTATTTTTAATCTGAAGAGAGTCACAAATTTGTTCTGAAGTTGATCTTTGGAGTAATACAAGATTTTGTGTCCGTCTGTTTGTGTTAAAAAAACATTGCGGGGGCTGTTAATCCGTACCACTGCAGTGGTCTGTTCACATCATGGCAAGCAACTTTGTAAATATACAAAAATGTCTTTAAATGTAGCAAGATAGGTGGAAGACCTTTTTAGGGTGGGTGTGGTGGAACAGACTACAGTATACAATGTCCAATATGTGGCAGTGGACGCCCCCCCCCCACAAAAAAAAAAATAAATAAATAAATAATAATAATTATAATAATAATCCCATACTTAAACACACTCTTTACCTGCTGTACAGAAGAACCCCCTAAAAAAATTAAATAATTTGAAGTGATAATAGGATTTTTTTTTTTTTTTGGGGGGGGAGGGTACACCAGGCCACTTGTTGAGCACCAAATGTACTTCAGCACCCCCGACTTTTTCGGACATATGCACATTCCATCGTAAGAAATAACTCTTAACCAATCAAAGAAAATGCCTGAACAAAATTAGAACACACTTTGTTCTGCTCCGGGCTCTTACATGTCTAACTTGGTACATGCCAGCATGCATCATGCAGCCTAGCACCCCCTGACTACATTAAATGAAAGTTTCGCAGGTTTGTTTTGGGGGGCATTTATTGAAAACGAGGATAAGGTTCTGCTTTTAGAGAGTACATTCTGAAGTCCGGAACCTCATTTCTGCTTTTTGTTTCTTTGTTTGGCTGTCCTCTTAACGAGGCTCCTGTTATAAAAAAATTATTTTGCCAGTCCCAGCGACCTTGTTATAATGAGAGTGGACTGTACTCGATTATAAATTATCAATGTATCCTACTATGAGATGGATTTACCATAGAGAATCAGTGCTTTGATTTTGTGCCAAAAAAATTGTTTAAGTGTGCTGCTAACTTACGGCTTGAAATACACACTGAACAGCTGGACTAAGTCCATTAATTAATTTTAGCTTTGCAATGGTAACCTCATAACCAAACGAGTCCAGCTGTCTTGTGTTTTTAATATTTACTAATATATTCAATAGCTTTTCAAATCCAAGACTCCTCCCAAATTACAAAAATAAAAAAAAGTAAGAACATTTTGGTCGTATAGAAATATTACTGGTCCAGTGAAATTTCTTAGCAACAGGCCCTGTGGTCTTGTTGAGATTATTAACAAATTCAAAGCCCAGGAACTCATGTTACCTAATCACAAAGGCAACAATGTTTTCAAAATCATATTCTCAGTTTTAACAATGGACAAGTCTAAGGTCTCGGACAAAATGTTCATGTAATCTGTGGACAGAATCTTCATGAAGCCAAACAGAATTTTCCACATTTGTTCCCCTTGTCTTTCAAAGTTTTTTTTCTTTTTCTGTTTATAATATTATGAATATTATTAATATTGTCAAACCAACTTGAGTAGATGTCCCAACCAAAGTTGGGCCTGTTTAAAGTGTAAATAGTAAACAGTTCAAGTTGGGTACTAAATAACTCAAGCTGGGATGATCACAAAGGTGGTCCAAGTCAAGCAACTTTGGCTATGGCTGGGGCTGTAAGCTTCAGCCACATTTAAGAGTAGGCCTTTTCAGCCATCTATCCATCATGTGTCCATAGCCATTAATTAATTGGGACATGTTTTCATGCCCAACTTCTGCCGATGTCCCATCTATAGAATGGCCAGTTCAGAGTGGGTGTAAAGGGTGTGCACTACATTGGTAGGAGTGAAAATATAAATGTTCACAGGTTTGCACGCAACTTACAATACACAGTATGAAGCTGGTCATGGTGGAAAACTTCCCTGAAAATGCTATTGATAAGTTGTAATATGACGTAAATCAGCAATCTTTACGGGCAATTTTGAACACACATCATGCGTATTTCACAAGACTCATTGCATGATAGGCTAGTAAACAGCGTGGCTGCGTTAATAATTTGAGTGCTTGTCGCGCCTGCAAGCCAAAATGCAATTTGCCTGTAAAGACGGCATCTATTGGGAACTATCTACATGTATATAGCTATTCAGAAAATCTGGAACCCCAATGTTGGAATCAGTGAAAAAGGTTTCTTAAGACTCCAGTGACCAATCAACTTCCACAGGTTTTTTAAAATTAATGTAGTTGGGTCATACAAAGTTCAGCTACAAGTGTTGTTTGCATATTTTAACTCAGGTTAGGATTATTGTTAAGTTGTCAGTCGTGGCATATTGAGGCTTTGTTCACTCACACGGAAAGGGAACATCTTTAGAAGCTGTTTCCTATTTCTCTAAATGTACATATTAGTATTTGAGGATGGCCGTTAAATGTGCAAGTCTTGATGCAGTTTGTTCTATTATGAGTTCAACGAATCAATGACAAATATATTTAATGTATTCATATCAAATATTTGATAATTGTTAAACTGTTGCCCATATAACTACACCAGTGAAGGGCAGTGAATTTTTACTGAAGACCACCCTCCATTTCTAATGATTGACCTCCATTTTGTGAAGAGGGCCAACGGGTTAACTTAAGTTATAAAGGTGCTTGCAACATGTACATGTTTTTCTCAGATTTAAGATAAAAACACTTTTTGAACATATTTCTATTTTGCTTTGGGTAATGCGCTTTAGATTTTCTTTCTTTTTTCATGAGTAGTATTTTCCCAAAGTTTTATTATTCCCTTTTGTTTGGACTGATGGCTGCTAATCTATGGCAGTGCCGTTGTAAAGAAGTTCCTGCAGAATTGCACAACAGCATTCTGCACTAATGCTAAAAATAGAGGCTTAGTATACGGATTTCAGACACTGTGTCAAATTTAACTAATGTATGCGCACGTACATGTCCACGCTTGATATTTATATTCGCATGTACCGACTACTACTGGGGTCTGGCGCGCCGATGCAGTGATCACACGAGTGGTGGAAATTATTTTTAAAACTACAGTATTTTTGTCATTAGTGCGGATTGCTACTCATATTAATTATCTGTCATAATTCCCAGTGTAGATATTTCAGTTTTTGCATTTCATGTCGTACTGTACACTGTCTGTTTAGGTGACAGTATGCATGGTATTTGTACATATCAGTAACATGAAGAGAGACTGCACACTGTGTGTGACTGTAAATGTACAATCCTTACATCAACTTCAAAAGATATCCTTTCATAAGATGAAACTTGGGCTACTTTTTATGAATATTGAAATTTGAAGGGTTAAGTCCATGAAAAGGTCCCCTTGTGATCCCATACTTAACACACCAAGCTTTAATAACATAATCCTCCCAAGGTCTAACAACATATCTATTCTTGTGGCAATTTTCCTCGCAGATGCCAAACATTAGAATAAAAGATGTTTACTTTTTTTAATAATGCAGATGCAGTATTTTTGCATTTGCATGGTGAATTATTGCCTCTAACAAATATTTCTATAAACTATGTTCCCTCTCTTTAACAACTCAACCGCCCTCTGTTGAAATAAATCCGTCTGGATGAGGGAATGTAATTCTTGTTCTGCATTAATGTGGTCACACAATTCAAAGGCAATCTGACCTATGACGTCACTCATTAACCAAATGTATACAATGCACAAACCACTAGGTAGAATCTAATGTTTTGTTTTGCCGTGACATCAGAGGGAATATTGTCTATCCGGTTTGTAAGTCATTGCGCCACAATCATTCAAATCCGCTGCATGTACAAAGTTTTTTGCTTCTTCCGGCAAATTTGTTGTGTGTGTAATTTTACAACAACAAAAATCCCCCATTTTATCCAAAATCACTTCTTATAACAGAAACTTTTAATAATGAGAAGACCTTTAAAGAACGTGCATATAAAAGCCAAGTCCCACAGTGAAGACTTTTCTGCCTGTGGGCTTCTGGTAATCAGTGGAGCTTATTTATGTGAAGTGGGCGTGGCTTACAGTATTAATACGTCACATTTACGAACATGATATCGTCGCGTCAGTGCAAAAACGTTGTATCTCATATTTGCTAAAATGTTGTATCTTGCTGGAAAATGGTCTGTGCAAAAACGTTGTATCTGGGCACGCATTTGTTTTGTGTGTACATCCGGGCTATTTTAACTGAGATACAACGCTTTGTAGACAAACTTGCGCGTAACGCGTTAAAGTTTTTGCACTGATACGGCGGTATGATCTGGTAGTCTAATTACGTGACATTTTCTTACAAAAGCAGCCCTGCTCTTGAAGAAAGACAACAATTTTGCAACAGTAAATCTGAGCGTTTTATTTTTTTGTTGGTGCATATCTTGGAAAAATGATGCAGCTTATTAAAATAACAATTTAAAACAATCTCAGTTTCCAATGCTGTACCTTCTCCCTAGGTTACTCCTCATGTGTGAATAATTTATCATTTGTAATCGTTCATTAGGGCAGCATTACACACATATATGTATATATATATATTTTATTAAAATGTACACACTTAGGAATAAACTATTCTGCTCTTTGGAATTTTATTTACAAAAGAAAACGTTTCTTTCTTTATTAAACCTTTGTACAGTAAACATTTTGTAAAACTGATCATTGATTCTTCGCTGTAATCAATATTTGCGATTCTTTGGTCTCCTCTGCTGTAGGAAGTTTATACGAGGGCTTCTCAATGTTGGCCTGGCTGCTTTTACTGTTCCTGCCAGATGTTTAGAAGCTAGCCGCTGGTCAGCTCTCTGTCAATCTAGAGGCAAAGATCTTGGCAATTCTTTTAGCCTCCTCTGCAGTGGGGAGTTTATGGGAGAGCTTCAAGGTTGGTCTGGATGCTTGAGCTCTTCCTGTCAGATGTTTAGAAGCTAGCCTCTGGGTTAGATCTCTGTCAATCTAGAGGCAAAGATCTTAGCAATTCTTTTAGCCTCCTCTGCAGTGGGGAGTTTATGGGAGAGCTTCAAGGTTGGTCTGGCTGCTTGAGCTCTTCCTGTCAGATGTTTAGAAGCTAGCCTCTGGTCAGCTCTCTGTTAATCTAGAGGCAAAGATCTTAGCGATTCTTTTAGCCTCCTCTGCAGTGGGGAGTTTATGGGAGAGCTTCAAGGTTGGTCTGGCTGCTTGAGCTCTTCCTGACAGATGTTTAGAAGCTAGCCTCTGGGTTAGATCTCGGGCAGCATCTGTTGGTCTGGATTCAGACATCTAATGGGTGAAAAAACAAAATGGACATAAAGGACAGATTTTATTTTGTTAAAAGTTTAGATTATTTTGTATCAGCAATTGATGAATACCTTTAGAAATCCGCTTTATCTGATCAGTAATGACGCTTAAAATAATATCTTAAGTTAGCCTATAATCAATTATTTTAATATCATAAAAGCATTTTGGCTTCCTACCAACATTAAAAAAGCACATCATGAAAGAAACTACACTTCATTAAAATTACCATCTGGGCCAATTCCATGGCTCTGCTTACCGCAGAACTCTACACTTACGGTGCCCTGTAAAGTGTAAAGCACATAATTCTATGGGCTGTAAGTGCGGAATTCCATCATAACTAGAGAAAATACCTCCATACATGCAATAAGAAGTATTTTTCAGGTAACAGAGGACTCAAATGATGGACATTCTTACAGACAGTTACCCTTAAAACTGTGACTGTCGTTTAAAATCGCATAAACACGATATATTAGGCCAATGTATTTCAACATCTCTGAAAGAATTTCAACATCGCCGCTCATCTTCAAGAGAAACTGAAGATGGGCAGAGTGTGAAAAACCAAATGTTGAGACAAAACACCATCTCAACCTCACCGAACAAACATGTCCTCTCTGAAGGCTTTTATTTTAAAATGTTTTTTACCATACACCGATGTGGGATAAGCACTGAATATTCAATGCGTTTCCAAGTCCGGCACCAAAATATCCTCAGGCGTACTCCTTGTGTTTGATTCGAACCCCCCCACCCCCACATTCTTGAGCAGATGTCTTAACCACTAGACCATAGTAATCTCACATTGTTGCCATCAGTAATTTGGTTATTTTCTTATATCCCAAACCATGCAAAGTTTCAAATCTGAACTTAAGTATTTCACTCAAGATTGCTCTACCTGATCATTGTGAACTGGTCTTGGTTGTGATCTCGGCAAAATGCTGGTGACTGTGTGTAGCGCCCTCATTGATGCTTCAAGATCATGCGCCGGCAGGAAGAAGTTGGGCATTTGGACAGGTGCTGATTTAGCTCTTGATGGAAGTCACGTTAAAGAAAAACGTTTGTTTCTACGAAATTTGCGCAGCTGTGGACTGTAGGTACATGTACTACACAAATACATTACAGTTTCATCAATATGTGTGTAACATTGGGTTACAGTGCTAGTCACTTTTGGGATTCCTTATTTTCATTGCCAGAAAGATATAGCAGGGTGTGCTAGTAAAAAATTGAAAATCCTGAAATGTTTAGCAGTCTCCTTTTAATCGTCAAGAGATAAAACTTCCTGAACATCCAGGGTGTTTACAGCACTGGATGTATAGACTTTCTACCTCACTAAATATGGACAATTTGAGACTTGGAAACAGGTTAACATTGTCTAGAAAATTTGAAGGCAAAAAGGAGATATGAAAGAATTCTGACATCAGAAGAATTGGGTTTTTGAGGCAGCGCATGGTGAGGCATCAACATATATTTGGTTTGCAATAACACCATGTGATTATATCTACTTTGCTGTGTAGATTGTTTCATTATACTTGTTCTGCTATAATTCTACTACCAATGAGCAGATTTTGGAATTCGGGGGACTCTTAGTTCTGAAAAATAAAAACTCTCCTGCTTGTTAAGTACTACTTAGAATGTGTATGAAAATCAGGAATGCTAATTTGCTTCGTGGATCAGGAAAACTTCTGACATATCACAGGCTTGATGAATATCAAAGTGTAAAATACAAAATATATATCAGGAGGAAACTTGGGTGTAATCCCTGGCTACATGACAGCTACCGGTTATGTGGCTTCTGACTGGCACCCCCGAACAAAGATATTGACTAATAGGGAGACCACCAACAAAGTGCTGGATAGCTCAGTTGGTAGAGCGCCAATACGTTAATCCGGAGGTCGTTGGTTTAAGACCCACTCCTGTCAATTTTTCTTTGTTCAAACCTAAAAATAATATA
This sequence comes from Pisaster brevispinus, assembly GCA_023634235.1. NCBI lineage: Eukaryota > Metazoa > Echinodermata > Asteroidea > Forcipulatida > Asteriidae > Pisaster > Pisaster brevispinus. The sequence continues at coordinate 15,080,923 of JAMKCF010000005.1, read as the reverse complement.
TCACTGAGTGAAAGGATACGGTACTGGCTGTGGCTGTTGTGGCTTGTTGGGCAGACTCTTTCTCTTGCTCTCTTGGACTATCTGCCTCTCAGTCTGCTCAGGATCGATGGTGAAGACTACAGACTCTTCATCAGTGATCACCACACTCCCTCTATCATCAACATCCTCCCCACCATGTACAGAAGTCCCGCCTGATGAACCTCTTTCCTCCGACCCCAGTATGACATCAGGGTCAATTTGTGAATGACCTTTAACCTGGTTTTTGTTGCCTTGGGTTCCACTTGTGTATTTATCACCTGTATTACCCCCAATTTGACACTCATTACTTTGGGCAATCCATGGATTTGTATCGATGTCCTGAAGACAACTTTGATTTTCGTCTTCAGGTCCAGCAGCATCTTGAATAAGATTCAGAGCATCTGCAAACTCCTGCCCTGTCTTGGTGTTGTCTGATGACTCTGGATGTGGCTCTGTTTCCGTTCTCAAAGCGTTCCCATCCTCACGTTGAGTGACGACATCATTCATTGCACTAGTAAGGTTTTTGTGGTGAGCATCACCACTCTGTTGAGTTCTTACTACATGGTCATTGTTATCATCTGCTGATATCTCCTGATTGGTGTCACTAATGGAATCTGCGTCTCTGTCACCATCAGAGTATTTCCATTTTACATCTGCGGTGAAGACCAATTAGATTAGATTTGATTTGATTTAATTTGATTTTAAATGATTTATCAAGATTTGCTTATCGATCGAAAACAAAGCGTTACAATTACATTCAAAAACTAACCAAAAGCTTTAAAATAGGTTAAAAAATAACAATACAAACATTTAAACAATGTAAGCCAATATAAGCAATTAGCAACATAAACAAATACATGAGAAACAGTAAGAATACAGCCCGTAATACACATCGGTGTGAGGGTAAAAACCAAATTATATAAGAAAAACTACAATTAAACTATTGCACTTGAAAACATTTTCTAAACCATTTCTTCCGACATTACAAGGTGATCTGGTAAGCAAATTTAAATCATTTTATCGCCTCAACGATAACATGTTCCTTTGTCTCATTCGAATCTGCATATAATCTCTAAATAAACAAATACAAACTTCAAAAATACATCAAAATTACAAAAAGAAAAAAAAGAAAGAACAAATTATTTATTTTCACACAGGCCTGGAACATCAAGGAGGCCATGGTCTGTTGCCCCCGGTCTTGGCCTTGGTGCCCCTACAAAAGTTTCCCATAGACTTAAAGACTTCTAATGGAGTTCCCCATTAAAAATGAAAAATGGCCTTGCCCTCTCTCAAAGATAAAATTCCAGGCCTGTTCAAATACCACAACAAATGACAGGACAAAAAAATAAATAAATAAACGTTGGGGAATAAAAATCATGGTCACACAGGTTCAAATCTTGATTCCGAACACAGTTAGTTTATTTTAAGAGAAGCTTTATTTCAGAAAAAAAATGTAACAGGATTTTGATTTTATACCGAAAAATCAACTACATTAAAACTCCACAGATTGTTTTTCTGATTCTTGCCAGATAAACAAAAAAATTGAACAAGTGAGGTAAGTTACCTTCAAGCCTTTCCATTTCATTGGAGTCAGTTGGAAGATTTCCCACAGCATCACTTTGCCAAACTTGGTTCCTGAAGTCTCGATCTTCCTCGGCTTCTTGGGCAGAAGAAGCCTGACGAGTGGCTTCACTACGTTCCATTACTGTCCTTTGCCTTTCTGTTTCAAGAGTTCTAACATCCTCCTCCTCCAAACTTTCATGAACCTCCTGCCTTCTCTCAGTTCTGATTGAGTCTGCCTCCCGGAGATTGTAATGCAGCTCTCTTGAAGGTTCAAGGGTCAAGTCTGTGTGGAATGCATCCGGTCTGACAGCATTACTGAAATAAGCCGACGACACGTCATTCAGAGGTTTGGGTACGATGACATCGTCTTCGTCTCGGAATTCCACATCATCTTCCCAGTCACTCTCGTACAACGGCACTGCCGCATCCTCATCTGGGCCATGCCCAAACTCATCATGGCCATGCCCATTTTCATCCTGGCCATGACCATGCTCATCATGGCCACGCCCATCGTCATCATAGCCATGACTGTTCTCATCATAGCCACGCCCATCTGTATCTTGGCCATGCCCATCTATATCCTGGTAACGCCCATCCATATCCTGGTCATACCAATCGTCATTGTGCCCATCTTCATCTTCAAGATTTCCCTCCTGTTGTAAATCCTGCCTGACTTTATCCAAAATATCCTCATCACTAGTTCTCCTATAACTGATGTTCTCTTGCAGTTTCTTAGCATCCACACTTTGATGACCACCCGCTTTTCCCAGGGGTTCCTGTGGAGCAGGTGGCTCTTGCCTGGCCAGTTGCTCCTTGTCATGGATTGTTCTCGGTTCCTGTACAGCCAGCTTCTGCTGTAGTCCCTGGTTCATGCTGTCTAGCTCCTCAAGGTTTTTTCTGGTGACAAGATTTTGAATTTTTGTCAAAAATTTCAGTTGCAAATCAAGCTTTTAGATCACATCTCACAATATGCAATCACACAATACACTACATATAATAATGTAAACAGAAAGAACAAGCAAAATCAAGAGACAAAAACCAAGCAAATTTCAAGAAAACTACAGAAAAAAAAAGAAGAATAATAATACATGACATTTCTATAGTGCATAATGCAGGAGGAGCCTATATGGGCATTAAACACCAAACATAAAACAATGAAATGTATAAAGCAATTATGACCTTGAGGCTATACCAAAAAAAATGTGCAATAACATTTTTTTAATGGAGTGCTATTATGGAATGCCAAGTACAAATAAATCCATCGTTTTGGGAAATACACACATATTCAGAAATATGGTCAAAACGCTTGGGAAAAATATGTCTACTGCCACCTATCATGTAAAAGTCACCCTCCCATTGGTCACTGAATTGCTAAAAAAAAATATAATAATAATAACAATACTTCTCATTTGTACCTGAGGTTTGTCATGAGGAATGAGCTGGAAACTGCGCTAGGTCCCTGGCTTCTGTCCTCAAAGCCTATTGAAGATACTTCTCTTGATCCCCTCCCAGTGTCCACCCTCTCCTCCGCATTGGTCCAACCCTGCTGCTGTACTTTCAACTTGCTGTGTAGATCCTCGTGGAACTTTCGAACATTTTGCAGGTGTTCCGTGTAGTGGTGTAGTGATTGAGGGTGAGTAGATTTCGGAGGGGGTGGTTGCTTGCCTGTTGGCTTGATGAATTCTTTGGTTGCTTGCTTGCTTGCTTGGTGCTGATGGGCGAATGTGGAGAATGGGACTAGGGGAAAGCCCTGGGCAAAGATGGCGGAAGTGTTGGGGGTTGTCTGAGGAAATGTAAACAACAATAATAAAATTAACGCACAATACATATAATACATATTTCCATGATAAGAAATTTTTTTAATAGGTATATTGATCCGCCATTTTGGAAGTCAGAACCCCTGTGATACTGTGCAGTGTGCATTATAGGTAACACACGCTCAGTTAGACGCGCACCATATTTCTAGGTGCAATTTGACTTCCAAAATGGCAGACTACAGTTGGACAGCAGCTGCATGTAAAACCAGTGCAAGAGGTCAACACTGTACATAAATTAATCTACAGATACTTTGTACACAATAAATAGTATAAAACCATTAACAGTTACATAAAACAAAGAGTACAGGTGATGCTGAGTCTCATATCAGAATGATAATCAACTCCCTTGCACCAACACTTCCTACTTGATATAGATCCAACTTGCAAAACAATAATTATACCAAGTAATAAACCACAAACAACAATAGTACACATTTCTTATACAGCATTTTATCACACCCGAGGGCGTCTAAAAGTACCCATTTTGGGTTTTTTTAAACTAAGGCTATGCGAAGCTATAATTAAAAAGTAAAACCCATTCATCATTTACATGGCACCATTACACAATGAAGGGGACCTACTACTGACTACTTTTTGTCCCATCCACAGATTGAAGCAATAATATGTATCCATTATTATTATTGAAACAGTACAAACCTTTTGTTTGGGCGATCGTTTGAGCGGTGACACACTCTCTCTGGGTATAATAGAGACTTTGATCTGACCCTGGCAGTGGCCACTGAAGTCCAGGATATTGTACCAGCCGTTGAGGCTCCTAAACCCTGCTAGGAGTGGGGCCAAGTCCACCGAGGCAAAGCCCAACATACGATCACTGTTCATGTCTGGTGTGGACCCTGCTTGATGCCACACCTTGAAGATGAAATTCTGGTGGTAGGGAGGAACGAGTATAAATCTTTTTTGGTTGTTTGAGCGGTTTGAGGCAATGCCTTGACTTGAGTGTAAACAGTGGAGTGTTGGGGGCCGAGAGGTCTAAGGGCCTTGTCACACGAGGCAACTTTTACAGGCAACTTGGAGGCAACCAACTGTAGTGCATGCTACAGGACCACTTTGGTAGCACAGGAATAATATTTCAAACAATGTCTAACGATCCCTAAGAAAACTATGTGAACATTCAAATGTGAATGCCTTTTCTTCATGGAGATTGCCTGGAATTGGTTGCCTGTAAATTGCCTTGTGTGACATGGGCCTAACACACCAGCTAAAGCTCAGGGTCCAATTTCATAGAGCTGCTTATGCAGAAAAGTTTGCTTTTACAATTTTGTGCTCAGCCAAAATAAGCAGAAAACCAGTCGAGGACGGTATTTGTGATGTAGTATTTTGGCTGGTAAACCTTATTCTGGTAAGCAAAATTGTTTTGTGCAAAGCTACTTTTGTTTGCACTTGTGTCTTTCAGCAAGACACTTTACCATAATTGCTTCGTTGAAAAAAAGGACATAAAGCCATAGTTCCTGTGTGTTGCATGTTAAAGAACCCAGTACATTTAAAAGAAGGAGTTTGGTGTTTATGGCATGGTTGCTTGCAGATTAAGCTGCAGCACCTTGTACTTGCTCTCATAATTCAAAATAGCTCTGTAAGCCTGCTGAGACTCTTGTGGATAAAGAATTTTATAAAACTGTGATTATTACAAACAGTATGAACGAGAGCTTTTGACATTTTATGCGGGTGATAATTGTTCAGCCTCTTCCCTCACATTTCATTAGTCAAGGGTAAACCTATAACAGAAACATGAATGACAGGTGGAGAAGTTAACTGAAAAACAGATCCACCCAGATCAGACAATTTAAAAACCTTTGTGAAAATACAAAATTATGAAACAAGTTATTTAATTTGAATATATAAGTTACAAGAGGAAATAAAACAGGTCACTGGGTCCAGTAAACACATTTGTAAACAATATAAATGGCATTTGTTAGCAATACAATTGGCATTTGAAAACAAATATAATTGACAATTGTAAATAATATAAATGACACTTGTAAAAAATATAAATGACATTTGTAAGCAATACAGTTGGCATTTGGAAATGATAAATAATTGACATTTGTAAACAATATAAATAAAATCTGAGCAAAAGAAGGGGATAACAATACCCCAAAACACACTTTCAAACAACGTAATTGAAATTTGACCACTACAAAGAAACCCAACAATCCGTTGTTAAGAATTCTGAAAATGAGCCAAACTCACCTGACGGTCAAGCACTTCAGAACTGATTCTGACCTCATGCTCGGAACCCCAGACTGGTTGATCACTGTCTGGCATGGTGTCTGTATGGACAGGGGCCCCGTCAGCCTGTTGGAAGGTTACGTAGCAACTGGGTAGGCTGTCATCCAATCTGGAGAGAAAATAATTTGGATTGGGATGGAAAGAAATGTTATGAAGATACCATGTGAATAAATATGAATAAATGACAACCACTGCTATTTCTCCATTCCAATTGGGACCCAGAGCCCACACTTGTTTCGGGAAAGATGTGCAACAAACTTATTAACCTGTTTGCGTATGGGACAGATGGAAGATGCATTGCTCTCTCCACGGCCACGCCCATTAACACCGGTTCCAGCATCTTCCTTCTCTCATCCTCTTCTTCCTGTCTCCTCCGCTCCTCTTCTATCCTCCTTGCAGCCTCTTCAGGATCTGTGGCAACATCTTGGTGTGAGGGGTGACTGGGCAGAGGACGAGTCTGGCGAGATGATGATGGGAGGTGTTCAGCTTCGTCAGACCATTCCTGAACATTATGATAGAAATTAAAGTTGATTCATTTGAATAATTTCTTTATGGCAATGAAAATATTAGGAACACTCAAAAGTGTCTACTAGGCCTGACATTAACAGCGAAATCAAGGCGATGTTCAGTTCTAGATGCTAGGAAAAACACCTTCCAGAAAGACTCTGCTTCAGACCACTAACTTATTTTTGTATTAAAAAAAAACACCATAGGAAAAATGATACGAGTGGGGAATGAAATTCAATCTTCAGTCACAGTTGGAATTGTTACATATGGATCTTTTTTTGAAATATTTTCTGATACTATAGAATGCTCAAAATGACTAGCTCTGGTGCCAATAGGTCTGGAGCAGGCATGATATTTGGAAAAAAGTAGAAACATTTTAATGGCTACAACATGCACAAGGGCTGACCTTCATGTGGTGTAGACTTGAACAGACTTTTCAGGCCATTTAATCATAATTTTTCTAATTTTTCCCAAGGGCAAAAACAAAATATAAAAAAATATAAAAATTAGAAATGAGACTAGAGTAGGAAAAGTATCTTGAAATGAAGTCAATTTTCAGTTCCAGATTTTTAGGGAAAAAATACAGGAAAAGGAAAAAGAAAAAGAAAAAAGAAAAGTCGGGAAATGGAACTCAATCTTCATCCCAGTCTCTGTTGGGATGCCTACGGGGTACGAAACACAAAAGTCTTTTTGAAATAATTGATTCGATATATGAAAATTTGGAATCCTAAAAGCTGACTAGCTCTGGTGCCAGCAGGCCTGAAAATACCAATGAAAATAAGACAGTGTATAGCAATGTTCAGATTTAAATGTCAGAGAAAAACAGCAGATGGATATGTACAATGATGTAGGGACTGCTGCTCAAACTTCATTGTGAGCCCTAGTGGGATTCGAACCAGGTATTACTTGGATTTGAGGTAACTAACTGATTTTGATTTTAATCATTTCTCACAATTTTACACATTCAGTCAACATTTTATTAACTGCAAAGAAATTGGTACTAGGGCACTTTAAGTAAAGTCAGATTCAGAATATTTCCATCTCATTCACAAGCTGGATGCAATTTAGTGTTTGGGACCCATCTTTTGCAATGCCCACCTGTTGATGTGTTGACCCACTGTAAAGGTGCTCTAAGCTGAGATGAACCCTCATGCAGCTGCCTCCAAGATCAACAGAACCAGGCCGGAATAACGGGTACAGCCCACTGCATGACAGACAAAGAACAATAACAATTTTAGTTATTGCTAAATACCGGTGTATGATAGAGCAATTTGTTGACACATTCACCTGACATCATCACCACCAAAATCTTGGTTGTGCCACTTTGGGAGTCAATGTCTCTGTGTGTTATACAGAGTGGTTTTAGGCAACGCAGCATTTACACACTTACCTGTTGACTTCCAGAATGGTTCTAACTCCTGCTAAAGTAAAATAAATTCCTTGTGTGGGATTCGAACCTATACCCTTTTGCATTCTAGACTAAGGCTCGATTTCACGTTTTGTCCACGTTCACCCTTCATACTCAAGTTTACCATCACTTGAAAGAGAAAGATTGGATCTTTCCTATGATGGTAAAATAAAATAAGGTTGCTATTAATGCAATCCCTTCAAATTGAAGTGGAAATATCCGACAAGATAAACACATATGGAACACCATATGGTTGAGTACAAAAAAAGTGTTGGGTTTACAGAACACCATTGAACACACGTAGGAAACAAAGACGAGGAATTTAGAAATTTATTGACCAATCTCAACGATCTTTGGATTATGTGAAAAAGTAAGACATTGTCTTCAAGGTAAAATGCAGTTTGTAAAAATGGCCTTTGTATGAAAGCTTTCTGTTGTGTAAGAATGATTGCTTCACATTTGAGTGATCAAACAATGCGGTCATCAGTGGTGGTTTATGTCCAAACAATTCAGTGATGAAAGAGTTAAGATCAATCTTAGCTTTTCGTAAAATTGAGCCCAGATGTCCTACTGCCAGACCACAAAGAGAAGACAGTGATATATTTTACCTGATCCTGTGCTGCTTGATCCTCTTGTCACACAGTGCGGACATGTCTACATAGGCACAGCCAATCAGCTTGTCTCGTTGGCGTGGGCGAGTGTGGCTGGTTTCCTCAGGAGAGAGCTCCCGGTTGTAGCTCACCCAGAGCTGAAGCTCCAGGCGTTCTTCTCTCAAATACCTAGAGACAAAAAATTCAAACTCTGTACTTATTTCTGAACGGAATAATAATTATAACAATACCAGAGTCTTATACAGCACATGTATCTACCAATAAGGACTAAAGGCTCTTGAACAAAGAGAAACATATACAAGAGATCTTTTAGAATTTGCATTTTGAGACCGATTTATGTTTTTTCATCTTCTATTCTAAGTAAAATTTTGTTTTATAGGCCTATTTGACTGGTATTCCCAACCATTGACACCTGAAAAGTGTCATCACCAGAACTCCTTTCATTCTGTTACTGAGAGTTAACATCACAAGGCCATTCATGTACACTCAGGGTGGGGGCTACAAGGAAGGGTGAGACAGGTAAGCAGTTCTAAAGTAGGGGCAAGTATGGGTATGGCAGCACAGGACAGCATTGAAACATTGTACATACCAGGCCAGAGGCTGACTGAACGCTGCATGAAAGTGATGACTGTGCTTGAAGTCCGCTTGGATGTAGTTCTCATCATTCACATCCACATAGCACAGCTTGGAGCATACTGAACCTGTTAACGCACAAATACATCAATCATCTTCATGTTTATGTTTATCTTGGTGCCATGCCCGAATTGACAGCTGTGTCTATGTTTCTTCATTCAAATACTTTAGTTTAACACAGTTTATGGCTACTGTATAAAAATTATATCATATTGTTGGGAAAGTAAAATTTTGCATGTGAAAGTAAAATAAACTTAACAAATCAACAAAGAAAACCTGAGGATAAGACTTGACCTCTGTTTCCAGTTACTTTTAAACAATTAAGAATTTTGCCCACGTCATGTTTATTTTATCATTAAGCCTATGTAATGGTCGCATAAATTCGGGCGTGATTGGCAAATGGGGTTTCTGAAAAATGAGCATCCTTGTCCAAAGTTTTAACTTTGGTTCAATGTAAATTTCAACAAACTGTTTGTATTATATGAAAATCTAATTTGTATTTATTACAAATTGCTACGGGTATTTGTTTTTACAAGAATTTTGTATTTAAAATTATACTTTTCATTCAAGTTATTTCTCATTTTCGATACACCCACGGCTTGCACAGTCCATTAAGAGCAAAGCAAGTTATTTGTTCAACCTCTTGGCCATAAAAATACCAGGGAAGTGGTCAATTATGAGCTTTCTGACTTTTAGTCTGCAAGGATGACCTACCTTTGTCGTAGAACTTGTATCTGATGTAAGCCTTTGCAGCAGAGTCCAGTGCATTCTGACCCGGCCTTAGAGCTGCATGAACAGGAAACCAGGCAGAATCAATGTTGACGTTGATGTCTGCAGAATGGGTACCAGTTGCTCCACCTGTATGAGAAAGTAAGAACAATATTGTTGCTTTTGTTTGGTATAGTGGTCATTCGGTATCGCAAAGACAAATTTCAAGATGTGTATCTTTGGAGTAAGTTCATCAAAGAATTAATTTAAAACCTTTAGTTCTTAGGAAACAGATGGCATTCCCTTCTATTGGATTGGGAAATAATGTCATTCTATGCATTTTGTTCAACATTAAATGTTATTTTGTAGATGTTTTTATTCCGATCATTGCATGTCTGTGTCGGCCAGATGTTTGGTTTCTTTTGTGCGCAAAAACTGGGAGTCAAAGGCTGTGTTCTGAATAGCCAAATGTTCTTCATATCAGCGTTCAACATCATTCAAAAGCTGCAGGGCAAAGATAACCTGAAACTCATCACACAAGAAACAACACTTTTTGATAAACATACCTTCTTCATCCAACACCTCCTCCATTTCTTCAAGATCCATATCGGGAGACCAGCCTACTCTCCTCCCTGCCTCCATGATGCGATCTCGATCACCCTGATGGGGGAACCTGATGGACAGCTCCAGGCCGCCTCCCACCCTCTCAAGGCCACTCCTCCCTAGGGACTTGGGTGACTCTGATGTGGAGTGGTTTTGGGGTTGAGTGGGTTGTTTGCCCCAGCCTGGTGCGGGCGTTGTGAGTGGGTACCACCCCTGTATACCTTTGGGAGTGAGGGGAGGAAGTAGAGGAACAATGAAGTGTCTACCTGTTGATATCAATGGGATCTGAACCCAATTTCATAAAGCCTGTAAGCATTAAAACTTTTTGCTTAACATGATGTGCTACGTTCACCCACGATGCGCCAGGCACAATTTTCAGCATGTAAACACATTGTCCGTTTTTATTGTAACAACCAAAATCAGCTATTTTTTTGATTTTCAGATACAGTATTCTTTATTTCAGAGGAAAATATTTCACAGAAAAAATGGTTCTAGTATGAACTTCATGACCAGTAAGCTTTCAGACTAAAATTAATCAATGATATTTTTTATCCTTTCTAGTCCTGCATAATACTTTTAACTTCAAAGCGAAAAACTGCCTGATCCAGAAAGGGATAACAGAATAAGTTTCAATTGAGTACACTCAGTTTCCAAACAGAAGAATAAACAAAAATGTATTGAGTGATGTTGACAAATTCTTTAGAGCCACTGTAATTTAGTTGATTGAAATTGAACAACAAATCAACGTATCAATGCACAACAACATCATACCTCCATTTTGTAATAACCTTGTATCTCGTGCAAAAAACGCTCTGTGCAAAAATGTCTTATCGGCACTTATTGGTTTTGTGTGTACATACAAAGTACAAGGTTTTGACACTTTGCATGTAACATGATGCTATTTTAGGAGAACTGACGCTGCTACACTGACAAAACAAAATGAAGTAAAAACAAATTGAAGTGACGATGGCAGATACCTGTTCTGTGTGACAATAGGGAGTGCAGTGATACGATAGTTGTGCCAAGTAGAACATCCCCAGTGGGGGCAAACCTCCTCTGTGCAGAGATTCCTTCTTGTGTGCCGTCGGCAACAGGGATAACATTGGCAACATATTCTGATGATGAAAATAATAATAACATATATTTATAGACCAATCTATTTTAGCCTTCACGCACAAGTGCTGCACGCCGCGCCGCCATTGCTGGTACAGCGCAATTTGTTTTTTACACATACAGATACAAAATTGTATTTATTAAAAATGTTTATGTAACTCAACTGTCTTTCTCAGGAATTTACACAATTTCCCTGACATGACAGCTTTACGAAATAATGAAGAATACATTTATTGAATATTTGAAACCAAACAGAAAGTGAATACTGAAATTCTGTCGAAATACCCTTGCTGATATATAACACATTTTATACAAGACAGTGCAGTTTCCATGTAGTATCACACTGATTGTCTGCAGCGTTTTCAGGTTTTCAGTGTCTGTTTAGTCGCAAATTCATGTTCAGTGTGCTTTACAAAGTTATCTTCAGCTCTCCTGTCAGGGAAATTCTGTAAATCATTGAGAAATACACCTAAATCACACAAAAAGTAACAATATGACAGCTTTTTCCATGTCTTTGTTTACAAAACCTTGCACTGCCAGCGTCCCAGCAATGGCAGCGGGGCGCTTGGACGCTTGCACGCTTGGATTGGTCTATATCATGTCTCAATTAGCTTAAACATCTCACGTTGCACTTTGAGGCTTGTGACATAGCAGGTGGCTGAGCGGTCTACTGCATCGGACTCAAGTTCTGATGGCTGAATCATCAGAGTGTGGGTTCAAGTCCCAATCATGACACTTTAGGTCCCTGAGCATAGTCAACATGGTGAACATTGTGGATTGCAGTGGACATGGTGGATTTTTATTATATATTTCTGGTAATTGATGCCTCATAAATGATCACTGTAGCCCAAAAGCCTGTAAAAACCTGTAAACAAGGGCGCTTGTCATGTGAACCAGAAACACCGGGGTTAACCCCACTCTCCCATGATATGTGTTCTGCGTTATTTTAGTTGCACTACCAATCCTGGTACACAGGACCTACGGCTTAATGTCCCATCGGGAGGACAACAAAATTTTGGAAAACTATCCTGCTCAAGGACACAAGTGGCACGACCGGAACTCCAACCCACACTCTGTTGATCAAAAACACCAGAGCTTGATTGAGTCCAGTGCTCTTAACCGCTCAGTCACAGCACGCCAAGCGGCCAGGATTGGAGCTTACCTGGTCTGAATCCTGGTACTTGATGCCAAACTTGCAGAGTCATCTCGGCTGACTCCAGGGCCTCCGCTAGACTCAGATTGTCACTCTCTTGCTCATCAAAGAGAAGTGGACACGGGAAGTCCACATGGTGTGAAAACTCAGGGGCAAAGGAACGTGCGACGGTCTGCGTCATCCGTACATCCTGTAAGAAATCAAAAGGGGTTAAATCTCACATAAAAAATTCTAAAGCCAGAACAAACAGTCTACTGTATTTACAACAAATCGAAAAACACAGAAGCATTACACTTCTGTTATGCTGATAACAATCTTTAGACCTAGCTCGGCCTTGTGATGTCAGGCGAGTTCTCATAAAAACAAAATTAAAACAAAAAAACATAAATAAAAAAATTTTAAAAAATAAAGAGCGTGTATTTTGCGAACATTTATATTCCAAATTTTTTTAAAGGCCTCATGTTTTGACCCAAGCTGAGTCTTTCTCAAAGGTTAAATGACATCACATCACACAAATGTACAAGTATACCAGCATAACAAGAGCAATCAGGTGGAAAGAAGTGAAAAACGAGGAGAGAAATGCAGTTAGAAGAAGTAAGGGATGAACAATGAAAAAAGAGACAAAGGGATGGAGAGGGGGTTTGAAGTGACGGGGGATTTGTTTATTTTGTAAGGTGTTTATATACGTCTGGTCCTTGCTCTATGAGGTCACTAACTGTTTCTGGTTACTGACCAGTTTTTGCGTAGCTCTTGGAAATTGTTTCGGTCAGTGAATTTTGATGTAAGAAACTTGTGTCTGGACAGGGTCACCAAAACAAGGGATGAGATTTGACGAATGTGAACATTCCTGAAAAATGACTTCCAGGCCTGGGTTCTAGACCCGGAACATCCCAGATGTTACCATTCATCGGTTTACAGACTCTGTGCATCATCAGAAAGACCAAACTACAGGTTTCAACACAGTGTGGATGATTTCTTTCTCCCTTTGGTGACTGCTTTACTTCTTTGAAGGCTCAAGGAGATTTTGAGAAAAACCTAACATCAGGAAAAACCCAGAGAAATCCCACGTTACCCCTTCACAGGGTTGCCCCATCATTTGTCAAATAGTACCAGGAGACTTACATGTAGCCATAATCAACTTTCACAGCAATAATAATCTCTGCAGAGCAATACCTTCAAGTTACTTAATTAGATAACCACCTGTTTGGACAAGAAGGAGAGCTCCATCTTGACGTAGGCATTGACCCCGACCTCACTGGCATACTGCAGACTGCTGTCAAATTTGGCAAGGGATGATGCAGCACTCTAGGACAAGAAGCATATATACAATGACTTGGGCATCTTGGAATCAAGTAAGATTGACATCTACAGGCTACCTTAACTATATAAATGTAGCAATATACCTCTGATAACTATTTTGGTTAATTCTTAATGTAATCCTTCCCTGAAATTGTCTGGACAAAAATGCAAAATGACAGTTTTATATTTTTTTAAAGGTAGATACACTTTTAATTGTTGTTTTATCATTTCCTCTTCTTTTATCCCATTTGCCACTTTTTAGCCCTCACCTCGAGTGGCTTGTTTTGGGGCCTTGTGATTGGGGATTCCCAAAATAACAAAACAAACAGTGAGAAATATGAAAAATTGTCTAACAGGACATTTCTAACAAATTTCACTGTGACGAACTTTATACAAATGTAATTGTTCATATTTTCTCAGATACAATTCGAACACTGAAACCAAAGAGGCAACTGCAAAAGAGCAGTTGCGATATACTCTCTGATAGTTCAATCTGTTTTTTAAGCAATCCCAATATTCACCTTTAAGCCGCATGCTCTAATGACTCCCACTGACAGACACACCTGAGGTCCACCCATCTCTCTCACTCTGGGAGCAGTGCCTTGTCCCTGGACCACGCTGTGACGATAGTTAATTGTCACATCAATAAGTCCTGCATCTTGAAGCTGTACAAAAGAGAAGTTTTTCAATAATACAGTGTTGTTTTTCCCACAAAAACATCTGAAAGTTTAATGAAAAAACTCCTCAGGGTCAAGATTTTGAAAGTATCCATGTTCCCAAGAAAGGATTTTGTAAGAGTTGTTGTCTACTTTATAAAAAACCTCTGAAAAACATTCATAAATACCCGGGACAGTTTATCCATTCTAATTGGTTGAGAGGAGATACTTAGGCCATGTTTAAATGTGAGATATAAATGCGTTGAGGAGTGTTTAAACAAATGCGTGGCGCGCAAACTTACGCAGGCACTAACTTACGCAGAAAGCAATCAATATTTATTGGTACCCAATGTAAAATCTATCTGTATGTGCAAGTATGCACAACCACTGAGTGTCCAATGTAATTTTTCCCCTTCGTGAAACAGAGTCCGGGGACATGACAGAAATTAAAAATTTACAGACAAGTTTTACAGATTTGTAAACATTATTATCGCTTTTTAACAAAATGAGATTTATGAATGGGAATAAAAGACTAGTGACTAGGTCTTAAATGGCCGTTTGATACCTTGCAGTGTCATGGCCGTCAAGCTTGGTGTTTCTGATCATGACCGTCCAGTGCTGACCTTTGCTATTTTGTTCTTTGGTCAGGATGTCCTAATCAGGGGGTTGTAGTCTTTTTTTTACTAGATTGAGGGTCTTCATAAGGTCAACAAAAGCTGCCAGTACTGACCTTTGCTATTTGTTCCTTGGTCAGTGATTCCTGATCGGGGTGTTGTAGTCGCAGCGGCAGGGAGAAGGTCTGGACGCTGGGTTCACCTCGTCTCTGCATGGTGACCATCGCACACAGCTTGGCAAGAGGAAGAGTTGACTGCATCAAAATCAGGACAAAAGAAATTACAGAAACAAACAAACAAAGATCACATATTAACACAGCAGCTTTTGAAGACAATTAGTTTCATATTGTTTGTTCACTCTCGGCGCATACAGTTCTTGAACATTGCTATTGTTAGGTTCCCATTCTCTGTCCTTTGTGTTAGATTTAATCCTCTTATTTACACTGCAAAAGTACCATGATTTACAATTATTTACAACTTCTAGAAGTTGGCAATATCACTGATAAATCAATGGTTGCCACCGAAAAAAAAAAAGTCCTGAAATTCTTTATAAAATAGTGTATAAATGTTTTCTTAAGGTCAAATGTGTGCCAATCTAGATATAAATGTTGTGCTACTCAAGGCTGCCTCCTATAAATTGTCAAAAACTGTCAATGTTTGTATAAAAAAAGAAAGGCCTATTAACAAATTTTTACCGAGCACTTTGCACAATGGTCTATAAGAATAGAACATTCACAGACTAATAATTTGGGTGCTAATAAAAAGGACATTCAGATTTTTAGGGTAGAATGTTAAAACTTCAAAAGGTTGTTTACACACTTTAGCAATGACTTGGTCCCTGATGTTGGGGTAGTAGTAGCGAAACCAGACTTCAAACGGTATCCCACCAGCTCCACCACCAACCCCTGCACAGGCTGTAAAAAAAACAGAAACAGGAACCATAGTTACAAAAACACAAGGATGAAAAATAGATTTGCTGTCAAAATAAAGGTCCAAAAGTAGCCCCCTGCGGCACATGCAATAATGTTTGATATGAGAAAGGACTCACCAGTCAAGAGTTCCCTCTGTACAGGTGTACCTCTGGGCAGCTGAAGCCTGTGTCTGGACACGTCATGGAAGGTAGGGTCTGGCATACAGAGTGTAGTTGGTGTTTGGTGGGGTGTTAACACTGGCCCGACTGTAGGCAAAAACAAAACATGCTACTGATAGCTTAATATACGATATACTTTTGTAAGGGATGAGTGTCATTGTTCATGAATACTTTTGAAACTAAAAAATTAAACATGACCCATTAAAGGTGTTGCAGCTTCAATACTGCTCCAGCTCTAGTCTCCAGACAGAAAGTCTGAACACAATTTTTACAAATCTGATTTTTAAAAACCACACAGTAAGCTTTAGACAAAGTCGGGAATTTCTTAATAAAAATGTGTACATGGGTTGGAACGTTTAACCGTAAAAACCCGCAGTAAAATTCATTTCCAAATTTCCAAAACATTCAAACGAAACCAACAATAAAAAAAATATCCAAATCGAAAAACACCTATGAAGTGCCATATGGTTGTGTAGAAAAAAAAGTGTGAGTTTTAGATCACACTAAGGAAAGAAAGACAAAAGCTCTGACATTTATTGTCCGATCTCAATGATTTTTGGATTATAAGAAAAGGAATTCAATCAGTAAGAATTTCCTTTTACTTATTTTGCTGTAAAATAATACCTTCAAGGTGATAATACAGTTTGTAAAAATGGCCTTTAAACGAAAGCTTTCTGTTGTGTAAGAATGTGTGCTTCTAACACTTCGGCGGTTGTCAAAAACAATTCGGTAACAAAAGGGTTAACTGTTTAAGAAATTGAACATAGATGCACAACCTTTTAAGGAATGGTTCAAACATGAATAATTAATGAATAAATCTCATTGTCTATCCTAAACACCCTGGCAATGGTAAGCCTACCTGACGTAACGGTGCCACCAGCTGAGGCCCTGGGCTGCGACTGCGAAGGAAAGTGATACTGCACAAAGCAATCAGCCTCGCCCCACACTGTGTTATCCAGCTGAGGTAGACCTCTCACACCTTCCACAATCACCTCAAAGACATGGTCCACTGAGTATAAAACATTACAATAAAGCATTGATATACCACCATAATAATAATGATAATACCAACATTTATAAAGTGCCCTAAGCATGCTCTAGGATGCTGAACACTGAACACACTATAAGAATAATTGATTGAATCTATATTGCGCTCTCTCTCTGACCAGCCTGTTTGAGGTCACATAACAATAAAAATACTATACAAAGAAAAAGGCAACTTTAATAACATTCAAGACTCAGTTGAAAAAAACACACATCTTTTCAGACAATCTAGAGTGCATTGAAACGGCCCTAGAAAGTCCTATACTAATGTTATTTATTAACATTTATTAAAACTTTTTTTTTTCTTCAAAATATGTGAGAAAAAATTATTTGTGAAATCTGTGCCACAATCATTCTAGCATGGTCTAGTACTCAAAAGAAAAGCGTTTGCAAGCGCAGGTCATCCTTTCAACTGTCATTCACAGCATCATCTACGGAGTACATACCTAGTTGATCTGAAGATGGTTCTTGCTCATCACTATTCCTGGAGACAGCTTCTCCCCTGCCAAAGGTTAGAGGAACAAGTAGGTGTGAGCCATCGAAACAGAACCCAGAGAGTGTGGAGTGTAACAGTCCACTGTGGGATTGTTAATACATGCAGCAGCAATTTTGACTGCATGGCAAATTCAGATTTGTAAACTCAACAAGTTTTGTCATACAAGGTGTCATGAGGTTCTGGTACTCTATGACACCATATGCCATGAAGGTCATGCTCAATGGACAGAGATAGCCAATGAGCTTAGCCTTCTTCAGGTTCTATGGTTTAAAGAGGGGCTCCAAGGTCAAATGGGTCTTGTGATTCACTTATTTTCCAATAACAACAAAAATAACGGTTTCGTATATAGTTCTCAAATATTTCACTCAGTGATGCTCATGGCACTCTAATATTGTTACCCCCAGTCACTGGGCCATTCACTTCATTCCTTAAACCATCTCAACTCCCTGGGGAGTATACAGCCTGTGCAGCCAAATATGTAGCACCAAGCTAATTCAATCACAAGAACCATCTCTGCCCTCACAGGTACCCATTTACCCCTGGGTGAAGAGAAGCAATTATAGTTAAGTGTCTTGCTCAAGGACACGAGTGTCATGACTGGGATTGGAACCCACACCCTGATGACTCAGGCACCAGAACTTGAGTCCGATGCACTTAAACGCTCGGCCACAACACCCCACTAACAATTTTGTTAATGGTTTTTTTAATGAGACTTTTTTATGACACTTGGACATGATCAGTTTATAACAGAAGTGTTCTACTTTACCTTTCTAGGTAGTGGCCAGGCCTCATTGGTCTGGAGTCCACAACGTCCATATCACATTTCAGTCTCTGAACAGCTGAGATCTACAGCAAGATCAGAAAAACAGGTTCCACCTCGTATCATTACAGATCATAGCACAATTTCATAGGGCTACTTAAGCAGAAAATATTGTTTAACAAATTTGTGCTAAGTGCCATTTAGCAGAAAAACCAGTCACAATTGTACATAAGAAACAGTGTTTTGGCTGGTAACCTATTTCTGGTAACCAAAATTGTTTTGTGCTTAGCTACATTTTATGCTTTTGCTATGAAATTGTGCCCTCATCAGGACTCAATTTCAAAGAGCTGCTTCAGCAAACAATATTGCTTAAAACATCACAGCTAAGCAAAAACAGCAAAACATCAGTCACAAAAGGGTATTTAAGACATAGTGTTTTGTCTGATTACATTTTACCAGTGATCAAAATTGTTATGTGCTGAGCTTAATTTTGCACTTTAAACAGCTCTTAAAAATTGGGCACTGGTAGAAAAAAAAAGTATCATAAAAACTACCAAATCAGTGTCTCTTTTAAATGGGCAAGTTTTATTTGAAAGCTTTCTAAAATAAGTGACACCGTTAGAGCTGGTTCCATCCTCACCTGTTCAGATGAACCCATGGCTAGTAGGACTTTGAGCTGACCATACTGGGTACCAGTGAAGGGATCTATTATATTCACATTATTGTCCACTGCTACCACAGGATACTGTTATCAATACACAAGATGATGTTAACTATTGAAAATTAGAGTAACGTTAACAACGTAAATTATTTCTTAAACATTCTTATCAGCTTTTTAAATGGGATAAAGTTTGCAAAAAAAGAGAGAGTAAGTCAATTTTTCTTTGTTTAACCCAAAATTATTTAAAACTTACCTAGTCAGTTTCCCTCGTGGTTTATTATTGAATAAAAAAATTAAAAAATGTGTGACAGGTATAAACCAAGCCCCTGTAAATTTTTGGTTTTATAAACTTCGCAGTCAAGTCCTTTGACTAATTGTTTTGGCATTTAAATTAAATTGAGCGCCCTCCACGTCAGGTTTCCGGTTGCTCCCATAATTCCATTCCATGAAGACAGCTTTAACATGTACCTCCTCACTGTCTTCATTTTACAGATGTCAAGAATAAAAGAGATTTACCGAACCTCAGAATAGCGTACCGACCTAATATACGAGTGTCACATATGAAAAAAATATTAAACATTTCACATACATATTTAATGGTACTGTCTTTTTAATAATAATAATAATAGTGGCTTCTTATATAGCGCTCATATCCATCACTCAGTGACACTCAAGGCGCTTCAACATTCAGTATTTTCCTGCAAGGTATTTTGGGGCTACGTTTGAAGTATGAGACCTACCTCTTTACACAGCGCCATGTAATGGTTTACAAGGTATTTTACCCATACAAGCAAACATTGGCTGCATATAGAAATTCAAAACCCCATCTAAACAATGTGGATAATCTCCATGAAGACACTTAACTTGTTTACCACGACACGATTTTGCCTTGATTGGAAAAGCGGGCGGGAAATGATTATATCCATATAGGACTCCTATACTAAATTTTGGAGCATTGCGGCAGTTTATTCCATGCCAAAATAAAGGACGACACGTGGCGCATGTTCCATCAATCAAATGACAAGTATCTGTGTGTGCAGTATGTAAAGTACATTATGCCACTGGCATTTGTTGAATAACTTAAAAATCAAAATGGATACCTGTGACTTGAGTAGAGTACTTGCAATCCTTTCATCTCTGAACGACATGTAAAACTGATGGAGAGGTAGTTTGGCAATTCCCACAAGCTGAAGGCAGAAAAAGAAAAAAAAGAGAACTTACAACAAAATCATATTCTTTATGGTGCAGCCATCTTGATTTTCTCCCATTCAACTCAATGTAACCAGACCGAGGCTGGAAGGAAAAATAGTCTGGTACCTTTTTTGTACAGTGAATATTAGCATCCTATACTATTACTGGATACAGGGAGCATGACCAAGATGGTGGCAGCATGATAAAGGTCTATTGCCTCAGGAGGAAGCCCATCTCTAAAATAAAAACCCTAAATGAAATCGTTACCTTTCCATGAATCTTGGTTTTAAAGTATAATCTCTGCAAGGTGCAATAAATTAAGTTGTTGACCCTTTGAAAATGTTTTAACATTTGAAAAAGAGCCCTCTCAGACTGTGGAACTCCTGTGTAGTGGGATTGAAGTGTGTGATTTGGCTCACTTGTTAAAGCATTGTACATACATGTAGCTTTCTCTGGGAAAGCAAAATACTTTTAAGAAAAATGCCCATTGGAGAACCAAAGCAATCATCTTGAATGCAGTAGAGTATGCTGTCACCAAGTTGCTTGTACAAATTGCTACAGGTGATAAAGCCCTAAGTGTAGCCTGCACATCTGACATCACACATCGAGGCCAGATACCTGATTGACCAAATGTTGCCAGATTTACCTTTGACCTTGCAATCATTTCACACTGAGATTCGCAGTCAATTCACACTTAAATGAACACATACTACTTAGTGAACAAAAAAACACTACATGGTGTACACAACATTATGCACACGCTGCATGCAGACGATCGAACGTGCAAGCTCACAAATTACATCACCTCGGACCAATCAGAACACAGTTATGGAAAGCTTAGGTCACAGCACATTTATCCAATTGAATCATTGTATCCAATTGAATCATTGTATCCAATGAAATCATTGCGCCTGTAAGACCAGTGCCTGTCTTTATCCGGAAGGATAAAGACAGGGGACCAGTCTACCCTAAGTGTTGCAATGGGCTTTCATTTGAGCTTTCCAAGTACACAGAACAGAATGCCTGAAAAGATTAAGCCATAAATACCTGGTCATTCTCAGCCGATGTTTTCTTGTCCCACACTTCAATCATCATGAAATTGTTCCTGGCCCTCTCCAGCAGTGATGGTGTAAGAAGCACAGGATAAACCTTATACCAAAAAAGAAACGATTTTTTTTAAAGTCCCCAAAAAGATCAAGATTAGAATAATTTATTTGGCAAATGAAATTATTTTGATGAAAAAGATGTTCGGTTGTATTTGTTTTTTTCTGTTCATAAAGAACAAAAGCACAAAATTACAACAGATACAAGGTCACTATTAATTTTTTTGTGTATATTACAATTCTTGTGTGCCCTCTCTATTGGACAAATGTTGGAAGGCGCAAGTTACAATAAAAATTCCACTGAAAGCATAAAAAGCAGACACCCTCACTCCCATAATATAAGGGGGAACAAAACACAGTAACAAACACAGTCACGTAAATAATGAAACGAGAGTAAAATCTGGCTATACACACAAATATAATCATCAACAAATGTGAACAGTCTAGCGAGTCTTTCATTTTTGCGTTGAAAGACCCCAGCGAATTAACCCAGCTAATTCTAAGATTTAAATTAATGGACGTCAAATTTGCATCGGGGATAAAGAATATGGCTTCACCCTTACACCGATGTGTGTCAAGCACTGTATACTCAGTCAGGACTCGGGGGATGTACTGAGCTTACTACTTGGTGCTTGATAAGGGGGTATTGTGTCTTCATTGTGTGCTTGAGGATTTTAGGGGAGGGGGGTAGTTCTGTACAAGTGGAAAACAGTGTGTTAAAGTATGGGAACATTGGGGGGGGGGGAATACCCGCTGCTACATATCGGGCATGGTATGGAGTACACAGTGCTTTACATACATTACATCGGTGTATGGGTAAAACCAAATAATATTCAGACTCCAATTGTTAGCATTTTAGTAATTGATTTGGGTTTGAACAAAGAAAAAATGACTGGAGCGGGACTTATATTTAAAATTATTTAAAATTTACCCAGTCAGTTTCCCTTGTGGTTTATTACTTGACATTTTAATCAATCTCACAAAGGGGCAATCCAGTGGTTCACTCCCATTTCCCTGGCAAAGTTTGTCAGATATGGGGTGTGAGGTACTGTAAGAGGGAGCCTATCATCCTTACCTGCATGAAGTTATAATTGGGCTCTGTGGTGCCCCAGCACACATTAGACCTGACCGAATCATCACTCCAGAACAGTCGACACACGAGATATGTATTCCGGACTGTCAAGTCTCGCCCTGCACCAAGCCCTTGGGGGATGAGTATAAAGAATGCAATTATTACAGATACTAATGAATTGACATATCAACGGTTGTTACACGTACATCACATGATTGATTAGGGCAAGCTTCTTCTCAGTTACATAAGAGAGGGCAAACACCTATACACAGTTCTCAATGAAAATGTGTGGCACAAGGATACTAGTCTGTGTTGTTTTAATATTCGCTAGCTTAAGGAGACTGAGGACAAAACAAAAAAGGGAAAATAAAAGCTCTCCATTGGGGAATTCTACAGACTGGGGTGCTCCACAAGGAAGTGTGTGTTCAAAGTCTATGGAAGGATGTTAAGTACATGGACACAGGAAAGAACAAAAGATGTAAAAAATAGAATAAGCAATCTGGAGGTTGCAATGTAGAAACTTGCCCCAAACCATGTAACTGGACACTGGATGTAGTCTGGGGAATTTAATTTGAGCATTCACTTGTGGCCGAATAAGGAACTGCACCAGACATCATTCAAATCTAACTTGCAAATGGCTTATCAGTCTTTTACAACACAAGACTCCTTACCTGGCACTGCAACACCCCACCCTGGGTGTGGTTTGGGAGGGGTGTGTGGAATAGAGCTGCTTGATTTGGGAGGTGCCACACCATGGACTGTCACCCCATGCCCATCTGGGATTAAGAGTAAGGAGTGCAATGTCCGGGCCTGTCAGAGTAAATAAATATATACACACAGTTCATCTTAAACTTTTGAAAGACCAGCTTGAATGACAACAAGTGATCTTTATTTAAATTTTATATATTATTTGTGAGATATCGCCCAACTCACAAGGCCGGACGGCCACTTCAAGGTGAGGGCTACACTGAACTGATTAAGAGCAATTCTCAGAAATCTGCCTCCGAAACATGCAGAGGCATTTCTTTTCTTTCAAGGTCTACCCTGGGAAAAACGCTCTTCCCATCCCAAACCCTGTCTCCACATCCTGGAGTTTGCCTCAAAATTCTAGATCTGCAACTGGTTTTCTTAGGTGGAAATCCTCACCTCATAATCAGTTTTGCTCTGAGACACTTGTGCAGAAGCATCTTGCTGTCTGAATGTGATCCTTTCCTCTCTGTTGTGTCGTCTACTCAGCTGTTCCCTAAGTCCCTCATCTTCCCTCTGTGGATAGACGCTTGACTCTTCTTGGGTATTCTCATCATGTGAATGCCCTCCCTCTGTGTGCTTTCTTGCCGTTGTGGGCAGACTATCAGTAACTCTCTGAAAAAATGAGCAATTTTCAAGTTTCACTGAGCTGCTTAGAGAATATTGCTTAATAAATTATGTGTATGATAAGCAAAAAGGAGTGTGGGAACAGTTTATGAGCAACACACATCATATGACAGCTTATTCGGTCCCCTGGTTTGCGTAAGCTTAACATTTTCTGTGCAGAGAGAATTTGCAAGTTTGAACAGATTTAGGCACCAGGGCCAAAGCAATAGCTGGTAATCATGTAATCGATTCCCTTTCGTCAACATTTCTGGTTCAATATGGAATAATTTAAGTGGAAAAAAGGAGGAATTAGCTGTTGCAAACTGCTTATAACCATAATAGTTTCTCAAAGGCTAAAAAACAACATACATATTCTTCAAGACAAGCAGAGTACTGTCCAAAAATCCAAGACCAAACCAACTTCTCTTTTCAGAGCCAACGAGAGCCAAAGAAATTTATATGTTTGTACCCACAGGTTTACCAGTAAAAGTTGCTTTCTATTAATAATCCACAATATGCAAAGCTTCAAACATCACTTGTCAACATAAAAGTGTGTAGTAGAGGCAGTCAACATTTTGCTCTGATTCGACGACTCAAAGGGGGTTTTCACTACTTTCTTGTGACTTTGATGACCGACTGAGCTTAAACTTTGTTATTTCATGTAAAAGTTGGATTGCACATAGTGCGGGTACTGATCTTTGACAATAACCAATGTTAACCTACTTTAATAGGGCAACAAAATACTTTTCTGAAAACAAGTTTGAACAATGAAAAGGAAACCAGTAGGATTCTATTCACCATTACCTGTGGTTTGATACTCTCTGTTTGGACACTCCTGCTTGAACTCTTGCTGTCACTATCTACAGATCCAGTGGGGATCTTAATAGGGAGGTGGGGTTGATTTGAAGGTAGGGGAACGATCGTTGCCCCCTTCATCTCAGCTACTTTCATCCTTGCCAGCGCCATGGGGAAATCTTTGCCATCTGAGGCCAATTCAATGGATACCTGATAACAAAAAAAAATGGAAATAACTTATATTAACTGAGAATAGACCCCCTTGCACTGACAGTCTTGCCTGCCGCCTGCCATTTTGGGAGTCAAATTTAATTTTGTCAGAAAAAGATGGAGATGGTTGATGTGAATGACAAGCAGCCAGTGTACCCATTTGGCTGCCAGTGCTGCATACTCCACAGGAGTTGAGATGGTTTCAGGATTGCTCAATAAGGCCCAATAAACAGGGGTAGTATTAGTGTATGGCACCAGGCCTGATGCTTCGCTCTTGAAAGGGTACCAAGGCATTTCTCGCCTTTTGCAAAGGGCACCTCTATGACCAATATGTAAATCTCTATTGGAACATGTCAAGGGGCACCAAGGCAGTGACCAGAGGGGGGCAACGGAGGCAATTGCCTCCGCGAAGTACCAGGCCTGATGCACTTTGATACAATGTTTCAAAGCACCTCATGAATTCCTACTATTATTATTCAATCAGTACAACCAAGCAAGGTACACGTATGTATGTGTCAGTATGGATCCATTAATGATTTGTGTATTAAATGAGTATACAGTGTAATGAGTATCGGTGTAAGGGTAAAACCAAATAAAACTGTGTAATGTGGTACAATTTAGTATTATATCAAGGCATGATATTTGGCCCTTCGAAAAAAGTAGGACATTTTTATTGACCACAAGGGCTGACCCACATGTTCATGATCATGGTCAAGGGTTTGATAGTCTTTTCTGGCTATTTATTAACAAGTTTGCTGATTTATTTTGGGAGCAAAAACAAACACGGACATCAGATTGAAGTAGAAAGAAAAACATGCCGGATTAAAATCGGATAAAATATGGTTTTGAACGTTGAGAGATTTGCAAAGTGTAATATTTGTAGTGCCCATTTGTAACGACGAAGAGAAGAGAAAAGGCCGACCCATAAATTGTTTCAAAGGATTTTTAATTCTGTGTTACATTGGTCAAAATCAGGGAGTGACCCTACAAAACCAAGCACATTCTGAAATATGGGTTCTGGTCTGCACTCAGTCTAAAGTGAAACCCCTCCAACTTCCAGCACGCTGTATTTCAGAGGATTTACAGACTCTCTATGTCACTGAAAATGTAAAGCTAGACAAGAAGAAAAAAAAGCTAGATATCCATTTACTTCCCATAATGGTCAGCTTATGTCTGCTCAGAAATTTAGAATTAATGAAAAAAAAAGATAATAAAAAAACAACCTGAAATCAAGAACAGAATGCTGACAAAACACAGGCCTGTACTAAAATGTCAGTAGTACCTAGCCCGCTTCTTTATCTAACCTTGATATTTCCGATGATGGCATCGCTGGGGCTGTGCCCATCCGTACTTGACTCTTGTCCCATCTTAGATGAAGAGGAAGATTGACCCTTGTCTTTTACATCCAAGTCCACATCTAGCAGGGATAGATCGGACGACTGGAGGACCGATCGAAGGGGGACACTGGCTACACCGAGCAGAGCAGGCTGAAGATGTTACAGGAATGTCGGTGGGTATGTGGAATAAAAAATGGAAAAATGGTATCATTTAACGGCTAACTTTATAATTGGTAAAAAGAGAAAACAAAAGAGAATCAGCCAGAAGTTGCCTGTCTCATCATCAAAAATGATCTAACTTAAACTTCTTCTTTTTTAAATACAAAGGCATATATGAGAAGAAAAACCAATTTAAGCCAGAAAAGCTGTCATTTTAACATCAAAAATTTGTCCTAAAATTTCTTTAAAATGACTGTCAACTTTGTGAGTGTCTGTGAGAGTCTAATAACTATATAGGAAGTGTGCAAACCATTCAGATAAAGACATGGTCTTTAGTGACACCCCAACATTTTAAAACTCTTTTTCTTTACCGTTTTCTGGCTGGCGCATCGGTAGAACACCTTGAACACAAGTAGTTGCTTCCACCAACTGTCTACAGCAGTCCCGTCAAAGCGAATAGGAAAAACTGACCGATGACCAAATGTTACTCCTACAGAAATCCCCCAAAAGAAAAAATTAATACAATGACAAAGTTTTTTCTAGGATTAAATTACTAAACAAAGTTGTACCAGGACTGGAATTATACGGAGGCCTTAGAGGGCATGGCCTCTGTTGCCCTGGTCTTGGCCTTGGTGCCCCTTCAAAAGTTTCACATAGACTTGAAGATTTTCCAACGGAAGTGCACTTTGCAAAATGAAAATGGCCTTGCCCTCTCAAAGGTAAAATTCCAGGCCTGTTATACAAACCAAAAAACAAGACAAATTTTCACAGGAATTTGTGATATTTTTACTATTCTTATGATCAAATCACAACTAAAGACATATTTCTAAATCTGCAATTTTATCTCAATGGATAAGTTCAATTTGGTTTATACTGGATTGTCGTCTCCTAGCTTGATGTCATTACTTTAATATTTATGTTGCATTTGGTAATGTTTTTGGTTGTACTGTTTTGTATCTCTTGCATGTTCATGTATACGAGCCATCACTATAAAGTACAGCAGCTGGTCTGTGTATTCATGTCAATTACGGTTCCAGCTCTAATCTTTTAAACTTTTCAGACTCACTAACAAAACAGGAAAAAGGAAAACAGAATTAGAGAGGGCACACAATTTTGATGGGCTCAGGTTACAAAATGAATTTACATATGAGAACAACAACAAAAATTTACCATTATTGAGTTTTGGGGCTGCAAAAGTAACAACATAAACTGTTGCACAGGAGAAGGCAACCCCGTGCATAGTTAATAAATCAATCAATCAATCAAATCAGTCAATCAAATCAGTCAATCAAATCAATCAATCAATCAATCAATCAAATTCAATCAATCAATCAAAATGTACATTTAATGATAAAAGCAAATGAAAATTGTTTTTTCCTGTCTGCACAAAGGAAAAAAGAAGAATTTGGAAAGCTCAATACAAATAATACTCCACAATTTAAAACTGGCAAACAACAAAGATAAACAATCATATATTGAGAAAAAAGGTTGAAAGTGTAAAACAAACAATAATCTGTTCAATTCAAAAGCTCTGATGAATCATATCATAAAAACTGAAACTGTTTTCAAAGCCTTCTTCAAAACCATGGCTATGGCTTCGGCTTTGGCTTAGGCCCCTCTCAGTCATCTTGAAAAGTGCACTTTTGGTATGGGGCTTCAAATAGCGGCTAAAGAGGGTAAGCCAAAACCTTTGTTTAAGGGCCTCACTACCCACAGTACAGGTGTCCTCCTGTTAAGATAACATTAACACAAGGTTCGTGTATTTGCAACCTCAAAACAACAACAACATTGGATCAAAAGACACAAAATAACAACAACAATTTGTTGTTAGGAAAATTACTTTATATCTATAAATAAAAAGTACAATAATGTACATTGGTAAAAAAACATTAAAAGATACAACAAGAGCAATTAAAATACAGAGGAAGGATAGAGAACCAGCTGGAGCCCAGGGATTGCCTAAAAGAACAAAAAGTTCCTGACTAGAGGCTCTCCTCTCCAGCTGGTCTTTAAAAAGAACAAATATTAATTGAGAAAAATAGTTATACATTTATAGCAATAAAATAAATATAAAAAGCACATCACGCACAAGATAATTTAAGATTGATAAAACATTAATAATAAAAACCTTTGAAATAGGATGATTACGAAGAACATTCACATAAACAAAGCAATCAAGTGAGTTACAGCAAAAAATTAGATAAGAAAACATAAAATAAATCAGAAAATATACTTCACCTCCGTTATTGTCTACTTTCTTGGAGACTAGTCTCATGACCTCAGTGGCCATGGTATTCACCAGGTTTTGCCCACGTGGGGACGCCGTGACCGGAAAATGGTACTCCACAAAATATGTACATCTGGAATAAATTAACAAAACAAATTAAATGAAAACGAGAATCTTTTTCGAAATTATTTTTTAGACAGTGCTCCTATATTTTCAGTGAACTAAATTACTTTACAGGTTGTCGCTGCCGAGCAGTCTAGGGCGGTGGTTTCAGGTTTGCAGAATTACAGAGTGTGGGTTCGAATCCTGGTCAGACTCAACACTTGAGTCCTTGAGCAAAGCATTTTATCATAATGCTTCTCTTCACCCAGGAGTACAAATGGGTACTGGCAAAAGGTAGGGAGTAACCTGCTATAAACTGGCATCTATCTGGGGGAATAGAAATATTCTCAGTTGTTAAATGCCAATGAAACCGGATTTAAACACCAACTTGATGAGCCATATTGGCTAGGGACAGACTTTACTTTTAAAAGTCTTTTAAAAGTCACTTTGAATGTAGTTCCTGCAGTGATTACACAAACTTGGTTAATTAAAATTGTTAGAAATTGACAAATCAGAATCAGCTTTTGCAAGCCTGCTTACCAACCAAAATGGCCTACAGTATAAATACCAACAATGATAATGATCTCAGATTTGGACACTAACAGAGTCTTTCTCAAAGGCTAAAACAAGAATTTGAAGAAAGGCAGACTAAAAAACACGAACCTTTTTGGCTTTGGTTTAAGCGATGGCCTAGGGGGTCTCCCTCTCCCTCTTCCACCTCTAGAGGGCCTCCTGTCTTGAGATGCATCCATTCCTGGTATGTATGCAGTCTTCAAGGAGAGTGAATTGATGATGACTCTAGCTACGTGGACTCTTCCCAGCAGAGTGAGACGCTGAACACTCAGACCATCACCAGGGCTTACTGCAATAAGACATTAAGGAGAGTGAATTGATGATGACTCTAGCTACGTGGACTCTTCCCAGCAGAGTGAGACGCTGAACACTCAGACCATCACCAGGGCTTACTGCAATAAGACATTTAAAGATGTATCATTTTAGGGTTTTGCATCTAGGCTTATTTTCCTAAACGGTTAAACGAAACTTGTGACTTCCTGTTAACCATTTAACCGTTTCCACCGATTCCGATCCGAACTATCAGCTGACCTGTAAAAGAAGCAAATATAAACACTCTCTTTCCAGAATCGATCAGGATTAAAAATAAAACAATATAGCCGGTGCCTGGGTTGCCAGATGGCCAGCCACACATTTAAATAGGCAGGGGGAAATACTTGTCAGGATTAAGACAAATTTAAACAAACACATTTATTTTCGATAAAATGCTCTTTTGTTTTTTTATAGAGATGAAATGTCACAGATAAAATGTTTTCTTGAAACTAAATGAAAGTTTTGTACTAATGCACTCTTCATCTACCCCCCCCCAAAAAAAAAAAACCCCAACCCAAAACTGAGAAAAGTGTGCAATTTTATTGAGTACTATCACATTCATTTCTAAAAGATCATCTAAAAACAGCAAAACAAAATTAAAAATAAATAAATAGTGGTTTGTACTAACAACTAATTAATCACTTCTTCTGACAAACACAGGTCTTACACTGGATTCGAAGTTTCAGGAATTGTGCTAATATAATATTACAGCCTTTTCCACATTTTTGGTGACCCCTAAAATTATAGATTTTAAGGAGCTTTTTTGAAGTATCATCAGCTCTTAGATGTAAACAAGCAGTATTTTGTTTACATCTGGAGAAAAGAAAAGTTGATTTTCTTCACCAAACAGACTTAGAAAGTCTAAATTTCAGATGATAGTCTGAAATTCATCATCACAGAAAGCCATACAAAGATACAGTTCACATTCAAACATAAGACATGACAAAGCAAGGCATCAAGACCCAACATACCCCTCTTGTCCACCTGATGAGGAGGTACATGGAAGGACACCCTGGAGCCCTCTGATGACAGCCTCGAGGTACTCCCAGCATCCGAGTCACCGCTGCTACTTTGTCTCCTCAGACTCGAGGCTCTCCGCTTGGGTCTCTCTGGTTCTTGCTCTGAGTCCTTCTGCTCATCAGCGATCTCATTTCTTGGTTTTCCCTCGGGTGCTTCTTGGGTTGTTTTATTGGGAGGTAAGTCCTTCCTGGATGGGGGTCTCTGCAAAACGGATCAATATGAAACACAAAATAAATAAAAATGCTTTAATAATTACCATACAATGAACTCAAATGGTTGGTCAAGTCGCTGGATAATGTTACCAAGAACAGCATTATTCGCACAAAGGCACCCTAATACCAAAAGGACTTATGAAATTAAGGTTGCAGTTTAAAGACAATTGAAATCCCATCAAATTCAAGTTTTTGGAAATCAAAAGGAACTTTTCAACTTCAAGTTTGAAAGCTGAGCACTGACACCGTTGAAATCTGAGCTTTTCAAAACCTACCGCACAAAGACAATTAAATCCAACTGAGGAAAACTTTGGAAAAATGAATGGTTTAAAAAAAAATAAAAACATTTGTAAGCTGAGCAATGGCCTGGTTGAAATCTTAGAATTATAAACTTTGGGATGTGACCAGGTTGATTGTACCAAAAACAAAAAATGGAATGGGAATGGACATATGTCTTGTGATGACCCCCCCCCCCCCTCCTCCCCTCTTACCAGGGTATCATATTTTAGATGATTTAAAGACTCCCTCTTTTTCAGATCACAAACGTAAAATAAGAGGTTTAAACAAACAAAAATAAGACAATGCTGTATTTTCTTGGAAAAAGTTGAGAAAGGCAAGATGAGGGAATTCAGAAAAAATCATGACCAATCCCAGCCTCCATGGTCCTGGTCAATTGCCCTACTGCCCCTTGAAATGCTCCAGCAGAAACTTCAGTTTCCCTCAGAGAGTTTCCCTTAGTTGAGGCAAAACTGCCTTGCCCCTACAAGAACGAAGTATCAGGCCATGGCCTGCAAAATGTATAGTTAGGGCGGTCCGGTTTGCCGAGTGATATCTTTCCTCAACATCCACATCTAGGACCCTGGTTCAAATCCCACCGGGGCATAATTTGGATTGGGTTTTCAGTCCCTACCTGACTGCGTGAGTTCTCCCTGGACTAATTCTCTGGGGTTTTCCTCCCACATCTAAAACTGAAACTTCCTTCCTTGTCTTCTCTCCATTGGGTTCTGGGCTAGTATAGTGATTAAGTTTGCTTTTCTGAAAGTCCTTGGCTTCACGATCGAAACTAATAAATAAGTGGTTTGTTGTCTACCTGATTTCCAGGATCACTGAGTGATGATTCATAGGACCTCCTTCTCCTCCTCATCCTTGGTGTCTTGGATATCCTCCTCCCGTCTTCCTCATCATCGCTACTCAGTAGATCACTCAGACTAGAGTTGCTGCTACTCCTCTGTGCAGTCAGACAAACAGGACAAAAGCTTAACCACTTCCCAAAAGTCTTACAAATTATTTACAGTGGCCTCTGCGTGGTATACATGATTTTTTTCCTGAACTGTTTGGAACTACCAACAAAAAAGAAGTTTTGGGGGAATATTATTTTGGTTTTACCCTACACCAATATGTATGACAAAAATACAATAATATTTTGGTTCAGTCTTACACCGATGTGAGAAGCAACATTGCCCCCCGCCCCCCCCGAGCTCTGGGGAAAAACACAAACAAAACACAGTCTGCTTGGGTGAGATTTGAACCTACAACCCCTGCATCCTAGAGCAGATGTTGTAACCACTTGACTACCGAGCATGCCCGGTCATGAGAGGCCAGTTCGAAAGCTGTACCTCGCAGCGGGGTACCGCAGATGATTCAACACACACACACACATGACTGACGTCATACTAGGATGAGATCAAGGCCCGATTTCATAGAGCTGCTTAAGCACAACAATTTGCTAAGCACAATAAAATGTTGCTTATCAGAATAAGGTTACCAGCCATACTACCATGTCACGTGTACAATTTGTGACTGGTATCCTGCTCATTTCTGCTTAGCAGGAAATTGTTAAGCATTATTTTCTGCTTAAGCAGCTTTATGAATTTGGGCCCTGATGAATGTCGACATTCCTGAAAATGACTTGAGGGACTGGGCTCCCCGATTTCTGTGCATCAACAGAAATACAAAGCAACAGGTTTGGGCATAATGTGGACTATTTCTCTTCTCCCTGTGGTGACTGCTTTAATTCTTTCAAGAAAAGTTAAAGGACCGAGGAGACTCTGATAAAATCATAAAAACAGGAAAAAAACACATTCCTAGTAACAGTTGCATCAGGAATAACAGTTAGATTTCAGTGGGTAGTTTTCGTTGCACAAATTCAAAACACATTATCTAAATAACGGTTTGGGTTTTTCTAACCTGGGAAATTAATAAATGAAATGAAATATTGTGTTCAAAAGCACACCCTGAGTAACGAGTATTACTTACCCCTCCTTTGTAGAAGAGTTCCTCCAGGATACTCTGATCTCTGAGTGGGTCCTCTGTCTCACTCAGCAACTCACTCTCAGAGGAGACACTCGATTGAGGAGACATCTCAGACTGCCGTGAGGAAAGACGGTTATACAAACATGTCACATAAACCGAATCTAAACTTTTGTAAAAATGGTTTCTGTTAACCCAAAACCCATTGGAATCCAAAAACATGTCGTTTGAAACTGTTGGAAACCAGGAATGTACTGCCAATGTGATCTACCTCAAGGTTGGATCATAGATTGCTTTTTCTCAGTGTAATGCTGACTTATATGCAAAAACAATCAAGGAAGATACAATAAAAGTCACATGTGAAAGTTTCAGCTGAATTCAGTGTCTACTTGCTGAGTAAACGGCAAAAAAACTGTCACGGTAGTTTCACACGAATGTTGAATCCATCCACGTTTAGCGAGGTGACAGCGGGTAGCAACCGCATCTCTGGCCGCAACCTTCGCGAACAGACACCAACCCTCAGAAATCTGAGAAACGATTTTATGCATGAATCGTTTCTCAGACACAAATGTTTTATTGATTGCTAATCTATGGGGGCACTTCAGACAAAATCATATCGCGAATGCTTACCACCGTTACCCTCTTTATAACAAGTAAGCTTTCAGGGCCAAATTTCATAGAGCTGCTTAAGCACAATAAAATGTTGCTTACCAGAATAAGGTTACCAGCCAAACTACCATGTCACGTGTACAATTTGTGACTGGTATCCTGCTCATTTCTGCTTAGCAGGAAATTATTAAGCATTATTTTCTGCTTAAGCAGCTCTATGAAATTGGACCCAGATTGAAACATATACAACAATTAAATTGGGGGTCATTACCAAAGTATGACCCTATTTTTAATCGTCCAGCTATATATATATATTTAATTGGAGTGCTCACTGAATCAACATGCACACATTTTTGAAATACTTTAGGACGCAGAAATCTTTGTGGCATGTGGTTGACTGAAGAAGGAAATAATTCCCTTTCACACTTTTTCTGGGAAAATTCCTGGCAATATTTAGTTGATCTTTTCACACTGGAATTGCCAAGCCTTACAAATCCTGGGAAAAAGCAATTTCCAGGAAAAATATACACCTGCTTGTGAGTAGGGTTATTAAGTGAGATAGCACCGGCGTTGGCATCCTGAGAGCCCCCAGGAAAATTGCATGTAGTGTAAAATAAAAATGGGGTGGTGGTGGGGGTTACAATTTCCTTGAATTTGGCTCTGAAGTGTTAAAAGAACTTTGATACATGTCTTCTTTTTAGTTGCTGCATTGGATTGAGATTTACCTGTAGTGTTCTTAGATCATTCAGTTCTTGTGTGGTCAAGTGATCCCCGATGAGAAGCTCAACAGTTCTACCCTCCGTGTTACAGTCTTCAAATCCCATTTCTCTCTCCCGTTTGGGGGCAACGGTCACATGGCCTTGTGTCTCGTCGTTTCTGAGAAGCTCACGGAACAGATCTCCAGAGGAAGGTCTGCGAAGCAGAATGAAGATGTCATCATTGAGATTAAACAATAATAATAATAATATATTGTATTTGTAAAGCGCCTACTGCAGGCCAGCCTCTAAGCGCTTAACATTCAGTATTTCCTGCAAGGTATTTGGGGCTACGTTTGAAGTATGAGACCTACTCCTTTACATAGCACCTTGTAATGGTTTACAAGGTGCTGTGGCGCAATATGCAGCCGATCAAACCAGGAACACCGGGGCGGAGCCCTTCTCTTTTCGATAAGTGCACTGGGTTCTTTTTCGTGCTTTACGTCCCATCCGAAGGACGAAGCAATCATGGTTAAGTGTCTTGCTTAACGAAACAAGTGTCTAGACCGGGACTCAAACCCACACTCTGCTGATCAGGAACACCAGAGCTTGATCCAGTGATCTTATCCACTCGGCCACGACACGCCATTAATGAAGGTATGCTCTGGCCATATCCGAATTGGCGGCTACGGCTGTTGCTAAGGGTGTTGGTTATGAGGTCCTCTCAAAGGGGCTATACCATCAAGTGCAATTTTTGTCAAAAGTGTTCGATGCCATCTCATTTCAAATATATCGTCTGTACATTTTTGTAGCAGAAAATTTTCACTTCATTCCTAAATCTTGATCAAAACTGCATTGAATTTGACCTGTCGACCTGTGCACAAAAATTCTTCTTTGGAATGCAGAGACAGGTTTATTTTGATGTCCGATGATGGCATATTTCAAACTAAGCTTTGAAAGAGTATCAAATAAAATTACATTTAACAATATTTTTACATGAGGTTAGATACTTGCAATTTTCATTGAGGAAAATGAGTGCATCACAAAACTCAGTTTGACCTCGGAGCCCCTCTCTGAGTTTTTTACTTCCCTACCTCTTTGGTATCTTTGATTCTTCTACATCCACATCAAGAGGTAGCACTCTGTCCTGGGCTCCCTTCATAGCAGGCTTCCCTCGCTCCAATTCTGACCTGATCATGTCGTCTCTGAGCCTCGTCCCACGATCTAACAGCGCTGTGATCAGATCGCTGCCTGGCTGGCTGGATGGATTGAGACGAAGATGATGCCGTCTACCAGGCACTGGGATCTCTGGCACACTTTGGTCTTGGTTGTTACCTACAAAATGCAACATTCTCAAAAGTTTTAAATACAGTTTCACAGGTTGTGATTCAGGAAAGCCCTGTGCTTAAAAATCAATTTGCAGTTAAAAAAATCTAACAAACCAACAATTATGATCTATAAATCAACTGTTTTAGAATCAATTTAGATATCTTTACCTAGAAGTGTTTCAACATCTGATGGAACTGTGTTTCTGTATTCGGTGTCTGAACTTTGACCTTTTCCTGTTTCGTTTGCGACAGGATTCCTCTTGTGGCTAGTTTCTGCGACGATGTGAGACTTCGGTTTGGTTTTCTTGTCGCTGACTTGATCCCTGCCCGGTCCGATGACAAAGCTGTAGTCGGAATCGATACCTCTTGGTGTTATGACAGCCTGTCTAGGGTTCACAAAGCTGTAGTCGGAATCGATACCTCTTGGTGTTGTGACAGCCTGTCTAGGGTTCACAAAGCTGTAGTCGGAATCGATACCTCTTGGTGTTGTGACAGCCTGCCTAGGGTTCACAAAGCTGTAGTCGGAATCGATACCTCTTGGTGTTATGACAGCCTGCCTAGGGTTCACATCCACATGCCTGTGATATTGCATCTGCAAACGTGAAGATAGTGGAGTCTTATACCAGTCTTAAATGTACCTATTAAGCCATTTTGGAGTTAGATTTGAATAACGTCTGTCTGGTACAATGACTTGCCTCACTACAAGTTACCCAGGGATGTGATAGGCTATTGAAAAAACCCTTAACTGTGAGCACAAAGAGCGAAAGCTTGCCAGAGGAAAAGCTTGCCAAAGAGGTTGCTATACGAAAGCTTGCCCCGAACCATTTGACATAGCAACTGTCTCTATAGTCTGAGGAATTCAAATTTAAGCGCTAACTTGTGACTAAGCAAGTCATTGTACCAAACTTTATTAAAATCTAACTCACAAACGGCTTATTGGCCCAATTCGCCTGAATTCATCGGCACAATCATTTTGGTCATGCCATTTTGGTAGTCCATACATTCCTTGGTGTGTTATAAAGTCCAGTGCGCATTTAAGGCGAGGCAGTGTTTACACGCTTACCATAATTAGACTTGCATTTTGACTCCCAAAATGGCGAGCGAGGCTGACAGTAGCAGCGTGTGACATCGAGTGTAAGGAATCAATTATGTTGATTTGGCGTAAATGAACGCATCAAATGGCCAAACTCATTCGATTAACATCTCTGCTTATGAAAAAAGAAATACCTCAAACCCCAGAATCATGCACCTCTTCAATACAGGAGGCTTTTGATATTTCTTTGGGCATACCACAAAGTGACCTATCTGTCGAAATCACAACTTTTTGCCAATTGGTTTTTGTAAAAATTATTAATATACTAGCCATACTACTTTGATAATAGATGTTAATTTTTCATCGGGGATTAAGAATATAATTTGCCTTTACCCTTACACTGATTTGTATTAGGCACTGACTGTGTACTTTCCAGAGTTCTGTGACCTTTTTCTAGTCATTGTGCTTGGAGATTTGTTTCAAGATTTGTCTGATTTGTCTGGGGAATTTTTCAAAACACAAACCTTTGGTATGGGTGACATGAAGGGGTCATCACTAGAGCTGGACATCAGCCTATGGGATCTGGGTACTGGTAGCGGTGGTGCACCCCGCACTGACTGTGACTGGGTGGAGCTTGATTCAGCTGTACCTGTACCAGCAGTGGCTACGCTCAGGTCTGTGGTGGGTATGGAGCCAGAACTATCATACGCAGCTAGGCAAGGACAGAAGAAATGAGAGCGATCTTCAATTCAAGGACAACACACACTGAAACTCAAATAAGACTTGGCACTCAGAATAGATGTGAGACAAGACATATTTTGATTCCCAAGTTGTAAGAATCAAGCAGAGTTAATAATAACATAGTCTTATATAGCGCTTGTATCTACCAATAAGGTGCTCAAGGTGCTGGAACACACAGAAACATTTTAAGACAGGTTTTTGAATTTTTGAAATTACGAGACCAATTTATGTAGCAAAGAATGGTGATTACAAGTTTAGAATTTGGCGGTAAGCAGAACCAAGATATTGGGCCCTGATCACCTGCCCATGTTACACACTAAAATAAATAACGCATTGAGGACACTTCCATTATATCTCAAACTGGTAGAAACCAGATTTCAAGCAACTTTGATTGAATTCCACATGTGTGAGTGACTTCAGTTGATCTGTGAAATAACATTTTCAAAGGCAAAATTTTGTGATCATGCGGGACACGTTTTGGCGAGGTTTTAAGGGTAAACTTTGTCAGTTTGTGACAGCTGCATGGTGTCCTACAGTCACTGATATCAAATGACTGTTACAATACTGCAACAAAGTTTTGGCAGAAATTGATAGCTGTCACAATGTGATTTTAATATAACTATTCCCAGTGAATTACATTGCGGAATCAATGGAATCGGAATGCAGATGGTATTGTGTAAATTTCAGCTTTATGTATTGAGGGAGCGTATTACCGGAATACCAACAATTTGAGTTATGCGTTACACTGTAGCTAGTTATGGGTTGGGCCGTGAGCACCCAGAGAGGGAGCCCCATAAATTACTTTCGGTAATTAAACAAGTTGTAATATTTGCTTTTAAATTTTAGGGTTTTGGAACTAACTTGTTAGAGCAAGCACCAGGAGAAAGAGAGACGGGAGGTCACTCCGCCAGACACGGCAGCGAACCCCGCCGCTATAGAGGCCAGAGACATGAGGCATGAGGGAGGACCCAGACCAAGTCACTGCTCACCCTTGAGGTTTAATCGTTGATTACATTATTAGTTGATTAAGTTGAGCCGGCTTTTTGATAAGTGTTGTTTACTTGCATTGTATTTAAATACCTGTTTGGTCCTGTAGATATTTGTAGTCGCTAGTGGTATTCAGTTTAAATAAATGGTAATTGTTAAGTTTTCTAGTGTATCCTAATCTCTCCTTGTCCTCTTATTTTGTCCGGATTTTTTTATCGAGTGTTGGTGCAAGGGTGCTACTTTTAAATCCAAAAGACCGCATAAATCCATCAGGGTAAAACTGATGCGACTGAAATTGTGATAAAAGTGCAACTTACCAGGCAAGGGTTCAAATACTAGGGAGACGTGAAGCTCTGCTATTTTATCCGCTGATTTACTGGCAAACACCGAGTAAAACCTGAAAGATAAAAGACAATCAATTTACATTATTACATTTAACATGTTATTAATATGCAGGAGCCAGAAGGGTACAACCATGGTGGCATAATGTAACTACTTCCTTTAGCTCGGTTCCAGCAACTCATCCAAAATTGCTGGAATGGGCTGACATGTTCATTGGACCACTCTCCCTAACCTAAACTCCCCCCCCCCCCCCACACCCAGGTTGGGAGTCGATGTTACTGTGTGAATTTTATGCAATTGACTTTGACTACAACAATTTTATTTACATTTTTAAAATATTTTTTTTATGAGATATCGCCCAACTCACAAGGCCGGACGGCCACTTCATGGTGAGGGCTACACTTAACTGATTTGGGCTGTCAACCCAGATCAACTGTCACCAGGGGCACATTGCCACCTACTCCTGGGGCTGAAACAGGGTTCGCCTTCACAGTCCGTAAGGATGTAGGCATGGGTATCATCCACTAGGAGCCTGGTTGGTAGAGCAGAATGCACTACATGTACCTTCCCAACTTTTTATGAAGCAACTATGGTTAAGTGCCTTGCTCAAGGACACAAGCGTCATTACCAGGATTCGAACCCACACTCTGCTGGTGACAACACCGGAGCTTGGGTCCGATGAACTAAAACCGCTCAACCACGACACGCCATGCACTACAAAAACAGTGAGCGAGGCACAGTCGCCGCATGTGATGTGCGTACAAGGGATCAATACTGTATCTTACCCATTAATTGGTATCTCGGGAGCAAGGTGTCCAATCTCATTGATTTGTGCCTTTCCGATCACTGGTGTGCTGGGTCCCTTCATCACCTCAAGAATCAAAGTTCCCATATGTGATGGGTGATAGTCAAGGAAAATGTTCATTTGCTTTCAGAGAAATGGAGAAGTGCAAGGCAGTTCTGAGGATTTCTTGGTACTACCCCCCCCCAAAAAAAAATAGTGGTTTGCTCAACTAGATGGAAAAACACGTATGTATGCGAAAATTTCACAAACCAGAAAATGGATGCCTGATAAGCCTGTTTTACAGTTGTACATGGAATGCCGGCAAAAGACCTATGACCTATCAAGGCTCGAATTTGGGATAAAAATCCACAAGACTGCAGGGCTTGTAGTTCAACATTTTTATTGGAAGAGAAGTGTTTGTACGAGACCAGAATCAAAATGAGAAAATAACTTCCAGAGTCGAGACACAGTTTAATAGGCATTAAGAAGATAGATCTCATCTGTCTTTTGGGGTATTAAACCTTTACTTCATTACTCAACAAAATAAAAGTGTTTATCAGCCTCAAAGTCAACATTTGAACATAATTTGTTTCTGTTCAAGATATTACGCAGTGAGGTAATCTCATTCAAGTGAAAAAAAACACAAGAACGCTGGACTTGTCCGGTCATAAGTTTACTGGCCCGACAATAAATCTACTGGCCTCGGGCCTGGGGGTCCAGTGTAAAGTCAACATTTGAACATAATTTGTTTCTGTTCAAGATATTACGCAGTGAGGTAATCTCATTCAAGTGAAAAAAAACACAAGAACGCTGGACTTGTCCGGTCATAAGTTTACTGGCCCGACAATAAATCTACTGGCCTCGGGCCTGGGGGTCCAGTGTAAAGTTCAAGCCCTGCCTATCCTATGGTCTAGTATAATACAATGTATATACAATGGAATTACTGTAAAAAAAACGCTGACATGTTAACACACCAGTGGCCATTTCATTGTGTAGTGTGCACAGTGTATGCACACAATGTGTTACACTTCATTTTGCCCCTGTATAAAAAAAGACAAAGGGTACTGGAAGCCATGCTCCAAATATCCCTTTTTCCTTTCAGGGATTATTGTGTAATCCCTGATGCTAGACCATTGTTCTTTTGTGGGACATACAAGGAATACTAGTGATAGATAGACTGCCATCATTGTTTCCCATTGAATTTTGCATGGGAGTTAAGTCCAAGATTTCAGCATGCCATGATTGATTATTTGCCATGGCTAACAGCCAAGGTTTCGGCCAAGTCATGGTGAACACAAACCCCCATGGTTCATTTTATGAGAACGTTTGTTGTCTTTACTTGGTATAGTCCTGGTTTCATTGTGAACAAAACAAAATTGTTCTGGAAATTCCAATGAGCACAGGGAAATTTTTTGAAATCCTAGCAATAAGTGGTAAAGCAGTTCCTTAAGTTGAAGGAAGGTAAAAAATCTCTTGCCTTTAAATTCAAAGGATATCATTGAGGTAGGCCGCAAACTGCTTGGGTCCACATCGGACTGGGAACCTGGCGACGGTGCGAGTGGCTGCCTTCTGTGGATTCTTAACATCAAGAGGTCTACAAAGAGATTAGCGAGAGGGACACATGCGTCAGGCAAAAGGAAATGAACATAATCAACAGGTGTTTTTCAGGGACGAAATTACAAGTAATTTGTTTTGAAAGCTATTACATTTACTCGCGTGCACTGGCTGTACTACTTCTGCGGTCTGGCACACCGATGTGGTGATTGTGTGAGTGGTAGAATGTTTGTCCCACACACGGGTTTTTGATCTAAAGTAAAATTATTAGCGCGGAGTGCTATTCAAATATTGAGTACAGTAAAGATGGCGTAATGAACTTAATAATTTTATCCAACTAGTACCAGCCAGATTTCAAGCCAATTTGATTGAACTAAACCTGTACGAGCGATTTAAGTTATGATGTAGGGTCCCATCTGATATTCTTTGGACTTAGTTTTCAAAATTGTTGGAGTTTGTAGCGAGATTGTCTAATGTGTTTGAACGGGTGAACATGCAATTGGGATGACAAGTGCACGGTGTCATACAGTCATCCAAATGTCTATATATTGATTACAATAACAATCTAGATACCAAGATACATGACCACTCACTCACGGAATGGTCCTGACTTCAGAATTTCAGTATTTTCAGCCAAAACTCTTCGTTACTCGAATCACCCAAAATGAAACATCAGGTCTGATGCTTGATTTTTGAAAGGGTAAGGGCACCTGAATGTTTTCTGGTCGGTAATTAAGGGCACCTCTATGAAGAAATTGTAAATTTCTAGTGGAGCATTTTAAGGGGCACCGAGACATTTTTGCTGGCTCACTTAAGTTCTGTTCAGGAATTACTCATCAACGAGTCCCCCCCCCCCCCCCCCCCGACCTACCTGAACAGACTCCCGTCTGTGATCTCACCCCACCATCTCAGTCTGACATGGGTTGTATCAGGGGGTCTTGCAGTCAGCCAAACGATCTTACTGATGCTGACTCTCAAGAAACACCTCAGTTGCCCTTCCACCGCTGGTGGCAAACTAGTGGTAGCATGTACATCCTCCTTCAATGCTGATTTCAGAATTTAGTCAAGAAAGAAAAAAACATGCAAAATTAGCCAGCAATACTGAGAAATTTCATGATCACGGTCCCGACCGGGCGACCAGACCCAGTAACTGGGGCTTTGTACTGAGATATATCGAGTAAGCAAGTCAGCGCTTTTCAAGCATTTTGGGGGTCTTTTCCGTAAATTTGGAGAATATTTATTTTTATTGCTGGGTGTTCGGAAAATCATAACAAAATGCTGCATGTGTTAGAATGGACAGAGTTTTGCGGGGTGCTAGTAGTCATGGTAGTAGTACAACCGCAGATGTAAAAAATTATTTTTAAAGGAGTATAGCACCCCAGTTATGGTTCTAGGTGCTTAAAAAAAACCCCATAAAAAACATTAAAATTGACATTGTCATGGTGTTAGATCTCGGCAGTAGAGTGTCCTTCTTGGGTACATTTTCCATTGACTGATTTAGTTGCGATAATCGTAACCTTTCATCATGTCCATCATCCCAATGAAGGATGTGACTGACCATAGGGAGAATGGAGGGTTATGATTATCCAGGGTATCTGCGGGTGTGGGTTAAAGCCGGAATTGCCTGATTTGCCGGAATGGTCGAAACTCCAAATAGAATACACTAGTTTTTAAGAATTGGCAACAGAGGCAGCCGGAACTATATTTAAATAGTCAAAGATATTAGTTGTTGTCATAATTACCCACTAAACTTTGCCAAAAAATATTCCCGGAGCTCAAAAACATGAAAATTTGACCGACTTTGTTGATCGCCCTAAGAGAAAGCAGGTACCACACTATTCAACAGACACAATCAGTGACGTTTCCACGCGATGCGAGTTCCGACCGACCTGCAATGTACGGTTGCATTGCAACCTGACTACGAATACAGTGCCACTTTGCGTGCGTCTGTTGCATAGTCCGGTTCCGGTACCTGCTGTCTGTTTTGTCCGTCAGGGGATCAACAAAGTCGGTCAAATTTTCATGTTTTCTAATTCCGGGGAATTTTTTTTTTTTTTGCAGAGTTAAGTGGGTAATAATGACAACAACTATGATACTAGTTCAATTGAGTTCCGACTTCCCTTCAGCAACATCTTTTAAATTTTTTTTACAGTTACGGCAGATCAGGCAATTCCAGCTTTTACCAATTCCGTATCTGCACACTTTAAAAAGTCAAATTAAAGACTTTTTAAGACCCTTTTAATTAATGCTACCCTAAACAAAATCTAAGACCAAAAACAAGTGAATAAGCAGTGGAGAAACAGCTATACCGGCTCACACTTTATGTTATTTTTTTTACATGCAGTGTAAATCAGTTTTTACAAGAAGCTGATATAGGAAAACTTATTATACGCTTCATCCATTTTTAAAGACCTCAAATAACACTTTTTTAATCTCAAGGCCTTAAATTTGGATAGTTCTAAGACGGGACAAAGAGTTTTTAATACTTTTTAAGGGAAGGATTCGCAGAAAACCCTGTTATCGCAATGACGATGACGGACACGACAGTCTAGATGAGTCATGACCATGAGATGAGGACTGAGAACCAAAATCACTACATCGCATTGGCATTTTAACTTAAAATTGAAAAAATTAATCAGTCAACTTGAATAAATTCATGTCGGACAGTCCATCAGCGGCACCATCCAGCCATATCATATGCATCTAATCTTTGTTTAGTCTTACTTTTGTCTTATAAAATTAAAAAATATGTTTAGAAATAGAAAGAAGGACTGTTTACTAACCAGTGAGAAGTACTCCTAGAACTATTAGGTTAATTCCTCTATTGTCTCTGCGAGATGATAGCAGAACGA
The DNA here is from genome assembly GCA_023634235.1 of Pisaster brevispinus. Classification (NCBI taxonomy): domain Eukaryota; kingdom Metazoa; phylum Echinodermata; class Asteroidea; order Forcipulatida; family Asteriidae; genus Pisaster; species Pisaster brevispinus. Next base: position 15,037,081 of record JAMKCF010000005.1, on the reverse strand, counting down.
ACCTCCATAGTTCTAGGAGTAGGGCCTAAGTGAGAAGCAAGTCTAGTCATACTCAAAAAGGGCCAGGGTGACACAACTTCACAAAGCTGACACAACAAAGTTTCAAACACAGTGTTTTCAAGTTCTAATTTCACTGTTTCACTCACCACGCCTCCTTCCCTTTTTACTTGATTTGGGCTTTTTCTTTACCATCTTCAGATTATCAGCCGAATCAATATGTTTGGTTTTAACAGACCGATAAATGGAGACTCTCTTGGTACCATTTGCAGGTTATCGTTTTGATTTTCCCGCATTCACTTATCACATACACAAGATAGAAGATGCAATCTGACCGTAATAGAGTCAACTCGTCCAAAAGCAATTCTACTAGTGTTATATCGACAAAGAGGGCGCTATTTTACGCGACAACGTGGGATTAAAAGCCATTGTGTCCATTTTATTATATGGCTCTGACATTAGTACCAGCAGACAATCAAGGCCGATGAGCGAGTGTCATTGTTCTTTTGCTTTAAGCCTTCTAACACATTAAACATGTATTTAAGGTTTTACAATAGTTTTAAAGTAACTATCCCTTATAACAAATCGAATTTATAAAACTGAAATTAGTGCAGAACTTTAACAACATTTAATACATAGTAATGCGATCAAATTACCCATAACGCCTGAAGAAATAAATAATTATTGTCATCTTCTACAAAGAAGAAAGTACACTTTTCTTAAAGTAGGCCTATTTATACAAAAAGAAGGTTAATTTTGTGAAAATCCAGTTGTATATTTTGTGACACTCAGGGCAGTCCTTACCAAAACTGATGGTGCCACAATAATGGGGTAAAATACTGCAATCAGCATTGACCCATCTTGTTCCTATAATGTACGAAAATGCACGACAACTGTCTTGTATGGTCGAGTGGGTTTTAAAAATAAAGTTAAACATTAAATCAAATCCTTCTAAATCCGAAAGAGTCTCCTGTTTTAAATAATATTAATACGGAGACAAATCAGCGGCACTTCACACTAATTCAAATCTAGACGAGTCCCGCGTGAACTTGATACGATCACTTCCCCAAGGAGAAGTTCTTCATGGCTATCAAAAAATAGCTAAAACCTGATGACACAATAAATTACTTCAATCAGTGGTACTCTTTTTTCCCCAGCGAAAATTCTGGCAATGCAACTTAAATAAACAAGAAAAGATGTATAATATTGATTTATTAAAGCTGATGGTGGCCCAACTTTTGCCGGAAAAAAAGGTTGACTAGAATTGTTCTCTACACGACTTTTAACAGAAGATACTGTTTCAAAAAGACGCAATCAAAAACCATTGCATATGTCACGGACAATGCACAAAATACACGTATCGTGTAAAGTTATTACACCAAGGCTAATGGACTTGACGTTAATGGGATCCTTCAATAGTTAATTACCCTGGCCACTAATCAATTGCGGATTACCGTTTTGGTGCAATGGAAGTTTTATAGTTTTAAACTGACATGTTTTATCTCTGAACAAAATATGCAAATGATGCTGATTCAAGAAGATAAACAAACGAACGTTTGCATAATGTCACGGACAATGCACATACACGTATCTTGTCAAAGTTATTTGAACAAAGCTAATGGATGTGACTAATGGATGTGACGTTAATAATAATATTTTTTTTTTTTCAGTTTATAGTTTACTACCATACCCACTAATCATTTGTGGAGTTCAGTTTTGGTGCAGTGCCTTAATGAGGCTTTGTAACTTCGAATCTATACAAATAGCTAACAAACATACATTTTCGGGTTGTATCGGCCAAGAATGGAGGCACAAAAACATCCGTCAAAATGCAACTGAAAATGTGGGTTAGTTCGATATCGTTAGTTGACAATGAACTTGTTCAAATAATGAACTTGTTCAGCTACATTTGCCATCCTAAGATGAACAAGGTGGAAGATGATGATTATTTTTTTAATTTTTAAATTTTACTTTTTGCATTGACGGATTTCATGCGGCTTCGACGTTGATTGCCGGCTCATGCGTTTAATGAATGGATTAATATTCAAGGGCATATCTTGCCGATTTAGTTTATTTTATTCGACTTTAAATGCAATTCAGAATGTTTCAAACGAGAAACGGTCATGCTATGGCGCTGCGAGATCGATGCACCCAAATGGGCATGATAGATCCGTGTTTTTGAGCTCAACTTGCCGTCCAATTCCAACTTGGACCCCCAGCTTCGGCTTGGGATCTGTCTACACATTTTCGAGCCGTGTGAATGGTGCGAGGTGCTTCATTATCAAACCTTGAGTCTTAGCGGCGGTGCTGGAGCTTATTATTAAGCTTTTATACCATTCAGAACAGAAATACAATCCGTAAGGGCGCGGACACCATTGACACTTTGAACATACATGAACCGATGTTGCTTGGTGCCTGGATGTATAAACGCATTACTCAAGTAAATGTTTTGTGTACGGGTATATCACTCAAGATACTGAAATTAAACTGCGTGAGAAGTAGGTAAATAAAAATAAAAAACCTGAAAAAAAAACCAACAACCTGTGAAGACACCCAACCCCGTGGAGAAAGAGGCACACGAAAGAAAAAAAAAAGCGTCGATTTAAAACAAGCTAGTCAGAAGGGACAAGGCACCTCCGGAGTGAAGCTTCCTCTTCCACTGTAGGACCAGGGAAAACCACGATGGGCGCACCACCCGTAGGTGGTCCGTGGCGCTGGGTGATTCTCCTCGTAAGGACTGGAGTATGTTTCGTGTCCTTTGGTGTCTTCAAGTCCATGGGGGTGTTTCTAGATGAGTTTGTTGAGTACTTTGACTGCACCACACGTGCAGCAGGTCTCACCGTCACCCTCCCATTCACCATTGGTAATGTAACAGGTAAGTTGTGTATTCTTTCACCCTGTGGAAGTTTAAAACAATAGAAGAAACAATAGAACAGTATAGGTAGAAGTTAAGAAGGGCATTTTTACATGGTTTACTGTTAAATATTGTAAGCATGTTGTAGTTTATAGTTTTATAGTGACTTACAACCTAGTGTTACATACAAGTTACAAGTTACAATGAATGCGTGACCAGTCTTCAAAATGAATTTTGCATTTCAAGGGATCTTCACTGGAGTTTTATCGAGAAAGTTTGGAGCTAGACCGCTGATGATTTTTAGTGGCGCAGTATTTGCTGTAGCTCTCATTGCCGCGACGGTATCGCAGTCACTGGTCCACGTTGCTCTGTGTTTCAGCGTATGCAGTAAGTATTTTGTTATAAATCTAGGCTGCTTATTTTAATTAGAACGGCGCATAATTATTGTTCTCCCTTTAAAATGAGCAGGAAGAGGGAATTCGAACTTGCCCATAGCATTAAAATAAATGTGCATAAAGCGAGAAAAATGTATCGCTATGTTACAAAGAAAACAACGTAAAGACATGTCTTTTGAGTTGCCAAAACCGCAAGTTGAGCCAATAAGAGTCTGATGGCAGAAGCACGGCGGCTGTTACTGCAAAAACAAAAGCATACATGTCATTATTCACTGCAAAAAAATGGAGTGTAAAAAATGACACCGTGGGTGTTGTCACATAGGCCTACTTTACCCAAGAGCGAATCAAAATTAACAGGTCGTCCCCAGTTTTTTGCAGTGTAGAATTATACGGGACAACAATATTCAATTCCCATGCGAAAATTAAGTTCCTGGTATGACTTTATGAATGGTAGTACGAGTAAGCTTTTGCACATGATATTTTATTTGTTTGGTTAATAACCTACACACTAATTCTACGTCCGTTCTACGTTCCCAGAAATATAAAATGTGCAATATTTTTTGTTTTGTTTTGTTTTTATAAATTTCTGCAGGTTTTGGGTTGTCCGTGTTGCTCACTATTGCAGTCGTAGTGCTGTTTCAGTATTTTCCAGATAATTTTGCTTCCGTGAATGGGATCAGCTTGGCAGCTGGCCCTTTAGGTATGATGATCATCCCACCCGTAGTTCAGCAACTGATCCAGCTTTATGGTTGGCGAGGTGCTCTGGCTCTTCTCGGTGCCATGTCGGCAAATCTTTGCGTCTTCACTGCTCTGGCTAGACCTCAGCGTACCAGAAACAACTACAAACCGATAGCTGATAGTGTGCCGAGCTCTACAACAAACCCAACTCCAAACGAGTCACTCTGGGACAACTGGAGACAAAAGTTTCGAACAATATGTGATAAACTTGACCTCCGAATGTTCATTGATGAACCGGGATTCGTCACCACTCAAATTGTCAATTTCCTAGAGGGGATCTTATTCTTTGGTTGGCATATCTATCTCATCCCCAATGGTATCACCCTGGGCTTTAATAAGACCAGGTCGTCATTCCTGGCGACTTTCGGTGGCTTTGGGGCCGTGTTTGGACGCCTTTTGTCCGGTTATTTAATCGACCGCGGACTACTTCAAGCACAGAATCTCCTTGCTGGGTCGTCTTTCCTGCTGGCCGCGGTGAGTCTCCTTGATCCCATCGCTTCGCCGTCGTACGAGGCAGTTGCTACCCTGGCTACTCTTGCCGGGTTATGTTTTGGAGTCCTCTTTCCTTTAATTATCGTCTTGTCAGTTAGCGTTTCCAGCGAGAGACGAGTGTCTGCCCTAGCTTGGACGCATCTATTCTTCGGTTCCGGTATGTCTACAGGAGGTTTCCTTTTCGGTAAGTTTAGGAACAAGTCCAGTACATGGTGTTTAACAAAGATTGTACACTCACAACTTTGTTAGTTTCCTACATCAATAGCTGGTTTCAACCAAAAGCTGCTAGCATCCATTGGTTCCCAGTATGCCAGTGTGGCTATATAAGAACCTTATTCATGCCCTGCCTTGCTCTAGACACGTTTTTGTTTTGTTTTCAAACACCGAACTTTTTGAATATAGGCAGCCTTGAGAATCACACAATTTTTTCTACCTCTGAATTTGCAAAGAAAGAAAGCTCCTAAAAAACATTGTTGTTTAGTACTCTCCTAGCAAAGTACTCGCGCTCGAAGTCACGCACTCATCACACAACTTATTACCCAGTATCCACAAAGTTAAACCATCTACGTTTATAGGCTAGGTTTGTCTGAGAGAAGACCAACCAAATTCCGAATCTGTAGAAATGAGCCCCAGAATGAGACAGTTTTAAGTTAATCGTTCATTTGCAAAAGAGTGTCCCACGCGTGCATAGGCTGAAGGATTTAAAAAGTGTGGCTCTTTTCGAAACTCTGGCTCTTTTCGAAACGGTGGTTTTGGGCTTGGGCTTCGGCTCAAGCTCCGTGCGCCTGATTGAAGCCCTGTAAGTCCCGCACGTTTTTTTAAAATAACGGACGGAATCTCATCCGCAGCTCAAGCCCAAACCTTGGTTTCGAAAACGACCATAGTTTCCGCTAAAGTTCATGCACGCAGCTCAATGTACGTCTCATGGAGATCGTGACTGCAAAGTTGATTTCGTACGTACACTCAGTTTCATTATGTACTGCGTTTTGGCTTGAGCTTGTACACATTTTTGTTCAGGATGCAGAGTGATGAGACAGATTGCGCTGCCATCCAACGTCCTCACAAATCTCCCTTTATTTAGTAATATTTCACCACTATGTGTTGTTATTTTTTTTATCTGTGCTGCATACAGGTTGGATATATGACGTGACTGGTGATTATGGAGTTGTTTTCTGTACATTGGGAGTATTGTCTGCTGTCATGGGGGCGTTGTCTTTGACGTTGGGGTTTACGTGTTTCCCGTGTAAACCTCGGAAGTAGAATTATAACCGTAGGCCTAATAAGGTATATCTTCGAAACCACGGCTTCAGCTTTGCCTAAAATAAACTAAAAAACTCAAGTTTTTAAAATGCAGACAACCGATAATCAGACCTTATTTAAAATCATGTTTTCAAGTTTTAATGTATTTTGTTTGATTGATCATTATTTGTAAGTATTTTTTCTGAATTTGCTTGTTTGTTAATTTCATACAGCTCCTTGCATTTGCTCTTGTCATATTTTTGTATTTATATATTTATTTTTGTCTTCAATATGTTTTTTCTACTCTCTTTCTCTTGATGGATGGATAACCGATTGGTTAGGCAAATTATTATAAGTTATTGTTAACTGTTAAAAATGTTCAGGTGCATGTTATAGTTTAAGCAAAATTTAACGCCAGCGTGTGAAATGTTCTAATGTCACACAACGCGAACTGTTGACGTTACGTTCGTGTACTGCACATCGTACAGTACTTTCACAGATCAATTCGCCTGACGTCATCATCAAAATCATTTTGGTTGTGCCATTGTAGATATCAAAATGTCCCTGTGTGTACATAAAGTGTAGTACGTTCTTTTATAGGTAACATTTATTTAAACAACCTTTGCACATTCCAATGCAATATTGATTTGAGAATATAAAGAAGTGTTCAAAATGGATTTCACACAAAGGAAGTACACTCAAGGAGTCGCCCGTTGAACGCTGCGGGGACCCTGACCGCACCCCAGGAATGTTTGAACCAGTGAGACTAATGCCGCGAGAACTCCTGTCACATCATTCACAAATAATGCAAAATATACTCTGGGTTACCTAAAACACTGTCCTCCATATAGATAAACCAGTACTCTATAATCACTGACTATACAAAAGGTGACATGATGATGAATAAATAACCTGAATTCAACCCCAGTAAAATTACTTCAAAAGTTACTCACAATGCCTCTGGCTTCGACGACAACGCTTATCACCAGGCCCGATATTCCCGGGGAGAATTTGCGTTGCTGGGTGGGCCTCCAACATCATCGTAACCGCTACCCATACCACGGGTTTGGTGCTGTCTTCTCTGTACCCATACAGCACCCATACCAACGCAAATCTACACCCAAGAAAAGCATTCCTTTGGTTTCATGTGGTGATATATACAGACTTCACAATCGTAATTCACTAGCCCAAATACATATGACGTAACGACTGGGTGCTCAATTGTTGATTCCCTCCCATTGTTCTCATTTGCATATGTTGAACAAAAACACACAAACGCAGAATTGACTTCCATTCCGGCCTAACCATTTCCAGGTCATACTGACCCACGTGACCCGGATACGGGTCAATTTTTGACACGTAAGCTTTTGGAGTGTAGGTAAAAAGGCCGCTGTCTATGGATTTGTCGGTCTCGGTTGGCGACGTTCCTCTTATTAATGTCGTCGCTGATATCACAACAAGCTTCTTCTGGAGAAGAGATATTTGTATAAAACAAACATCCGGATCGAAACAAACAGTCTTTTGAAACAAAAATTCGTAAAATTACCCAGTCCTTCCGTGCTAGACGATGTTGCGCCCTCTACCGGCGAATAATAAAAAAATAGCGTCGCCAAATCAAGACTACAATTATAGATTTGGAGACGTTTGGTTTGATTTGATTGTATACCTCAGATCTTATCAGCAAACAGGCGTCAGTAGGCCTACTCAATAATATTACTTTAAAAAAGGCGAACTCATTCGTGAACGAAGTTTAAATTATGCTAGCGAGACTTTGTAAATTGAAATGAATAAAGTGTTCAGCAAAACTGAGTTCATCGTTTACTTATTTTCACGAGAACTAATTATTCATCTTAATTATCTTTATTTTTCTCGATTGGGGCCGTCCAACCACAAAATAGATGTTCTAATGAAGCGATCGACACTTGAAAGGTCTAACAAAGATACATGTTTTAAACCTTTATTCAAGCCGTTGATATCATTATGATTTGTTTGTTAGTGCACGTCCATGTTGAAATTTAGAAAAATCGGTGACATTACTCCAGCTTACCGCGCACTGGAATTTGTCACAAATAATTTTCGGAATAATATTGTTTATATCCACCCTAAAGCCAAAACCAAGCAGAATTTTTTTTTCGGAATAATGTTGTTCAACCATCAAATAAAGCCAAACCTGTCACAACAAAATACTTCAGTATCAGTTTAATTTGTTGTTGTTAAGATGCACAAAAAACATCAAAATGCAACTTAAACGTGGTTTATTGTAGGCCTATTGGTTGACAATGAATGTGCAACGAGAGTAGCCACGAGAATGGATAAGGGGGGACAAGTATAAATGTATTCATGGGCTAGCACCTGATCGTCTTTGCGACAACATTGAAATGTATTTTGATAGGCACGGCTTCAATACAAAGAACGCAGATTCTCTCAAAGTTGTTGTTCCTAAGCCAAATGTTGAATGCTATAAACAATCCCTCTGCTATGCTGGGGCTACTGTTTGGAATCAAATACCTACTCATGTCCAGAATGCCTCCTCTACTGATAGCTTTAAATACATGCATAAGAAGGTGTATTTTAAGTAGTTTGTTCTTTTTTGTTTATAGTTCGTGTATTATTATTTTTTTTTTACCTTTCCATAATTCCACTTAGGTATTTCCCACTATTTGTATATATTGCTAGTTTTGTTGCTTGTTTATTTTTTTAACAGGACCATGATGTGAAACAGCCTCTGAGCTGATTTTTGTATCCTGTATAAATATGTTTTAATAAATAAATAAATAAACACCCACCCCCGCGGAGAAAAAGCTTAAGGCCCAACAAAGCACAAATATAATGAATTTTAACTGAGCGAATTGGTTGGAGGGGACATTTTGGCTCGATGACCAATGAGCTTCTACGCACAGACTTTGTTAAAATAAATATTTTGTGCATGGACATAAAATCGAAATCCTAAATTGCATTCCAAAGTAAAATATAAGATAAATAAAACAAAAATACAGTGAAAACAGCCACCCCTACGGCAAAAAAGGCACACTAAAGCAACACTATCATCGATCATCCCGTGTTTTATACAGTAATTGTTTCAATTAAAAAACAATTGGACGCGGGAATATCTTAACAATTTGCCTGACGGTGGGAAAGGATTAGCCTTCATTACCGCGTTAGAATATGAATGGTAAACTAGAAAACAAAGATACATGCATATCAACAGCCATAATTGGCCCCTAGAAAAAAAATTACAGTAACATTTTAATGAGTACAAGGGCTGATCTATATAGGCTTTGATTGGCTCTCCAGGCTATGCTATCAAACACCAATTATGCTGAGTTTTCTGAGGAAAATATATCCGGAAGTTGGAGGCCCTGGGTCGCAGTAGTTTGTGAGTCAAGCTGTAACCGTGCTGAAAACAAAAGCAGCGAGTCTCGAAAATGTCGAGGTTTCCGAAGCGCCGCTACACCTCTGCCGTTTCATCGTCAGAGATAATCACAATATTATTCTTGATCCCGGATCCAATTATAACATCAACTAAAACTAAATCCTCGTGTGTGCTCAGACTGACATGCGCGGACACCAAGGGTTGCTCAGGTTGTTCACGCTTCTGCCACAGTGTTGAGCAAACACAATTTGTGTGTATGTGCGAAATCCCGAATTGCAACTCAAAGATAAAAAAACGGCACCAACTAATCGGATACTTCTGGTAGCGGGGCTTCAACACCGTCAAGAGTAAATCCTTGCAACTTTTGTGTTTTCCCGATCCACTGATACTCCCAAACTTGTTAAGTAAGATTTTGAACAAAGGCGAATATTTTTTTCAGAGAAGCAATTTGCCTCAGAATCGTGAGTTGTGACCAGACAACCAGTTTTACTAGAGCCAAACTTTGTTCGAGAACAAACATGCTTATTTGATGACCAAATGCACAAAAAACAATAAAGGAATAAACGCTTTGCTTAAAATATCAAAATAAACATTTAAACAAGTACTGTTGGCCGTCTTCTAACAGTGTAAAGCATTTCACAGCTGGTGTTAACAGTCATCTAAGATTCGGTGTTCCCATACAAGTTATAAATTACAAAGGATGTGTGACCAGTCTTCAAAATGAATTTTGTCTTTCAAGGGATCTTCACTGGGGTTTTACTGAGAATATTGGGAGCTAGACCGCTGATGATTTTCAGCGGTGCAGTATTTGCTGTAGCTCTCATAGCCGCAGTGGTATCGACGTCGCTGGTCCACATTGCTCTGTGTTTCATCGTATACAGTAAGTATTTGTATTAGCCGACAACTTTTCAGCAACTCGCAGCATTATTTTCTCACCCTTTATTAAAATGAGCCTGACAGAGGGAAGACTTTCAAGGATTGTCAATAATAAAGCATCCAAATGGGAGCAGGTATTGTACGGAATGAGAAAACCAGCATTTATAAAGAAAACATCAGCCGTGGTAGAGTTTCACGGCGCATACAATGTTTGCTTCGTAAAGTTAGACACCGTCTCGCCCTAAATTAAAAAAAATAAGAAGAAGAAAGAAAGAAGGTGATAAAACCAACAGCAGCAGCAACAACAACAACAACTGCAGCAATATCAAACTGTTTTAAAATGCTAGCAATAGGGAAGCTTCGTGAAAGACATTTCCAAGGTTCTTGCGAGTGATTCGATATAATCCAAGTTAAGTATACACGAAATCATTAGTCTTCTCGGTATTTTTTCATCTCTCTGAAATAACATTTTGACACCCTTTTGAGCATCTGTCGTTATGCTGCGTGTAAGAATAATTGCAAAGACATTGTGTTTCCATTCCCTCACGGGCATATTTCTTATAATGACATGTGAATGACAGAAAAACGATCAAACTTCCACACTACTAGGCTTTCTTTTAACACAATTTACGACCTTTACACTGTCGTTACGTCATTCCACAGGCCAGACACACGACTTTCCAATGATTAAAAACATCCATTATATTTTCAATTTGTATAGGTGTTGGATATTCCGTGTTGCAAACTGTTTCAGTCACAGTGCTAGTGCAGTATTTCCCAGATAATTTTGCTTCCGTGAATGGGATCAGCATGGCAGGAAGCCCACTGGGTATGATGATCATCCCTCCCGTCGTTCAGCAACTGATCCAGCTTTATGGTTGGCGAGGTGCTCTAGCTCTTCTCGGTGCCATGTCGGCTAATCTTTGCGTCTTCGCCGCTCTGGTTAGACCTCAGCGTACCAGAAACACCTACAAACCGATAGCTGAAAGTGTGCCGAGCTCTACAACAAACCCACCAGCAAACGAGTCACTCTGGGACAACTGGAGACAAAAGTTTCGAACAATATGTGATAAACTTGATCTCCAAATGTTCGTTGATGAACCGGGATTCGTCACCAATCAGATTGTGAATTTCCTACAGGGGATCGTATTCTTTGGTTGGCATATCTATCTCATCCCCATTGGTATTTCTCTGGGATTCAATAAGACCAGGTCGTCATTCCTTGCCACTTTCGGTGGTTTCGGGGCCGTGTTTGGGCGCCTTTTGTCCGGTGTTTTAATCGACCGCGGACTACTCCAAGCACAGAATCTCCTCGCTGGGTCGTCTTTCCTGCTGGCCGTGGTGTGTCTCCTTGATCCCACCGCTTCACCGTCGTACGAGGCAGTTGCTACTCTAGCTACTCTTGCCGGGCTTTGCTTTGGATTCCTCCAATCGACTCTGATTGTCCTGTCAGTTAGGTTTCCTGACGAGAGACGCGTATCTGCCCTTGCTTGGATGTTGGCATTACAAAGTTCCGGTATGATAGCGGGAGGTTTTATCTTCGGTGAGTATAGAAACATTTCCAGTACATGTACATCTTGTTAGACGATCCTTTGTAAAAACACGAAACTTTACTGTAACTTTCCTAGATAAATAACTGGCTACAAACCTTTACGAGCTGCTTGTATCGTGGCTTGGTATCGTGCTCGTGCAACCATACATCGCAAGGTAAAACAATGAACCTTCTACGAGACCATTTTGTATATACCAATGTTGGCCACCAGTTTGCACAGTCATATTCGAGAACGATGGATTAACCTCGTGAGTCTGTTGCTACCTAGCGTTCTGAAAAAAAACTCCCTTCCCATATTTAATAAGATTTCGCCACTGTTTTGTTTTAGTTTTTTGTTTTTCCACTTTGTGCTACATACAGGTTGGATATATGACGTGACTGGTGATTATGGAGTTGTTTTCTGTACGTTGGGAGTATTGTCTGCTGTCATGGGGGCGTTGTCTTTGACGTTGTGGTCTACATGCTTTCCGTGTAAAACTCAGGAGTAGAGAGTAAGTAGGCTAGGTGGCCTGCTTTTGAACATGAGTGAAACTATTACGGCTTTGTACGATTGAGCCTTGCTCATCCACAATGGTGCCTCGTGTATGCTTGTGTTTGGTGCTATGTGTTGTGTACATTCATAGTGACTTGTATAAATTATGCTTTCCCATATAATGATGCCTCTTGTGTTTGGGTGTTTTACGTTACATACGAAGTGTGGGCCTGGGAAACACTATATGGACTAACACACGTCCACACACCCCTATTTAGTATTTACAGTGTTGAAGAATATGATCTTCCTCAAGTGTACAGAGCAAAGGAATGTCCACACGGTGAATGCAACATAGAGCTGTGTCCTTGTAGGTGCTTGTAAATACTTGTATGTTTGTAGATTCATAATAGTGACTTGTAAGTGTATGCTTGACCCTAGCTATATGATGCCTAGTGTAGGCTCCCAAAATAGCACTTACTTGACGCGCCAGTTATTGTCAAAACGTTGTTTCTTGCTTAAAATAGCCCGGATGTACACACAAAGCAAGTATGCACCGAGATACAACGTTTTTAAACGGAGCATTTGCATTCGAGATACATTTTTGCAAAATCGAAATATGACATTGTTTGCGACGATATTTTGTGTTGGCCTATATGTTTGTAAATGCTTGTAGATTCGAGTGACTTAAAATGTGTATATTTTAGCATAGGCCCAGCTACATATATGCCTCGTCTATGCTTGTATTTGCTTGTACATTTACATGAACTCAAAGTGTGTATAGCTTGACCATAGCTAGGCCTACATTATGGTGCCTCGAGTGTGCTTGTATGCTTGTAGATTCGAAGTGACTTAAATTTGTATGCTTGACCATAGCTATACCACTGTGTGTGCTTATACTTGTATATGATGGTATAAATTGACTTAAAATGTGTAGCTTGACCATGCCTCAATGTATACTTATATACTTGCACATGCTTGTACATGCTAGCATATGCCTGTATGTGCTTATACATGCCTGTATATACTTGTATATGCTTGTTTATAATTCTTTATTCATGTTAACTAAAAATGTGTAGCTTGACAGTATAGCCACATACGAGGCGCTGCTTTTACATGCTGGTACATGCTCGCATGTATATACTTGTGTATACTTGCATCTTGTATATGCTTGTATATGTTTGTATCTTAAATATGCTTGTATATATTTGTATTTTTGTATGCTTATAGATTCATAGTGACTAGTACATGAATGTACCTGCTTCAAGATAAGCTATAGACTGTTCATGTATGCTTATACGCTTGTACATGAGTGCCTGCACATGCATGGATGTATGTGCGTGTATACGCGTGTATATAATGTACTTGGCATGGTATCACCAGAAGAGTGGGGACAGTAGAACAAAGGAATACAAAAGGGACAATGCTGTTCTCACATTGGAATCCTTTGTATTTTTGTGTCCTCACATCCTTTCATGCGCTAATCTATGGAGAGTGTTAAGTTAGAGGGACAAAGGAAAGTCCTCACATAGATAGCAATAAATTGGTGTATGTATATTCATTTTAACTTTTAGCTTGACCGTAGCTACATTTTATGATGCCTCATGTATGCTTGTATATGCTTTTACAAATTTGTACATGCATTCACTTGTACATGCTGGTATTATGCTTACTGCTATATATGCTGCATTATGCTTGTTCATGCTTATAGATCCAAAGTGGCTTACAATGTGTTTGCTTCACCATAGCTACATAAAGTGCCTGTTCATGTAGGCTTGTATCAGCTTGCCCATGTTATAATATATGCTTGTATATGCCCGTCGATTCAAAACCTATGGCCAAGCATGTATACACATTCTAAATCTACAAGCATATGCAAGCATACACGATGCATGATATGTAGCTACGGTCAAGCATACATGTTGAATCTACAAGCATAAACTGTACAAGCATACCGCGTGACCTTATATGAATCGATGGTCAAGCAAACATATTTTAAGTCACTATGAATCTACAAGCACAAACAAGCATACACGAGGAATCGTGTGTACCTACGGTTAGGCCTCAAACATTTCGAGGTTTCGGATCACCGCAATACTTCTGCCGTTTCAGCGTCAGAGATCATCGCAATTACTCTTTACCTCGGATGCAATTAGGCCTTGGTCATTAAAATCAACTAAAGCTAAATCCTCGTGTGCGTAGACTTGCTGGTTGACACGCGCGGATACCAAGTGTTTCTCGGTAACAGTAGGTATTCACTTTTCGACCACAGTGTTGCCCAAGCTAAATGTTGTTTGTGTAAACTCGAAACTCCGAATTGCAACTCAAAGTAAAAACAGTGAAGACACGGAGCGGTACCCACCCCTTTGGAGAAAGAGGCACAGCACAGAGAAAGATCATTGATTTCAACAAAGTGAACGGGTCGGAGGGAACAAAATAACAGCGTACCTCAGGAGCGAAGCTTCCTCATCCACCAGGAGCCAGGAAAACCACGATGGGCGCACCACCCGTAGGTCCGTGGCGCTGGGTGATTCTCCTCGTAAGGATGGGCGTATCTTTCATATGCTTTGGCACCTTCAAGTCTATGGGGGTGTTTCTAGATGAGTTTGTTGGGTACTTCGACTGCACCACACGTGCCGCAGGTCTCGCCATCAGCCTCCCATTCACCATTGGTTGTGTAACAGGTCAGCTGTGTATTACTTTTGTCACCCTGTGGAAGTTTCAAACAAGAGAAGAAGGACAACCAATTTTAATGGAGAGAGAAAGAGAGAGAGAGAGAGGGAGAGAGAGAGAGAGAGAGAGAGAGAAGGGGGAGAGAGGGGAGGGGGCTGGATAGAGCACATCTTATTTGCTTTAGTTTTTTGTGATAGGCACAAGCAAATCAGATATTTTTGGAGTAGGGATTACAACATAAAGAATAAACTCTTGAGGTGTTTTCCCAATCCATTGATATTCCCGAACTTGTTAAGTAAAAACCTGAGTCGTGAGTCGTGATCTGAACACTAATAATAATTAATAAAAACTAAAGTTTTTTTAATAGCGCTTTCTACGGGCGTCTCAAAGCGCATTTTGTTATTTACTTTCAGACAGGTTTATGAAGCCATTGAATTATGAGATCCATTTTTTTTAACACCTTGTAAGGATTTACTGCGGCGCATTCAGCTGCCACTGCCAGAAACACCGGGGCAAACCTATTTTCGTTAGCGATAAGTTACACTGGGTTCTTTTACGTGCTTTACACGACTCACGGGACCTACGGCTTTACTTCCCATCCGATGAGTTGGATGCTCTTACCTGCTCGACCACGACACTATAGCACAAATAGCCAAACTTGGTTCGATAACAAACTTCCTTATTTGATAACCAAATGCACATAACCCAAATAAGGTATAGATGAATGATTTGCTTAAAACAAGACTGCGTGCCGTCTTAGCTTCTAAAGTGTAATCATCACACAGCTGTGTACAGTTAATGTAAAAGTTCCGTTGTGAGCAATGACTTTGTGTTCTCATACAAATTAAAATGAATGTGTGACCAATCTTCAAAATTAATTTTGCTTTTCAAGGGATCTTCACTGGAGTTTTACTGAGAATAATGGGTGCTAGACCGCTGATGATTTTAACCGGTGCAGCACTCGCTGTATCTCTCATAGCCGCAATGGTATCGCAGTCACTGATCCACTTTGCTCTGTGCTTCATCGTATGCAGTAAGTATTTGTGTTGTTTGTCAACTAAATTCCAGCACTACTCACAGCGTGTGTTTCTTCCCTATAATTATAATGAGCCCGACAGAGAAATTACCGGATTAGCCATAAAGCAGCCTTCGTATTTGAACGAATATCGAAATACGAGAAAAAAGATACCCGCACTCGGAACACAATCGTAAGCAACGGCAATTACTCTATTGTAATAGACCGATTGCGCGACCAATGTCACGTGACCTATAGTGGGTATCAAACATCTACAAACAAGGCGTCCTCCATAGGAAAGTGCCGTTGTTGTAAAGTACACGATGATTGTTGTTTCTGTTTATTTGATCGAGCCTTTTCTGTCTTGAAATACGGGTATATGTGAACAACATTCCATAGTCCGTGCTGTAACATAAACCCACCAGAGCGTCTGTATAATAATAATAATAATAATAATAATATAAAAATAATAACAACAACAACAACAACAACAACAACAACAACAACAACAACAACAACAACAACAACAACAACAACAACAACAACAACAACAACAACAACAACAACAACAACAACAACAACAACAACAACAACAACAACAACAGCAGCAGCAGCAGCAGCAGCAGCAGCAGCAGCAGCAGCAGCAACAATAACAATAATAATAATAATAATAATAATAATAATAATAATAATAATAATAATAATAATAATAATAATAATAATAATAATAATAATAATAATAATAATAATAATAATAATAATAATAATAATAATAATACAGAGCATTTCTACCGCGCTATACAAAGAACACAGCGCCGAACAGTGAATAGGGAAGAAACAAAATAGATACACAAAAGGGGACAAAACAAATTAAACAATACACTCTAACCAGGGCAAATAAAAAGCTAGTAAGGACAGTTCCAGCCAGTCTTGCAAACTCTACAAGGAAAGTTATGTTCACAATGTAGTGGTCACGACCGCGATTACTACTTTTCAACACAAAAATATCACAATTTTGAAGCTGAGATCATCCAAAAGGAAAGGCTTTCTAAAACTATTTGAATCATTTAACTATTTGAATTTCCGCTGATATAAATGTTCACTTTTCAAACGCTTTCTACTTTTATTACGGCAGTGATTAAAACTACAAACAAATAACAGATAAATAACAAATAACTCCTCCGTTGCATACCAGGACGAGGGCGGCTACATCATCGTCCGACGCCGGTAGTGCATAACTCAAAATGCACCTTTTGGTGGCAGAATACTGGTAAATTATGAGCCGGGAATGTGATTTAAAATCAATGTCACAGCATACAACTTTAATCAAAGGGCTATAGTAACTGTGTCATTCTTTACTAAAACTCCAAATAAAAGCGGCCAACTCTCGGTGTACGGATGGGTCACAGCATTATGTAGTCTTTGCACGTCTTAACATCAGCTGCGATGACGCAGTACCCACTATTAGTCAGGTGATAACATGTGAACCTGCTCCTAAAGACGCGAGGTTGTTGTTTCCCCTTAACGTTGAAGATGAGCCCGCAAGAGGGAAGGATATCAAGTATTATCCATAATGCAGCATTCGAATGGAAGCAAGTAATGGGATGGAATGAGAATACCCGCGTACGAAAAACAGCTATAATAAAGTTTCATAGCGCATACAATGTTTGCTTCGGCAACGCGCCCCCGCCCCGATAAGAAATGGGACTAAAGCAAAAAAGATGAAGGTTGAAAAAAGAAGAAGACCCCCCCCCAAAAAAAATAAAAAAACCCACACAAAAAACAACCAAACAACAACAACAACAACTTTAACTTGTGAACGGCTGAAAAAGCATTTAAACTTTAACACTAACAGATAGGCTTTCTTTTAACACAATTTAGACAAAGTATTGCTTTACAAACTTTACACTGTCGTTTCGTCATTCCACAGGCCAGGCAGGCGAACTCCCCATGATAAAAAAAATCTATTGTTTTCAATTCGTTTAGGTGTTGGGTTTTCCGTGATGCACACTGTTTCAGTCACAGTGCTACTGCAGTATTTCCCAGATAATTTTGCTTCCGTGAATGGGGTCAGCTTGGCAGGAAGCCCACTGGGTATGATGATCATCCCTCCCGTCGTTCAGCAACTGATCCAGCTTTATGGTTGGCGAGGTGCTCTGGCTCTTATCGGTGCCATGTCGGCAAATCTTTGCGTCTTCGCTGCTCTGGTTAGACCTCTGCGTACCAGAAACACCTACAAACCAATAGCTGATAGTGTGCCGAGCTCTACAACAAACCCACCGGCAAGCGAGTCACTCTGGGACAACTGGAGACGAAAGTTTCGAACAATATTATGTGATAAACTTGACCTCCGAATGTTCGTTGATGAACCGGGATTCGTCACCACTCAAATTGTCATTTTCCTAAATGGGATCTTATTCTTTGGTTGGCATATCTATCTCATCCCAAATGGTATTTCTCTGGGATTCAATAAAACCAGGTCGTCATTCCTGGCCACTTTCGGCGGTTTCGGGGCCGTGTTTGGACGCCTTTTGTCCGGTTTTTTACTTGACCGCGGACTACTTCAAGCACAGAATCTCCTTGCTGGGTCGTCTTTCCTGCTGGCCGCGGTGAGTCTCCTTGATCCCATCGCTTCGCCGTCGTACGAGGCAGTTGCTACCCTAGCTACTCTTACCGGGTTTGGTTTTGGAGTCCTCTTTCCTTTAATTATCGTCTTGTCAGTTAGTTTTCCTGAAGAGAGAAGAGTATCTGCCCTATCTTGGATGTTTATATTCAGTGGTCTTGGATCGTTAGCAGGAGGTTTCATGTTCGGTAAGTATAGGAACATTTCCAATACATGCACATCTTCTGAATCAAAGATTAAAAAATACGCAATTTAGTTGGGTTCTTTCCTACATTACCAACTGGCTATTTACCTTTAAAAGCTGCATGAATATTTGCTTGGTTCCTCGTTTGCCCGTACGATTGTTTAGTGCAAAGGACAATCAGGAAACCTTCTTCCGTTACTGCAGTGCTCTATAAGCCTGTATTTTGTTTGCAAATAATATTGACCAAGACCATCATTTAGTATGGCGGGTCTTGAGTATCACGCCCCCACAATTTGTTTCCCACAAAATATACTCGTTCCCAATCAAACATATCTCGTGCTCAAGTCTAAAATGTTTTCGACGTTTATTGCACTCCTGTACTCGGTGAGTGTAAAGTACTATTTTTTATACTCAAAGTCTGGTACTCGCTCCTTGACTTAAAAATAATGTTCTCTCTGACTCTTATTACCGATACTTCTTATGCCAATGTACGATTGACCATTGGCCCTTTATGACGTATTGCAACGGTCCCCTTGATCCTGTACAAGTATTCAAACCGTGGTAGGAGGAGCTGCATAGGGTCTAAGTAGGATCTGCGTAGAGATCAACCGTTTTTTCAGCAATATGTAGAAATGAGCTCCCACAAAGAGACTGTTGCAAGTTCACTCGTTGGTATTAATTTTGTGTATTTATTTTGTGTTCAGACAATCGGATAAATTTGTATTCTCTTGAAAAATCATGACAACAAAGTCAATTTTAGAGGTCACCAGTGTTTCATCTTGTAATGATTTGCTTTCATTTTACAGCGCCCAAAAAAACACAAAATAAACATGTTTTCAAGATGTAAATGTGACAAGTTCGGACTTACTTTAAACTAGTCGAAACAGTAAAAGTACAGCTTTTATTGACGTGTCTTGTTTCAAAACTTATATAAAACACCCATTTGAGTTGCAAGACCTGATTTTAGTTTTAGTTTTCTCGAATTTTGACACATGATGCCGTTTCAAAACGAAAAACATAAAAATAACGGACACTGCGCAAAATACATTTTAAAAAGGTATTCTAGAATGTAAGCCTAAGTTGGCTGACAATTGCAATGTTTCACATTGTTCAATCCACCGTTTAAGGCTCAATAATCTTGCATCTTAATATTTTGCATAAGGTCTACAGAAAACAAGTGGTCAATAAAATATATCAGGACGTTTGGTGGCAGTAGGTATACCACAATGCGGATAGTTCCGAGTACAGTGGGTTTACCTGGTAAGTCTGCTGCCACCTAGTGACCTCCTAAAATGTCCCTGTCTAATTTATAATCATATTTTGGCACCGTTTGTTATGGGGTGTTTTTATTTGTGCAGGTTGGATATATGACAACCGCGGTGATTATGGAGTTGCTTTCATCATGATGGCAGTAGTGTCTGCTGTCATGGGGGCGGTTTCTTTGACGTTGAGACCTGCGTGCTTTCCATGTAAAACTCAGAATCGGGAGTCGGACTGATTAAACTCAAGGGAGAGAGAGAGAAACTTTGAAACTGACAACATTTTAAGCCTTTTTCGTGGTTTAACTGTGGTCTTATCTCAAGACCTAATTGTACACAGCTACATGTATGATTTCATCATTCTTCTATAAACACTATAAGGTCAGGGTTACAGCTTCTATAGATACAGGTTTTATGCTACATTCAGGTCGGGCTACTTTTGGGTACAAGTTTGGGCTACATTTTGGTCGGGCAACTTTTGGGTACAAGTTTGGGCTACATTAACGTTGGGCTACATTTAGGGCTCGTTCTACAATTAAAGGAACGCACACTCGTGTATGATTGTAAATACTCGTACATAATGGTGCACATGCATGGCACGCATGGTGACAAATTGTCGTTAAATGTTCAATTTATTCAAAGAGGTAGTAACTTGATGGCAGAAAATGACAAGGTGGAAGGGGGAACTATCGATCGTTACACCAGTGACGTTTGTAACTCATATTCAAGAGTAGTCAGGCCTCGGCGAAGGTGAATGACGTAACTTGTTTAATTTAAATTTGTGAATCAGAGCCAGGAAGAAAGGGGACACGAATATTAAAACCACTTTAAACTGTATTAAAGTCACCTTGGTCCTTTGTTTTGTTCAAAATGGTGCCTCGATGACAGTATCTAGTTTCAACTATTAATTCTGAAGTAATTGTGTGGTGTCGTATTTAAATGGCTGGTCCAAGTTTGGGTACTCTCTGACAGACCCTGGACAGACCGCGAACTGCGTACAAAACCAACGAAGACGACAAAGATAAGACGAAGAAGGAAAAAACACACCAGAACAAACAAGCAGACAGACAGACAAACAAACAAACAAATGAGTGAACAGGGAGACGAAATAAGATCTTGTATTGCCCTAACTTCACCTGACTATTAGGGGCTCTGTACTTAAACCCTCGTATCCCGAGATCAAAAAGGCTAAAACGCACATCACTGAGTCACGAGAGCATATCTACCAAGTTTGAGCCTCTGTGTCACTGCAGTTTGTGAGGCATGCTGTGACAGCAGCGACTCGCGACACTTTCGAGGTTTCCCAATCGCCGCAATACCTCTGCCGTTTCAACGTCAGAGATAATTACAATTATTCTTGATCCCGGATGCAATAATAACATACACTTACACTAACTCCTCGTGTGCGCAGACTCCCTATAAATGACATGTGCGGACACCAAAGGTTGCTCGGTGACAGTGCCCACTTCTACCACAGAGTTGGGAAAGCCACATGTTTTGTGTGTTGGGCGTAACTCGAAAATTCCAACTTAAAACCCAAAGTAACAATCTTAAAGACACGGACCGGTACCCATCCCATTGCAGAAAGAGGCACACCACAGAGAAAGATCATTGATTTCAACAAAGTGAACCGGTCGAAATTAACAAAATAACAGCGTATACCTCAGGAGCGAAGCTGCCTCTTCTACCGGGTCCCGAGTAAACCACGATGGGCGCACCACCCGTGGGTCCGTGGCGCTGGGTGATTCTCCTCGTAAGGACTGGAGTATGTTTCGTGTTCTTTGGCGTCTTCAAGTCCATGGGACTGTTTCTAGATGAGTTTGTTAAGTACTTTGACTGCACCACACGTGCAGCAGGTCTTACCGTTAGCATCCCGTTCACCGTTGGCAATGTAACAGGTAAGCTTTGGATTTTGTCACCTTATAGAAGTTCAAACAAGAGAAGAATCCAACATGTTTAAACACATAACATTATGTAAAAATTGAAACAGTTATTTTATTATTATTTTGTTTTAATCGATACCAACAAATTTCATATTTTTGTACTGGGGTTACAACACGTCAAGAGTAAATCCTTGTAGCTTTTGATGTGTTTTCCCAATCCAATGATATTCCCGAACTTTTTAACTTGAAACCTGTACAATGGGCGAAAACTTTTGTCCAAAGGAGCAAGTTACCTCAGAATCGTGAGTTGTGACCGGACAACCAGCATAGTTATAGCCAAACTTTGATCGAGAACAAACATGTTTATTTGGTAACCAAATGCACAATATCCATTGATGGTAAATTGTTTTACTTAAAATATCAACGTAAGTATAAACAAAAATACTGTCGTTGTCTTCTGATAGTGTAATTCACATAGTTTACAATGAATGCGTGACCAATCTTAAAATGGATTTTGCCTTTCAAGGAATCTTCACTGGAGTTTTACTGAGAATATTGGGTGCTAGACCGCTGATGATTTTAACAGGTGCAGTATTTGCTGTATCTCTCATAGCCGCAATGGTATCGCAGTCGCTGGTCCACATTGCTCTGTGTTTCATCGTTTGCAGTAAGTATTCGTGTTTTTTTTATTAGTCTACCAATTTCCAGCAACTCGTGGCATTATTTACTCCCGTTTAAAAGGATTCTGACAGAGGGATTACCGGATTAGCCATACCATTGAAGGAATACCGGAATATGAGAAAAAGATACCCGCATTCGGTATACACATATGTTTACGAGAATTACTGTAATTGCTGTACTTAGGTGAATTGTACTATGCTCCTACCAAACACGCGACAACATTTAGCAGAGGGAAGACTTTCAAGGACTATCCATATAATGCAGCATCAGACTGTGGAATGAGAATACCCGCATTTAAAGAAAACAATTATAGTAGAGTTTATCATAGCGCGTACAATGTTTGCTTCGAAAAAAGCAAAGAAAGAAAGACAGAAAGAAAGTAGCCGTCATTGTGTTGAATACAATGAGCATGGAGAGTTTCAATGCGTTGAATGGCCACACAGTCCGTTTGGGGGATTAAAACATTATAAACGTGGTAGGTGGTAGAGTCTAACACAATTTTATTGTACACAATCTGGTTTTTAAATAATGTGGACGAGATCAAAATATCACATTTATAATTATTTCTGATCAAGGTAACGACCCCTGCCCCGCGAGTGTCCCCGGGTGAGCAATGGACGCGATAAGGCCAATGTTCCCAACACGAAGAGTTTTCGTTCAGTTTATACGTTTCCTGCAGGAAAACAATGTCAGGGTTGTGAAGAGTTAAGTCGACGTATGTTTTGATGCTAAGGTTTTTCAGCTCCTCGTATAACATCCTTGGGTGTTGAGGGTAGCTATGCTAAGCGCCATAAGAAAAACAAGAAGACCGTTCATATTTTACGGGTGATGAGGGGTTCATTTGGGGTCTAGTCTCTTAATGAGTAGCCTAATCCTCTGCTGCTGATGTTTTTGAAGTAGGGGGCTGTTCCTCATGGGTTTGAGCTGTTGAACTAGCCCCGGGATGTTGGAAGTGAATTTACGTGCGATCAGGGACGCCTTTTTGCTGGATTTAACGGTTTTTAGGAACTTGACCATCTCAGTGTTATTTAGGGGGCCTTTGGAGACTTTTAAGTTAGAAAACTCATTAAAGTCCTGAGAATGTTGGCTACTGTCTGAGTACATTGAGTCGTGTTCACTCACTCTAATCCCTCCTCCATCGGGGTGGACGGGGTGGGGGATTGACTTTGAGAGGGGCGGGGTGAAGGGGAGGGGCTGGGTGAAGGGGAAGGGCGGGATGAAGGCGTGGGGTGGGGGAAGGGGAGGAACGGGTTGTGGGGGAGGGGAGGGAGGACGATGTACTGGCTCTGTGAGAACACCAGTCACGTTTTTCGCTGCGGGTTTGTTTTGTTTCTTTTGGGAAACAACAGTGGAGAACAGGGGGATATGTTGACGGGAGGGGACCAGTGGGGACCAGAAGGGTGTGGGCATCGGGGTCTTATCCCCGGCTGTGCCGACTTCTGCTTGCGCCAATTGTGATGACAAGTTTAGAGGCGGAGCAGAAGATGATTGCTTCGTGGTATCTGAGGACTGTTTGGAATTTGGAGGGGTTTGGCTGGTGGAGGGACGGGCCGGAGAGGGGAGCGGAGCAGGGCGCTTAGCTGTTGGACCGGTTGGGGATTTGGAGGAGGAAGGCCGGGATGAGCTAGACAGGGGGGCTCTTTCTGGGGTTTGGTTTGGTTTTGATTTTTTAGCAGAGTGTTTCGGGTCGGACTTGCCCCTGGGAGGGTTGAAAACTGGGGCGGGGTCTAAAGGATTGTCGTCCGAGTTGGGCTCATTGTTTGATATGGTGGGGCCTTTGTTCCTTTTGCAGGCTTTACTGAGATGGCCAATTTCCCCGCAATTGAAACATTTCGCCGATTCGGTGGAAAGGAAACCTCGATAATTAACACCTTTGTTGGTAAGATTGATATGATTAGGAATCGTGATGTTGGGATCGATTAAGACAAAGCCCTGTCTTCTAAACGACACCACATGAGACAATTTAGGTTCTTTCATTCCCAGGGAAATGGGTCGGATCGGAGATATAAGTCTACAGAAATCTGATATATTATCTGCAAGAACGGAGTTGGGGATTTCTGGGTATACGTTGGAGAATACAATCCGAGTGGCGGGTTTAACAAGGGGTGTTATTTTGATGTATTGATTGTCGTGGTGAAAGCCTTGCAACACGGCTTCTTCCACATCGACTCGGGATCTTATGTACACTGCTATGCGCCCATTGGAAATGCGTGAGGCCGAGACAATGTGGACATTGGGCTTGCATTTGGACAGAGATTTAAGGTAATTGTTGAGAGGAATTTCTTGATTTGTATGAAAAGCAACTCCGTTCTTGCGTGTCATTGCAACAGAGGGGTCGGAGGGCACCCCATTGTTAGTTCTCGCTTGACTAGCCATAATGGCTAGCCATGGCAAAAACCAACAGCGAAGTGAAAATCTCCAACCGAAAACAACTCAAAAATGCAAAATACAAGATAATTAGAACAGAGACTAGAGCAATCTATAAAACAAAAGCAATTATTCTGCCATTCAAAAGTCACTAAATGACTTGTTTTGAATGGAAGAAAAGCGAACACAATTTTTCACAATCGGTTTTTGT
The DNA here is from genome assembly GCA_023634235.1 of Pisaster brevispinus. Classification (NCBI taxonomy): domain Eukaryota; kingdom Metazoa; phylum Echinodermata; class Asteroidea; order Forcipulatida; family Asteriidae; genus Pisaster; species Pisaster brevispinus. The sequence continues at coordinate 15,012,200 of JAMKCF010000005.1, read as the reverse complement.
AACACAATATTGCTGTACGACCGTTTACCTGCCGGGCACACTGATTCCCCGTGTTTATTATTATTAATTTGTTTAAATCCACTATATTTTCAATTTCTAAAGGTTTTGGATTTTCTGTGATGCGAACTGTTTCAGTCGCGGTGCTGTTGCAGTAATTCCCAGATAATTTTGCTTCCGTGAATGGGATCAGCTTGGCAGGAAGCCCACTGGGTATGATGATCATCCCTCCCGTAGTTCAGCAACTGATCCAGCTTTATGGTTGGCGAGGTGCTCTGGCTCTTCTCGGTGCCATGTCGGCTAATCTTTGCGTCTTCGCCGCTCTGGTTAGACCTCAGCGTACCAGAAACACCTACAAACCGATAGCTGATAGTGTGCCGAGCTCTACAACAAACCCAACTCCAAACGAGTCACTCTGGGACAACTGGAGACAAAAGTTTCGAACAATATGTGATAAACTTGACCTCCGAATGTTCGTTGATGAACCAGGATTCGTCACCACTCAAATTGTGAATATCCTAGATGGGATCTTGTTCTTTGGTTGGCATATCTATCTCATCCCCAATGGTATCACCCTGGGGTTTAATAAGACCAGGTCGTCATTCCTGGCCACTTTCGGCGGCGTCGGGTCCCTGTTTGGACGTTTTGTGTCCGGTTTTTTACTTGACCGCGGACTACTCCAAGCACAGAATCTCCTTGCTGGGTCGTCTTTCCTGCTGGCCGTGGTGTGTCTCCTTGATCCCATCGCTTCGCCGTCGTACGAGGCAGTTGCTACCCTGACTACTCTTACCGGGTTTGGTTTTGGAGTCCTCTTTCCATCAATGGTCGTCTTGTATGTTAGGTTTCCTGAAGAGAGGAGAGTGTCTGCCCTATCTTGGATGTTTTTATTCAGTGGTTTTGGATCGTCAGCGGGAGGTTTCATGTTCGGTAAGTATAGGAACACTTTCAAAACACGTACATCTTCTAAACCAAAGATTAGAAACATGCAAGTTAGTTGGTTTCTTCCCTTCATTACCAACTAGCTATTATTTTTTACAAGCTGCAGTTTTAACAGTGAATTTAAAGCTTTCCTTGATGTATCAATTTTTAAAAAAATTTCAGATAATAATATAAACATCAACATAATCAAGTTGCATAGCCCGATTGTTGACAGATGATGCTGTTTCAAAATGAGAAACATAGATACTCTTTTGCACATGTCATGGGACAATGCATCAACTTCTTTAAAATCCAGAAATGAGTCAATATTAAAAAGAAAATGTTTTGTACCTCATTTTGCAGTAAAACCTACTTCATTTTATAGGAGTTGCTACTCGTATTCGGAATTTGTACTCGGATACCCGTCCTTGTTTTTGATGACCAGTTTTGTCCTCGAATGTTGGCAAAATTTCAGGGCTGTGACGTTACGAAAGAAAGGTCAATACCAACAAAGGAAAGGGTGTGAATTAACTTTAAGAGCATGTGGCTTTTGGTAATTGTACATGTATGTTTATAAATTTGATGAATTACAGAAGACACCGGACTTTCCGTACTTTTGTATTTAATCTAGTTTGTAAAACCAAATTGTTCGCCGTTGGCTGACAAGATATTTTAAACCCACATTGAGGCTCAATAAACTTGCATTTTCTTTATTTTCTTGACAGAAAACATGTTGTAAATAAGATATTTCATGACGCTTGGTGGCAGTAGATATACCACAATGTGCCCATTTCCGGGTACAGTGGATTTACCTGGTTAAGTTTGCTTCTGCATAGCTCCCCCCCCCCCAAAAAAAAAAAAAAAAAAAAAAATAAATAAATAAATAAATAAAAAATAAATAAAATATTTAAAAAAATAAAAGAGTAAAAAACATCCTTTTTATATTTACTAATAGTTCGCCCTTGTGTTTTGTATAATTATTATTTGTTCTTGAAACAGGTTGGCATTTGACATGACTGGTGATTATGGAGTTGTTTTTTGTGCGATGGGAGTGATAGCAGTTGTCATGGGAGCTGTGTCTTTGACGTTGAGACCTGCGTGCTTTCCATGTAAAAATCGGAGTAGGATTGAATAAACTCGGCAATTTATCAAGTAAGATACAATAAAGTCACCGTTGAAAGTTTCAGTTATTAAAAGTGTGTCATTTGTTAGGAAAACAGCAAAAGCTGTCACGGTCATTTCAACACGACCGTCGAATCCATCCATGTTTAGCGGGCGGCGGTGGGTACCAACCGCATCTCCGGCCGTATTAAGGGCAGCATTCAAACCGTCACCAGTGAAATTTCCAAGAATTGCATTCAGGCAATCTTTTGAGGTTTAGATAAACATTATTGATGTCTAATTGACTAGGCCACTTCAGACCAAATATTTTCACAGGATGCTTACTAAGCAAGTAGACTATTTTGGTTTTACCCAAACATCGATATCTGTCAAGCACTGTATACTCAGTACTTTCCCCGTGTCCTGTGAACAGAATCCCAATAATATAATACTGCTTGGGTGGGATTTGAAATCCAGACATTGGCCATTCTACAGCAGATGCCTTACAAAAAAAAAAAAAAGCAAAGCTGTGTATGGGTAAAACTAAATAATATTCATTATCCCCGATGCAAATTTAACAACTATTCAGTAGGCTTTTTAATAAAAGTTACATACTTCCTTTTCGGGATCGTTACCAAAATATGATTCTATCTTTACGTGAAGAGTTACATTCAGTTTTTGTTTTCCCTTTTTTTCCTGCTACTTCATCAGCCTAATACAGAACTTTTTTTTAAAATTAACTTTTAGACTATAAATATTAGTTGTCAATTTCACCGGTGCATGCAGGGAGTAAGCCTCCAAATAAAACCAAAAACGTTTGCGTAAGCAAGTAGTTGGTCTAAAAGTTCACATTTTTGGGGGTTCAACATTACATTGTACTTCTCAATGCATTTTATTTAAAAACAAATATTTCACATTACCATCCAGGCATAGCATCACATCTTGTATAAACAATTATGCACCAATTCATTGTTACACTCTTGAGCAGATTACTTAGTAATACGGTGTTTATAATTTCAGTCATGTAACTTTCTGTCTCACTTTATTTGATGGTGTTCACTTTAAAGCAAAGTACATGATTGTTAAAAAGAGAAACAATAAAACAAAAATTTGAAAGCTCATTAGAAAGTTTACCAGGACCGATCCCCCAGAGAAACAGCAAATCTGAAAAAACCGTTAGAGTCGAACGATCAACTTGCATTACACACTCGGGTCGTCGACCTGCGTTTTGTTTGCGCTGTGACGGAACCGTCATAATCAAGCAGAAATTTAACGCTCCACGTCAATATTGACCCCAATGCGAAGCGCACTTTACACACGCCTAGCCAGTCTGCCATTTTGGGATCAAAATGTTCACGAAGGGTTATCTCCCCAAAATGGTGGAAATGGTACACGCGCATGTGAGGAGGTGCGTTGGGGGCGATAACTGAGAAATCGTGCGTCACAGTTACGCCGGGTTCATGCTTCACGCAAATGCGAATACGAAGCGAGTTTTGGTGACGCAATAATCGACTCGTGCCGTTTTTCTCAATTGTGACGCAAGATAATTCACTTCGCTTTCGCGTGAAGTATGAACCGGGCTTTACACACAGGTCGACTGCAATATTATTGATTCTCACATGTTGAGAAAAACACGCCGAAGAAGTAGAAATTCTTCCACTCTTGCGACTATTGATTTTAGTACGGCGACTGATGGAGGTGGCAAATAGGCGAGCCGCCTTTTTTGTAATGTATAAGAAATTCAGTGTACGCCTTAATACTTAACATCTTGTTCTGTACAGATTCTGACGTGGGAAAACAAAACACAATATGAAGGCAGGAACTCGATTTTTGCTTCTACTTTAATGTGCACAATATATTTTTAAATAAGAATTTAGGTGTATTTTAAGAAACTGTTTGGTATTTATAATAGTCTATAGAATCTTGTTTTCAAAAGACTGAACTTGTGGGTGTCATGACCTGCCTGGTATTGTAATAAAAATATAAACTAAATCAAGGAATACTAAAATAACAGCTGAGTTTTGAGATATGCATCCTTTTTTTTCATGTTAAAAAATTGTTAAGAAATATTATGTTGCAATTACCATATTGTCAAATGCTATGTTAAAAAAAAGGCAAAAAAAGGAGCTTTGTATGAATTTGTACAGCATTGTGGCTTTTTTGTAAACATTGTGATGTCACAGGTAACAGAATGGTCTATGGTTATTTTCGAAACCATAGGCTTGGTCTCCAGCTCAAGGAACGTTCGCCTGTTCGAAGCCCCGCATCGAAAATTTATGTTTTCAAAACTACTAAACGAGTCCAGGCTGGAGCTTAAGCCAAAGCTGTGGGTTTCGAAAAGGACAGATAATACTTGCAATCTCACAATACAGAGCGCCACCAAGAGCTTTTCCCAGGGAGGTCAACTCCAAACCAAGCCGGTGACATTTTACAAGTACAGGAGGAACAGTTGAGTTTCGTGCAATGAAAAAGCAACTTGAGAGCAAATGTCATATTATCTCTTCGAAAGGGAACATTCCAAAGATCTTTGGCCGATTTTAAGTCCATTTCCGTTTCGAGTGATAAACCTGTCATTTTAATCACACAGTTTTGCACCGGAGTGCCAACCGATAGGCCTCCCTGTATTTTCTGTTGATGATTCCGTAAATGAAAGGACTAGTCGCCGAATTGATGTACGATAAAATACGAGTCACTTGTTTCAAAAGCAACACTTGATCGGCGCGTAAGACGTATATATCCCCTCGGAGTTCTCCAATCACAGAGCACAGCACGGTCACCTCATAAGGCGCTAAAAGCACAAAATACGAGATACCGCTGACCACGAGCATCCGGGCCACCATGTTCCTGGCGTAAATGCTGCTCCCGGCATTGGCCTGGCCGTGTGATTCCATGGCAGCCACTTGCCGCCCCAGGGCGCGGACGATCCGCACATAGAATATGGAATTCGCTATCAGGGTCACGAAGAACGGCGAGACTCGACACAGGTTGATGTAGTTTCTCAACCAATCCGGCACCGTCTTATAGAACTCGAAGACAGCAGTGGAGGAATAGTACGTGGATTGGTAGTCTTCCTCGTCATAAATGGGTATAGAAACACAGAATTTGATCTTTCTGCCACAAAGTGGCATGAAGGTTGCCGAGAGTAGCATCGCGACCAGGCAGGTGCACACGATGGCCCTGACAGCTCTGCGCCCTGCGTGGCCGGTGGCAAACCGGTGAGGGTGACACACGGCGTAGAATTTCTCCAGCGAAACCAACGTGGTGAGGAAGAGGGAGATAAAGTACCAGCTGCTTGTGACGAAAACGGCGGCCATGCACACCCCACGGCTGCCGTAGCCCGCTTCGTTTCCAACCACGGGGGAGGAAAGAAAGAGCAAGAGTTTGTCCGCAACTGCACAGCACACATCGAGGATATCAACAATGGCAAGACTTATCAAGTAGTAGTTTGTGGGTGTCCTCATGTGCGGTAGCCGTGACACGGCAAGGATGAATACTCCATTGGACAATACACTCAGCAAGGCAATCAGAGGCATGATGATTGTCGTTATGACCGTCTGACCAACAGTGTGCACCTCGCCATACTGTATCTCACCGCTGCAGTTCGTCATGGCGTTTTAAAGTGTACTAATAGTTTGACGGCAAGGCTTACAAAAATACACCCAAATGAACCACCATTGATTCTGTAGCTTGACTTGCTGATGAACCCAGGGCACATCTTCTGTCTGCCGATAATTGGCTTTTGGGAGGTAGTTCAGTTATGGCTTCGTGTACGCCAAATGTTGCGTAAAATACTTTTGCATCACCTTGAGGTCCTCCATCTTTGTTTGCTTTCAAACAGAGTCTGCCCTATCTCCTGCCGACCTCCTACCGTCTGGTTTCCTAGTTGACAAAACAATCTCAAAGCGCCTACATCCAATCCATACAGTCAGTCTGTTTCCCTACCATCAGCCTCGCTTTCATCACATCACGCATCTGCATATATAAGGCGAGGACCAAATGGTATCTCACACAGTCCGTGCACCACATATATGTGGACACCGCCAAGCAGAGACCTAAATTAAGTTATAGGGAATCTAATAGCAGACTTTCCCCTCTCTCAAAGTGAGTCTCGTTTTGACTAAACGAAGTGTTGAACGCCATTTATATCTGTCTTCGTATTGCGATAGATCTCGACTTTGTACATTTCCGTGAAGTAGACTTAATTTTCTCCATCCCGCCGGTACAGGTTACCATCTGTGTACACTCAATACTGCGTCAGTCTGGAAATTACGCCAATTTCAGATGTACGTCAGTCCAATAACAACGATCCCACATAAGTAGCTTTATTAGATCAAGGTTCTAAATTGATCTTCAGTACTAAGCCTCTTCCCCTTTTATATTGACATGGAGACCTTGAGGGTGGCAGCAGCACATCTCCGTGGAAAGGAGGTCAGGGAGCTGGAAAACCAAATATAAAACTGCATAAAAACAATTCAAGAAACACGCAGGACTTTTCAGGGAAAAGACATTGATTGTTTAAAACACTGCGATGGGAGATCACAGTTTACGAACACGGTTACGTCATCCAACTTAATTGTTTTGATGAAGACAGCCCCTACTTCATTGGCCTAGAAAGATGGATAGAGGCCCCAATATTTATATATATTTATATATATATTGTTATTTACATGTTCCCCACACTTTTCTCTCTCTCGAAAATTTTTAAAAATCAACCTGTCTATAACCTATTCCCTCTGCAGAGGGATTAATAACCTGCTCTCTCTGCAGGTTCCTCTTGCTTGGTTTTAACCTCTTACACTGATTCTTTTATTCTATAATTACTTTGATCTTGCCTCCTATTGTTAGTTGCATTTTCTTATGTGGCTTGCCCTCTAATCTTACCCTTTCATGCTTCCTGCATTGTAATGCCTACAATGCGGCACCACCTTTATGGTCCAGTGATCCAGCCTTTCACACTGACCATCCTTTGTTCTCACTTCTTCCCTCTTATTGGTTCTTAGCCAGTTAATTTACAACTCTGATTGGCTATATTTTCCCGCTTTTTTTTCTGGATACTCTCCCTTAATCCTTTGCTCCTCTTTTTGCTATAAATGGATATGTTTGTGTTTGTTCTTGATTATGCCTCTGACGAAGGTCCGGATTGGATCGAAAGCTAAGGCCATCTCCCCTACTAATTTTATATTTATATATATAAAATAATAATAATAATAATTATCGATGCATGAGTATATGCTTCTCCAAGATTGGAATAAACCGTTGACAAACATAATGTTAAATGCTTCTCGATTCTCGAAAACACTGTGATGTTCTTGGAAGTGACAAAAAGGGGAAAAAATGTAAATCTCGAATGTTATGTGCAATTTTGGACATTCAGTGGTTCTTCAGTAACTTAATCAGATTATTCAACGTCAATTTCAGAGACAAAATAGCTTTCATCTTTGTTCATTTTCTCATTAAATATAGATCAGAAAAATGATCAAAATTATATTAAATAAGTGCACAAAAGATGCATCCTCTTAATCCTAAATCGGTCGTCCAAATAAAGATGGACACGCTGAATGTATGCTCTGTGTCCCCCCCCCCCCGTCAGACTAAATGCAATAAGCCGCAGCTGGAGCTTGTGTTCCCCCCACCTTTCACCGATGTGAAATGTAAAAAGTACGGTGGCTGATTTCCGCCAACAACAAAACACTTTTTCAGTAGGGCGTTATATTGCCCTATGACGGCCTTATAACGCCCTAATTTAACGGCGTTATAACGCCCTAATTTAACGGCGTTATAACGCCCTAATTTAACGGCGTTATAACGCCCTATTATGGCGTTATAACGCCGTAAAATTAGGACGTTAAATTCTTAGGGCGAGTATGCAAGTATAACTTCGAGAAACATAATTATCTGCAACTCAGGGTTTTTTTTCACACGATGTGGGCGATCCTGTTTTACCCGTCGACACCGAAGAGTTTATCAAAACATTTGATGTTTCCCTCATTCTTAGTTGCACAAAAGTTAATCCCTCAAAGCCCGCCGAAAATAAGAACTAAAATGTTTTAGACTTACCTATACCAGCATTCTTTTACGCATTCTTTTAGGCATCCAAGTATTGACGTACCCTTCTGGTGGAATAGGAACTAGCGATACCGGACACAAGCACGATCGTGTTTACAGGCCCATTATTGAATTTGTGGCGTGTTCGACCTTGCTCTAAAAGAAAGCGATTCATCTGCCGCTGAGTGCTCTGATTTTCCTCCCCACTGGAGCATTAATCGAGAGCACTCCCACTTAGCGGTCCTTGGATAATTAAGCTGGTATATTCTTTTGTTAGTTTTTTTTTTTATGATGCAGAAGAGTGGACAAAGATCTTCGTGAAGTAAGACTTTGAGATTCTAGCACCGGTGGCTCGGTGTGGGCGTGTCAACTAGCTGAAAGCGATGACATTAGCAAAAGCAACTTGGATGGTGTGGCAGACCTAGAAGTACTCAGTTCCACTTTGTGCACTTGATTGAAAATCACAAGCACTTCACCAAAGAAGCTATAATATCTACATTTATATACAAAATATACATGAACTTTATACAAATAGAAACATCAACAGTTAAAAAAAAACCAATAACAACCAAAAGAAACTAAGCCAGAGCCCAGGCATTACGCTAGATGCAGCCCTGCATTTCAACTAAACAGTGAGTTTTCAAAAAAAAATTTAGGAGGGGATGACTCCAAAACAATTCCATTTATTGTGTCTTTCATCTATTAAGCCTGAAGCTGCACTCATACAAACCTCCGATTCAGATTTGACTCGGATTGGCCTGCACCATTTCTTACTTCAGGCCGACCCGGAGTCTGTGTCAAAAATGACCCAAAAATTGGTCAAACTGACGCAGAATCCAAGTTAAAATGCTATTTCTAACCACTTTCCAGTCAGCTTGACCCGGAAATGGGTCAGAGACCCCAGAGACCCGGGTCAATTCTGACTCGGGAGTTTCAATACTGTCGGGCCATGTAATTATGTTTCATTCAAACGTCAAAAGTAAAGCGACTGGGAACACCATGTTTCTTAAAATGTCCAATTAATTATGCAGAGACACCCCGAATATCTTGGGAAAAGTGATTCCTTTAACCCATCAGGAGTAACACCAAATGTGCATGCAAGACACCAATACTTCTTTGATTACCACACAACAGCATCGTCAAATCGCCTTTAAACCAATCATTTTGAGCGCACAACTACAACCATGTCCTCCCGCCCTGCTTGATCAATGCCGTTAGCTCGTGGGGAGACAGACGCTGGGAGTATAGAGATGATAAGTAGCTCTTATAAGTTAATATGATTCAGACGCACATAGTCACAATGTATTCAATAATTGCAGAATGAGTAGATTCTATCAAGACACGGGTTGATTGGGGGGGGGGGAGGTCAGGGTTAAGAGGGCTATTTATACAAATTCCTCTTAATTGTGGTAATTAAATAGAATACAATTTCTCGAAACTACTATTATAAAAACGATTTACGTTAAAACCCAGATTGAATTTATTGAGATTTACAAGAAATAGAGTGGGAACTTTAATGTGAACAGCGGTGGGATTTTGCCATTTAATACTCAAGCATATAGAGTTTGACTCACTGTAAGAGTACGTCATGAGAAAGACATCTGGTCAAAGGCCATCGCAGATTTGTCCCTTTGGAAAAAAAAGCATGTAGGTAGAATAACGATCAATAGCAAACATTTTGGAACTTTTGGGAAGTTACTTGTTCTGCTAATAGTTTTTTCAAAGGAACAAACTTGAGCTGGTCCTACAGCCAGTTATCTTTTGCATGACATACTATGACTGTTTGCCAATTTCCCACATCATCAAAGGCACACATTTTCTAAATATTTCCAATATCTGCCCAACTGATAGGGTGGTTTACATTGTTCAGTTCTGGAAAAAAAAAATCACGTATAGATGTGACCCCCTCATTTCATTATTGACAATATTGAATTCCGGCACAAAATGCAAAAGTGTTTTTCTCATCTGTCCTTTTCAAAACCACGGCTTTCAGCTCATGCTCTGTCGGTTATTTTTGAAAAACTTGCACTTTCTGCTTCGTGGCTTCGCAAAGGGTCTTAGGATGTTGCATAAAGGAAAGTGACAACCTCACACCAAATGACCTGTTTTGATTTATAGTAAATTTATTTGCTGAAAAAACCTTAACTTCATTTACGCTTTTACGGGAAAGGCCACATTTCAACAAGTATCGATACCTATTGGTCTGCATAATATGAGTTACCATGGTAATCTAAAACGTGTCTGAAAGTGTGGATGGCAAGTAAACATGAAATCGATAAAACACTGGGGCAGTTGGGAAACGTGCTTTCCCTTGGACTGTCTCGAGTCTTATTGCTGATGCCACCTGATCCATGCACATTCGACTACTTGATTTCTGCTAAAATTACTCTACTTCCCGTTCATAATTGACCTTCAGTCTAGATTGCTTCTCAATTATCTTTTTTTCTGGTTGCTTTTTTTGTGTGGAACCATTATTATTATTATAATAAATTTAATGAATACGAGAGCATGAACTGCAGCTTGCAAAAAAAAAAAGATTCTGACGTGTGTTACGCACCATTATGTCCTACATGGACCATAATGTCCGACTTAATTTTTGAACCATTGTGTCCGCCCCATTGTGTCCGTAAAACCATTGTGTCCGCCCACAATGGTTTTACGGACATAATGGGGCGGACACAATGGTTCAAAAATTAAGTCAGACATTACGGTCCATGTAGGACATATTGGTGTGCAACAGACGTGTAATTAGGTCATCACCAAAACACAGAGTGGCTTAAGATTTCGGGCTTTTTGTAGAAAAATCGTTACCTTGGAAGACAATGCGGAGTGCTCCCTGATTCAGAAAAAAAAAATCAATCAGATTTTGAACATGAATAAAAAATGACAGAAACATTCCCCGTACGATAGCGCATAGTTCAACTTATTATTGTGCTACTTGGTAATTATGGTAAGTCCAGAAAATAATGTGTGGATTAAAAAATGTCAACTTTGTGCACATCAACAGTTCAACATCAGGCTTGACGGAGAGCTGATGGTCTGAATTACTGCATCTCGTGTTGTGCATAAAAGCACAATTCCACGACTTTCATTTTTCTCGGCACAATCCAAATTGTTCCCACATTTACACGAAGGTTTCATCGAAGTATTCATAACGAGTCAATTCCGTGCATGCAAAGTTTTATAAAATTTGAGTTTACTGCTTTTAATTTTGACTAATTTCCCTTTGAATTTGTTGTTTATTTGCACTGAATTCCCACAAGACATGCCCCTCCGTCTACGATGAAAAAAAAAGAGAACCAACCGTGACTACTTCATTTTCTAAACCCGGTACTGGAGTAAGATTCGGATTTAAATGGCGCAGTTTTTAATCCTGCATAAAGTCTGCAGAGATGATGCCATATCCACCGCCTATCCAACAATCTTCTTTGACAATTCAGACGAATTTGATTCATTATCCGCATCATGTAAAAACCAAAAGGTCGTCATTTAAGGAAGCGCACGTCCGAAGAGGGGGGCTCTTGCATTAAAGAGAAATGCATGTAATCGCGTGCTGACCTGAGACGTTAGCAAAATATCGTTGGCAATTGTTGTTTCCAATACCGAGGTTTGTTTTTGATAGATAGCGCCCTCATTCTTTATAATCGTAGCCGCGTCTGTTTGACATAGAGTAGAAAAAAAGTCTTTACACCGCTTTTTCGGGGTAATGGGAATACAGCCGCATTTGAATCAAGCGTTTTCTGGTATGGCTACGATCGGGTTTTTTTATCGGCGTGCCGGTGTCATAGGGAAATCTGTCCCCCGGAGATTAACCAATATTAACATGGGTTGGAGGAGGTTGATTCAAAAGAGGGCGCTCTCAGAAGAAGTTTGTACACAGTTTGCCATAATGGGGGAAAGAATCTCCAGGGAACATAATCTCCTGCCACACCGGCCATAGCCACTGCCAAAGCTGTTAAATCCACGAAAACCACGAAAACAAACAGCACTTCAAGGGGAAACACTTGGTGGCGCACTTTATTTAAACTTTTTGGGGCAAATATATTTCTATCACAGTAAAGTATTAAATAAAATAAGTAAGGCCAAGTAAAATCAAAACACAAAAGGATAAAGACGCACGGCAAGAGCAATAAAGACACCGAAGGGGGAAAAAAGGCAGGCCAAGACGAAGAGAGCAACGAGGCAATGCAAGGCTGAAGACAATCCAACGAGCGAAACGAGACCAGAAACGACAAAGCAAAACAAGTCAAGACAAGACAGACATAGACAGACATGCCTCAACAAACATGAGAACGAAGTCGAGATCCTGCATATACATCTTCTGTAAAAATGATTTCAGAAGATACTTCGTAATGCACAAATTTACAAGAGTACGCCTCAAAAGGCAATTTTCCTAAATTCGTTAGTAAACGGGGTGTTCTCTCAGCACCTTGCCCTGGTAAATGATTAAATGATTAAGATAACTTTCCATTGGAATGCTTTTTCTGCTTTGAATTAAACGTGATAAATATGTCCCTCGGGTATCTCCAATGTATAAATAAATAATCGAGTAACACATTTAAAAAATATATATATATCGGCAACTTTCTTCAGTCCTGTCCCCTTCCCCTTCGCCCCTCCCCCTCCCATTCCCCTGTCTGTCTCTCAACACTTCCTGTTAGAGAAAACACCTAAGGGGGTTGTTCAGCTGGTGCCTTAATTATATGCAATTTATTATTCAGATCCCATAATTGCTTGCAGGAATCAAGGCATTAATAATTCAGAGTTTATTGACAGATGAAGGTCGTGATTCAGGGGTTGGTTGCACTATCACAGAAAAATGTCCGGTTCGAATACCAATTCTTAATTGTGAAACTTACTTGACTACTCTGATTGGGATAGCAATTCTTGGTTGGGAAATTTTCTAGGCTATTGTCATTGTTATACCAGTTCTTGATTGGGACATTTACCAGGCTATCCTGAATGGGGTACCATTTCTTCGTTGGAAAACTTACTAGGCTATTCTAATTGGGATACCAATTCTTAATTGGGAAAGTTATTAGGTTATTCTGATTGGGATACCAATTCTTGATTGGGAACTGATTAGGCTATTTTGATCGGGATACCAATTCTGGGATGGGAAACTTACCAAGGTTGTTCTGATCGGGATACCAATATTATTGGATTGGAAACTTATATTAGGCTGTTTTGATTGGGATACAAAGTCTTGATTGGGAAACTTTAGGGTGTTCATATCCTGAGAGGCATTTCTTGTCGCCTAAATGAACCCAAACTGGGACACGCTTTATCATTGATTGTGACACGACTCAATGGATCCTGATCGGGAACTCCCTAGGCAATAACACAGCTGAAAAGTAATCACTTTCGCAGATTCTCTGTCGATGAAACTATACCCCTATCGGGAAGCATGTTTCCTTGATTGGGATCGTGCCCCCTAATGAGTGTTATCATATCGCAACAGTAACTGTAACTCGAAGGTTCATATCACTCTAATTATCCCAAACGCGGTACGTTTTATTATTGATTGGGAACCAATATACGGTTCCCGATCGGGTTCTTCATGACTGTGTGATATTCACCACAGGAGCAACTAAGTTTGCAGAATCCCGTCGCTCAAACTATACGGGAAATGTTGTTTTCTTATATCGGGCCGTACTCATCCCAAGCTTTATCATTCATTGGGATCGAACTCCCCCCCCCCCTCCCCAATGAGGGTGGTCCCTGAAGATTGGTGATCACAGCGTAGTGGTCAGTGTTGTGGTTTTGTTAATTTGCGCTCGTTTCGTATACCCGTCTCGTTAATCTCGTTTTTATTTAACTATTTTCCATAGTTTCCATTTTTGTACGAGGCATCCCATCCTACAAACTTTTGCTTTTATGTGTCATGCTTCCATGCAAATATATACTCGCCCTGTAAGCTACTCTAACTGTGATTTGTTGTCTGGAAATAAATGTTGATGAATAATTGAGTGACTTAATTGAGTGGCTTCTTGTTACCTGAAATATCCCAAATGGAACACGTTTTACCAATGGTTGTGATCCAACGCCTCAATGGAGGTATTAACTAATGCTTCCTAATCGGGGATTTCCTGGGTGATAACACAACAGAAGCAATTATTTTGTAAGAGCTTTAACTCCCAGTTCAGTTTTTAGACTCACCTGCATGTAATGATAACTCCACATGGTTTGCAATCATAATTGAGTGAAGAAACACATGAGGTTGTCAGTGTTACTTCGAATTCACGGCAACACGTACCTGCATCATTTTGGAAAAGGTAAGGAGGACCAAAATTACAAATAATACAACTAAACGTTTAATGATAATGGGAAACATTATATACAAATTGACTCAAATCATCAGAAATGGCGTGTCGTGGCCGAGTTGTGTAGTTCACCGGACCCAAGCTCTGGTGTTGTCAGCAGCAGAGTGTGGGTTCGAATCCGACACTTCCCTTGAGCAAGGCACTTAACCATAACTGCTACGTAAAAGGTTGGGAAGGTAGTGCATTCTGCTCAACCAGCCAGGCTCCTAGTGGATGATACCTATGCCTACATCCTTACAGACTGTGAAGGGGGGTTACCCTGTTTCAGGCCCAGGAGTAGGTGGCAACGTGACCCTGGTGAGAGTTGATTTGGGTCGACGGCCCAAATCACCTTAAGAGTAGCTCTCACCTTGAAGTGGCCGTCCGGCCTTGTGATCTTAGGTGATCTTCAAAAAAAAAAACAACAACAACAATTGAGGGCGTTCTTACTTTGATAACGCTACGGCATTGTCACTCCAAAGAGCCATTTTGTTAGTGGGCAACATTGAACGTCGGATAATTTACATTTACAAATACTAATTAAACATTTTCCATTAATATAAAAACTACCGCGTCCACAACAACAATGATAAATTTAACACAATAGTGATTTTGTTTTCACGAAATTGAAATCCTTTAAAAATAGTGGGCATTGTGTGGAATAGTCGAGTCATACACGGTGTACATTGTTTATTACCACCACTCGCTATCGGTGTCAAGCTCCGTTCAGTTACAGTCTGATCTCCCGTCGAAGAGAGTTGTACACATTTATCCATGGAAATTATACATGCACTACATCATCTTCCGTTAACCTAAGTAGAGCATAACCATCGATGCCGTGTAGCCCGACACGACGGGAGGGAGCACGATGTTTAAAACAGACCGTTAGAATCTCAACTGACTTAGCGGGTGTCTTTGGGGATTTTTCTCTCCCCCCCCCCCACGGGGTGTATGTCCCCCATATGGTAAATTAACATGGCCTGAAGGAAGATGATTAAAAAGAGGGCGCTACAGACACAATTTCTACACAATTAGCCGTATCGGAGGAAAAATCTCCGGGTGACAGAAATTCCTACCAAGCTGGTACTGGAGAGGAGAAGAGGAACCTCGATCGTATCAAACAAAATTGCCGTACTACATTGTATAATTTCCTTTAAAGAAGTAAACTTGTGTATTCGGTTTTCCATAATGGGTATATACAACTTTTACAGCTATTTCTAAAGGAAGACTTTCCCTTGTGGCAAAATTGGTTGTTCCTTTAAACAACTCCGTTGGTCGCCACAGACCCTGCCGAAGCGAAGGAATCCCAATGAAAACGACGGCTCCCTGCCTCGTCCAAAAGCAATAAAAAAAAGATTTCCAATTCACGCATTGGTGCAAGCCAGCATTACGTACAGATGTCAAGAAAGAAAGAAGATGCTGATACACTACTGGAGGTCATTGCCACGAGAGAGTTCGCCCCACGGGTGCACCTGCTATGTTTTAATTTTCTCGATATGTTTAATTAATCAACTGCACATTAAGAGGCTCCCCCATCGACCTTGAGTTTGTTTCATCAACTTCCAATCTTTCCCGTCTTCCAAAGAAGTTCAAGTTGAGGCCGCTGAGTGACACGGGGAATCAATTAAATATTACGTTTTACAAACTGAAACATAGAAAGACACACTGCGTTTAAAGACGGATAAGGAAACACACATGGATGCATGAAACACTAAAAGCTACACAGCTGTTCTCCCCGCGGTAAGTAAAGGACAATTTTAAAATTGCAAATTAAGTCAAGCCTTACTCATTTTTCATAAAGGAGTCCCTTTGAAAGGTTAAGTAAGGTCTGCTGATCTTAAGGGCGTATATACTTTTACACTTGCATGAGCATTGTTCATTTACAACACTAAAACATTACCCTGTAGAGAGATGACAAACATGTTCAAAGGTGAAAAGTGCAGCGGAACTGGTTGTCGTTGGGAGAAGGAACCCAACTTTGATGGTGATGTGTACTGCATTAGTAAAACTGAACACGGTTCGAAATGTGTCATTTACCGTGGAGTACAGTTCCTAAAAAATGGTTTAAATTTGTGAAAGGTTTTCACATATAATATCGTAAGCTCACCGTTGCGTGTTAAAACAAGAACCAGTACAAGAGCAATCTCTTAAATTCAACCCGCCTTTTTTTGCAAAAAAACATAGGCCTTCAGTCAGTCAGTCAATCAGTCCGTCAATCAATCAATCAAGCAGTCAATCAAGCAGTTGATCAAAAAATTGCTATCATGGTAAAATTCAAAAACACTAGATTTAAAAGTACAATAGTTACAGAATTTAAAACTAGCAAACAACAAAAGCACTACCAAAGTATAAAAAATGCAAACATTGAATTGAAAAAATGATCTACTACTTTCATTTTCAAACGCTCTAATGAATCAAATCATAAAAACTGAAACTGATTTTCAAGAAGTACTAGTCCCTCTTCGAAACAATAGTTCCCGTATAAGCTCTTGCTTAGGCCCCGTCAATCAGTTGAGACCTTTTTGGTACAGAGCTTCAAACAGGCAGACGGAGCTTAAGCCAAAGGCGAAGCCAAAGCCAAAGGTGAAGCCAAAGCCATGGTTTTGAAACGGGCCTTACTGTACCACCTCCTTGAAGTAGACACAAACGTTCCGAAGATCCCATAAAATTATCAAAGAACCCACAAACTGTCGAAGTAAACAGAATGTTTTCCCGCAAGCGCCGTTCGTTCCCCAAGTTGAAACATAATTTCCACTATTCCATCAAAAATAAACAAATATTTAAAGTGAATTCTGAACCGACAATAGTAAGCCTACGAGCGGAAGAAGTTACACTTAAAATCCAATTTCAACTGGTTTACGACCCAAGCCATCGTATAGTATGACGCATTATTTTACAAAGATATTTTAAGTGTGCGCAACGTTCCTTACGGTAACCTTTTCTGTTTGAAAGAGTAACTTTGCAAATGTCAACGTTTGTCTTTGATTAAACTAAAAAGAGCTGCATCCAGGTTTTTTTTATATATTCTTATGTCAAAACGGCGCTATTGGACTATTGGTTACTGCCATCAATATGCAGCGAGTATGCTCCGCAGAAAGTGGTGGTGAAAAGTACACCCTCTGTTTCACGTCAACCGTGAATGAGGCTTAGAGCTCGCTATCTCTCCGCCAAAGGCCTCTGGGGACGAGGTTGGATTCACACCCGACAAGACGGAATCCAAGCAGATGTTATTTTAGTTTAGATCCGGCGAAAAGGACTTTGGCAAAGAGGGTTTTAACCGGATTTTAGCCAAGCAGCTCTTGACGACACTTCAGAGATGGATGGAGATCACGTGTGGGAGGATAATAAAGACTCAAGTGACGGCTTCTGCAAATGGCATCAAAATGCAATCATTTTGTGTCAACAGCTTGACTTCTTTAAGAAAACATAGCCGGAGACGAAGACACGCCTTGTCTATATAGAGCTAACATTGAACAACTTGTTTGTGTAAGTTTCCCCCAAGTACGTATAGGGATTGCGTAGCGATTATAAATGGATCGGTTCCAATTCCCTCGATCCCCCAAATCTTCCTTCGCGTGAAAAGCAAAACGCAGAGGTGAAGGTTGGGTATGCCATCAGTCTTTTGGCAAACAAGTTTAAACACATATGACTCGTTGCTCTCGATTCAAGACATGCACATTTCAAAATGACAGTGTTTATTTTACAACTAAATACCGCGAAACGTCAAATAGTGCGTTCTCAAGTGTAATCAGTTTTTATTCTCTTAAACAGAGCTCCCGCGCATACGCCGGCATCACTGAGTGAGGTCAAACAATGGTAATGCCCACGTGTGTAATACGCGCCACCCACAACTATCAGCCAATGACAGGTCTTTCTTTGACTTCAGTGAGGGCGCTGTTGAGCTTCTGACGTCGTTGTGACGTCTACTGTTCTGAAGTCCAGTTGATGTACTGCGGCAATCTGCACAAGCCGTTGGAGTGTATTTCAATTTGATTCAATTGACCCTACTCTCATTTGCCTTTATCGTCTAAATCCTCCGGGATTCTCAAAAGTACCTTTAGGTCAGGGTCAAAGTTCTTACAGCCGTTGAGCAGGAAATATTGCCAAGTAAATTTCTTTGCTATAAGCAAATAATTGCAGGGCACCAGTGACACCAACAAAATGGCATTTTAGGTTGTTACTTGTTTCTAAGAAAAAAAGTAGTATTAGATGCGTTTAGATCTCTATGAGCTTTGTACTACTATTATTACTAAATTACACGCTAAATTACAATACCGAGAACATACAAACTAAAACGTACATCAACTTAGTAAAAGTTGTCCCTCGTTACTCACTCAGGCTTCCATAATCTACTACCAGTGCAACAGCCTTGTACAAATTGCATTTTAATAATTTGGGGTTGAACAAAGAACAAATTACTAGAGCGGGGTTTGAACCAACGACCTCAGGTTTAACGTGCCGGCGCTCTATTTACCAACTGAGCTAGCTATAGTCCTATGTTGGCGGTCTCCCTTTTTTATTATACCTAATTATTTTAACTCAATACAAAGGGGCTGGGAGCTAAAGTGCGTGAAAGTAAACGCCAGGGTGTATCAATCCAGAGTGTTGATCTTTTGAGCCACACTTGACCACATTTCTCAGGGATAACGGGCTAGTCTCTGACATTTTATTTCCTCTTTCGGCAAAATAAGCCATTATCCAAAGTGTTTTATTTTGTTAATACTCTAAGCCCATTATCTTGTCGTGGGATGATAGTGCACTACTGCGTAGTCAATACGTGTCCGTGATCGTCTGCCCGTGGGGAGATTGTCCATTAACAATACAAGACTCTCCTGGATGATGATGCCGGGTCTACGGTGGATCAGTGAATTACTTTAGCAATGTCAACATGGAGCAAGAATTGGGTAAACTAGAAAAGTGCACACTTTGCAATCTCCTAGTCTTAGTTCAAGCATGCAGCCGTGGCTCAAGAATTTACTTGTGTAAAATATGTGGATTGGAAATGTTGTCTGAATGAAAGAAAACTGCCACTGCATGACAGCAATGACATGGGTTCCCGAGGGCAAGTAGGACAGCCGAGAACAACATGGAAGCGTACTGTGGAGAAGGAAAGGAAACAGCTAGGACGGAAATCTTGGAATGAAGCCGAACCCGTGGCCCAAACAGAGCAAACTGTGGAGAGAGCGCACTGCAGCCTTTTGGGCGACTCGGCCTGAATATGATAGGTGAGGTGAAGTGTATATCCATTGCCATTCAACGTAGGTCGTTCGTGTCCCATGCATAACCATGTAAAAGAAACGATAGATCAATTTTCAGTGGCTGGCTTCTGATGGTTGCATTTATTTTGGCGCGCCTCAGTGTTCGAGGTTGCAAAGAGCGGGAAAGTAGCAACAACTTGCCCATATTGGTAACTTTACACATTCAACACTAAGTACCCTGGCAAAACAGGGACTACTATACTGGCTACTTACACGATGTACATCACAGGCCCTGGGGGGGGGGGGGGGAGCTAACAGAGGTTTACTTTTTTTTCTTGGATTATCTTAAACATAATTTGCCGATCTATGGCCTGAGTTTCCAATTCGCAAAGTCATCAAAGAATGTCAAAGTGTAACTACAAACACAAATACTATACATTTCCTCTTTTAGTCTTTATCTATGCCATCATTTTAGTCTGTACGCCTTTCTCCTTCCTCCTTAACCGCGCAATTCCTCCACCCCAAATCAACATTGATTAATCACCAGGGCGCCCTCTGTTGACATCTCATTAAAAATAGCCGCCGACTTGAAACTGCCCCGTGATTAACCCCAAGCCATAAGAAGACTGAAAGCAGATGAGGTTAACTGCAAGCCAAGGAGGAGTAATTTAAGATGGGTTTTTTCCCAGCTAGTTTCCGGCAAACGGAAAGGGCACCCGTTTCAGTCAATATGGGGTTGATTTCCTCTTCCGGTTTCGTCCCATGCGACAAACCAGGCGGAACAATCTAGTGGTATTGTGCCGTTAAGAAATGGCTCCACCTCTTCGCACACACACACGCGCGCAAAACCCGGATGCAACTGCACATTATTATTACATCGAAGAAGAAAAACCATGTTGAACATCATCCAAACTGAAAAATGTAGTTTTGAAGTTTTCATTACATTCACGTTTTATCAAAGCGATCTATCCTCCTCCATGGTACGTTATGACAGGCTTAAGGCCATGTCACACAGTTGTTTTGTTGTTGTTGTTGTTTTTTTTTTTCATGCAACCAACTGCACTGCATGCAAAAGGAACACATCGGCAGCACAAAGGACGATCGCCTAGCTGTAACTCACTATCCCCAAGAAAGTAATGAGAAAACTGAAACGTGAATGAATTTCTTATTGGAGAGTGCCTAGAGCTGGTTGCTTGTATTGCCTGTGTGACATTGCCTTTTGACCCTTGTACTGACGTCACACGCGGATGTAGTCTGATCTGCCGTGGTCTGCCATTTTAGGAATCAAATTGCGCGTAAATATAATGTGATGTGGTCTTACCGCGAGTGCATTGGCTAAAGATGTGCGCTGTGCATAAGAACGGGCTTTTGAACCCCAAAATGGCGCAATCTGGATTTCTCACGGGTGGTGACGTCAGGTAGTTGTGGCAATAGGTGACATTTTTCCGGAAGAAGGGTGAGGCAGGAGAGAGAAAAGTTCCTTTCTACTCAAGTTATGGCGAACAGTATTCTCAACCGGTGCCCCAAACTGTATTCAACTGTTGGTCCAGCCATATTTCACAGATGAGATAAACGAGATTGATTTAAGTTGATTTACTCTCAGCTTTTGTCATCACAATATAAAACACACACGCCTGGCACCAAGCATCCTCAGCATCGAGCGACTTCGGCTGCGGCTATGGCCGTTGACTGCAAACGACAGCGTTGAGGAAGGCGTTCCGGCCATATCCACGTCCATAGTCGTTAGTTCGGACACGGCCTCATTATTTATTTCAACTGTGTGGGTTTGGCATGATCCCAACCCTCTACTACCTAACCTTCAAGGACCGACCTGTCATATTACCAAGAAGTTGTATTAGGCCTATACATGAAAATCAGAACAGTCTACCAAACTAAAGTCAAGCTGGTCTCCATTTTTATCTGGCAAAAAGAGGACCGGGAATTTGAGAACAATTTAGAAAATCATAATATTGTGCTACCTCCTCCCCCACACCTTCCCGCGGGAAAAAAAACCAAAACTATGATCGTTAGAATTGCAATTTGGTGGGTCACGGGTATATAGTTTACATCTGGTTGCTATGTATATAGCCATGTAATAACTCGCAATGGAAGCATACCCGTGGGAAAGAGAGGGAAAAACATGGCCTTTTAATTTCACGAAGACCGAGAAACACAATGTGCCGGATAAATTTACCTTTCTAAAGCGATTGTGCGTGTTGAGCTATGCACTGACTCTGACAACAACGCGAGATGAAAATACGGGCCCCTCTCTCGTTCGCCGGGTATAACGTTGTAACATGATGGCAGTTTGACTGACGGAAGTGGCGTTTGACAAGCAAGCGAGTGTAGCCCTGTAGTTCCCGGGGCCTCAGGGCATTTACAGACGGGGATGAGGGGTCAAGATTGACGCTTGAATCCTCGGACATTCAAGCCACAGGATGTCAAGTGCTCATCAGGACTGTCTGATTTTCATCTGTAAAGATGACACGGTCATTCAGGGACTATCGTTGCAGCTGCATGCAGCGTCCAATGTTCAAATTATACATTCAGACTTATGAAGATTTATTGCACGAGCGGCCCGCGTATAATTTTGACTCGGCAAGATTAAGTATAAGCACAGAAGACTTTCTGTTTACAGAGAGCTTTAGATAAAGCTCGATACAGAAGCCTTTATTTAAAAAAACGCGAACTCGCTAGAAGATTGCCAAATGTTTATTGTAGTCTAATACACAGCAAGATTTATTATGAGTGCTTTAGGCGGTGGAGAAGGAAATTTATTCCTCAGTGCTCGAACTAATACAAGCTTTAGCGGGCAAGAGACATCAAACTGTCCTGAAGCAAGCACGCTTTACCCCCTGATGATTGATGCACTGTAAATAGATTCGGGTCACAATTGCCTGAATTGCGAGGCCTGACCCATTTATCGGTCAGTATGACCCGGAACCTGTGCCAAAATGACCCAGACATGGGTCAAATTGACGCACAATCTGTCTCAAAATCCGCCATCTTTTTTGTTCAGTTTCCGGGTCGGCCTTTGACCCAGAAATGGGTCACCCGGAATCCGAGTCAAATCTGACCCGGGAGTTGTTGTTTTTTAGAGTGTAGGGGAGTCTAACATAAAATAAAGAAATAACCGAATAAAAAGTCAATGATTTAAAAATGTTGGTATATACATCATGTGCATGTTTTCTAAACACGAAGCTGTGTGCGAGTTGAAGAAGCTTATACAATCATCTCATACATGTTTTATGGTGTGACTAAAAACACAATTGCCTTCCAAGTCCGTTTTTGTCTGCGGTGGTTCGTTGCACCACTTAACACGCATCATCATGCGCCATGTATCCTAATGTTTAGACCCGTAATGTTTCGTGGACAAAACGCTAACAAAATAATGTTCCATGTACCATTAAACGAAAAGAAAATTAACAAGCTTTAAATGGAACTCAACTATATCCAAGGAAGATCCTATACAAATAAACAGCATTGCTCTTACCATAAAACTTAGGTGTAGTCGCAAGTATTAACTGGACCACCATCACTTACGTACACAATTATTTCACGGCAAGCAAATACCTATAGAAGCACGTAATACTAACGAATAAAACTGCAAGCAACACACCAAAGGCTATTTTCAAGCGAGCAAGAACCCAAATCATGAGACGGCATTAGATTTTTCATTTTCTTTTCAGTGAACGGGCGAGGTATTGTGTTTGCAATAATTAACTGGCAAGCGAGAGCGAGTAGACCTGCTTCATTTCAACTTGAAAAGCCTGTTCGAGTCGAACAGGCTTTATTATGCTGGAAAATGCACCGATCCACAAAAACCGTCTTGTCTGGCAAGCTTGGTTATTGATGTCAATGAGTGGTGGAACATGTTTTTAAATATTATTGATTTCTGGTATTGAATGATGCTCAATTGATGCTCAAAAGTACCTGGAATCAATGAGGATCTGGAGAGAAGAAAAAATCACGCGAGTTTACATTCTTAAATATCCCGGGTCAGAACTGACTCGGATTAAGGCTACCAGGGGGCCTGACCTATTTTGAGCCTGAAAATGGTTAAACATGGGGTTTTGACTCGAATTCTGCGTCGTTTTGACCCATTTACGGGTAATTTTGACCCATTTGGGGATCATTTTAACACAGATTCCGGATCACAGGATTGGTCAGGTCAGGTCAATTCTTACCCGGAGTTGTGAGTGTAATAATTTTAGGTGGGGGTGAACTCCAAAAAAAGAAAGAAAACCAACATAAACAGATCGGGCTTAAAACTAATTTGCCCAAGGTAAGAGAGACTCCAATTCGAGGTAGGACTCGAACCACTTGTCCACACAGTTGAGCGGCTGGGATAACTTACCATTACTTTCTTTCATCGCTAAATGTTCTGTATCATTTCGGGTAATTTTTTATTTTATTTTTTATGCGCATGGTTACAACTTTTCCGTCTTAAACAAATGCAATTCAAATTTAACTAGTAATGGATGATATAAAACAACTTTCTTTTTGTTCATCTTAACCACTTTTGTATCAACTACACATCCTCAGTGTACGGTATTTTCAACTATGTTCATGTTTGTTATCTCTTGAGCCGTTGCGTGCCGTTTGTTTATATATAAAGCCACTACCTTAAACGATATCGCGTTGGAGCGCTAAAGTAATTACCGTGTGCATAAAGCGCGTTGACAGTCATTCATCTTGACCATATCAAGTCCCAGCGCCTCGGTGTGCATAAGTCTGCCCATGGAGCCGTGGTCTTCCGCACATTCACCAAAAGCAAACAGAAAACCCCGTGTACACACATACACACACTACTCATACTAATAAGTTATTCTCCTTTTTATTATGTATTGCTGCAAATTAACAGAGGAAATGCAATTAAAAGTCCGAGTGAAACTCACACTGCGTCTCAGCTGTCCAAACGGACGTAGCGGGCCCTTACCGATTTCAGAATGAGGACGGCAAGCGAGACGGAATGTCGTAGGCTACCGAAATCGTGTTATATTAGAACACTGAACAATACGGGGGAAAGGGATTAAATTATGTAGGTATAGTGCGATGCTAATCCACACATTTTGACCCACATGTTAGTGGTGAACTTTGCGAGAAACTGCACGCACTTCTCCTAGTCGCGGACTCAGTAGCCAGGTGTAATGAAAAATTCCAGAGGGTTCTTGTAGACACATAAAATAAACTAAAAATATGAACCCATTTACAGTCTAATGTACCCAACGCCCTGTGACATGGTGGCCTGGTCTCTCTATTTATCTTTCCTTACTTTAAATACTCGTCCCAACTTTCAGTTAACACAAGCATTGTACCGGATCCCTGCCATATTTCAACTTAACTTGTAAGGCTAATCTAAAATAATCTTCATAAAAAAGTATACAACAATGTTGGAATCTTAAATAGCGCACGTATTCACCGATAAGGTCCTCAAGGCAATTGAACACAGAGAGAGAGAAACACCTATAGAACAGGTTTTGAAATTTATGAATTACGAGACTCATTCACGTAGGAAGGGTTTACAAGGTATGGTCATTGATATTAAGTAATTGTATAGCGATGTTGGAGATTAAACTATAAAAAGATAACCACTTCTTTTTAGCAGATCAGGTTATGCCAGCCTATAGATACCATGTTATTCGACAAATTTGGTGAAAGGTTCCTGCAATATGTTAATTAAAAAAATTGTTTAAGAACTGTAATACTCTGTTCTACATCAACTGTACCAAGACGTACACCTTCCATGTCTAATGAGGCAGCTTTTAACAGACCTCACGTGCGATGGATGTGTTCACACGTATGGAAAATGAGGTTGCGAGGATTGATAGCATCCATAGCCAGAAAACAGGAGAGGGGGGACAGGACAGCCTCGTCCGGCAACGACCCAAACATCAAACAAAATCCAGGAGTTTTAACAGATTCGATGCAGTTGCAGATTAAAACAGTTTTATATTTTGCAAGGCAGCTATACCGACTTTGTGGTTGGAGTAAGTAGTCGGTCGCAGTGTGTTGATCGGTCGATTAAGGAAACACTGCCTCACGGTTGAAGATCTCGAGCACTGTCCATTATTTCAAACATAAAGATAAACCACGCGGCCGTTGCGTGTTCACCGGAACTACACGCCGCACCGGTTTCGTGTTCTACGAGATGCTTTCAACAACACAGCAAAACTACAAAATGGGATTTTGTTTTAAGGAACACTCTCTCCATCGACTTGCCCCAGTTTTTCCTTCTCCTTTATGCTTTGTTTAATTTGATAGGTGTCAGAGGCGGTGAAATGGGACTCTGCGTGAGTCTTTACGATCACTTTTCTATACCAACTCCTTTTTGAAGTCCGATGAATCCAACCTTATGTGTATTCACATTGAGTGAATACACTGCAAAACTGGGGTGTTAAATTATTAACACAGTGGGTGTATAGATATCACCCCAAGAAAAAACAAAAAACAATATAAAGTTATAAGAGGGTGTTATAATGTTTTACCAATACAATTACAATAGTGTTATTTAACACCTTTTGATGTTCATTTTATTCTCTCTTGGGGTGTCTGTATGTGACAACACCCATGGTGTTAATTTTAACACCCCAGTTTTTACTGTGTATTATTGAACTATTTGGGGACTGAGTTCATGGTGTACCTTTAGCAGAAAATAATGCAATTCAATAAGGAAAAATACTTAGAACCAATCACAAACTATTCACATGTTAGTTTCCCACCCGAAGACGAGCAGATCACCTCGTTCGAAACGTCGAGACTACACTTTTGAACCCAGATTCTCCACAGAACCAACCCTTCTCACAAAGAAAATGTTTTACGTACATGGTTGATAACCATAAACCCATACTAAAATGTTAATCGTGTCTGTTGGGCCAACCAGCTCTATATGAAAGCTGGGCCAATGGCAATATTACTTCCACGCACACTGCGATCTCAAATGATTTCAATTCCCTTAAAAAGTGCATCGGATCCCTTCTAGCTTTGTAAGAAACTTGTGGCCGTATAATGTCAAAGCAAACGATCGAGAAAAGCGCCCGCGTTGAACTTGGCACACACACCCCCCCCCCAAAAAAAAGAAGACATAAGCGACGCATTTGCCGCCGTCTTGCACACACCTTCAGGCCTGAGGAAAAGGCCGCGCTCCATGACACCTTGAACAGTCGGAACTGGGCCAAGGCAGGTGATTGTGTTGTTTCTTCCCGGGGGGAGGCTGGAGGGGTCTCTGCCTTGCAGTGAAGCACGTAACGTCAACAGAGTGCCCTGGCCTCTCTCGACCATGGTTGAGGAGAAAATCATCATCTCTCTAAGTCGAAGATGAGGTGCACGGAGGGAGAAGGATCACTCAAGGTTTGAGAAGGAAGGAATCTTGGACTTGTACCTTGAAATATTCACGACAAACATCAACCCCAGGCTTCAATAACACATTAAAGTTACGATATTCAAAACCAATCTGAAAGACCACCTGTTCAAATTTGCTAGCTAAAGCTTTCTGTACTGCAGTTATTGAGATTTTAAAATCATGTCCGAGGTTTTCGCTTAAAGTTGTTTATGTTCAAAATAGCATAATTTTGTTCTGATTACATAGTCAATATTGTTCCGACCAAACATCCTTGGGGACACGTCCGCTAACAAACAAACCTGTGTAATATTTGGAACATCATGACCCGGTTTGTGGGGGTCTCTCGAACCACGAATCAAGGCTAGTAACAAAATCTGACTAAGAATCTATGGTTATTGGAAATTTTTACCCCAAACGCATCCCACGAAACAGAAAAAGGGTCTAACAACGACGGACTCTGTACTTTTTTTGAGTGTATATAGGTACTCGGGCATTGGACTAGAATTCTCAATGATGTTGTTTGGAGGACGGGGGTTATAGTTTTTGGGGTTTTTTATAGTTTTTTTTTTACAACGTCACAGCAACGATACTCCTTTGGAATTAGCAGTTGTTTGCGAATGCACTGCTACTCGTGTCTTGAATCTCTACTTTCGTGGAGATAGGTTTCTGTTCTATTTGCCCCCCCCCCCCCCCACAACAAAAGAGTCTGTATGATGAACATTTGAGTCCTCGCAGTCCTGTCTGGCCAATTGTTCCCAATGTTTGACCGCAGATTCTTCCCCACACACAGAATCGTGACTTGCCTTCAGGTCGATCAGTCTACTTCTTGTGGGCAACGTAACGATGCTCCTCGGGTTCCTGTTTGTCTTCCTTGATTGCCTTTCAACTTGCGCCGATGCTTGTCGGTGTCAAGTTGATGTCCTTGCTCTTGCCCGTCGATGTATTGTTTTGGTCTGTGAACTTCTCCCGGGGGTCCATGTGTGTCACTCTATCGTGATGTTTGTATTTTGGGCCACTTGAATGTCTCCTAATGTACGGTGCTGTGGTGTCCCTTCTGTCCGTGCCACTGCAAACAATATTGCAGTAACGAGGCGTGAGGAGCAGGCAATTACAGGAAATGGCTCAAACACACGAAACGTTTTATAGTATTGCAGTTTTTTCGATGGCGCTATCATTATTACATAGAAGAAGAAATCAGTTGATCAGCTGAAAAAAATCGCATGCCTGAAGAACTGTTCAATGAGGGAGGGGAGGGCAGGGCCGCTTCTACTTCACGCCACCTACCCTTAAAAGTGTAATATATACACAATGGCACATCACGGTGCTCTCTCTATTCGAGTTTAACCAGGAAAGAAATGTCTTGATGAAAAAGGATCAATGAACAACTGAGTTACAACACAATCTGACGAGTACGGTCTTTTGTGTTTAAATATATGGTTCATAGATCTTTACACAACTAATATTCAAAATGCATACTGTTCAGCGTGTCCACTTGTCATGAGACTAGCCATGCCCTGAGAACAGTTGTAGAAACATTATGACCAACAAAGTTGGCGTCTTCTGAAACAGTGACATTGACGGTAATCAAAATGACCTTTAGAATTATGTATTTATAAAGGCCATCATTGATGACTTCACTGCTGTCTTCTTATCTATGAATATTTTATTGAGTGTAGTTTTTAATGCTTTAGATTGATGAGTTGCTTAGGACTAGCCAATCATACGTCCATCATTCGATGATGTTTGTTATTAATATTATTATATGTTTGTAGTAATGAAACAAGACAACCCCAACAATGCCTTAAAACTATAACCCGCATATAGGCCTAAAGATACATGGGAAGAGAAGATGTTGACGAAATCTCAGTGTAAGACGTGGGCGTTCGGGAAACCTCACATAGGGAAAATCCACGCAATAGACCTTATACACATGACGTGATTTGAGTAGGGCGCCCTCGCTTAGAGGTCAAAAGGAGGCTATTCATTGGACAATCATGTGCGTCGCGCGTAACAAAACTGTGCGATTCCATTGTTTAATCATCGGTTTACCTCCTAAGATGGCGGCTGGGTGACATGACGTCAATGCACTAGGTTTATTGGGTACGGACTGATACTCTATTCCATACAAGTGTGAGGCTCCGGTCCGAGTCGAAAATCGACACAACGACACAAGGAGTTGAAAGACTAGAAGAAAGGGTGAGTTTATAGAGACGCTCAAAACGAGAACTTGTAACAAAAGGAACAATATGTCCACAGTTGCTATCACAAAGGAAAACAATGAGGTCCACAATTGTCAGAGCAAAGAGTTGAACAAAGGGGAGTCCAAGACTGGAGGTCTTTCCACAGTAGTGTGGGTGGACTGTATGCAGTAGCCCTTGTAATGGTTATTCACCGTGACAGAACAAACAAACAAACACCCCAACAAACAACCGAACAACAAACACCCAACAACCAAACAAACAACCCAACAAACAACCCAACAAACAACCCGACAAACAAACACACAAACACCCCAAGACACAAACAAACACCCCAACAATCCAACAAATAACCCCCCCCCCAAAAAAAACCAAAAAAACAAGCAAACAAACAAACAAACACCCCAACACCCCCAACAAACAAACAAACAAACAAACAAACTGGTGTGTTTATGTGTCCCCCCCCTTTCCTTGTAGGGCCTATGTAAAAACTACTGACGGCTGTTTGCTATGAGTCGTTTATGACATAGACGCATTAAATAAACTGACGCTCAAAAGCAGTGTGTCTTGCAGCCATCTCGGCGTTTCTCCATTCAAAATAATTAGAAATAAAAACTGAGACTGTGTAAAATAGACTGACCTTTTTTTCCCAATATTATTTCTGTTGTTACTCACAATAAATGTGACGAGGGTGGTGGCAGTTTTTTTACATGTCAGATACTAGGTTAATATACAGACTACTTATGCTTATGCCAAACAATGAGTTTTCCTCCATCGTTAAGCATTCAGACTTCTCCATCCATTATGGACTGTACAAAGCCATCAACAAAGGACGAGCCATTACGGTAAAAGGCAAGATATCGCCCAAACTATAAGCGCACGAACAGTAAAATTACAGAATCAAACGCAGCTCTCGGCATAAGGAAAGACTCTTCATAAACCACGTGGGGTTCTGACGTTAATGCGTCTAGCCATTTTACCGCGTGTTGTTGACGTAACTAGATTTAGGCCTTTGCAAAGAAACCCCCCCAAAAAAAAAAATAAAAAAAAAAAATAATAAAAAAAATAAATAAAAAAAAAATAAAAAAAAATAAATAAAAAAAAATAAATAAATAAATAAATAAATAAATAAATAAATAAATAAAATAAAATAAAATGAAATAAAATTAAATAAATAAAAAAAAATAATAATAATAAATAAATAAATAAATAAATAATAATAATAAATAAATATAAAAAATAAATAAAAAATGAATCGCTTAAGGGGGGAAATAAACAAGCGAAAAAGGCCTCCGAATCTTCAAGAGAGAGGGATGTGGCCGAAATTAATATATTGGGGACTGTTATGTGCTGTAATGGTGAGCAGATAATAGTGCCATCTAAGCCACGCATGATTCTACCTAAGCACGTACACACACTACACCTTGCAGTCGCGTCATTATCACGGCTATATCAAATGGATGAGTTATACCCAAGGCCGCTGCCATGGTAACTTGATTTTGTTTGTCCCTTTGTAACAGGTTTTACCAGTTTTACATTTTGAATAATCAATCGTGTCTCTACCGTCGAGTGCATGAATCTCCTTTCAAGAATAATCTCTCCCGGGGGTAAAATCTTTTTAACAAATCTCCCAATGTTATTTGTTTGACACTCGAGAGAAAGAATGATTTTTTTTATCTTATTTTATTTGTCTGTTTCAGCACACGTCCAATTTATCAAGCTCTCCCGAAGTACACATTATGTCTATTTTTGGAAATTGAGGACCTTGTACTTTTTGTTGAGCTCTAGCATGTTTCATGTGGATATCATTTCGAACTGAATAGGTCGAAATAACAATAATATTACGATATAGTAATACGATTTTTAATCTAGTTACAGGAAAGAAGGAAAACAAGAAAGAAAAACGAGACAAAGAATTGAGCGAATGAGCTGATATTGAACAACTATGTGGTTTTCGTAACATGCATTCTGTAATACTGTATTACGGTTCTCTAGTAAAATATATTGGTTCTTCTCCATTGGGACTAATCAGTGGTTCTTCGAGCACAATATCATGGTTCTCTTGACCAGTAATATCAAACTGTGGTTCTCAGGTGACATTATCTCATCGTTCCCCAGCATTGTGATGGTTCTCGGATAACATCCCAAACAGTAAGACTATTTTCTCGTTTCCCAGTAGGATTATTTTATAGTTCTCTTGCTCGATTATTCCATGTTTGTCCGGTAAATTTTATATCAGGTAATTTTTTCTCGTCATGTTTGGATATACCAAGCTTGATCAGGTCTATTGTTTCTTAATGGGGGGGGGGGGCAGGAAAAAGATGTGTGTGGCATTTTGTGGATGTTCTGCTGGGGCAAACATCTCCTGTAGCATAGCCAAATAAAACATGACTCGTCTCTTACCCACATGAATTCGTATAATGCTCGTGCACCACCTGCGCGTGGTCAAATAGAAAGTGCCAGTATTGGCAACGGGGACGACGTACAGAGCATTTCCCATCATGTTTGGAGCACACTAATAATGTAATGTGGTGAACCGAAACCAACGCATCGTTGCCATACATATTTGATATATCTCTCCAACACTCTGGCTTGGATCAGCTTACTTTATTTGGCTTGATTATGATATAATGTGAGTTAGATCAAATATTAATTGACGGAGCTGGAGCGGGGGGTATGGAACATGAGTAATGTTAAGGGCTCTGGATAATAAAATAAATTCCCAGATTCCCAGTGATTGTAGTTTGAGTGCTGCACCCGGTCACCCACGTGAAAACGTGGCACAAAATGTTCACTTAAATTCACTTAAAGAAGGAGGGCTCCGAGATCAAATTCAGTTTTGTGATTCACTCATTTTCCAATAGACAAAGTCCTCATGAAAGAAGGAGGGTGGAGATTACAAGCTCTCCTCGTGTAAAAAAAAATGGTGTAAAATGCCGTTATATTGATACTCTTTCAGAGCGAAACTTGGAACATGACATCAACGGACATAAAGAAACAAATGGGTCTCTGTTCAAAGGGGAACTTTTGCGACAGTCATGAAGGTCAAACTAACTGCCTTTTGTGACAGTCCTGAAGGTCAAACTAACTGCCTTTTGCGACAGTCCTGAAGGTCAAACTAACTGCCGTTTTGGTTGAATGTCATCAACACAGGAACGAACTAACTCATTTCTGCACAAAAATGTACAGACAAAATGATATTTTTAATGTGACGTCATCGACCGTTGTTGTTTGTTTGTTTGTTTTGGTGTGTTTTTATTTTATTTATCTATTTTTTTCGGGGGGGGGGGTGGGTGACCAAAATTGCTTTGAATGGCATCAGACAGAGCGGCGTTTTACACCGTTTAAACTTCGGAGGCGAGATACTTGTTTTTCCATATTCTCATAAGGGCTCAATCTATTGAAAAGTAAGTGGATCAAAAAAACTGAATTTCACCTCAGCCTCTCTTTAAAAGGTCAACAGCAGAAATAATTGATCCCGGTGAATGCAGTTATACCCTTCTTGTATTTCATCATCCCAGACTCTCCATTACTTTTGGATTCCCCCCCCCCCCCCCTTCGTCTTCCTGGGAAAATTTTTCCTGCATAGAATGTTGGTTTAGCATCGTGAATGATTAATAGTGAAACTCGGTAAATCAAAATCTGTTCAGCTTTGTGTTGTTGTGTGCTGTGTAAATTCACACAACATCCGGGCGTCCCAAATCCCATTATTAAATCATGTTAAAGCTGGGGGGCAAGTCTGCAGAATTGTTTTGCATTCAGTTGAATGACTTGTTCTCAGGATCTATATCTCTATATCATAACAGGGGGTAACCTTTCATTGTGCCTTTCATCTTAACTCCCATGTATGTCACATTCTGGAATCTGAATGGCAAGACACTTGATTAGTAATCGATAAAACATATGAAATCTGTTTTGTTTAGTTTTGTCCTCCCTTCCCGGAAGCTTCCTTATTAAACAAAAACTTGATACCTGCATCAATTATTTTTCACGGGGAATTAGTTTCATCTGAATTGCGTGCAAGCTATGGGATTGTCTAATGAAAATATGTCCACAGTGTGCGTGCAGGCGCAAACCACTATCGAAACAGTGATCTCTTTTTTCTCTCCTGTGATTTATCGAATAATGACCACCTATAATTTCATTGCGCCTTTAAAAATGGGTTGTAATCTGCGTAACAAAAGTAAAGACTCCAGATAAATGTATTCTTCCAAAAACACAGTGGCAGATCTACAAAGAAAATGATTGCACTCTGAAAACTCCGGGTCAGAAGTGACACCCATTCCGGCGCCCGTGGGTGCCAGACTGACCCGGAAACTTTTATCTCGGGTTCTGCGTCAGTTTGACCCATTTCTGAGTCATGTTGACACACATTCTTGATCACTGACCCAGAGGTCTCACAATACCAGGCATCTGGGTCAAATCAGACCCAGGAGGGTTTTTTGTTTTAGAGTGATAAGCTCTCTCGGGTTGTGGAGATACCAATCACTCAATCTCACCAGGTCAAATACACACTTCAGTATTATATGCATTGGATCACAAGGGGGTGATCACTACGGGTCCAATTTCATAGAGTTGCTCAATAAGCATAAGCTATTGCTGGACAATTTCCTGCAAAGCAGAAATGAGCAGGATACCAGCCACAAATGGTTCACGTGACACGGCATTTTGGCTGGTAACCTTATTCTGGTAAGCTGATCCCAAATTGGGTTGCAACCGACCTGGATCAAGATTAACTCGGCTCACTGTCTAACAAGGGCCTGCCATTTGGGGGGGGGGGCAAATATTGGTTTACACGCACGTCGCTTGATACACAGTGTACATAACACAAGGGGAAAATGCCTCCAAAATGGCGCAACCAATGTTCTTATTGTGGTGATGACGTCAGGTAAATTTAGTCAACATCTTAACACAGTTTTAAAAGACGTGTAATCTGTTCTGGTCAGGTCAATTCAATTCAATTTTCACTTTATAAAGTTTTTTTTTTTTTCAATACAACCATTATACTCTTACATCCTGTGTAAAGGATACCTTTGTGTTGTCCACTGACGTTTGACCATTTCGGAAGAATTCAACCGTCATTTTCAAGAACTGAAAAGCCGACATGACAAATCGAATCACGGGACCGTAATTCACCGGAAATCGCTGTTCTCGGGCACAACAAAGAGCTAAAAGTCCAGCTTTAAGATGCTGTATAGCTGCAGTGGAACGATCTCGATTGCTGAAGCAATACGTGACGTCAAAATACATATCACCATGGCGACAGTGACATCCAAACCAATTGATTCACAGATGAGATTTTTTGGGGGAAAATAGGCCCTGGATGCTTCATTATCATCGCAATATTTCATTCAAAAATAAGTGTTTCGACGATTATCCGCCCATTGAAGCAGTTTGGGGTCAGTTATTTTTGTTGTTGTAAAAAAACCAAAAAAAACCCAAAAAAAAACCAGACTCCTTAGGTTCATCGTGTTTTATCACATTCGATCTAGCGTGGTTTGCCTTTTTATGCAGAAATTACAAGCCTATTTGTATTCACATTATACGTACGCTATACCCTCATAAATCCTACACCGCGTGACAGGTGGCTTATTCAAGATTCACAAGATTCCGAGAGGGTCCTGGTTGTATTGCACACTCCTGATATGCAATTAATAAGCCATTCGGAATTGATATTCATTGGTTGCTTGCGACTTGTTCCTTTTGTGTGTGTGTGATTTTCTCTGAGCAATTACATGCGGATCTTACGAGGAGACAGGAAAACGCATTGCCAGATCAAGGGCGGTCAATTGCACTTTAATATTAAGGAGCGCTAGAAATTGCAAATGTGATCCAGGCACCGTCCTCGTTGATTAAAGGGTTGACACACACAGCGATTCCTGGACGATTCTGTTCATTCCAAAGCTCCGTGGGTCTCATGTAACTAACCTATAGTGTAATGTTTACATTTTTGGTTCTGCATTTTTAGAAAGCTATGTGTGGTGGTACGAAAGCACACATATGATTATCCTCTTCTTCTTTTTTACTGCGTAAATACAAACAAAA
The DNA here is from genome assembly GCA_023634235.1 of Pisaster brevispinus. Lineage (NCBI taxonomy): Eukaryota > Metazoa > Echinodermata > Asteroidea > Forcipulatida > Asteriidae > Pisaster > Pisaster brevispinus. The sequence continues at coordinate 14,977,054 of JAMKCF010000005.1, read as the reverse complement.
ACACGGCCTTGAAATTTCGTTGTAAAATTTCTCTCTCAAAAATAACTTGACAATGTTGCCTCATCGGTGTTATCTCTTTTGAGGTTACGCTTTAGTGTGACCTCTTTTGAGGATCACTTTTAGTGTAACCTCCTTAGAGGTTACGCTTTAGTGTGACCTCTTTTGAGGATCACTTTTAGTGTAACCTCTTTTGAGGTTACACTGTAGTGGTATCTCTTCCGAGGTTACGCTTTAGTGTGACCTCTTTTGAGGTTACGCTGTAGTGGTATCTCTTTTGAGGTTACGCTTTAGTGTGACCTCTTTTGAGGTTACGCTGTAGTGTTATCTCTTTTGAGGTTACGCTTTAGTGTTATCTCTTCCGAGGTTACGCTTTAGTGTTATCTCTTTTGAGGTTACGCTTAGATTGCTTTTGAAAATCCATTCAGGTCGACTGTAAACTTGGATATTTCCAATATATATTGGGACCTTAACAGAAACAGATGCAGACAAGACCAAATCTGGTTTCAACATTCGGAAAATGACACCGTGACCTATACAGTGCATGGTGTTTTTGTTTGTTTAGCTCAAAATTCAAGGAAACGAACCCCACCGTGAAGCAGATCACGTCATAGCAGTAAATAAATTATGTTATTATAATATAAGGTATAATAAATTATACAACATCATGCACGATCAGCTTTATGGTGGAGACCACATTGTCAACATTATCAAATAGTGTTCACAGTGTATAAAATGTCAGGATTTGTATACCAATTCAACATTTGTCTTGCGATAGGAGTAAATACGAGAGTCTACTTAAAACAGAACCCTTAAGCCTAGACGTACACAACTGCCGCCACCGCGGCTACTGCCTAATTGCCCACCGGTTGGGAGATTAACCACGACAACAGAACAAAAATACACATAAATTTGGCGCCAAAACCACTGTCTGTAAACTCTTGAATGTTTTAAAACCCAAAGGATCAAAGGGCATGGTTATTAATTCACAAACCGGTAGATGTCTGGTTTTTGTTTTAAATATGACATGAGACGAACTGTAACCCAAGTGGTGAGAAAGTACACAAATTTCCGTTGGGAAAAGTCGGTACGCAAACTGGATATCCTTAGTGCATGTCCCCACTGTACTTCTTGATTTGTAGCAGTTTCAGAAACACACACCAATGGCATTTAAACAGAGAGACCAATGTGAAAACTCACTTCTTTCTAATTTCACGCCGTACAGGAAATATTTACGTGTGAAATGCTGTCCTTTGATGGGAAAAAGCCACACACATACACAAAACAACAAAACCTTCGACAACAACAAGAGCAACAACCTCCAAATAACCAATATTCCGATTGCATTTACGAGCGTCCGTAAATTACCAAGCAAAACGGTAAACAGATGTTCCTCGGAAGATTAACCACGTCACCAAATGTGATTAAAATGTTCCCAGGGTTGATTGTAGCTGAATAATTAAACCGGGAGTGGTTAATAAATGTAGATGTAGTGGCCCTTTAAATAGGAACACAGAGAAAAAGTAATGACGGTGTAATTTCTTGTGATAAACAGATCATGTGGCCTCACCAGGTGAAATCGTACGCGTTGCCTTTAAGCTAACTTTTGCAATCGAAGAAAACAGGACTTCCCCCTTTTTTTTTGTCCGTGTCTTTCATTGCAGCGGGCATTCGGATCACGATGCCCTCTTCATCATGTATCCCGAACAGCAGTTGGCTTGTATTTTTTTTTTTGGTCCCCTCTTACCCGGTGTGTTTCATTTTGTTCGTCCAAGGAGCCACTCGAGCGGTCCAGTGGCTGGGGGCGTGGGACGTGTTACAGCAAGACAAACTGATCAGCAGCCAGACTGCGCACCGGTGTTTTTACCTTTGGTTTTGGAACTGCCTCTCGAATCGATATATAGCATGCAGATTTATCCGGACCGACGGCTGTTCCAGTAACGATGCTTTGGCAAAACCCATATCACAAAGTTTTAAAATGATACCGATGCTCAACCCTGCATTTTGACTTTTTTTCTTAGGATGTTGATCTTTCGAACTGCATTGTCCAGTAACATCTTATGGCTGGCCTCTGTTTTACAACACTCGAAGGTTCTTTTTCTCAAGAAATAACGAATACAACAAATACCCATAACTGGGGACTTACGGGTTAGGGAAGCCCTCTTTAACTAACCCTCAATATCCGCCGAAACGTAATACGTAGGAGGGAAAGCAGGGGGGGAAATTGCCAGTTGGGCAGACTACGGGCAAAGAAATGGAGTTCACAGTCAAAACTCAATAGAATAACACCATCAAGAGAATAAATAAGCAAGCGAAAAACAGATGCTACGGGAAAGTAAATGAAAACAGCTGATGTACACAAGAAATTAGGGCGGCAAAGAAAAGGAAGTGTAATCGTGTTGGACACTTGGTAAGACAGTTAAGGCCTTCAGAAACATCCCCTCAAAGTTGTTCCAGTATATAGATGATGCAGTGGGTCGTGACTTGGGGAATAAGTTTGCGACCTGGACTATTCAAACGGGGTGGGGGGGGGGGGGGCTCTGTGAGCAGGGTCAAGTGGTAGCTGTCTCAAGTGAGGCTACAGCTGCAGGGTCTAGGCCCACCATGGATACCCTAGCTATGGTGGTATAATGGAAGGTCCTGAGGAAAGTGCATGTTTGAGCGCATTTTAGGTCGTACATATTTTAATAGACCTTTATCATGGTGCGGCCATCTTGGTTTTTTCTCCCATTCAAATCAATGCAACCAAGCCAAGGCTGGAAGAAGAAATGGGCTGGTTCTTTTTTGTACAATGAACATTAGCATACATCACTGTTAATGGATACAAGGTACATGACCAAGATAGTGGTAGCATGCAGATGGTCTATTCCTCAGACTATGATGTGCTCAACTCGAATGCCCCCAGGGATGCAGTAGAATGACCGTTGTTTCCATTCTTCCTTCCCGCCATCCTTCCTTCCTTCCTTCCTTCCGATTGCCCGTCTGTCCGTTAGGCCGTCCGTCCGTCAGACCATAGCACGGTGACCTTGCTGACGAACTAGACAATAATACAAAACCTGCTCACGCGTTCTATCGTACGGCACTATTCCGATCGATCAGTCAATATATATAAATATAAAAACATCTGCTGCTAAAGGCATAGAAAGAAAAATAAATAAGAAGAGCGTTTGTCAAATTAGTTTCTATTCAGAGAGACTTTACTCCGAGGCATTGGATTTCCCACAGTCAAAAGGATTGGGAATTAAACAATTTTTAATGTGAGCATAAATTAATTTTGGTGTGAAACAGTGTTGATTTAATCATACCTATGTTGAATAGCCATAACTAATTTTGTGTAATGAGTTGCAGATCTATAACGTTCGACTATGTTTATGATTATGGTTATGGTTATGGTTATGGTTATTTTTATGGCTAGGGGTGTGGTTTAGGTAAGGGTTAGGGTTAGAGTAGTGAGTCCTAACTTCAGACTCCAAGTAAAATGTTGAGCTTTTGTACTCAAAAAAGTTCGATGAGGGAAAGAGAGAGAGAGTTAGTGACCTAAAGTTTCCAGCGAAAAGTAATAATAGTGGGGGCAGATAGTGGAAATAGTATGAAGAATGTTGCCATTGATGATACAAGAATGAAATTTGACAAACGTCAGAGTATGTATACCAAATATGCCAAACAAGCAAAGTTTAACATTTTCAAGATGGCTGCCATTGTTTAACTTATATTTTTCAAAATACAATTCTGCACATAGTCTGACTGTGAGCCAAATTTTATGCTTTGTAATTTTAAATCGTATGTTACATCAACGGCTCAATCCTACATACTACCTGCCGTACTACAAAAGTTTAACGAGGAAAAAATAGCTTTTGAAAGTGAGACTCCAAATATCCGCCTAATCTGAACTTTGAAATCAGACATGCATCAGCCGTTGAGTTGCGGTGACTGCACGTTAGTATAAAGAAAACAGTTCTTTCAATTTGCATATTTCAGACACGAAAACATGCTTTAGGGAAAACTTCTACGCGCTGGGAAAAGGATTTTGCGTCACTCCAAATCGAGCCAGCGTGGGGAGAATACAAGATTATTGAGATTTCGTCTGATCCAATGCTATTTTGGTGGATGAAAATTGATTATTTTTTTTACTGCGCCAAAAGGGAAAAGGCTGGAACTTTGAAATTAGATTGGGGGAGGGGGGTTCTTGACTTAAAAGGTTCGGTGGGCTGAATATTTCAGTTATATGGATAGCAAACTTTTTGTCATGTTAACTTGTTTTTAGCTTCATCTTGGAGGTAAGACGTATGTATTTTTTCGTGGATAATGTTTTTTTTCTTTGATAACATGGACGTAACTTTATGTGTCTCTAATTACTATTTGGATGAGTTGCTTAAACCATCATACTGAGATGTGGAATTAAATATCCGTCAATTAGAATGATAAATACTATTCGTCCTTGATACGTCATAGTTTTTCAAATCAATTTTCAAGAACAAACTGCAATGTACAACAAAACAGCAGCCTCGACTCTAATCATACCGCAAGACCAGGAGGAAGTGAACACGCATTTTAACCAATGCAATACATTTGTCACGAAATATAAACTTCTCCTGAAGACAACCAGAACATCTGATCGAAACGTCCAGTAGTTTATACGCAATCGTTTATGCTCAGAGCCACCATCACAGCTCGCAAAGAGATTTGAGCACGCGGTGTCACCACACAACGATGTGCCAATATCATAATAAAGTGCATTTTTATTTGTAATTAACCAAGTATTGTTACGAGCATGCAATTTGTTCACCATTGAGTACTATACATTTACGACAAATTTCATACCACAACACCGTGACATATCGGGGAATCCCCTTGTTTCTTTAGTACAACAATGTGGTCACTGACATTTATCAAAGGTCACTTTTATACAGCAATGTTTTATTATTCACAAGAGTTAACAGTGCCTATGGAGGGGGCTGGATCAGTTTACTTCTCCAGGAATGTGGGGTTACTTTTAAACATGCTGCATAATACCAGAATGTGTTTTTAAAGAAGGAGTCAACTTGGTGAGATGCCTGTGCTTGATTTCACAAAGATCCAAGATTGGTCTTAAGAGGTGCACCAAACCTTAATTGCTAAGCAAAGTGTGAGCAAAATGCTAAGTAATAGTGTATTGATGTCACAATACGCATCACTCTGACAACTTACTTTAAGATAAATCTTAGCGGATTGGGAAATGCAGCTGAGGTACACAGGTATTGCCATAAAAACATGTTGTACTTATGGAGGAGGATTCCCTAATATCATTGTAAATGTTGTAAACTAAGTTATTGTATATTTTTTGGGTAGCCTGGCCTAACAGCGTAGAAAAAGAAACGTGCGTGTAAATATAAAAGGGATCACATTGCAGTTACTAGAATGGCGGTATTTATTTTTATTTTTTTATCATGGTTTGTGTACGAGTCAAATTACACAAAGCTAAACCTTCCCTGTAACAATGAAAGTTTTTAAAATGATTTTTTAATACAATATACAACACAATTTTGTTCGTTTGTTTCTTTTGTCATGTAGCTGGCCATGACCCAGTCGCGCTAACATTACATCGCTAAATAAAAGCGTCAGTTATTAGGTTTTACCTCAACCGGTAACGTGGGCTTGGAAGGGGGGGTCTGAGTATCGTTTTATGACAAGAGAGCCAATTAATAAATATTGTTGGGAAATGTAATATGCGTAGTCACAATGCAAATTACCATGGAGACGGTGAAACCCATCAACAGTTAAACCGAGATGAGTTTCGTGAAATCGACTAATTGGCTCCCACAATATACAAGTAGCATCATGTACACATTGTTGTCGGTCTATTTTTGATTGTTATTTACATTCCAGAGTGTTAGATGTTATAGAAAATCTCTCGTTGTATACTGCATTCAAAGACTGGGTGTTGACTCTAGAAAGTCTCGGGTGCGGAATTGGCACCGAGTGGGATCCGAGTCCCCACAGGGGGGCAAGACCACTATTAGTGGTTAAACCGGGTCATCATGAGTCATACATGACCCTTCGCTGACGTCATGACCAGTTTGACTCATTGAAATGAGTAATGTTTACACTCACGGGTCAAAAATTACGGATCCGGGTTGACCCATTTCTGGGTCGGGACCCATTTTGGGGTCTGTATTACTCGGAATTTTTGCCAAAATGAATTTTTTTTAAATGGGTCAAATTTACGCAAATTCTGGGTCAAAATTCTTTTTGCGGGACCAGATTCCGGGTCAACTTGACCCAGAACTGTATCAAGAACTGGGTCTGGCCCTCTGTTTGGACTCTGTATAGTCGCAGTAAAGCATTTTGAAAAGTTTAAGCTTGGGCCTTATTTTAAAGGGAGTACTGGCACCGGCCACACAATCGTTATTCCCTAAATTGAGGATTAGGGGGGAAAAAGAAAAAAGAACGAAAAACAAACACCAATCAATACAGGTAGTATTTCACTGTCTGACTCATGATGAAGGCAAACCGACAGACAAAAACAAGCTGAGAGGGATATCGAGTTACAAATTAAAAAAAGAGCATATCTTTTAGAATCAGTTGCAGTTCTGTCGGGTGATCTATAACCAAGGCCCTATATTAGATTGGAACGAATGTGCTATTTGCCAGTCTGCACTGTACACGGCACCGTGTCTCAACATTGAGACACTAATGAAAAGCCGCCGGGGTTATAAAGATTTGGCGGTGAATGAAACTTGGCCAACGTCGCCGTCACCTTGTACAAACACAGGGGTGCCTCGTAATACAATCAGTGAAAACCAACGACGCTTATGTTAAACATAGTGCACTAAGGGTTATGAGCAGAGTACAGACAGAGCAGCGGTTATTCCCGCAGGGGACACTGTTTTCAGAATTACTTTTAAAAAGTCTTCAAAATGTGTATGTGTTAGCAAACAAACAAACAAACACCCCAACACCCCAACAAACAAACAAACAGACAAGCAAGCAAGCAATGAGCAAGCAAGCAAGCAACCAAGCAGGCAGGCGGGCAGGCAGGCAGGCAGGCAAGCAAGCAAGCAAGCAAACAAACAAACAAACACCCCAACAGACAAACACACAAGCCAAAACTTAAGATAAACCACACGTGTCACATCAGACAACAAGAAAACTCATCATCTCCCGAATACGGGTTCCGTGCAGCCTGACCCATTTCGGGTCAGTATGACCAGAATATGTGTCAAAATTACCTAGAAATGGGTTTAAACTGACGCGGGTCAAAAATCCCATTTTGTACAAGTTTGCGGGTCAGCTTGACTCAGAAACGGGGCAGGCTTCCTGGGACCTGGGGTCAGAGAATGTTCTGTTGAGAATTTACGTATGATGGCAGTTCTCTGTATTTTTAAAACATTGTTACTTTTCCTTTAATCCTTTGATTAATACTTCTTCTTTCTGATGATGATAAATCACTATATTTGGTTCAGGGAATCCGCTCGTGAACGCATAATGGTACTGGGTTCGATTCCCGTCCCTCCAGAGGTACTCATTAATGTTCCTCACTAAATAAAATCCTATATAATCAAAAGTCGGTAAGGGGTAGAAAACTAGAAACTAGTTGAAGGGCAAGGCAAATCAGGTTATACCAAATCATAAGAAACTGCTGTGGTGACTTCGCACGTGTCTCAGCTATTCTGGGGCAGCTTCCCGTCTTCTAGCATCAAAGAACATCCATAGTTTGAACTTAATATACGTATTTGCTATCAGAATCAAGCATACTCATGAAGATAATCACATAATACTGATCGAAACGTCGAGTACAGCACTGGTTCTTCCCAGAACCACGGCACCACAACTCACAAAGAGAGACTTATGTTATACCACAATAAACCTTACTAGATAAGAGAGGACTGGAAAGTATGAATAGTTCACACAATCTTCCGTATGCCAAAGTTTCCGCATGCTTTCTTCCTCCATAGTTTAGGCGACTCTTTAACATGACCATGTAAATGTAAATTGATTGATATCACCGCGTGCTTTGAAATAAGTGAAGAGTGCTCCGGGCCTGAGTAAACTTCCCAGCATTTGAAGACACACAAAAGCTAACATTTCCTGATTTTTTTTTCTTCTTCCTCTCACGCGGGGACCGTCGACCACTGGGACAAACAGTCCTGAGGAAATCGAACGCATCTCGGCAAACAGAAACTTTCCGCTAGCAAATATCTTCGAGATGTTTTGTTGGAATTCAAGCTTTGTCGTCTACCGAGACTTGCAGGTGTTTGGTTAAAGACATGGTATAAAATGTTTTTTTTTTATATATTGCACTGGAGAAGAAGAAAAAATGCTGTACGCTGAACAGCTCTATCTTGAATTTGGAGTTGTGGTGAGTGTGAAAACAAAAACTACTCGAGATGACGCACATTTTTGAGGAAACGGCGCGCGTTCGAAACAAAACATTAATGGTTTCCTTTATTAAAAAGCTTTGCAAAACACGGACATAACTGTACCTAAACAATAATGTAAAGGCTGTGCACTGTTTACTTCACGGAAACGCAAGGAGCTTCTTTCGGTTGCAATAAAAACTTTATTAAGTGGGTTCACATTAATTTTACAGAGTGGTTGTATAGTGTGAACTGTTAGTAATTGATGAAAGGTTATACCATCACTTTAACAGCGGGTGATGGCTCCAACTCCCTCGCTTGTTAAGTACACACACACACAGGCGATGGAATCCCGCGCAGTTGTCAAAAGAAGGCTTTAGTTCCTCCAGGAAATTCTAAGATTACACCCTATCAAATATTCAAGTTTGTCTTGTTTGGAGGCATTGTTTATACAGTTCGAGTTTTTCACCCCGTTCTTTATACACGCGGTGTAAAATGTTCACAGGCAGTTGTGAAAAGTTTGCCCTAGACCCCGCGGTGGTTTGTGTGTTTAAAAAAAAAACTTCGCTAGCGTATGCAGTGTCACGTGAATTGTGGTACTTGACCCACGAGGCAAAGTTTCGAATTCCACTCCGTTGATTGCGATGTTTCTCTTTACTGGTAAACAAGGCTCTATTCCGGTTTGTATATACACGGTGTGATTATCACAAGCACTTACACGTGTACTGTCTTGCGTTTAAACTGCCTTGGATTACATAGTCACGTGTGCTTTGTGTTTGGGCAGTGCTCGGTGTACTGATGGTATGAGAGTGTAACTTGCACACTCACACACACACGTAGATATTCACACAACTCTGTGCCTTCATATTCACTACCTTATGGAGACCGAGAACAAAACAGAAAAGGGAAAACAAAGGGTCTCCATAGGGAAATTCTAAAGACTGGGGTGCTCCACAAGGAATTTTGTGTACAAAGTCTATGGGAGGTTCTTAACTACAGGAACAAAGGAAAGAACAAAAGATGTCTCCACAGGGATGCAAAAAAAAGAATGTGTGTTACATACACTATGTGGATATTCCTTTATTCTGTCCACCTTAAAAACTCTAGTTCTTCAACACTGTAAAAAAAAAAAAATGAAAATGTGGACGTGTGTATAAGTCCAAAAAGCGTTTCAAGTCCCTACATTTTGTGGACCTTTGTTGTTATCAGGTCCACACTTAGTAACCCTGAATTAGGCCGTGTCCGAAACGGCGACTTCGGCTACAGCTACAGCGAAATCAGCGCGTCTGCCAGTGTTGAAGAATAGGCATACGCACGCAATCTAGCCGTAGCTGTAGCCGAAGTCGGCGTTTCGGACACGGCCCTACATACATTCACACATGTATCCCTGTAGCCCTTGCGCCAGCCCACACTCTTGAGGAGAAGAATATGCCTGAAGCACACAAGGTAAACGATTTATATTATGCATCTTTTGTACCCGACTTCCTATCACAACTAACCGGGTTGTGGTCTCACAGTTTTACACACAAACTTCTAGTTTGTAAAACTGTGCATGATTACTAACACCCGTACCTTGTTTATTTTGATCAAATCCATCGCGTGACCAGCGACCTAGGCTAGGGTTATCTCAATATAAGTCTACATTATACCAGAGATCTTGACTCCCTGTTGGTGAGTCAATACGTCTCACGCACGCGCGTCTTCTGTACGCACAAGGTTTTGGGCTACTTCCGGCACCAAATTTGGCATACGATTGTGCGTAATGCTTACAAAAACTAACCCATTATGAAAGGCATTTCTAATGACAAAAGCTGATGATTATTCTTACAGAACCTCGAGACCCTGCAAAACATATTTGGAAGGCAAGTTCAAAACCCTCTCTTTGCATGCATAATCTCTCAAAGAAACGATCGCTCAACACAATTCTATGGGCTCCTTTTAAAGGGGCACACCGGCTTCGTTGGGCTATTTGGGCTACAAAATGGGCTAACATATGACTTCAAAGGTCTTCCAGGAATGGAAAAGAACGGTTCCTAAAAGAAACCATCAAATTTTGCCGTTTTCGAGCATTTTTCAAAAAACGAAGGTCACGTGATTTATCCGAACCACTTTTTTGGTTCGGATAAATCACGTGATCTTCGGAGTTAGTTTTACTTCCAGCCGTATAAAAGTAAATTACTGAACCAAATTTAAATCTGTTTTTTTTTTCCAATTATTCATGAGTATTTGACAAAAAAGACTATGCATTCAGATTAATTATACAATTTGTGAATAATGATGAAAAATCGAACGTAAGATTCGCTTTCAGAGAGTCCGTGCAACCGAAGCGTGTTTTACGGCGCACCAGCATGGGAGCTAGCGGAACGTAAAGCTTGGGGCATATCCCGTACAGCCGGCGCGGTGTCTCGTGGGGCCAGAGAGACAAACCAACCCCGGGGCATGAACTCCCCAGCTTACCGGTCTAGCCGTGAGCTTGGGAGCGTGTCGGAGGGGTAGGGAGCCAGACCAACAATTACGTTTTTACGAGGGTTTTAGTCTGTACCCCTAGCTATTATCCCCTAACTATTGTAACGTGTTGCCTGCGCTACACACGCGGGACGACGACGGGGAATGTTTATCCCATACAGCTGGTCTACTTCTATGATACCTGCACAATGTCCACACCCCCCCCCCCCCACCCACCCCCAAATTGTTGCTTTTGCTGGCTTTCCCTTTGGATGTATCGTGTGGGTTTTTTTTATTTTTACTTTTCGTTGGACCACCTTCTGGGTGTTTTTCCTTGCGATGTTTTTTGTACCGATCCTTGGATGTCGACGAAACGTTCTTCATTGCAAGTAAGTTCGTCCAGTTCGTAGTACACAGAATACAGGTTGGGGTGCGTTTTCGTGGTCGTAACCTATAACTGTTTCAATGGCAAGTTCAACCAAAAAAGTTATTGGTTACGACCGCGATCGGACTTTGAGTAGGACTGACAGAGCAAGGAACCTTGCTCTGAGTAGTAGGATGGACTGACGTCCGTTTATGTCTTTTTTATTTACACGTGAATTAGATATGAAGTCTGGATCCTTATGCCTCGCTATTGTTATAATTAATACATCAACAGAGCACCAGTCTACTTACAACATTGCGCAACATTGTCACGTAAGCTTGACAGTTGCAACGGCTGGAAAAGCGTGTAAGCTGACCTTTGACCGCGTTTTGTTTTTTCACATTTTTCGTTAATTACGTGATATTTTGATGATTTTTGTTTACAACAACCATTTAAAAAATTTTGTCTGTCATTCCACATCACTAAATTAGGTAAACAGTAAGCCGGTGTGTCCCTTTAATCGTCGGAGCCAGTCTGTGCGAAGTGGGCGTGGCTTTAAGTGGAAATACGTCACCCTTATTAAAGGGTTACTTAGTGTACATCAGTCATAATAATGTAACTCATGTATTGGTGGAGCTAGACCTATTTTGTTGTTTTCATGCATATTTATATATATATATATATATCAAAGAAATATCATTTTCTAGGTTATTTAACGATTTTGAAGAAACCTGTACCAAGGACCCTTAATTGTGGTCAGCCATTCAAACAATCGTAATCTAAGCCGAGGCTCGAAGGGTAAGATAATCTGATCCCTATCTGATACAACGGAAATCAGTATTCATGGTTGCTACCGCACACAGGGAACCACGCTGTGGAAGATGACAGCATGATAAAGGTCTCTCAGGCAAAGTGATACCGACACTGTATGTCCTTAACCAATGTTCTTCAACGAAAAATGTACCATTGGTGTACTAACGACGTCTCATTTCCCATGTGGGTCTCACATAGCCTTAGATCACAATAAGGAGTTAAGTCCTTTTATGTTTACTAGTAGTATATGAGAGATATTTTCCACCTCTGAGGCAGGGAAACAATTACACATAATACCCCCGCCCCTTATGAATGAATTTGCAACGTTCCACTCTCCCTCGGTTTTTTTTTCTGGTCGGACGACCTGAAGGGTCCAAAGAGTGCGATGTTTGCTTACGGATTGGTGTCAATGGGGCCAGTAGTACAGTCGCATATGCGCCATAATAATAACCATGGAGAGAATTTCCTTCGGGGCGATTTTGTCATATACAAAGTGGGTTTTTGTTGTGGATAGGCATCATCATGTAAACCCTTCACGCAATTATATTGAAAGAGAGCCATCCACTGCGGGTAACCCAGAGGTGATGTGGTACCGCAATGTTCTATCTTTGGCCTTCATTATCCAGGTTGAGCACCGCGTTATTCTACACCTCCATCTGACCTTACTGCACCGTCTCAAAGGAGGTGTTGCATCTTGCCTCGGTCTTCAATGCAGAGACAAGTGTAATCATGCAGGTATCGGATATACAGTGAAGACCTAAAGGTATTCTACTTGACATGTTGTTAGCGTCAGGAGTACCAGCGTCCCAATCTTTGGAACTTCCATCATGTGAATAAGGCTCAGGAAATGTTTGGCATTATAGGACACTGTATATACTTCAACACAGTTTTACAATAGGAAATAGGTATCTGCTGATTTGATACCGCCAGAGCACTCGTTGAAAAGGGATTCGGGCTTGAGATATCGGAAATGCACCCTTTAATTCACCTTCTACCCTGGGTATTTTTCCTTGACATCAGTTTTAAGAAAGAAAATAACAAAAAGAGCTAGAGGGTCGGGGTACTGCCCTTTACAAACATGCCTGAAATGCTGGCGCTTATAAGCAAATCTTATTTGCCACAGTAACCCCCCTCCCCCCGACCTCACACACGATGAAAAGAGTTCCATCGTACCCGCTTTTCCGGAGAAACTCTATTTCCACCGGAAAATACCCTTCAGCCCTCCTTCTAAGGGAACTCATGTGCGTGATGATGCGTTACATGCTGGAGCCAGGCTTTGAGATGCACAGGATGTAGAGCCAGAGAAGAGGAAAGGAGGATGACGTCTTGAACTGTATGAAAACGTTCCGCTCTTTAATAACAATACAGATAACACTTACAGGCCATATAGCCCCCCAACCGGGGGCTTAAGCGCAATCCATCAGCGAGTCCCAGCTCTCACCCCGGCGTCTCCCTGCCCGTCGCCCCCAACAGCTCACTGGCACATCAATACAGCAGGGGTGTAATTCCTTTAAGATTTCCCTCCGGTGGGTTGAGAGAGAGCCAGAGTTAGAGAGAGAGAGAGACGAAGTTATCAACCACGACTACGGACAGAGTGCACTTTGAGACATCAGATTATAACAAAACAGAATCATCAGAAGTCATGTCATGTGAAAGTCCAGTTACCTTTTAAGACGGCTGTTACGTGGGTAATTTTTGTATAAGTGGCTGTTTTGTCTTCTCTCCTTAATCACATTCAATTTGCAGCTTCTTCGTGACAAAAGGGCGCTGGCAAAGCTAGATCATCAAGGCAAATAACTCCCGTATCTTGCTTTCACAACGACTCAGAACCACTCTTTAAGCTGCCATCATTCCCCACTCATTTAAAGCTAATACTTAACCTGTGATTTCCCACTGGGACATAAAAGCTACAGCGATCTCTCAACATGACACTTATATCTCTACTAACAACTTGCTCTTCGCTCCATGCCAACCCCGTCTTATTCTGTTGCCAAACTATGCGGTTAATCTATGACGCGGACGTCGTACAATCTGATTCATGTCCTTTATATAACGACAATTTTAATCTAGTTACACCAAAAGCTAACGAAGACTTCTAATGCTTGCCAGAATACGGCATGACATTCGCGGAAATATTCACAGAGAACCCTCTCAACTTTAGAGATCTCAACGTTATACCCTCATATCCAATAATAAACGTTGTCAATGTCCACATGATTTCATAAAACTCAGTGGGATAAAGTTAATCCAATGTTCTGTCTGGTTATTGACCGTCTAGCCTCAGGCAGACTGTTGAGCTCTCCGTACCGGTATATTGAGTGATGAAACTGACCATAACTGAATCAGACACCTACAAGTTAACCTCAATAAGAAGGAGAGTGTTGGCAGTGGTTAAAGTGGAGGTACAACATGGGATTCTGAAAGAGTACTTTAGTTCTTATTGTCTTCTTTTCAAGAAACGCACACTCTGAAATGTGCTGGATCAGAGTTGACCTGGATATGGGTGCCAGGAAGCCTCGACCCCTGGTCAAACTGACCCAAAATTTCCTGGATCAGAGCTGACCAAACACAATCTCATGACACCCCATTACTTAGCCGCTGCTAACCGCAATCTAATCAAGAGAGGAGGGTGGTTTAATTGAGTTGTTTGCCGACGGTTTCGCGACGTTGATATGTCACTAATTATTTGAATTGCAAGATCGGCAACAAATTAAGTTCAACCAGCGACGGACTTCTATTGAAATAGGGAAGACCTTCTGTAGATCTATCACAATTGTTTACTTGACAAAAGGGGCTTGCGAAATTCTTTACGCTGAAATTATAGCGTCTTACACAAATGTTGTCGTAAGGGCTACACCCGCGCCCAAATTGAGCATCTTGTGCAAGCTACGACTTTGACAAGAGTTCTCTCTCGACATCCAAAACAATTCAGCAAAACCATAAAACACAAGGTTTGCACACTGTGTACTCTACGGACCCTCAATAGAAAATATTTCTTTTGGGTTATGAACCTATCACCTGCTTTCTGTTCAAGAAACACATATTTTGAAAAGACAACACTGTTGGCAGGTGACAGCTTTTAAATTATTTTTTTTTATACTTGACTGTTCAATAAACTGACATGTAAATGTATTGGTACAGATTCGAGAACCAATAAACAGATTGCAACAATATACTTCAATGGCATCTTCGAGAACCAGTAAACAGATTGCAAAGTTACTCTGTGGAACCACCGGCGATTTGGAAACATTCGTGTAATATTATGGGTCCCCCTTTACGTGACAGATGGCTGATGTCAAAGTGCCATTATCTTTTGCCATAATGCCTGTAAAATAGACCAACAACGAACAATGATTCTCGTCACATTCTTACACAATGGTCCATATTACATCTGCCCATTCCTGTCTCGGTTGGGATACATTGATTTAAATGGCAGAACAAAACACAAGATTTCGTCTAATTCAGTTAAAACAACAACAACAACAGCAACAGCAACAGCAACAACAACTCTTCTGAACGGGGAATTAACCAGGCGGAGGGAGCCTAAGCTGGAGCCTAAACCGAAGCCTTAGCTGGAGCCAAAGCCGCAGTTGTGGTTTTAATATGTGCCATGTTAATATCTTGCTGCCGTTTACATCTTTGTCGCGTTCCCAGTATACAAAATACGAATTAAAGCTATGAATCATCATTATTTTCATAACAGGGGACAAACGTTTCCCCTCTTCCAGCCTCGGTTTAGACACACACGGAAAGTGATTGGCAAACGAGATGGTTCACTGCACCATCATGATCAATGTCCCTCATAAAAACCCTTTTTCTTCTTCGTCCAAATCTTCTTCCTCATCGCTCGCTCGAGCTATGATGATGCGATGTCACACAGCATTACCGAGACACTTTAACAGTGCTGGAATCGTTCATATTTTATGACTAAGGCTGGGGGTTTTATGTGTAGTCCAATATGTCGACAGGTGATCAAGATCGGCCGCATCGATCGAAATCCAGCCCCGAACAAAAAATGCCAGCTTAATCAAGACTGTGTAGATTGAAGGAGGGGTCAGTGAAAAAAGGGTTCTTTATAAGAGAGAGAGAAAAATTAGGAACGAGTCGAATATGGTCATTTTTACCCGCGAGACTAGTGAAAATTAGATCGTGTTAGAAGACGAAGCACGAGTGTTCTGCTGTGTGACTGGATTAAATTAGCTAGCTTCTTCGCTTGCGAGGCGGTCGGAAAACACGCGTTTTCGTTTTGTCGTTGATTCGTGTACAGTGTGTGTGTTTGTAATTCAGAGCTTCGTATGAGGCGCTCTGAACATGTGTTTTCCCACCAGAGGGAGTAGTGCAGCTAAAATCTATAAACATCGATGATGGGGTAAAGAAGAAGGAAACAAACAACATCAAAAGCAACGACGACGACGACGACGACGACAACAACAACAACAGCAACAACAGCAACAACAACAACAACAACAACAGCAACAACAACAACAACAAAACAACAACAACAACATATTCTGGTATTTAATCTCTCTCAATTACCTTCCATTTTCTATTTGGATTTTTTTTTTTTACGCGAACACATGTATAATGTCACTTTTGAAATGTATTACGGGCCTTATTTTATGTAAATCAAGCAGATTTTTTGCATTTGATTGGAGGATTGTTGATAACGCGGCATTCACTAATCAAACCATTCCGCGGCCTACGTCACAAACAGTGCATTTTGGTAGTAACCGTGCATTTTCGTCCCATCTTGTGTTACTATTTGCACAGCAGGAGAAAACGCCCTCGTAGTGGATGCCAGAATTCACACTCGTACATGTTGTTTATTCTGTGATAATTTTATCTTCAAACAGCAAAATGTACTTTATTGTTATATAAAACAAATATCGAATGCTTTGCATGCGTGCAATGGCCTGAGAATCATTTCAATCGGATGGAATGTTAACACTACTGCTTCTTAAAATTTTGATAATGTTGAATGTTCCGTTCGCCTTGTTGAACGGAACATTTCCATAATTCAAGTCTTGAGTGTTTAATTCTTTATTTTTATTTCAAAGGTTCTCCTTCAGCTCGATGCAGCCATTTTCTCTCCCTCGTCCTAATCAATGTGTGTACACATTTCCTGCTCTGTTTTGCAATCAGGGAGTTCTGATTTATTCCGATTTGTTCTGCTTGGTTCAGCAGAAACAAACAGGGGACAGGAGACAACGCTCATTTAATCCAAACCCATCTCCTAATCCGTCAATGTCAATACCGTGTGCGCTTCATTTAGCGTGCTAATATAAAACTAACAATCATAGTGAGGTCGATTACGGCTGAGTGAGTCTTCCAATTTCTACGCAGGTTGAGGAGCGGTAAGTCAAGACAGGTAGAGCGTTTGTTACTTTTATGATCAGAGCTTTCTGATCGAAACGTCAAGTAAGCAAACAGCTCTGTGTTGCTGTCACTCTTTGAACATTTCTTTGTCATGTACACCTAAGGAAAAACCTATTCTTCAACACTGTAAAAAAAACTACGTGGACGTATGTAGGTCCACATAGTGTTTCAAGTCCCTACACTGTGAGGACACGCTCATAAACGAGATTTCATGGTACCACAAGCATCCGTCATTACAGTACTTTCGCCTTGCAAATCTTTTCAGTTATTTCTGGGCGCACTACCTGGCTTTTTTAGTTGCACTTTATTCCATATATTGTTTGTCAAACTGTCACCTCTAGTTCTCTTGTCCATTGTGTGTTTACTTTTCACAAGTAATGAGATGTGAGTAAATAGTGTTATTCACACTCCTCAAATGTCCACAAGTTATGGAAATTGACTGATACGTATCAAGTTGACACCACTTAGTCGTCAGTTATGACAACTTCACCTAGGCCGCCAGACCTGTCACAGCAAACCCGCATGTCAATTCTCTTCACACGTCGTTCGTTTTACCCACGTGTAGGCCTAAGCTACACAGAATAAAGCCAGTCTCCATTAAAACGTCAACGATGGGAAAATGACACCAAGCACTTTGTACTCTCGACCAACAATTCACTTAGTTGTTGCTGAACAGATAAAACGCTATTGGATTGATGTTGGTCGTGCTACGTTCATATTTTTATATCCGCTGCCCTATACAGACCAACGGAGCGCGTGACGTCAACGCTCAGGATGCACACTTTAAAAGTTTGAATACGCAAGATGCGTCGTGAGCAAATCGTTCACAAACATTCCGTCAATAAGAATGTCTGCATGAGATATCAATGCGTCTAACCGGTCAGCAGTTTTGTTTTCAAGGGGTTTTAAAGAGTACACCTTAACCCAAACGAAAAGTAGGTAAGCTCTGTGGTAATCCTTATTCTAATTCTGACATTACCTTTATATTAAGAGGCACCAATGGAACCGATGGAACAGTTAACAGATGGTAAAGTTAACTTATAAAAGTATCTTTAGCTAAGTTCTGAGGTAAACGTGATTCTGACATTACCTTTATTTAAGGGATATCAGATAATGGAATCGATTGAACCAGTTAAAAGATGGTAGAGTTGTGTGTTTTCCTACGGGGATCAGATATCTTTTCTCCAGGATTTCATCTGATGATAGAATCTCATTTTCCGAAAAAAACCCGCTTTCGTCACAATCACAAGTTGTTCAGAGAAAATAAGCTAAAATGGTATGAACTTATTTCAAGATCAACTGGATTGGCCAAATCTATACTTCGAAGAACAACAGTTAGAGGAGGAACGGGAAAAGGAGGATAAAATAAAAGGTGGGAAGACGACATCAAGGAGTGGACAGGCTTTGATTTTGCCAACTCACAGCGGGTTCAGGAGGATAGGAATAGCAATGGTTGCAAAGTCATCTGTGGTGCCGGTGCCCCATACGACCACCACCAGCGGATCATATTCCTGTGGATATGTAATACGAACTTAAATTCACACACATGCGGATTTCCAGCATGAATATTCCCTCCAAAGGATGCAGTACACGAACCAAACACGTTGTTGCTGACCTTACCGAAGTAGTACCGTCAGCGTCTAAGTAAACACGGTCCTCCCCCACCTCTCATGAGACTGACGAGGCCCTAGTGCCGAACTGTCACTGAATCAGTCGGCACGTTCTGATAACATAGAGACGTTCACTGATAGAACAGAGGACAAGTATAAAAAGAGAAGCTAAAGATATACACTTGTCGAGATGTACATCCAGATATCCATAAGGTCACATTCGAGGATATTTAAAAAAAGACTACATCGTGGCCCCTCTGTTGACAAGGTGTTTCTTTAGTTTGAGATTATTACGCGCGCGGATTTCATTTTGCTTTATGTTTTGATTTTTACATGTAAATTCATTTGTTAACTTCACAGGATTAAAACAGTTACCCGAATAAGAAAAAGATATAATTTACTTCAAAATATTAAGTATGGAATACAAACTACATTGATTTCTCAATCAAGACAATTACGAGGATTGTTCATCGTTGCGTAGGCTGTATTTTAAAGTTACAAAATGAAGGCCTCCTGAAAGTTCGGTGACATTTGGTTTTTATAAAAAATAAAGTTTGTACTGGATAAACTAAACCATGTTTTTAAAGATCTGGATGATAAGAATGAATAATGTGAAATATTGTTATATGATTAGTCTTCAACCTGTTGTTTTAAAAAAACATGGGACGTCAATATTAAGAAGAGAAAATAAAACCGATCACGCAGCCACTAGACACAAGCATTGATAATAAAACAGAATAATATGATAATTTATCTCGCCTGGACGACTTGGTTCGCTTTAGAACGTCGTCTTTGCGAGATAGATTATAACTACGATTTAACGCTCAGGCTCGGCAGACACAAAAAAAAAAGATTTTCTACGTTGTATGTGAGATGAGGGTATTTAAATATTAGAATAACAAAACACGCGAGAATAAACAATGATTTCTCGCTTAACTAAAACCTAAGGCCGTGTCCATCTACGTCTACGGCTTGATCGCTGCGTCATCAAGCATTGAATGGTGTCCTTAGCAACAGTCGTAGCCGTAGCCACATCCGCTAATCCGGACACGGCCTAACAGAGATTGGTGATTCTTTTTGTCTTTAGTTAATGAAAGACACGTTTTACAGAATATCATGTGTGTACATAAAGCTCCAAGGGACGTGTAAAGCATAGTGCATTAATGAATTGCCGAAGGGAGCATTACAGGCGAGGGTCTCGTATGATGAAACTATCAACTCCGCAATATGTGACCAAATTGAGCGGGGAGATTGTGACCTTCTACCGCGCAATTGCAATACTCTGGAGAGAATACCAAGTAATTCAACCTTTAAGCACGAGCTGCGAGAATCTATTGACGTGTTGTGCAGCTCACCATTTGCAGGGGAGTGCCGTACCATGATAACTAACTTTAACCTGGATTATTTGGGATCACTGGGGGAACGAGACGATGTCAGAGTCAAAATGACCTCAAACAGTGGTCCCTTAAACGGAATTCAGCGTCAAAACGACCTACAACAGTACTCAGAAATCGGATGCAGTACCCGGAGCAGTGACCCCCAAAATGGATATAGGACCAAAATTACCTCAAAACAGTAAACACAGTGACCCAGTAACTGCATGCAATATAAAAACTACACCTTAGGGTTAGAAATTATGACCTTTAACTGGCCTAGGCGTCAAAATCACCCGAAGCAGCACCTAAAATGACCCCAAACAACGAGTGATCAAAATATTCTCAAACATGTAGCACAATCATGACATAGAAAGCCGCATGCAGTATCACATTGGTGATTAGACTACCCAAACTGGCCTCGGTGTCAAAATCATCCAGAGCAGTACTTTTACCCCTAAAACGGATGTGAAAGGATAAAAATAACCAGAAAATATGACGTTAACTCAAAACTACGAAACCATCAACTCTTTGCTAGCAGGTCCCTTTTTGCAATGTCATATCCACATGCACATATGTATATGTTTTCATAACAAAAAAAAACTATCTTTCTAACACAAATACGTTGGGCATATCAACAAAGAACTCATTAAAAGACGTTCCTCGAAATAGGCTGAACCAAGTTTATAAAATGCATGGAAAATTGTAAGAGTGACTTCAAATTATGTTCTGAACCCATGAGAGTAAACATGAGACACAATGAACTGAAATCATGGTACAGACTCAGCACACATTTGACAATGATTTTGGAGAGTACGACAATTGGATCCTCATCCTGTAGGCGTGTGCCGACTTGACGGCAGTTGCTACCAGATCGGCAAAGATACATCCGTATAATACAATGACCAACTAGAGAAAGTTCAAGACATGTATCGAACCCTAAGACATGCTTGGAACCATGTAGTTAAGTTTCATGCTGCACAGACCCCAGTCGGATTTATTCACTCCCCCCTTTAAAACAAAAGAGAAGGTATTGCAACAATTTGGCCCGCAGCTCAGGCACTGTCTGCTCAAGGCTGTCAAAATATTCCACCCTTGCTTCGTTTAGCCGATCAAAGACAAACGCACATGACGTGCATCCAGACTGTACAATATTGACATACGCTGCGATTGTGTATTATGATTAGAACATTAGAAATGTAATCTATCAAAAGGAGGAATATAATTTCATTTTCTTTGGCGAGTGGGGACAATTTTAATTAAAATATTCATAGTTTTTTTTTTGACAGCCGGCAGGTTGAGATGAACATAGTGTCAATATTTATCGCCAAATACTGCGGCCATTGAGTAATTACGGTGCCTGGCTGTAAAAATATTGGTTTTGAGGACCAAACCAATTCGTTTAAGACGCGTATCTGATAACTCGGGCGTATAAATATGTCAAAAATGCGTAACATATGGCAGTGGCATTACAGGCACGACTATCAAAACTAGGGCAAATCCTGACTGCATCAACTTCGAGCATATTGCAGCCAGCCCTCTAGCGTTGACGTTGTTTCGGTTCCACAGACTCGGGGCCTTTTCGAAATCCCAGCTTCGTTTTCGTATCCAGCTTACGGCTACTTTTGCACTATTAGCAAGGGGCTTCAAGAATGCAGGAGCCTAAGCCGGAGTAAAGCCGTAGCCGTTGTTTCAGAGCCCAAGCCGTGTCCCGTTCCCATTAAAATAATAAATAAAATCTTTCAAAAAGAAAACCGGTTCAAACTGTCCAGTGGTTTGCCTTAACAATTTGCTTTATTGTAAAACAGAATCGTTAGTAGAAGTTAACTTTTAGATCATCGCGGGTAAAGCGCGCCCTCGCTGGGTCTTGCGAAGAGCGGATTGTAAATGATGAACGTCACTAACCGAGCTCTTTATGGTGATTTTTTTTTTCTTCTATTGGTGTGATCATGCCATCCCAACCACGGAACGATCTTAATAATGAGATGTTGTTCAGCTGCATTGAACAATGTTAAATTTCGTCCATTCACACAATCACGTGAGAGTGAGAATAGCTCATTAAAACGCCAGTAACCCGACAACTGGGTCAAATCACGTGTGACTGAAAACGATTTCCGGTGCGAAATGTAACATGACAAGCTGCAGCGATCTCACGAACCTGACACTGTTCCCGTTTGTCATTCTACACTATCTCTACTACACACCCTTGGGTGCTATTTAAGCTGTAGGCAGAAAGTATTACTTCACACAAACCATGGAGACACAAGCTAAGAGGGGCACCAGTCACAACCATATAAACTAAAAGATTTCCTTGAGAATACAGGTATTGCTTCGTAGAAATTAAATATCAGGCAATGTAGCATGCGATGTGTAGGCCAAAAATGGTGCATGTGAATGAGTCTCTGGCCCTTTTCGAAATCACGGTTTTGGGCTGAGGCTCCGAATTGGGCTTCAGCTCCGTAAGTAGTCTGAGAATGACACTTAGGGTACAAGACTTCAAACAGGTGGACGGTGCCTTCGCCAGAGCCGAAGCAGATGCCGTGGTTTCGAAAATACCCTGTTGATATTTATTTTGGAATACATTCCTTAGAATGCCCTTTAATACATGTTATATTTTTTAAGTTGTGATGTGAACGTGAGTGTGTTTGATCGAATGAGATTCGAGATGTTCGTTTAACGTCCGTCCGTTTTAAACCAAATATTGATTATGACCACTCGCGTACGTCACGGTGACAAACACAGTGGCCTGTCCTATCGAATTATTTGTTGATGAGTCGATTTTTACTTTGTGTACTCAGTCGCATCGATGCAGCCATTTCTCGGCGCATGGATCCGGCTTTGTCGCTCTCTCCCTCTCTCTCCTCAAACGTACTTCAGTCAGTATTTTGTTTTCATTGCTTCTTGTTTTACCAATTCAGCCAAAACATCATGCATTCTGCTTGATAATAGCGCGGCGATACTCTAGCCCCCTTTTTTTAAAGCCAATGTTTGGCTTTATACTCAAAAGATAACACCGAGGGTGGTTTTAACGATTTGCGTGATGTTGAGGTACAAAAGTTTCTTAACAAAACACTCAGACCTAACTGAAGAAGCGGAATCAAAATGGCTACAGAGTCCCCAATTTAAAGGGCAGCCGGCATACAAGCGGTGTGTTTAAACAGAATCTATTACAAGTCATTGCAAGGACTGCGCGATCGAGATGGATACAAACGTCGCCGTTTACTGTGTGGTAACTCGACAACTAAAACACTCCCGGTGCATCGTCAAGTCTTGAACACGTCAACCGGAGAGTGAAGTCTGTTGAAACTAGTACGCGCTGGGGTGTTTTTTTTTTTTTTTTTGGAGGGAGTGCATTATTCAGCTTCTCTGGGCTTCCTCAGCCGTCTGTCCATTTGACGGGTGAATTGAGGAGGAGTGAAGAATGTGAAGCACTTGGGGTTGTTCTCATTTTGACCAAAAGCTCGGCTGGAGAGAGAGAGAGAGAGAGAGAAAGTTGTGAAGGTATTTTTTGTCTGGTTGTCATTTGGACACCTTGTAGTAGGCAAATGGAAATCCATCTCTGAATATTTATGAGGGAAATGCTTACATTATTCATCATTTTTTCACCCCTGCCGATATGCCGGGCCGTTTAAAATTGCCATTTTCCCGTTAATTTTCGAGAGATTCAATTAGATGTCGCGAACAGCCTACAGATGCTGACATAGTTGTTTATGTTTAGACCCATTTGCTGAAAAATAACGACCGGGAAATTGATACAGTCGACAGTCTTTCAGAGAATAATTTCCTGGTAAATTTCAGCTAAAATTAGTTCAATGTCATGAGCATGCGTTCAAATTCACGCATGTTTCCCTGGTTCATTCAAACCAAGGTTTCTTTTTAGCTATTCTATTGAATTAAATTTCGGTTTCGTGAAGGTTCGTTTTAGTAATTCTATTTCATTTACATATATTCAACAGAACATGTTCACCACAGTTTGAATGTCTTCCAACTAGTTATAATTGATGAAATTTAATTGTTGACCAGCCTCTTCCGGTTGGCTTTTCCGAAAATGGATGTTCTGTGCGACCTACCGTAATGATTACGAATGATCCAAGACATAGTAAATGCTGAACCGTTCCAATTGAATTATTCCTAAAGTTTGAATGTCGAATGTTGATGCTACTGTGCATTCATTTTCAAGCGAAAGTGAATGTGCCAAGTGTTAAATTGACTGAATTTTTGAAGAAATGGGCCGGGGAAACCTTAAATTAAGAATTGTTCTTATAATATTAACATACAATGAAAAAACAGCTGTGAAGCAAAAAACCAATGCGATCGTTGACGAGAAACTTATAATACATGTTGATTGGTCACTCCTTCTTTATTTTGCTTGTAAAAAATAGTGTAAGAGATACATTTTTAAACTGTGAAAAACAAAAACGTTTGAAATCAAATTTACAGTAGTTTGGTAAATCTATCTGTATATTTTGCTCAAACTCTGCACGAAAAATGTGTGTTTCATTGTACTTGTACTTGGGAATGAGTAAAACTTGAAAATTTGCTCGTTGGCGAGCCAATTTGATTTTATAAATAAAAGGGTTGCAGTGGTAACATTTAATCTTCTTTATGACTTCGAAAGTTTGTAGCCTTTGAATGAAAAAGTCGGTGAGATACTTTAATATTTTTGTTGGACCAAATACAACTTTGTTATTTCGGTTATACAAAAAGGCACACTGACAAATAGTTAACGTTATTGTTTCAGACACGAATTACAACTACGTAGCACCATATATGGGCAAAATTCCTCTACAAAATGACCAGCCCACTGGACAGAATTTCCTTTTCGTTAACATAATACTGTAAGTTATAAACAAGACACTTGTTTAATCATTCCCCATGTAGTTTAAGAGGGGGTTTTCTCGCTCTGCCGTGTGGACTCCCCTCGGCTTCCTTTCTTTGCCTGCCATACGCGCCAGTCATAAATCTCGTACAAGCCGCATTGCCTGCAGTGGTTTCTGTCAATTCTTTGGGTCAAGGGGAAGTGCTGATCATCCACTCGAGGGAAAATGTCAAAGTTTCTGCTTTTTACAATCAATGCACAAGTCGAAATCCACCTTTTGTCCAACATACCCTCGGCTATTATTTAAAAAGAATTAAATGAGCTAAAAATAGCTCAACATTCAGACAGTTTTATGCAGTGACGTTGTTCAACTGCAAGGGTTGTGACGTCATGGAAAGCTGTGCTACACATGAGAAACAGCGAGAGCAACTTAATTTGTCGAATTCCAATGTAAACCGTGGAAAACAGTCAAGCTTTTGCTGCGTTTATGAAACGTTTAAGTAAGAACCAAAACATCAACAAGATCATGTACAAAATTGGACTATTTGCTCTTTGTGATGCCAATTGTATTGGTTCTTATAATTATTTAATTGCTATTCTGCTCAAAAACGGAAAGGGTGGCTGGAGATGTGAATACTGCCCAAAATACATATTATATGAATTGAAGGGCTATAATTAGACCCTGTCCCTGAGATGTTACCACATCAGAGAGTGGAAGGTTTGTCCATAACAGAACGGCATTCTAGAGCTATTTTGATGATATCGACTTGAGTAAATCTCAAGTAAAGGTTTTGGGGTGTGTTTTGTCTTTTTGGGGAAGGGTAGGGTTGGGTTTATGTTTTTATACCGTTTCAAATAATTTTGAAATTACTTTCAAAATCTCAATCTGATAATGGATTGCGAGATTACTTGTGAGGATGAACATACGAACCAATTTGCAATAGTAATAACTATTGCTAGTCATTTAGGAAGCCATATTGAATTACAAACCAATATGCTCTATTTTGCCAACTTAAAGTTTGCAATACGTTTATATCTTGAGGACAGATTCAATGGACCACGAGAAATGGGTAAATTTTAATATTCTAGAAATAATAGTTTGGGGATATCACAAATTTTATGAAAGAACACTTTATGTGATACTTAAAAATAAATTGACATATTAATATTGTAATGTTTTCGTGAAATGTTACGCGGATGTTATTTGTGTATTTTATATGAATTTTGTTTGTAAGTGTATTTTTCGGCTACTTGGCCGCTATTGCAGTATTTTCATAAACCATACTGATACAAAATATAAAGATGCCTGTTTCATTTTCTTTTATATAATATTATTTGGGTTTTTTTAAATATATAACTTGTTTTATTTTGGGGGTTTGTGAAGAAGATAATTCCATACATGCTATGACCATAATATGACTAAATACCACAGTTTGGCGTTGCAAGTGGAACAGGGAACAGCTTTTTTTCTAGAACAGACGTTTTAAGGGTATTTTGTACACGATGCATAGACGCAAAAACTGCATGACTTGATTTTTTCAACACACTGTCGTAGTAATTTATTTCCATGCCCAAAGTTCAAAACACTCTGCCGTGTGTACCATGGTGTGTACCATGTTCCCGTTGTCGCTCAAGGGACATAGACATATTATCACCTCTGTCGTTTTTTTACTCCTGGATGAATGATAACATTAAAAGGTACAAGACGCTTAAAAGGGTCAGCCTGAATTACAGATCAATATCATTAGTCGGGTGCCAGACGATTTCCAACTCCACAATAGACCTCTCTATTGCAACGTCACAGCCCGAGTGTTTGCCAACTGAGGTTGGAAAACTATGGGAAGCCATAAATGCAAAGCAAAAACAGATAGCCACAGTTTGTAACAATGTTACACAAATATTCAAAAATAGTGTTGAATTTTTTGGAAACAAAGCAACCAATCATGGAATGTAATATTATTACTTGTATATACTTTTTTCAATGAAATTTTGCAGAATTGTTGAAATGGGTCATTTTATCTGTTAACACGACTGAATGTTTTGGTAACATTCGGCCGTCCATGCCAACCAGGGCGGTTTGTTTATCAACAATGGAAATGTATATTTTGCCGTGCCCGAGTTTAGACATTAGGTCATCGCGCATGCGGTGTGACGACGGAAAGGGAGCCGATACGCTCAATTTCGACCAACATCTCTCTCTGTCTCTGAAAAAAATCATAAGCGTGCGGAAAGTCTCTGTTCGTCTTGTACCTTTAAAAGGAAACGCTGTGAACTATGCAGGTGCTAAGGGCATTTTCCCGCTTTGTATTTCTAAAATTATTTAGGGTTTATCATATCAGACCTTATGCTGTCGAGAAATTTTGAATATAATTATAATGGTCTGTAAGTGAAGGGATTTGCAATCCTGTAATGTTGTAAATAAATATATCTAAATTTACATATATAATTATATATAGAAGTGGGATGCTCCAAATACCGCATAATTTTCAAAACATTTTCCTGCTGTGTATTTCTAAATCAATTTAGGTATCATAAAAACCTATACACTGAGAAATTATGCGGAAGACGTGAAAGGGACGCGAGCCTGACTAGACAGTGATCCATGAATGGACTTACAGGTTCGTCCAGACAGCATTGTAAAGACGGGTGGCACAATATACAGGGAGAATAGGTTGACAGCCGATTTTTTCCCCTTAAAGTGTGCGGGGTTAGAGAATCAGAGAAGAGTAAACTACTATTTTTATCGAACCGATTGTAACACCCCCTTTTCTATAAAGTGGGGGAACCGGCTGGGTCATAGTCATTGCAAAGCCCGGAGGGCAAACTCGCCAGCGCTCTCTATTGGCGACAATCGATGCACAACATGAATTCCACTATTCTTGTTGCCTTTCATTATTTAACTTGATAAGCTGGGGGCAAAGCCACTCAGAAAGCACAGAACAGATCTTCTTTCCCTTTTTAACCCGTCGAAAAGGCGAACAGCACTAAATCGTCGGTTGTCTTTTTCCTCTTGGATAATAATAAGAGACACTCAATATGGCCGAGGCAAAAAAAATAAAAAATTCTTCGTCTTCTTTTTTGTTCCTTCTTTATTTTATTTTTTTTATTTTTAGCTTCCTCTCCTAACACGGAAAAAGGGTATCGGGTACTCCATGCGACTGCTACTTAATAGGCGTGGGGCTTTATTCAGTGAGGATCGGTTTCTTTGGCAATCGTCTACTGTCTTCTATGTTATACTTTGGGCAATTCATCAGAAGTGTGGTGAGGTTTGCGATAGCACTGTGTCTCTGTAACAGTCTTGGTGGCTCTGAATAGAGCCGGTGGTGAATTGTTAAACAGCTTTTTTGTCTCCATCTCTTTGCAGATGTTAATTGCACCATCCAAAGTAGAGTAAGGCATGTGCAAGGTTATCATTTGACGCCTCTTCGAGCTACATTACTCTGTCCTTTTTTGACCCAATACCCCTGACGTCATCATCACGATGTTCTTGGTTGTTCAGCCATTTTGGAAGTCACTGTCCTGTGTTTTATACAGTGTAGTGCGCATTTTAGGCAGCGATTGTTTGCCTTTAAGGGTGTTCATATCCAAATTGGTGGGCGTGGCAGACATGCCGCATGTCACGTGCATACAAGGGGTCAATCAAATGTGAGGGAATTGCGTTCTGTGTTACCATAACGACGCGCATAACCAATATACCCGTGAACCATTACTGTCGTGCAAGTTGACTCTCAAAACGGCGGTCACGGTACGGGTAAGTATCAACCTCGTTCCCAGGGTTGATCGATCTTGCAACGCCATTTTGTTTTTCAGCATGCCTGCTGCGCGCTCATAACCATTGTAATGGTGAATTGAAGTAATATATGGCACATTTTACTAAGGTCTGAGCTCGATCCACTCTACGTGCGCGCTAGCCCGCAAGAGAGGCATCGAGTCAAAGAGCAACTGGTCCCAAGCTTTTAAAACTGTATTGAGTATGTACATATAACGACGATCACGCTGACTGTATGTACATGTATCAAGTTGCATTGCCCAAAAGCCGTTTCAATTCGCGTCAATAATGGGCTCTGAGATGAATAGTGATCGATACCTTACGAAACAATACAATAAAATACAATGCAATACAATACAGGAAGAGGAACATTGAGAAAGAAAAAAAAGGAAAGTATTTATTATGAATTAGCATAAGTCATGATTATGACTTCAATTTAATTCAATATTCTATTAGTCATGTTAAAGTACTAGAAATTCCTTTGTAGCTCCTAATCATGAATAAGAAGTCATAATTATGGCCTGTGTCACTTGAGTTATATTATGACATATCCACGTCAAACTTATGAGCCAAATCTCACCTTTATAAGTATATAACTCATAGTGAAATATACGTCATATGACTTGTTCTTTTCTCTCTCTCAATGTCGCTCGAACGCTTCGGTAGGTGCGACATAGGCGAAAGAAAAAGTGAACTTTGGCTTAAAATGACAAAAACAACAACACTTACATAATGCTTGACAAGTGAGAGTGACAGCAGGGTGTTGATGTCAGCTCGTCCCCTTGGTGTCTTATCCATGATGGGACCGAGTAAAGAGATCGAGGTCACTATAAAACAAGTGTGAAATAAAATTTGAAAAACATTCAATAACAGAATAAACCTGACAAGTCAATATAAAGAATAAATCATCACTTTATTTTAAGAAAGTAAACCAATACACTCTACTATGCATCACAGAAAATCTTAGAAAGGCCAAATTTCCTTAATAAAATGGCAGCGTTTCTTAGGAACTGTTAAACAAATCTTACACTGCAAAATCTATGGTGTTAAAATTGACACCACGGGTGCTGTCACTTGTAGATGCCAACAACAAAAAATTACACTATTTTAGGGTGTTAAAATAACACTAATTTCTACAAAAACAATTACATTGGTGTTATTTCAACACCCTAAGATGTTAATTTGGATTCTCTATTCAGTATCTATTATGTGACAACACCCGTGGTGTCAATTTTAACAACCCAGTTTGTGCAGTGTAGGAGTTATCTATTGACTCGTAAGAACTCCCCACGTCTAGGAGAACGACTATTTATAAGGCTTATTCAACACACCAAAGAATACCTGGCCTCGCGTAGCACGTCACTCGGACTGTAAATCAACACGAACCGAGTCAAAATGAGTATGGCTTTTTGAAGGTTTGGTGCAGATATGGTAAAAAATGCAGTTCCGATGGGTTCCTATTGAAAGTTTGATTATTATATTGATTGCGCACAACCGCAATCATGGATACTCAGTTTCATGTTCATGAGTTAAGGCGACCAGTTTGAAAACCACTGATTTAACATTCATTCCAATATTATTTATACATCAAGTATTCATTGCTGTGTCAATGAAAAGCAAACAGTACTGGAGTTTGTCGTATACACTTATTTAACTATCAGTTCTTCAGTTGTTGACTTTGTAACAAAAAAGTGTACCCATGATTGTGGTTGTGCACATTTTGTACAAAATGGTTACCACGAAGCGATGGGCGTGTCGAGAGAAAACATCCCTTCAATCGCCTGATCTCTGTTAGCAGCCGCCCCATGCGCCGTGGAACTCGATGTTCATTTATACAATAACAAGAGAGTGACTGATATTTCAAAGGCAATCAAGATTGATAACATCTGTCCATGGGGATAACAAATTTGACTTGAGGTTTCTCTGTTGACATTTTCAATCACTTTTTGAGAGTTTTTTTTCTTTTCTTCTGGCAGGGAAATTAACCTCGTGACAAAAACAGGCAGGACAAGGGGAACGAGGCGAATGTTGACGCGAGGGCAACCGTGGAGGACGTCGATTGGACCCTTCAAGTCCCAGGGATTGATGGCGAAACATAATTGGATTGGGTTCACCTTGTCATGATTACTACACCTCCGCATAACCTTGTCAACGGCGAGGCCAGGATGATTGGAAATAATAATGAGTGTATCAAAATTGATGAGTCCATGAAAGATGGTGTTGGATAATAAAGCAGATGTATAAACCAGTTTCCCTGTTCGACAGGGCATGTAGAAACGTTTTTGAATCCCTCTCTCTAAAAACCACATTTCTTTCGAGGGAATCGTTTCTTAAAATGTTATACATTATCAACAGATGCAGTGCTTCTTTTAAAGTAAGTTTTTATGGTCATTAATTTTTGGGAGTAATTACCAAAGGTATACAAGCCCTTTAACCATGTGAAAAAAGCGTCACTAAGTGCATGTTGATGGAATTGGAATTGAAATAACAGCTCGTAGAAAACTGTTACGGTATACTCTTCCTTAATCTCCTACCCCAAAGCTCTAGAGAAAAAACTAAACATGTCGACCGTGACGAGAGACTATAGTTTCATACAAGTGACCAAACCAGTGCGTTGCATTTATTTTACGAATGCACTAACGGCGAGAGAGTACAGACTAATTTGTTGGTTGCCCAACATGAAGAATTTGTATACTGGCAAATTCAACTTTTTGCTATAATCATGACTGTTTAAAATGTCTAGACGTGGGGCGAGAAGCAATGTTCTTGTTAAATCTAACAATAATATTGATTTAATGGGAACAACCATGAACATATTGAGCCTTGGTCGCGGGACAAATGCCGTTAAAACACCTGTATACTATCTGAGAATAAACGGTTGTGATAAGCTGAGTGTTCGTATATAGGCTGAGCGTAGGCTACGTATAAGGTGTTAGGATAAGACATGTGTCCATAGGCTGAGCGTAGGCTCCGCATAGCTTGTATGCAACTCATTCAAAGAAAGTCGGTGGTAGTGCTTACGTTAGCACGCGTCTTAACGCATAGGCTGGGCATGTTTGAAAACATTCCTCCGTGTGCTAATGACAGAACGGAATCCATATATGTCAGAGAAGTAGCTATTGAAATCCATAATTGCCACCGATGTTCGTTTCAGTCCCCGAAGCTGGACCTAATTTCATTGTTTAAAGCACAAACGAAAACAGCAAAGCACAAAACAGTTGAGCTTGCCAAAAAACAGTCACTAGCCGAAATACCATGGGATATGTACCGTTTGCAACTGGATTTCAGTGTTTATATATCATGTGTTCATTATTTAGCAAAATATTTTGTAAGCACGGTTTTCTATTTAGCCTCAGCAGCTCGATGGAATGGGACCTCGACTTACTCATTGGGGTTTCCTCCCACAAGGGAGGGTATACTTTTGGTAGTTACTCTAAAAATGAATGACCACACAAACTTACTTGGCAAAGAGCACGGGAGACACCTTTTGAGTAATGAAGTTTGAGAGAATGAGGTAATTTGTCACCAAAACGCTTTTTCAGGCATCTGAAAGCACGCAACTCTATGCAACAAGGGTGTTTTTTCTATCGTTTTTTTCTTGCAAATTCGATGACCAAATTGAGCCCACATTTTCATGTGTCATTTTATGCTTTGGCGTATTTAATACACAAACGTGAATAATTATACTGGTCTTTGAAATTTACCAGAAGTACACCCTGCCTTTAAACTGAAGATTGTCTTCATCGTATTGTCATGCCTATTGACTACAGTGTTAGTCACTTTTCTGGATTACTCGGTAGTTGGTTTCATTGTAGAAATATCATGCATGCTAATGTTTGGTACAAATTGAGAGTCATGTGTTCACTTCTAACAAACGGTCTGAATTATTCACTTCATTTTGTGACAGACAATTTGCATTTCCTTAAGAGGTAGGCCTACTGCAAATTTCCAGTTTCGTTACGCTTAATGACTACGGTAATAATAATATATCCGTTGACAATGGGTTTTGTTTTATGGATGCGGCATCATTGTTAGTACACATAGGCCCTAACCTCTTCATGGATTGAAATGGTTGGTCCTGAGTTGCAAGCGCGGTTTCTATTTTGTCTTGATTCTTTTCGTGATGCCACTGTTTCCCTCTATCGGCTGGAGACATTCTTACAAGATTTTATTAAATTACAGAAATGAAGCCCAGCTTGATAAAAAAAGGAATCAGGTAGTTCTTAGGTCTGTTCATTAACGCGGACATCCAGCCAGTGCCGCGGCAAGCAAGCAACCATGCCCGAAAAATGTAGTCCGCTCGTGTAGTCAGAAAGCCCGAGGCGTCCAATTTGTCCACGAACATAAGGCACTTGTGCTGATTTCCAGGGTCTCTCATCAGCGACGTGCGCCACACTTTAGTGGACCCTGCAGCAGGCTTCAAAAAGAAAATGTCTGTTCTGAGCATGGCTTATTTGTAACTTCATGAACAGCCGAATGCTCCAGTTTCAGGTTAATTCATTATCCACGTGTAAAGATTGTTACATTTTATGTATGCCAACGTGGAATATAGGTCCCTTGGCGATTTGGAGAGTTCTGTGATTTTTCTCGGATTACGAATTTATCATGAGCCTGTAGGTCTACTTTTTATTTCATCAATTATACGAGCGCCTTTTCCGGATACTTTATTACCGGCCGTTTCAGGGTGTTTCATTTTATAACAAAGAGAGCCATGAGTGTTTCTTCCCGTGTTGACTATACTGTTCTTTAGCATCATGTGCCAACATAAATCACAACAAAAACATGTGTAGACAACCAAGAGCATGATGTAGATGCATTCGTGTTAATCTCTGTCATTCACCAATAACTTGACTCCTCCTGATACTGTCTCGTGTTGAGGGCCCCGAAAATCTTTGGGTACTTCCTTCGAATAACAAAATATGGACAAACCTGTGTTAAGTCAGGGCTGATTTGGCCGTGCTCAACCGAATCCTTCAAATACTAGCCATAATGATGAAGCAATTTTTTAATGCAATCCTTGTGTGCCATTTCATCTATTAGTGCCAGTTTGAGTTTTGCCATAATTGAGTGCACTTTGGTGCCTTTTAGGGTTTTATGCTAATGCAAATTACCCGATTAATGAACAAAAGTGTGAGGTCATGTTAGGCCAGAAACTCCAATGTTGCAGTTTTAAAAAAGTGGATAGAATTTGGGATATTTCGCTGTCGTAAACTTTCTTTTCTTCACTGGTTTGTTAGTGTGTCAGTTCATGGCAGCAAGCCAAAGCACAAAATTGTCTCAGTGTTTTTGTTAAAGAAGCGAATTTGGGGGGTCACAATTTCATTTTTCAACAGAAATAAATCAAGTGTCTCCCTGAATAAAAATCACGTCAACAGCGCCCTCCATTGTCCGGATAAGAGAGGAACATTTTAAATGTTTACAGAATGATTTCACTTTTCAATGAAATTAACCAAATAGGGGCCTATAGATGTCAGTTAGTTTTCATACACATAAGGGAATTAGGAAGTAGCTCAAAGTATAATCCTAAGAAATGTTTTGCCTCAGGGGCTCTCTAAGAAGTATACCCCCGACCCGCTCTAAGCAGGCGTCACGTCACACACAGTCCGCACGCCCTGCACATTTCTAAGGTGTCTTCAGAGAACACTATATAATAACACGAGATAGAAGAAGGTTAATTAAGGGTTGAGGGTTGGTTTATGGTTTGAATTTATGCTCCTAATTCCCTCACACACAGTCCGCGCGTCCGTACCGCTTCGATCTTCTGATGGAGTTTACATTCGAGGCGTTAGCAAATAAGCCTACACGAGATTTCATAGGCTGTCGTAAACCAGACTAATGTCTACTGTTCGCGTTGATATCAAGCCGCAGACACCGTTTTCACACCAAAATACAATTTCGCAATCACTAGGGTTCTTTTGGGTTTTTTTCTGTGTGTCTTCTGTTTTTAAAGGTGGCTTTTGTGTGTGTCGTCGCGGTGATACGACATGGCCACCAGACACCCTCAACGGAAGTGTAATTGGATCCGAATCGGAAGGAAGTTCCACAGTAAATATCTGAGTCGTGTGAGTGCATCTCTCCTCCGACTTTTGAGGGTCTGTTCTTTGTAACAAGCACACTTGCCGATCGAGGCTTCTGTTGTCCGTGTGGGCGTGTGTGTGTGTGTGTGTGTCGTGGATACTTCGGACGTATCTATTGTATACGACGTGTTCACCATCTCCGCTCGGCGGGTTGCTTCAGGAGAGATGCTTACAATTATGTTGTTATGCTTTATTGATATTAACATAAATCAGATAGACAGATAGATAAATCAACTAGAAAAAGACTAGAATTATGTTTATTGAGCAGATAAAGAAAACAAACTGCAATGAGAACAGAACTGTTGGAAATTGTGACCTTTCAAGCAAAAATTAAAAGCCAATTATGGCAGCTGGAAAGCCAATCGCTAATCAAATTGATTCGTATTCCACTACCAACACTATATCTACTTAATACCCTTTTCAATCTAATTGTGAAGTCGGGCCGAGTGATCATAGTTGTCCCCTCGCGTTGAACTGATATTAGGGGTTCAAACACTGGGTACCGTATCTTTTCATATACAAGAAGAGATTTTTTTGTGAGCATTTACCAGTCCCGACACTGACTAGTCAATATGCGTAAATCAGTAAGCACATCTATACAAAACATAACAGGACGCGACAAAGCGCCTTAAAGGGAACGCATACCTTTGGTTTTTGGAAACGTTTATGTATTGATTGATTTATTTTAACTCTTTGGACAATACAATAATTATAACAAGCAGAGGCCGTCCAGGGTAAGGCAAACGTCAAAAAACTGTCATCAAAAAAGATGTGCCCTGCCAGACCTTGCTAATTTTAAAGAGTAAAAATCTATATACTATGATATCACAGAAATCTACAATTGTAGTGAAAAGTAAAACAAAAGATGGCAAGTAAAATAAATACTAAAATTCATATATATCTTTTTAATCCTATGTTATGCTTCTGACGAAGGTTCGGTTTGGATCGAAAGCTAAGGCCATCTCCCCTACTCATTTTATCTTTTTAATCGTATATATAAATGTAGATAATTTTTATATATAATTAACCTGCGGAAATTTCATTTGAAAGCGTTTTTGAGATATCACTGAAAATCTAGTGCGAATATGTTCACCCAGGAAGAATAGTCCGTAAATGGAATACACAATCTGAGAAACGTATCTGACAGTAACGTTTCTCAGATTCAAATTTTTTGGGGATAAAAACTGATATCTTTTTCCGTAACCACCTTACTTTGAAATGATTCTCAAAATGCTTTATACTTCCGAAAGCTGCTGTACTTCTAAAGTAAGTTTTTATTGCCATTAATTTTAAGAGTGACTACCAAACGTACATCTTTCCTTTAAAGACCGTGACTATGATGACCTCCTCATCCTTATCTGACCGTGTGTATCCTCCCGCTGCCATCCACACTCCAGTCTCCATGGCTGTTCAGAAATCCCGTTAAGGTCCGCGTGCATCATTCCGTGGGGGTACTCGGGCAGGAATCCTCAAACCTCAAAGTTGATGTTTGTTTTGATTGACGATGTTTTTTTTTTTACCGTCGTGTCGTTCCCTGGGCACGGTATGAGTTCCTTGCCAATAGCGCGATAGGTTAAGGTTTAAGCGAGTCCCCATATTTCGTGGTTTACGGGTTCGTTCGGGGGATTGTCCACATTAAAGGGAAAGATAGTTCTCTTTTTTCCTTCCTCAAAATGTTTAATTTTGTCAAGCTTTCATTTTGACTTTAAATACATTTGAAAACATAACACCTTCTGACAATTTCTTCGAATTGAAAGGAAATCTAGATCAAACTAAAATACAATGTTTCGTTATACATGACAAAACACTTAGAGGGAAACATGTTCTACTAATACACACAGACTAAGCGTCTTAATTCCCTTTTCGTTGATTTATTTTTTATTTTTTTCCTCAGCGTAATCGATAGATGCATTTGATCTTTAAACTCATGGAGGAAAGAAAATGATGTTGCCAACCTTACATTGAGAGAAATCACTCACGCGAAGCACGTTACAGAAGTAAACAACTTGAATTTAATGACATGTCAAGATCAGAAGCCGCTTCAGTGCATGACGATTTTCCCTATTTTCTGCATGCCGCTACATTCAAAGCAGCGTTTCTTGATTTTCCACTTGATCTACATCCGGTAAAGGCACGGGCGGACTAATTCAACTGGCCTCCGCGTGAATATTTCATAAAAGTACTTAGCCGGTGCTGTAAAAAAAACGCGTGGCGGGGAACAGACCTTTCCTAACGGGCCAGTGGAGCACGAACTACACGATCTAAATAATTCCTCGCAAGGGACGATTGCTGCCTCGCCAATTAGTTACAAAGCATGCCGGGAACCAGGGACGGGCGGTGGACGAGATAGCGACAGATACCTTTTTATTCTATTTTACCCTCTCTGCGAATTAATTCCACTCAAGTGAAACCGAGAATATTTGTTTTTTCAATTGTGAACTACACGGGCAAAGTGACAAGTGTATGTCAATTTGTTTGGAATGCGCGAAGGTCAGACGTAATTGCATCAACTAAATTGTATTAGTTACTAAATGAGCGGGGATATATCGCGCCAGAACTTCCAAACAAGATTTTTCAATCTAATAAACTATTTTAATTTTACCTTCAACGCATTTTCTATTCATGCTCACAAACAACAATATTTGAATTAATTTGTGCATTGATCTGTTTTCCATTTACACGCAGGCAATGTATTTGTTTGTACACTCACGTCAGATTATCTTTAAAAAAAAGGGTAAACATTAAAGGTTTAGCAAGAGCGCTGAAAGGAGGCTTGTTTCAGAGAAAAGCAAACAGAAACTACAGTTTTAATTGGGTAGAATTCCCCCCTTTGAAAAAAATGGTGCACCCCTTGTGTCACCCTAGTTTCGGCGCTGGGTTTTGGAAGAGTAAACCCATTATTAAAAGTTCAGCAAATACAGCCTCAAACCTACACGTGCAAATTTAACATTCTCATATTAAAACAAATACCCTTTTCAATAGTTGTTCTGTCTTTTTGAATTTTAACAGGCAAAGTAGGCTACAGGCAAAATAACTAACAAAAATGTTTCCTTTTTTAAGATTCGATTGCCCCCGGTGCAGTTTGGCCTGATTTCGTAACCTCATCAGCACTGCGCGGAATACAAAGAATTTGACACTCATTGCTGGTGCGTTTATTGCCCGGGTATTTTTGTGGAAATAAATTAATATTAAAAAAACGCACCCGGTGGGAGTATTGTATGTGCTGCTTACACACGTGCTGGCTACAAATCGGAAAAATGTTTCACATGGGAGCATCAACGTGCACAATAGAAAATCAATTTATTGATGCATGGTATGACAGCCGTATAATTCAACCTTTGGTTTTTAAAGATGATGTGGCGCACTGAGCAGAAAACGTTGCTTCACAATTTCCTGCTTAGCAGTCACAGACGGTACATGTGACATGGTATTAGCTGGTAACCTTATTCTGATGAGAATACTTTTGTTGTGCCCTTCAAATCGCCTAACTGGGAAAATGCTTTATTTTATTTTTTTTACTTGTTGTGATGTCATAAAAATATGATAATCTTTTATCACTTTCGAAAGAAGAAAGTTAATCTCCGAAAAATTAGTACGAATACCATTGCTGCAATGGTATAGAAAATAGAGATGTTGCACTTTGACATTTTATTAAACATGTTTTTACTGCTGTATTTCCTTTTGTTGATTTCATTTTTATTTTTGTAAAGCCTCTCAGATGCAATATTGATATTTTGCAAATGAAAACTTTACTGGCAAACGAAAATAAATGTTTATTCCCGCTTGCGAGCATTGCAGCGTCATTTATCTCCGAAAGTCATGCACGCTATTTCGTTAAGCCAGCGAAACGTTTACACAATCATATTACATAAATGCCAAGCGATAGGGAGACGGCTGGGAAAATCATAACAACTTCCCATCTGTGTATTTTTCTGTTGTTTTACTATCGTGCACATCTGCACTAGCCATCAATTATACAATATTCACCCTTTCGGGGGAGATACCAAAGTCTGGTGACGTCAATAAAAAAAAATAGCCTTCTCCTTGGCATTCAGAATTATCTGTTTCTCCTTTACTTATTTTTATTTAAGATTTTTTATTGATATATGTTTTTTTGTTCCGTAAATTGTTTAGGTTCATACAGGATAAACAAGTCACTTCAGGGCAGCTCAGTTTAGATACTTGTTTATAGGCAAGTATCCTTTTCCCGGACCTGATGTTAGGGAAGTATCTTGCCCAAAAGCAAAAAAAAAGCTTTTAAACGAGGTCAACGAATGCTTTACAACTGCAAGCCAAGTTTACAACCGAACAAATCCCTGGTCCAGATGTTGAGGAGCACGTGGAAAATTCATCAATTTAAAATAAACGGTTATTTGTATGTAAATTACCATCAGCATTACTGGGGACATTTTGGCAATTATGTGCCAGGTTCATTTACTTTTTTATTATCTTCTCAAGAACAAACTCTCATGCATAATAGATTATTACTGAGTGCCCCGGTGCGCTTGATGGCCAATCATCAGTGTCAATTCAAACAATGACGTCAACCAAATGCAGCAGAGGCCGCGCCGTATCAAGCGACTTCGGCTACGGCTACGTCCCTTGGCCACAGCAACAATGTGAAAGTTAACTAGCCATAGCCACTGCCGAGACCAGCAATCAGACAGGGCCACAGACTGGTCAGACCGGATACGGAGGAAACAGGGATTCAAAAGTAGGACTACAAAAGCCAAGAATACATCACTGTGGTTGCATACTTAGAACGACGAAACAATAAAAAATATATAAATAAAATGGCAATACAACACATTATTGTCAGAATGATTGCTGCTGGTAACTTCATTTTAAATATCCATACTCATAATTGCAATCTTTGATATTGATGACAATTTAAAAGGCACGATTGATATTTATACCCGAGCGTGAAATCTCATGCATAATATATACCGAGTGCCGTACGAGCTATTTGGCCGGCAATCAGCCAGCTGTGCCAATTCTTCCGAAGTGATATAAAGCAGTGCGTTATAATGGTCAGTCAGACGAACTTTAACCAGCGATAATAATGCATCATTACTACTTTGATATTTACATATTTCGAATATACTAGCCAAAGGATTATGAAGAAAATAGCTATGTCCGTTGCTATGATGTATATGATATTTAACATCTTCAAAAAGGGAATGCTAATAATACTTGATTTTTATATTTTTTATATAGTTATTTATTTGTTTAGTTTTGTTTTTTACAGTTACTTGCTCATGTGAACAAAGCATTCATATGATTATTTTGAAACCGTATCTGCTTATCAGGGGTCAGTTACCCAGCGTATAATCCTTGCAATTTCCCAAGGGTTGTTGTTTGAGTCTGTTACACTCCTGTTAAATTTCAGTTTATCTTGTGGATTTTATGCATCGCAACTATTTAGTCATTCCAAGTTGCGACAGACCGGACGTTAAAATTGCTCAAATTTCCGATTCATCGTGGTGTAGTGATTTCCTAATTTCTCAACGGTGTATTAAAAGGAACGAAGAGCTGATTGCCGCTAAAAGCTCCACGGTTAATTGGGGAACTTCAATTAATGTAAAGTTACTACTACCAAGCACCCAAAACAAATAGCAAAACAGAAACGGGATACCAGCAAAAATCTATCACGAAATAGATGCATAACAATTGCATAATGGGTATACATTTTTCATCGGAGTTAAGCCTGCAGAATAACTTTGCTTAGCATCTCATGTAATCATCAAACTACTTTAGTGACCATGCATGATGGATACTTCGGGTAGGAAATGGTATTAATCAGTTTTAATGCCAGTTTGCATTGAGACTGTATTTTATGATAGGTTTTGCGCAGCCAAAAAAATATGTAATTGAGCAACATGAAGTGGCTGCATGAACTTGGGTTGAGGCAATATCGTGGCATGTTTGGACCTAGAACTGGTTTGGGAGGGGGCAGATGTATAGGGGATACAGGCCGATAGCGATGTGTAGATATGGCGTGACGTCACGATCGATGTTTTACTTTACTACCAGATCAATCATTACTC
Organism: Pisaster brevispinus; assembly: GCA_023634235.1. NCBI lineage: Eukaryota > Metazoa > Echinodermata > Asteroidea > Forcipulatida > Asteriidae > Pisaster > Pisaster brevispinus. The sequence goes on along the minus strand of JAMKCF010000005.1, from coordinate 14,936,028 downwards.
AATGCGTATTTCACTGAAAATACAACATTTGTATATCGATTCTTCGTTGTTTTGATGTACGAGGTTGTAAAACTTCATTGGTATATCCAAAGTGCTCTTATACGACTTCTACGTACCCACGTGAGAAAAGTACCGCGGCAACTTGGTTTATGCACGGGGCGGCTTTTGGCCTGCTAGTGTGTGTGTACCGATGAAAGCGGGTTCGAGCGAAGGGCTTTCTTCAAGGTAACCCCGCCCAATCTGACAACCACCACCATAAAAAACATACTTTCATAATTGGTAATCGATGCAGCAGTTGAACATCGGACTAGAATAGACTTTCTCAAGGGCAAACACGATTCTCACATGTGTTTCAATCAATAAAGTGCCAGGAATTTGTAACAGGTGTCTTTTTGGACGTTTATTTGGCTATGGAATAATTTGCTATACTACTAATACAAATTAATTTCAGATTCAGTTTTGATTCTTTATGTTAATTTTTTTTTCTTTCTTTTGTATTACTTTTCTACTTGTACTACTTTCTACTTGTACTTTTCTACTTTTGTACATGTATTTATTTTGTTTTATAAGAGGTGTATTTCCTTTGTTTTACGTTACCTCTTCAAAACCAGACGCGACCCTTATTTTAACACCGCATAAATCATTAAATATAAAACTGTTTTTGTATAGCAAAATTTCAAGCCTGGAACTTCACCCTTAAGAGGACTAGGTCATTTTTATTTTGCAGAGGGCACTTCCAATGGAAAAATCATAAAGTCTATGGGAAACCTTTGAAGAAGCACAAAGGCCAAGACCAAAGGCAACAGAGGCCGTGGCCTTCGTGTAATTCCAGGCATAAAATTAACTGTTTGACCGGGTTGTTTTCTTCGTTCTCGCGACTTTGTTCCTTTAATATCAGCAACGGCATTCGTTTAAAATAAAACACGGCTTAACCATCAACTTTAGTAGATCAATTCACGCAAAATTACTGACTGTGTACGAGGACCAAGAAATATTGGAATGTTTTTCAAAGAAAATTTGATCAATAATGCGACCAACTCTGAAATTCCCATTGCCAAACGAAATTAAACCACATACCCCCTTAAAATATACTGTGGTAACAATAAACCTAAATTTGGAAATCAAAATTTGTATTTCCGGTTAGAAATTCCAGTTTGCGCTTTTCAGTTATTTGATTTGCGATTCCAAATTTAATTTTCGGTATAGTTCTCCGAGGCTTTTTTTTTAATATTTTTTTTTGCCCTTCGTTTTTTTTTTCACGAAGCTACACCTCCTAAAAAAAGAAAAGAGAATAATAAGTGAATTACTATTATTGAGTAATGTTGTTACGGTGGTGGTGGGTGGGGGGGGGGGGCATTGAAAATGCAACCATACGTTGACGGTATAATACACTGCAGTGCCAGATGAGTTGATTGTTCGATGACAAAAACCCATAGATGCGACAAATCCGCGACAACAGAAACCAACCGGACATAACACTAATTCTCGCAACCAAACCATATGCTTTTTAAGCGTGTGTATTTCGTGAAAAACGGGTATATTTTGAAATGAATAACCCGTGCAATGTTAGCCATCGTACATAAACTGTTTTTCCTCGCCCCCAAACGGTGTTTTTGCGGCAATCGATGACCCCCATATGGTGACATTCCCAGGGCACCAAACGAAGGTCTCACGGTCTGCACGCTAATGGGGATGTGCTCGTTTTTATAACACAACATTCGTATATACCGAAAATGAGCTCCCTAATGAGTGCAATGGGAGCGATTAACAATTATATGGAAACAAAATGATGCATTTTAATGTAATAAAGAATGATCTATGGGGCCGGTGCGTCCGGGAAAATGTCCTAGAAATGAAGAGAGGGCTTAGGATTCTCCAAGCAACGATGGCTCGACTCATTGAGTGGAAATAAATAAACTTCAATTATTTAATATACACATAGCATCAAAGAGAATAAAGGGATGTTCCAGCCACTGCATCTGAACGCTGTTTACTGTGAAAGTTGATTTAAGGGGAAGGTATACGCTTGGTAATCACTCTTAAAAATTAATGGCAGTAAAAACTTATGTTAGAAGCCTACAGCAGCTTTCGATTAGTATAAAACATTTTGAGAAACATTTCACTTCGAAGTAATGTGGTTATGGAAAAAGATAACATGCAGTTTTTATGCCCCCAAAATTTGAATCTGAGAAGCGTTACTTTCAGAAACGTTTCTCAGATTGTGTATTCCTATTAGGCCTACGGATTATTCTTCCTGCGTGGAATATTCGCTCCGGTTTTTCGGCGATATCTCAAAAACGCGACTACTCTTTAGTGAAATGAAATTTTCAAAGGTTAGTTTTATTTAGGATTAAACCAATCGAACGGTTCCAAAAACCAAAGGTATACTTTGCCTTAAAGCTGACATCAGAATGATCTGGACGAGTTTGGTTTGGCTGTGTTGTTGTTTTTGTGTTTGATCAAAATATTTCACTAGATCTTAAGGTGACAACTTCAATGTTCTCAATTCACTTTAATAACAATAGATTTTGGGGTGGATTAAACATAGTTCATTTCAACAATCTGCCCTTTTGTTCCTCTTTATGCAGCTATTTTGTTGCTTCATGAAAGCGAAATAAGGAGGCATTTTAGACACAAGGGAGACATACTGACGTATGACTCACGAATGTTTCGGCGCATTGAACACGTTACCGGTTACTTATTATTCAAACATTTGGTGGAAAGGGTTCGTTTTGTGCAAATGTCTACGGGGAAAGCTCCCAGTGGTGTCATTGGTCATAACATTAGTAAATGCAACCACATTGAACATTATGACTGGTAAAACGGGTCTCCAGTGTGGACATCGGTCTTGCGTATCCATCTCGACGAACACCGACTTTCTTGATTAAGCTAATGTTCATTTCCACAGCACGAAACATGACTCTATCGCATGAGTGAAGATAATAGCATTGGGGTTTTTTTCTTCTTTTTTTTCTTCTTCTCTCCTTTACTTCTAAGGAGCTTAATGGCTTACACTACCCAGACTCAGGGTCCGGCTTGAGGGATTGCGGAGATGTTACAAAATAAGTCAATGGCGTTATTGTGAAACAAAGTCTGTTTAATCCGTGTATGCTCAGTTCAGTTCAGTTCACTGACATGAAGAAAACAGACCAATGTGGTTTGTTTACGTTTGTATATTATATGCACATAATGGACTATCGGGCACTGATCGATTATGAAATTTTGCATTTGAACCAAAATGCCACTATGCTCATGTCACAAGTGTCATTTCAACGAGGGTGCTTGCGATGTATTAAATTCATGAAAAAATGACTCCACTTTGTCGGGGGGGGGGGGGGGCGGGTGGGGTGGGGGTAAATAGCCCTGAACCTCAATTCGAAGGATCTACAGTCTGACACTACATACACAAAGCAGAAGATGGTTGGGCAACTTCTTTCTTCACCGAACTTGTTATTGCTTTCAATGTTGCTTTTTTTAGCGACAGAGAGATAGATCTACTGGTTTGAACACAAATTGTTTCATCTGGAAATCTAGTGAAACAATTCAATCAGTGGCAGTTATTGTTTGCCCAAATATACTTCGAGTCTTTAAAAGCATTTTGTTCTATCTCTTTTGTTTTGTTTGTTTGTTTTGTTTGTTTGTTTTGTTTGTTTGTTTGTTTGTTGTGTTTTTTTCGAAACCGCACTTTACGGTAATTTTTGAACCGCGTACCACAAAATTTACTCTGCCTAAAAATTGCCGACGACTCCTTCGACCGAAACGGAACCGCCATGATCGTCTGAGGTCTCTTATTACGTCAATCTGCAAAAAGAAAACCTCCAATAAACATAAACAGAAAATGGCGACAAATTGGTACATGATCACCGAGCCATTCCACAAAATATTATCATACATCGTTATCGATTTTTCACCAGCACTGTCATTTATTACGACGGCATGACTGTACGTGTCAACGCCTTATAATCACTATTCCCTGCTCATTTAATTAGGAATGGGCTGAGCATGGATGGACCTTGTGAAGCTAAATCACCCGGAGACAAGGTTCAATCCCATGGCCGTTAAAAAAATTACTGGAATATTTATGCGCGGGCGCAGAAAAAATGGCCAATCTACATGTTGGAATCCTATTAATGTAATGGTCTGAGAGGCGATAGTTTTATCTGGCATTACTATACAAGAGCCGGTCTGCTGGTCGGATGGGGAGTCGTGTAGAAAAGTTCATTATCTTTAAATGACATTGATTGTTTTTGCTCAGAATTCTCTCAACAGCACATTATGCTCACTGTTTGTTTGTTTGTTTGTTTGGGTGTTGTTGTTTGTTTTGTTTTGTTTTTGGGGGGTGTTTGTTTGTTTATTGTTTGTTTGTTTGGGGTATTTTGGCGTTGTCCTGAGGTTCTTTCAATTTTATAGCGGTGGGGTTGGCAACAGTTTGGAGGGTTTTTTTTAAGAAAGAAATGGAATTTTTTGGTGTAGTTTTTGTTCACTGGTATAATTATGAAAGCAAGGGAGATTTAACCTATTCTTGCATTTAGGTTATAGGCTATAAATGTATTGCGGTCTTCCAATGTTAGAGTTTGCCAATGTGAGATTTTCCAAACGTATACATGTACTGAGGTTAGCCAATGTACACGGTGTTTTGAGGTTCGCCATTGTAAACATGTATTGTAGTTCCTAATGTACACAAGTGCTGAAGTTTGCCAATATATTACATGTATGGAGTTCTGCGGATAAGATTTGCAATAGAAGCTTTCCCGAAGTCGACAGAGACGTTGTTAGCTTTTGCTTTGGTGTATGTGTGTGTGCGCACAAGTGCTGTCTCTGTTGAATTTTCGTAGGCCCGAGACGCAGTGCCTATACTGTGCTGATTTGAAATCCAGGTCTGCCCCAAACCTACTTATACGCCTGATCATAGTATACAGCACACACACATACCTTGCATCTCTAGTACAGAGACAAGTCAGTATAAGAATAATCTTGATCTATGTTATCTACAAATCCACTTTTAACGTACGGACTTTATGCAATGTTGCCATAAGCCACGCAGGCTTCGCCTTTGCCCACATCCAGTCAACGACAATGGCCACAGATAAGTAATATGCCCTACAAGCCTTTGGTATCATAAGCTAAATGTATTCCAATGAGGTTTGTGGTATCCTAAGCTAAATGTATTCCAACGAGGCAACGTTGCTCCATGGTATTCCAAAATCAACATTTGATTCACGAGCCCCTAGGCGTATGCAATATACCCACACTGACTTGGCGCCATGGAGCATTTTGCCAAGTCCAGTGTGTATAGTGTATCCATACCAATACTTTCACACCAGTACATACTGACCCGGGTATGCGGCACCACTAAGTAGCCCGAGACCTAAATGTAGCCCGAGCCTAAATCTAGCCCCGCCCTTCAACCCAAACGTAGCGCTGACCTCGTCTATAATGCAGCCCAGGCCTAAATGTAGCCTCGAACCCTGTGCCTAATTAATATAGCCCCATATTTCCGTATGCAGCCCGGGCTAAACAGAGGTACAAGGATGGAGCTAAATATAGACCCCAGGCAACATTTTAGGTCTCGGGCTACACACCCGGGTCTGTTCTTATAACGCCCTTACAGCAATGTTGCCCTAGTGTATATACCCAAATCAGCTTCCGGGGTATAAAGTTAGCTGTAAAGGTTAGGGCATATATAGGCTAATGCAATGTCAGAGTCCATGTAGACATCGGTGTTATTCAATTGCCCGGCCCCTAACCCTATTACGACAGCCCGATTGGCCGAGGGTTGGTTTTATGGTAGCTATTATCGACCATATAGGCCTGTGCAATATTTAAAAAAATAGCTTTTATCAGTCATCGTTATGTACCGGTAGCCTATGCAGTTTATCTTGAGTGTGCACACTTCTTTTTACCGTAATTTATGACAGTATTGTATAATCAATTTTGCTATAGGCAACGTAGACCGATAACTTAAATCATATTTTGGAAATAGGGGAAGTGGCAATAATAAAAGTGAAGACAACCGAAAAATCAGCTGTGATGTCAGTGTGATGTGATTTGTTACACGATCTACTTGAGGGAAAATACACAGCTGAACTAAACAATGTGTTATTTGAAAAGCTCTTCTTCTTGTCCATGATTATGAGCAAGCGAACCCAGTTTTGCGTTTTGGCAGGAAGTGCGTGGCTTTGGCATGAGGCGTTGCAGACAGTACCGTATTCCAAAAAGAACCATGATGTTTTGTTTTACAATTCTATCAAAAGGGTCAAAATCGTCTACATCTATGTCAAGCTGTTGTAGTTTAAACTCAATCTGCATGTGCTTATAACATATTGTTATCGTGTGTTGTATTTTGCCCCAGCTCACCATGAGTATGGACACATGAATGTCTGCATGTTCGAACGTGCACTGATCCGCCTGCCCAGCAGCAGCAAGTTGTGCATACGCACAGCTGAAGGATTTTCAGAACACCGCCATTGCGATTTTAGACATCGGTGCAATGTTAAACATACGCCAGGCTCTCGGGGTATATATCGTCCCTTACGGCGGTATAATTGCTTGGAGTTCTCCACTCTCACACTACCCATAGACGGTGGAAATGGAAAATACATAATTAATGGCGCATAATAAAACGCGGGAAGTGAAGTGGTGGGGGGGGGGGTGATTGCGTACAATGAGCATTAGCTTGATAGATATCCGTTAAGACCTCCGTGCCGTGCGACTAATTTCATCAGAGAGGGTTGTAACCGATGGTTGGTTTTTTTTTTACTATATCAACCTAACACTATTGACAATTGCATTAAAATTGTTGTATTCTGTCAGTGAAGCGAGAGGGCACTTATTTAAAGAAATATGATACTGTCAAAATAAATTAAGGGGGGAAATTATGTATTTCACAAAGGAGGGGAAATGATTCTTCATATTCCCGATTGATAAATTGTTTGCCAATTAACTGCAGTCTTTCACGAGCTGAGCTAAAAATAATAAAAACATTAAAAAACAGGCTGGTGTAATTCAATAAAGCTAGGGTACAGAAGACCAAGAGTCCTTCATAATTTACTGTGGCGTTTACAGATGGTGCTCTGACTGCAGAGGCAGAGGAAAAGGTAGGGAGTTTTAAAAAATCTGTATAATATTCATGTATATACATTACAAATATTATTCAATAAATTTCCTTCTACATAAAATGAGTTTAGAAGAAGAAAAAAAAATGCGAAATCTGAAACTAGATTTGTTTCACTATGGCTTGAAGGCCCTTTCTGCAATGTCATTTGTTTTTAGTAGCAACAAGGAAGTGTTAAGTGTGTAGGCGTAGTTAGACCGCGTAGTTAAAAGGGGGGTATCCCAAAGGTCCTATCCCACCCACACGAACACATAATACAGCATTCTTGCTTGATATTATATGTTACACTGGCCGCCATCGCTGAGGCTACATAGTGGAAACGTGAACGCACCGCGCACAACTCTCAGCCAATGATAAGGTCGTTATTAACCTTAGTGAGGGCGCTGTTTGGGCTTGTGACGTCATATTCAAGGGTTCTAATGTTCCACATTAAATGCACACCAATCTATCCTTCTTCTTCATTGACATACACAAATCAATCTTCGCCCAAACCTCTTCATGTAATGAATTCATGAAAAGCTCTATTTCGTCCCATCAGTTGTTAAATCCCCGGTGTCACGTGACTCTCAAGAGTAGTACACGGCCCCAAATCACGCAGGGGAGATCCCGTAAGCCCGCCCAGAAAATAGCTTCCATTTACACAACCATCGCGGACATTTATAAACAAAGGTTTGGGTGAAGTTCACTTTAAATTTTGGCTTGTTTTGTTATGTTCTGTGTTCATAAGTTAGCATCAGACAGACTTTGTAATAGCATTAATTGAGACGTATTTTGCCTGAGGTGTGGGTTCTATACAAGAAGTGCTGATTCTTTTAATGCTGCTCACGTACGTACAATATTTTAAGCCATCTGTAAAGCAATGATTTGGAACAGTTTACTTGCTGAGGTCCAGAATGTATCTTCTATGGATGCACTAAAAACTTGTATTCTTTTCTCTTTTTATTTAATAATGTTTTACATTAGGCCTACAATGGTCTAAAGGAACGTAGTGTAAACAGCCCTTTAAGCTGATGATTTTGTAGCCCGTGTGAGGATGAAATAACAAATATTATTTTTTCAACAAATAAATAAACAAATATGTACATTACCTATAATATTAACACTTGGTAAAATCATGTTTTCGTTGTCTAGTTCTTACAAAAACAAAAACAAAAACAAACGTGGAACGTGGAAGGGATTTCCATCAACCTTGATTATATAAAACAAAATGATGCGTATTAACTTACCCCATAAAAGCTTTCTAAGAAACAGTGTTTGCTTCTAAATTACCGGTATTTTGTTAGGGAAAAAACCCGGAAGCTAAATGGGATAATCTTGGGATCAGTATCGGTACAATTGTATCTTGTTTTAGCTCATGACTAATGTTTGGCCATGCAATCATAATCATGCTTTTTTTATTGAAACCGAAATAACTTAGAATTAATACTTTTCCCAGCTCTTGCACACGACATTGCAACTACTCTTTTAAAAGAAATTTTACTCAAGCAATACACTGATTGAATCCAGATTTTGTGTTAACAATAGCTGCACGCGCCTTTAAAGGGTGGAATTTTGATTAGAAAATGTCTGGCTTTATAATGACTGCTTGTTGAATGAATAAAAACTACTTGCCAGATATTGGTAATGAATTCTTAAAACTGTTTGTTGTTGGGTTTTTTTTCCTTTTTACGCGAGAATGTCTTTTTTTCCCGATAATCCAAGGCTTGTTGGGATGAAAACAAAATCCTCGCAAATGTACTATTTTTGGAGCGCCTCTTGCAGAGGTTCTACAGCCCGTCAATGATTGAAAGGAATAGGTACTTTTAGACGTTCGTCAGGGATTTAAGACTCCATATCCTAACAGACTTTGTCATGATTCAGATGGAATTTGATGGTTGATTGTTCAATTTGGTCAACAATTTCTCGTGCTCGCTTTCTTAAATTCTGTATTTTTGATTTAAGGAATCTGAATACATCAGAACGTGAAGATTGGTTATTGACTGCTCCTCGATAACGAAAATAATGTCATACTATTGACCCAAGTCACATGACATCGTCAACCGATGATATTTCTTGCTTGGGCCATTTTGGGAGTGAGATTTCCATGTGTTATTACTGTTCTGTGCCAGGCGGTTAGTTTTACAAGCCTGCTTCTTAAAAATTTCGACACGGAAACAAAATTATGTATTTAATACTTAGATTGATAGGATTGATGGGAAGTTACCTAATGTGTTCGTATCAGTTTCCACAATGCAGGATAGTGCATTCGGATGAATACTTTACATTTAAATGTCTGGTCGACAAGAACCATAACATAAATCTTCATTCACTAGGGTCACATTACGTTAAACCAAGTATAAGGTGTCCTTGTCTTGTGCAGTTTTGTCTCAGGCTAATGCCTGATAACAGCTTATGCAAATTGTGTATATCACTATTTCGTGGCTCGAAATGTTTCCGGGTACAACATCAACGTATTTTTGTCTAGCACTTACCACTCACTGATTAACAATTCAAAACCTGTATAAATAAGAACAACGTGAATTGCCTTGTTCCGAAGGTCATCCTGTTTTGTCAGTGTTGGTACGCGTTGCATTGTAAATGTGTTCCGTGTAAATTCATGAAAATATAGGACACGCTTCACGTGTACATGCCACGAATAGAAACAGGAACTACCGAGGTTAGCTTTCAGGATGTGTAGGCCATATCAATGGTTGTAAAAAATAAAACAAAACATATACATATATACATATTCATGCAGACATATACATACTAGGGGATGGTGGAAACTGGATGGCAAATAACATCCCTTATCACTATCACTGTGATTCTCAGGCACTCACATCTCAGTCATAGCGAAAACATGGCGGGGGGGGGGGTTCGGAAGCCGGGTGAAGAGCTCAAAGTATAGGCCTATAATGCCAGATTGTTCGCAAATAAACGCACATTCTCTGCATGGTTCCCGGTATTTCTCACCGTTTCGCAGAGCACCCCCCCCCCAACACCACCCACCCACCCAATCCCCCGCCGGCCATGTTGCGAGCATTGGTAAAGACACGGCTAGGGAGGTTCGCTTGTTATTACAGGGAGCCTAATCAGTGCAGGTGTATCGCACACTAGGGGAAGAGGGAAACTAAGCGGGGGAGAGGGAAGAAGCACTATGTCCTCGGGCGGTGAATTTATTAAAAAATCGGGCACGGGGGCCCTTCGGCTTGAAACACGAAAAAGAACGGGGAAATGGACACACGTGAAGACAGAAAAAAAAAAACAGTCGGTCCAAAGGACAGAATTTTGGAAGACGACCACGAGGGCTTGGCAATGTATGCGTAAGTAATTAAAGGGCTTCTTCGATCATTTTGTCTTTAAATTGGATCCATCAATGCAATCTGGCCCTCCCGGTGAATTGGTTGATTACATGTACCCCAAGCTCTTTGTGTTAACAATATGGGTCGATACAACATCCATTTGTAGCTGCGACGACAGTAACCCACCCCCCCTAAAAAAAAAACCCAAAAAACACATACCCTCATTTTGTTTTACAAAAAGCATTTTATTGGCCTGCTAAAATATGAAAGACTATCTTTGCAAAATAAATTATCCTTCCGAGGCCGCGTTCACAGTTAAGTGCTGTAAAAATACTGAACGGGCTCACAGGTACAATATAATGGTGCTTCCCACAGACCGTCTTAATAATGCAGAATCCATGGTGCCGGATGTTCGTCGTTAAAGCCTTGCCTTTCAGATGACACCCCCCCCCCTCTTTTCAATGATAATGAACGGCCAAGGCTTGCCATATAGTCAAGGAAATCATGTTTTTAGCTAGATAAAGCCTAATGACGTCAGATATCAGGTTTCGCTACAGGGAATCACGGGGAAATAAAGCTGCAGGCAGCATGCCGGCAGGCTTTTTTTGGTGTTTTTTTTACCTTTTTTTTTCTTCTGCCTATTTCTGTATTGGAAAAAAAAACTAAGGTGTTATTTCGCGGGTTTGAACACACCTTTGTTGGTACTCGGGACTCGATCGAGTCAATACACTCTGCATCAACACGTTTGAAACTCTCCACAGACAGTGGTGTCAAATTTAACACCAAACCATAACGCGGTGTAATTCCAGAGTGTCCCGGGTGGAGATGTCATATCTTAAAATATCTCTTTTGATATCAATAGTGATAGAAATATCTCATGGGTGTGGCCCAGGCCGCCTGTCTTTGCTGCAGTTTTTGAATTAACATTTGTTATGGGCTTTACTATTGACGAAGAAGAAGAACAAATATCTTGCCAAGTGTCGAGTTTGATATTTTTAGTCAATCAGTTTTTGTATAGTAACTGATAACTGTAAAAGCAAAGTGAAATTCATATCAATTTTGCTACCTTTATCTGAAACGATTTTAAACATCATGTAATATTTCTTCAAATGCCGTTTGTCAAATTTTGTTGAAAATATTTTGCAATATAGGCCTAATCCATTCTTTATGTGTTGCATTGCTTTTAAAAATGTGTGTTCATTCATCAAAAAGATAATATCAACTGTTTCTTGTCTTTAAGCAAGGTATTTTCATGTGTATTCTTCATAGGGAAGAATTGTATCTGTTTTGTGTTGTTTTTCCCCCCAATGAAAATCACCTATAAGATCAAGAGTATATTCAAGGGGGTACTGTTCATCAGCAACCTTCGACCAATCGAAGGAATAATACATAATTGATTTTCTGAAAAGTGCATACTATTACTTTCCAACCATCTAGCTTTCCATGAACTATATTATATTAAAGAAAGTTGTCTTCACACAAGAGTGCCCGTAAATTTGTTTTAAAAAAAAATAAGCGTTGCCTTAAGTGGCAAGTCTGCACGTTCCAAACATAAAGCTCTGTAGTAGGCAATCATTTTCTGAACAAGGGGAGATTTACAATTGATTTTTCTCACCGAGTATTTGCACCAAGTTTGCGATGCATGGACTTTTGAGTATGGTGTTTATATTTCTCAAAATAGATTATTGCCAACGCCAGCTCTTTTTCTTGATCGTTATTTATAAGCAAAACAGCTCGCGGACAAACATTTTCAAAAAAGAAACCCACACAATTTATATGGGGGGAATACAATACAAGTATAAAGGTAATAACAGAAACATTACCACGTACCACACATTCTTCCAGATCTATTCTAATTATTATTGTTCACAGCGACTTTTATATTAAGCATAATTTACAAATTATGTTCATGTACATCATTCATGCCTCTATAATTACATGTATACCATTGGTTATACCACCTTATTGTGCCGTTTATTATGAAACCATGTTTTGTTTTTCTCTGGCGTTAATTTGTTTAAAATTTGCTCTTTTTGTTCCGACCTATACATTAATTCCTTCATTATTTCAATAAGGAACGAACAATATAATACTGTGCGAAATGAAAATTTGTTTCAAGGCTCCTTACATAATAATGTGGCATAAAATTTGGGGTTTCGTTTCACAGAATCAGTATATAGATATATAAATGTTACTGAAATCCGTGTGGTTTGTCTTCTTCGAGGTTGATACAGGGCACAAGATAAATGTAATTCTATATTTTTCAGGGGATTTTATAATTGATGATTTGACATTGTAAATCCCTCTCCAGTCGTCTACATGCGTCATTTGTGCATAAAGTGGTGAGGTTGTCCCCTCCAGAGACATGTCAGCGTCTCGTAGCAGTGTAACACTATTGGTAATACATCCGGTTTCATCATTCTTAAGAATCAAGATCAGCGTATCAACGTGAAATTGTGAGTTTTTTTAAAACCATGGTGCATTGTTGACTTTCTGAACAGCATTCACTTGCACCGTCTCAAAGTAGCTTTCCGATTAACTAACCAAATACCTTTCCAATGATTAATAGGCCTATGTTTCACTGTGCGTTTTCGATTCTTTCTATGGTTAGATTTCTTCAATAAAATAGCTTTGGATAACACATCGTTGGTTTTATGAAAGACTAAATTCAATCCCATATCCTCTGGTTTTCGTTCAGCACACCATAAGGCCGACCTGACAAAAAATCATCAACCTAGGCGGTCAAGGTTTACTGACGAGAGCAAAACAGATCTTGTGCGTGACCATCGGAATCGAAAATATGCAACTGTGATTTGTGGGATAATCAAAATGCTATTTCATTGACTTTGAAAGTATTTCAGATGAAATATTTTCTCGAGAAACTGATCACATAGATTTAATTATCATTGATTTAGTTATCAGCTCCAGAATTAAGAAATCATTTGCATGATGATTATGCTGAGTCCATAACTTGTGTGTTACTTCACTTAAAAATGTAACTACTTATTGAACAAGTGTGTGCATTTCGGTGATCTCCTTCATTAATTTCCCCCTACACACGTCATGGGAGTCGACAAGCTATAGCTACACCGCTTAATCACCTGTTTATGTATTTATAACAGTACATATATATGCGTGCAACTTTTTGATTGAGTGGAAATAAACTAATTGAATGACTGATGTAAAATATTACACCTTTAACAAAAGGCTCTCGAACTTACGGTTACTGCTTACTGCCGGTTAACTAATAACACGGCCCTGTTTCATAAAGCTGCTTAAGCATAAAATATAGTGCTTAGCAATTTTCTGCGAAGCAAAAGAAGCAGGACGCCAGTCACAAATGGTACAAGTGATGTGGTATTTGTGCTTGTAGCCTTGTTCTGGTAAGCAGAATGTTTGTTATGCTTAGTTACTAGTTGTAATTACAGCAGCTCTATGCAATTGGGCAAAGATCTTTACCAAGTGTTACAATAATGTTTTCCATGACTTGTTTACAGGTACCAAAACCAAGACCATAACTAAAGGCCAAGTCACAGCAGGCATTTTTACAGACAACCAGTTCCAGGCAATCTCTGACAAGGAAACTCATTCATATTTCAGTTTTCTCATTATTTTCCTGAGGATAGTGCTGCCAAAGTGTCCCTTAAGCATGTTGTGCAGTTGGTTGCCTCCAAGTTGCCTGAAAACAGTGCCCAGTCTGACATTGCCGGAAGGGACAATACACAATGACGTCGGTGCTTTCGAAATGTATGCATGGGTTTTTTTTATGGCCAGTTGTAGACGATGACCCACTTTTATAGTCAAACACAAACTGGTTTTTTTTCTCTCTCTTCTTACATTCAAACGGAGTTGGCTAGCATTGACATTGACATTATAGTAATCCCACGACCAAAGCATTAAAAACGGTCCTTTTCCATATAACAAACATAAATAGATAGCAATTGTGCTTTAATTTGTAGTTACCAAATGTGTACACAACCTTTAAATTATAGCAAAGACAACTTGCCATGTTGATTTTTTGTCACACTAATATGTTAACAGTCTACGTACAAATTCATTGCAGCAGTTAAAACAATCCACCAGAATTTATTTGAAACATTTACCCGCTTGTATGTACCACGTCACCTTTTTTACGAAAAGGGGTAACCTTTTGCAATCCAGGCAGGCAAAATACTTTCATGTTTATATTGGCAAATTCATATTTCGCGTCGTAATGCTTAAGAAAAGGTTTGTCTATAAATAGCTGCCTTACAAGTGTTGACCCTTATACCCTTCTTATTAAAATTTGATAAACAATCGTACGCTGCAATCTCTATATAATGTATAAGGTTCCAAGTGATCTTCTACTGAACGGTGTACAATTTGAGAATGCAGGAACTCCGTTTTCTGTGACTATTTTGTAAACATGTGCTCAAAACTTTGTAAATTCCAAAAAATTAACACTGTCATTGCTAAACACTCTGATAGAGCCCTCCACCGTGCCAATCAATTCAACCATACCAGCTGCATGTGTAGTCGTGGGGACCCTAAACCCAAAAAATAGTGTTTTCCTTAAAATGACTGATATGAGGTAGGATCATCGTTTGGTTTTGTCAACAAATTGCTGATCAATTTATAGACAAAATTATCAAGGATGATACAATAAAATTCACATGGGAAAGTTCCAGTAATTGAACACAGTGTCTACTTGTTGAGACAGCAGCAAAAAGATATCACAGTATTTTTCATCAAGAACGTCGAATCATCCACGAGGTGACAGCGGGCACCAACCGCATATGTGGCCGTATTGGGCCATTCAAATGGACACCATGGACATTTATAAAGGTCGCCTGAAGGCATTCTTAGGAGCTTCAACTTTCTAGACATACTTGTATTAATTTCCACTCAACGGGGCCACGTCAGACAAAATAATTTCGCTGGATTTTTTTCTACCGTGATACCACCTTCATAACAAGGATAAAAATTCAACAATTTTTTATTTTATTTTTTTTTTTTTTTGGGGGGGTCATTACCAAAGTATGATTCTACCTTTTCAAAGTATGAGGAAACAAAATGTAATAACGAGGTGCCAACGCTTTTAAACCGCACGCGCACACATAGTTAGTTTTTGACAATTACTTCTCAATAAAATCCTGATTATCATTATTAGTACGAATTACGTCTCTCAGGTGCACCTCAAAGTTAATTAATTTATGCAATATAAGGAAGAAGCCACAGTTAATGAGCTTTCCTCCTGAATATTTCACGAGCTGCATACCCACTCATGAGCAGTGTTGCATCGTTGGTCTTAGTTTTGAGCTGTAGGTATGGCTATCTTTGTTTTCGTGTACACGCATCCGCGGAAGTATTTACACATAGCCATGGTGGTGGTACGGAAACGTACACCTTTGGTAAACTATAACCAGTGATAATATTTGTTTAAATGTCATTTAGATGTTTTAGTTTGATCTTTTGGAGGACATGGTGTTTACAGGCCTGATACTTTGTCCATGTAAAGCAGAGCTGCACCCAACATTTGCAACTTGCAATCAGGGAGATTTTGTATACAACAATCAGGGAGATGTTTAGAATTACATTCAACATAATCGGGAAACAGTTTTCATAATCAAAGAGATTTTCAGTTTGTTTTCATCAGAACATGGAACGATTGGTTTTCAGGACACATTCTGAAGAATCAGGAAGAGTGTTTGGGGGGTTTTTTTTTGGGGGGGGGTTTGGGGGGGGTAGTAAAGGGCACTTCTATGAGGCAATTTTTACATTTTTCCTGGAACAGGCGATTGCCTTCGGTGCTTTGCAGTATCAGGCCCGACTGTTTACAGAGCAATCTATGAACAGTTGAACCATTTCCTCGTTCCGGTTTTGATAAGAAAAAACAACGGCAAGCACATGCCTTCATAAAAAAGGCCCCTGTAAAACATTTCGAACCAACGATATATTGCGTATACAGACACACTCCAATTCGAAGTTTCTCGAAATTTGGCACGTTATTCATTGCCAAAAGGTCCAGGATGCAATCACTGTTTTCAACTCATGTATGAAACAAAAAACAAAAACAATATTTTTCCGCAATTAAAGGTGTTATTAAGGATTGATATAAAAAACACAACTGTTTATATTCAGTCTGAAAGCTTACCAATTATGAAGTTCATACTAGAACAATTTTTTTTCTGAAATGAGGCCAATAGGCCTATTCGAGAAAACTGTATCTGAAAACCTTAAAAACGCAAAAGCTGATGTCGGTTGTTACAACCAAAATTTAGGACAATGTGTTTACATTCTGAAAAATTGTGCATGGTTTTTCAGTACATTCTCCTGACTAACACAACAGATCAAGTCCAAATTTTCACAGATTTGTTATTTCATGGGTTGATCACACAGAACATGAAAACTGTCTGCGACTGTTTTGTCAGCTCTACCAATCCTGTATAATACCTTTATGTCTACAGCGATAGATTACTCTGGGGAACAACATGCATAACCATTACAAACTTTGCTCTCTTGTACACATCAATGTGATTTCACTCCAAAGAAGAATTAACAGATTGTTAACACCCACACTGGTAAGAATTAGTACACTCTAGCTTGTTCCAACGCTCATTACTTTGTTCGGAATGAAAGTGTGTGTTGAAAGTTTGTGAGTAAAACCGAAAACAGAGTAAAACCGAAAACTGATACAATTTTCCATTAACAGCGACTTAACAGCCAAACTCGACTCATGAGGACAGTAAGCAGATCATCAGGTATCGACCGACAATCTCACCCGGTCAGGTGGCAGTAATATAGCCGAGGTGGAACGCCATACATAATTTGAGTGTGCAAGAATCACAACTTCGGGCTCACTTATGTGTGAGTGTTTTAGGTGTCGTACATTGGACTGGTCAAGTTACTGATTTTTTGTTGTGAAGTTTCTCTTATTCACGCTATGCCAACAGCAATAATTCGGTGTAATTTAAAAAGGTGTCAGTTGATTTGAAGATGGCACCCTGATTATGAACAATGCCTACGTGATATTCCGTGAATTCATAAAACTTTGGAAATTGTTTTCCTTGTTCACTTTCATTGTTTTGTGTTCCAAATCACGAGCTACGTGAGCTTCCATCCGTAAACTACCACTGCAGTTTCATATACACATTTTGTATAATATTAAACATCAATATGAAATTGAATCTGAAACCTACGTCTATTTTTTTCAATTATCAGTTTGCACAGTGCACATATATTTTACACTTGGGCTGGCACAACTGAAAATAATTTGGTAGGTTGCCCATCTTCAGAGTCACTTTTGACTGATAGGTCGCCACCAAATACAGGTAGCTCAATCACAGTGAGCGGAAATAGG
Source organism: Pisaster brevispinus (assembly GCA_023634235.1). Taxonomy (NCBI): domain Eukaryota; kingdom Metazoa; phylum Echinodermata; class Asteroidea; order Forcipulatida; family Asteriidae; genus Pisaster; species Pisaster brevispinus. The sequence continues at coordinate 14,918,294 of JAMKCF010000005.1, read as the reverse complement.
ACACAACTCAGATAAGGTTCAATGGAAGTGAAGTATAGGTGGAGGTGAAAATACCTAAGATATCCGCACACAGTAAATAAAATACAGAGTAAACTTCACATGTACAATTATTCACATTTCGCATTTTTGCTTTTGATCACTGTCTCGTGTTTGTCCATCAATTTCAGTTGGATTTGCCATAACTGCACAACATATTATAGTAGAGCGATTCTATATCATCAAAACTAAAAAGTGTACGTCACAATATTATTTATCACAATTTTTTACATTATAGAGTTGACTCGGTTGATTATGATTATTATTCCATCGATGAAGGCTATTTCCTCGTGCAACGTAGACTGTGTGATAACCAGAATGGTGAACTGAACGATGCCGGACCTTGGGCGGATTCTGGGCGCCATCTTGTGCCGGGGTAGACATAAAGGTGACGAACATGAAACTGACTCTTATTCAAGAGTTTTTTACGCCCCGTATTGGGGGGATTCTGGGCACCACACTTACTGGGGTAAGTCAAGAATGGGTAGCTGACTTTAAATGCAGCCAGGTGATGGGATTCTATGGAACCACGCCTTCATAAAGGTTGCTAAAGGTTATCGTGTGAAAGTGCCGGCCTATGATGAAGCCGGCTGTGCCACATGTTCTATCTCTGACGAACAGAGCGAACAACTTCTTTGGAGAGCCAGTCTGGCAAGCAGTGGTCGGCCGTGGACACGGTTGGATGCTGATAGACGCGATCACACAGACCAGGTAAAAGCGCCGCTGTGGCACCCTCAAACTATCTCATCATCGACCCAGGAAGAGCCCTTTATTAAAACGCATCATGCAAGGCTTCTCGATTTCGGTGGTTCCCGGCTTGATTAAAAAAAATTTAGTCGTCGACTCCGTTGAGCATTTTCACTTCGGCTCTATTCCCGCGTGAAACAACGTCAGGTTAAGGTCTCCTGTGTAGATGGCGAGCACGAACATGGCCGTGGAGGTGCGTGCTTACCTGACAGTGATTCTATTAAAAACCTGTCAAGCAAAGTCGCTCAGGAAGAGGGAAGACAATTTATAGTTACCCCACCCCCCTTCCTTTCAATCCCCACAGGCACTGCCAGCCGGTTCGCACTGATGAAATGTCGATATTCTTTTTTTTCCATTCGGTGGCAATAATTCCAGATATTTCTTTTACTGCGATCCACAAATTGTTACCGCTTCGAAGCGAACCGAGTGTCTAACACGATCAATAAAGCACAGGTGAGTCCGATCACGGGTACAGGTGCAAGAGGGAATCACGGTGTCCTAAAACGTTTTCCCAGAGGAGAACACTCATTATAATAATATGTGCATAATTGTTTGGAATGGTATTAGTAATAATACAGGTATCATACCACAATCTATAGACGCTGGAACACGAACTCGTTATAATGGTTCCACTTACTCTCGTCACTCTCGGGCGGACCGGAGCTCGTACCTGATGCACAACAACTGATGAACTTGAAGCCGTGGGTGGCCAGCAGATCAAAAGCCTGTTCCAGATACACGTGTTTTAGATAGAACCGGGCGCTGTAGCGTGAACTCATGCCGCGGTCCGGGTCGCGGGTCTCGTTCAAAGAGTCCCCGAACACTTCCCTGGCGAGTGCCACGCGGCCACACACCAGAATTCTCTGGATCTTCCGGAATTTCACATCAGCTAGTCCGTCTCGGCCGAAGGCGAACGTCCCGCGGTAACCTATGGTCAGGAACCCGGGCGAATTCGACCGGCCCTCCACGCTGACTGAGTTGCTTCCCACATTATCGGCCGTGCTGTCGGCCTGGGCTGCGTCTGATAACGCGTTGGCGAGGCGTGAGAGCCGGTAATATTCAGCCTCCTGCTGCAGTCTCCCGCGCTCCGGGAAGTTCTCTGGTAGCACCAGTTTCTGATTGCGCAGGTAGTCTAGTATGTAACGAAATAGTGTGCCGTCCCGGTCTATGAAGTACCGGCCCCGTGAATCTCTCTGCAGTGGCCCCCGAGCCCGACCCGTGAACATGTGGGTTAACAGGGAGTCACTCTGCTGGGTTAAGGTGGACAGGGCCGTTGTGTACAGCTGCCCGCCAACGTTCAACTCCACCACGGCGGGAAATTCAGCATCGGACGACATGTTGCTACGGCACGATGCAATCTTCTGTAATAAATGGAACGTCACCGAGACAGCAAGTAGCTTACAACGCGATATATACCATCGCCTGCGTCCCTAGTCCAACTCCAACGATAGCCACTACGTGTGTGTCAGTGTGTGCTTGTATGCGCTGTGCACTGCAATGCATGGTCGTTTGGACTAGTCACGGTCACATCCAACGCGCATGAGACTCCCTAGCTTGATAAAAATTACACCGCATGGGAAATTAAACAAAGATGCCGGTTGGCCAACTGGCATAATAATCAGTGACGCTGGCCGTGGATGGGTATTTCCTTATGATATGCGCTGGCTGAGATCACCCACGACAGAAAATGATAACCAAAGAAGCAACTTTGCTAGCGCCCGGCTGTAAATACTTTGACGGTTGCCGTATTGCACGCAACATGGAAGTAATGACCACCTTGCATTTGGTGTGCTGCGAAGTCGTAAATGATAATGAGTCCCCCAATGCCATGCGCCGTTAATTTTCCCATTGACTCACTGCCCGTTATTATAATTAGTATTGACATATTAGTTTGGAGCGGAAATTGCCTTCCTTTGAATTCCAATGCATTGCGATATACCATTACTGGGAAAACTCCTTTCTCAGTGTGGAGAATGATTCGGTCCCTTGAATCGTTTTGCATAGTGTACTAATCGTGTTATTAAATTAAGGCATATATATACATGGGTTGTCTACCTGTGTTTATTTCAAAAGGACATCCATTCATCCATTAAGGGTAGGGCCTATACAATCGTTCCAAACCGCCAGATTTCAATAACAAGTGACGGTATGTGTAAGTGATGGGTTTTTTCTTTTTAAATATTGACATAGCGTACTTATTCTGATACTAGTTTATATTCATTTTATTCCAGACCTCTTTATTTCAAGAACGTTACGTGTCATAAAAGAATACCAAGGGTCTGGTGCGAGTGCGTTTGCTCTGATTATTCGAATCTCAGAAGACACCAAGTTACCCTTTTACCTTAAACGACACTATAACCTGTGGTAAAATTATTTTAAAAGGGCGCCCGCGTTTTCAAGCAAACATCGCATTGCACATGCGTTAACACTGTTTATACATTGGCAAGAATCTATTGCTTGTCAAGGAGACGAAACAATTATTTTATCTAAAGAACTGTTTTTCAAAACAACAGCATTTCGGTGGCTGGTAATGTCTTTAGGTCACTGGTACGACAAGTAGCCCCACTTAAGAAACAATAATACATATATATGCATGTATAACCAAATGTACTAAATAGACAACATCATCGCACTTTGCTGATAATCTTCAATATCATTAAAATACCCAATCAATTGCCGTATTGTTTGGGCATTTAACCTGTGCACCGATCCTGATATTAAACATTGACGTTGACAACAACAACAAAAAGCTTTTACTTTACTCCGACTCGTGGTTTGTTTGTTTGTGTTTTTTTTTTATTTTTATCAAACTGATTACTTGAAATCCAAGACAACAGCATCACACTTTGCTGATAATCCCCAACATTGTTAAAACACTCAAACAATTATATTTTGCATATTTTACCTGTGTACTGATCCTGATATTGACAAGAACAACAAATATTGGTTTTTTTTTCTTTTTTTCTTCTTCTTCTTGTTTTATTCTTCTTCTTTCTGACAAAACCAACATATTCCGGATTCCAAAACAGAGACACTCGATATAAAATAAAAGGATAACATTTCGCCATCGTGATTCCCTTCCTTATTCGCATCAAAACATATATTGGAGATATCGTATGATCATAATGTTTCTCTACAAAAAGAAAAAACAAACCATGAATGCGCCATGAATGTGACATAAATGTGAGCCCCACATAATGTGTTCTCCATCTTGTATGGAAGTTAAAACAAACACGGCCCTGCGAAACGCACGGAGCACTTAACCTTTCCAATGGCAGTAAAGGAAAGAAAATGAAAGATGTATAGCGTATGAAACGTTAATGCGTTGGGACGTCTTAAGTACGCTCGATGGAGACCCCAAATAATAATCAAACTAAATCAGGGGAAAACACACACACAACCAATAAATAAAGATATGAGAAATAAATCCCATTTATAGGGGAGGCTGTTTTTCTCAAGAAACAATCATATCAGAGGACTCAATAATATTTTATTTATAAAAAACATTTGAATGAAATTGATTTGATATAAGGAGGTTGACATCATAGGTTTTTTTTTTTTTGGTTTTTTTTAACAGTTATTTCCGCCACAATTTTTGATTTAGAAGAGGATTAAAATAAACTTACTTCAGTTTTATGACAAAGTTTATGCGAGCTGGACCCAAAAGTAAGGTTTTCTTTAAGTTCAATTTGCGGTATTTTTTAATGATACAGAGCATAACATTTTTCAAACTGAAATGAAATTGCGTTATCACATCTGAAAACCTAAATGCAACATGTTAAAACAAAATACAAGTATTAAACCACAAATGAAACTGAACATTAATCCGGAGGTCGCAGGTTCAAGTCCCACTCTTGTTAAGTTTTCTTTGTTCAACCCAAAAGATTGAACAATAAATACATTTTTCTATTTGCTTTGCATACTTTATTTGTTTTTTGGGGGGATAGTGCCACGTTGGTTTTATTTTTAAAACTCTATAGCTAATCTCTACAGAAACGGTTGCATTTAGCGGGCTGTTTTTATACAGTATTCGAATTTATTTACATACATTTTATTTAGCTAAGTTGCAATATTAAAGGGGCACACTGCCGTCGAATCGGGCACTTTGGGCTACAAAAAGCACACGTTGATATTCATATGGTTGGGAGAAACATGATATACTGATTCAAATTAATATCCCTTGAAATTACATGGTTTTGTGTAATTTGCGCAATTCAGTAGAATTTAAAAAAAACAAAACCGGAGTGTATTTTCCGCTGTTTGTGTTTCCAGAGGCAAATTTATTGGGTTTTTTTAACCACTACTCACTAATTACAACACACTGTAGGGGTTTTAGAGCACGAACATTTTTTTCAAAAGGATGTTATGGAGTTATTTCAAACATGAACATTTGGAGAGATTTGAACGCTAGGCCTATGTGTCCCTTTAAATGAACTTGCCATATTCACAACTTATGGATATGAGATGGATTTGTTTTTCTTCAATTTATTTTGTCAGGCGTGCACAATTATTTATGCAATACATCAAGCACCGACGCGAGGCATGAGTTACCGATAGAAGACCAAGCCTTGTCGTGTCCCCCGTATGCATTGACTACCATGACTACACTGATTCGAACAGGCGTCATACTATTTTGTTTAACAAACAGTCTCATTTTAGTAACGTGTATTTTAATAAAAAAAATAATAAGAAATCATATAGGCCTTTTCGAAAACACGGCTTCGGTTTGAACTATGGCTTAGGCTACGCCCACCTGTTTTGAAGCCCCATAACCGAGAGCACATCTTTTCCAAAATTACTGTCTGAGCCTAAGCCCAAGCCAAAGCCAATTGCCGTGGTTTCGAAAAGGGCTCACAGAAACCTCGTGATAACGGTTTGTATTCGTACATACGGGTAGAAGACTCATTCAAGCTCATGAAAGACGAAGAAAATGGCTGCTGAAGGCCTAGGCCGAGATGCCAGACAAAATACACAACTGTATAATAACTCACGGCTGAAATATAATCCGTCGATTCATTATGGCGAAGGGGCTGAATTATAAATGTATTGATACTGCGGTTTATTTTTTATGATGCTGTGTGAGTCCCCGCACTATCATAAACTGTCACAGTATATATATTTATTATGACAACTGTGATCAAATTTTATTTCTTGTTCATTTGTTGCTAGGATTCAATATTGTATTTTGGTTGGAACTCTGTTTTGGGGTTGTTGTTGTTGTTTTTTTTAATGATTCGTAACTATACCTCCGCTTGAATGCATTATAATATTATCAGGAACCGTTTATTTGGGCGATTTTTTAAAAAGTCCTTTCAATTGAGGGTTTTTCGGAATCTTTTCGGGTTCTGGGTTCTTTTTATTTCTACTTTGCTTGTTGAAGGGTGTTTTGCATCTACATGTAACAGGTAATTGGTTTTTAGTGTTTTACACTTGTGTAATTTTTAAAGGAGAGGGTGTAAATCCAGTTTAATATTGTATTTTATTATATATATTTCATTTTTGACAGGGGTCTGCTCGTACACATTATTCGATAACAGTTTTTTTTTTACTTTTGTATTTACTAGACAGACCCTGTTCAACTATTATTTATTTTATGTCTAAAGTTTTAAATAAAAATAAATAGATAAATAAATAAAACAAAATAAACAAATTGTAACGCGTAAAATAAATTGTTAGCGAACCTGGGTCTTTTGTATCCCTTTGTTGGCTGGTTTGACTTACCATGCAGTGGTCAGTATTAAATTATAAGACCTTTATAAATGTGTTTGTTGTCATTATTAGGCGAGGTTTGTATGGTGTCTCCATAAAGAGTATTTTCAACATTATGAACATTATTCTGTTTTAATGGTAAGGCCATAGGTTGGCTTTTGTCAACGTATTGCTAGGCAATATTTTAAAGACAGATACAATAAAAGTCACTTTTTGTGAAAGTTTTAGCTAAATACAGTGTCTATACTTGCTAAGAAAACAGCAAAAACGAACCTCTGTCCGCTGCATTCGCGAACAGACACCAACACTCTGAAAATCTGAAAACGACTCATAGGCCCTATATGAATCGTTTCTCAGATTCAGATGTTTTGGGTGAAAATTGTCCAAACCATGTTACTTCGAAGGGAACCCTTTTCTCAAAATAGTTTATACTAACAACAGCAGAGTGCGTCTCACCAAGTAAGTTTTTATGGTAATGATTCTTTTTATTATTTACCAACCTATGACCCTACAGAGTATATTATACATATTTTATTAGATGATTTATTAGTCAAACATATCCTTTCATAAGTTTCTGAGACGCGCCTTAGAGCTTGTTTTCATAAATTTGCCACTATATAAATATTGTACGAGTAAGATTAACATTAGTAATTTATTGTTCCTTAAATCCTTTTATCATTCCTTCTATCACACTGCCCAAAACATAGCCGTCTTATTTTACATGTAATGGCGATGATTGAAATATTAGGATACCCCCATAAGGTTTTCTAAACCAGACCGTGGACATTCATTTGTTTATATCAAGGCACATTTACTGAGATCAAAAGGGGATCTTGGTAAATTGACACACTCCCATGAGTGGGTTTGGCCTTTGGTCAGCAGTCAGTCCATGTTAATTAGAGTGTGTGTGAAATAAAGTGGATGTGATTATAGAGCCGGCAGAAGAAACTGCCATTTTTGTTGGAGGGACCGATGACCCAGCAGCGGATATCCGGACGCTGTCTCACTCAATCATAGACGATGGGACTGTAGCTTATACGGTTCATAACTTCATTATCATTCAGAGGAAAAATATCAGTGACGTAACCCCCGCCCCCCCCCCAAGTAGGATGGGGGGAAAGTCCCACATGAATTGTTTGATACATGAAATAGCGCCCCCATCCCCAAGAAAAACAAATTATCTCTTTGCCCACGCTTGATTACCCCCTAAAACAAATGAAAGTGTCTAGTTTTACGAGACTACCAACAGCGAAGAAGCAATAAGGTGATGGGGTTTTTGTTTGTTTGTTTGTTTGTTTTCTTTGTTTTCTTTGTTTGTTTTTAATAGGAGTATTTTTATTTTTTACTGTCTAATTTATTCATTGATTTTTGTTGAATGCCCCTCAGCAGAATAATCAGTTATCGTTTACTGACACATATGCGACAATATAAACACGAGAACTCTGCAATGGAAACATAAATCTATACATTTGCAGTGGAAAACATCTAATAATGTGTGTCTACCAAAACGGGGTAAGCATGTATATTGTATGGTTTTCATGAGACCCCGGAATTACAACTTGTTTATTTACGAGATATCACTTATGAGGATTACTTAGAATTCCCCCAAGGTACCCCTTACAGCAAATCTAATTGCTGGCCTCACTCTTTCCACGAAAATACAAGTTATCTGTTGTAACCTAAACAGGATATTTTTTACAGGGTTGATCGCTATCGTTGCACTGTTTCCTGAAAGAAATACTGTCCAGAAAGGTTGATCTACTTACTAGAGGAGTACAGCGGTAAGCTGTTGGGGGAATTGTAATTCTATTTCCTGATCACAATGGTGAAAGTTACCATGAAATTACAATGATTGACTTTCCTTGATAAAGTTACCATATTTTAGTACAACCACGCTTTAAATGAGCCGTGTCCAGAGAACGGAAAGCTTCGTTCGAGAGTAATTGCAAATGATACCAAATCCAAATTAACCTTGACTTTGCAAATTATTTATAAAGAAACATTCAAAGCAGGCCTGATATTTTAATTAAAGGCACTGTACTTTTTCCTCTGTGAGGACAGCGTATTCTGCTGGGGCAATCCAAAGGGCCACAGGGAGGCGGCGAATTGAATCCGTGACAGGTACTGTCTGTGTGAGAGTCTACCTGTTGACATTGTGTAGTTTTTTTTTTTTGTATGTTTGTCTGTTTGTTTGTTTTTGGGTTTTGTTTTTTTTGTGTGGTGTTTTTTTTAGAGTCATCCAGGTGGTTTGACAGACCGAGGACGACCTCGATTCAACTTTGTGTACAAAATCAATGGGGACGTCCGCTAAAAACTAAGTCCAAACAACATGAGAACAACGAAAGTTCTCGAATAAACCAGTTCGGGAAACATGAAATTGTTACGTGTGTTTTTTGTGTTCACCATTCAAAAAGTCCTTCAATACCAAAATTGCGCCCTCTGTCGATAGTTTCCATACCACTTGTCTGTGAATCGGGCAATACACAACCAACATGACGTCTTGGACAAATACTACAGCCGGTGTCATAGCGAAATCTGTCCCCCATATGGAAAGTTTGATTCAAAAGAGGGTGCCTATCAGAAGAAGTTGTACACAGTCCCCCGTATGGGGGACAGAATCTCCAGGGGGACAGAATCTCCTGTCACACCGGCCTCTTGTTCAACAATGCTGCAATCAACCTTTTACAGGGAGACTATGTTAACTTCTTTCAAACTCCTCCGGACTTGTCTCTCAATCTCTATATATATTTGTTTTGATATAAATTCTCAGCCATTGTCCTTACACAAAGATCCACTTTTTCAAAAGCCAGGCAATTTCTTTTCTCAATCCATCTTCCTGTTTTGTCCCTTTGTCCCTCTGTTTGAAATTAATGTTGACAACTATAGGCAAATCCTTACCAACAAAAGTGTTGGTGAACAGCCACCACAATGCAAACCACCTCCCCTTTACAACCGCCAATACGTCATTGAATTGCAGCATGCACGATGACATTCATATACTTTTCTCTTTGCTCATTCACGTACGACTGCAACACGCACTTGATTAATTCAGTCCTGGAAACAAAATACTTAACTGCACTCGATGATAAGTTTTTTGTCATTGAAATTATAAGCTATGGTAAACCAAAGTTCATTATATTGTCAAATGATACAATAAAAAAACATACCATATTGTTATGATTCATATTGATGAAGTCCCAGACTTCATCGAAGGGATGAGAGTTTCCGGTTCTTGACTCCTGAAGGGGAGTATTTTAAGCATTTCCATGGATGTAAGAGCTTTACGAATTGATTTTTTTTTTGTGAATGATGGTGCAATGGCTTAAGTGAGATGTTTTTGTAAAATAAAAGAAGGGCCAGTGATACGTCTGTTGAAAAGCACGCAGATTAAAGGCTGGAAACAGTGGACAAAGTAATGAGTCTTTTCACTTAAGGGTAAAAGGCATATCGAAGATGTAACCTGTAAATACTGTGCCCTGAGTGATTTGTTTCTCTACCATTATTGGTTATGTATTGTAATTCAGAGGAATATAAATATTATAACAACGGATTTGTGTGGTGTATATGGAAAGCCTAAAATCGCTCTACGGAAAATACATATATAAACAATTAACACGGAAACTACAAGCAAAATAATAGCAATATATTGCTAATAAAAGTCTAAACGTATTGCAACACGTAGAATAAAAAACTTCAAATACAAATTACAAGTGTCCAACTAAAATTACAATATTGAAAGTAAAGAAGAGTTTCCTATCACATTCACCCTCAGCCAAGATTCTCAGCATCTCCGCATAAAATATCAGTGGATGTTTGAGACGAACACAGCGATTATACTGCTTATTATACTGGTCTTCTGTGATCCTTAAATACTTCTAGATTCTCAAACAGTTTTCTAGAATAGTATGTTGGTTTGAATCATATACCGATGTGTGATAGCACTGTGCATGCTCAGTGGTTTGCCGAGTCCTCCGGGAAAGAAGTCCACAGGCACTCTACTCGGGTGGGGTTCGAAACCACGATCCCCGCCATTCTAGAGAAGATGTCTTACCACTATAGACCGACTGGTCCGGTTTTCCAGATTTGAAACTTCACGCATTGCTCATATCAAAATGTTGAATTTTTGAACAAATGTGACAGAGATAATACAATGGATGAAGCAACTTCTCATGGTCGCATTTACGCAGAAAACCAACGACAACAAGGATATCCTGCCACCACTTGGCCTTTTTTTGCAACCATTTCAAACAAGGTAAAAATATTTTCCAATCAACGGGCGTTAACCTTCAACAGGTTCCTGCGGAATTTCCATGTAGTACACTACATACTGTAACCCGTGTAGGCCTTGAGATTCCTCTTTGTATAGATAAAAGATAATAGATCTGTGGGGAAAACCCCAACAGGGAAAAAAACAACGCAATCGGGCAGGGACTGAAGAACACGCAAGGTTCTGGTCCGGGATTCACAGAGGTGAAATCCCAGGGGAAAAGCACCAGTCACCGATCCAACCTGAATGCCCCTCACTTTGCTTTGAATGAAATTACTGAAAAGCAGTTCCCAAACTAGAATTTGTAATTCTAACATAATGTAAACTGTAGGGAGTGAGGTATCATACACCCCGTAAAACGTACGGTACACTCTAAATACTGCCGGGTCAGAATTAACCCCGATCCCTGGTCAAATGTGACCCGGGATGTTTTTAGCCTAAAAGGAGAATTCGCTAAGTTTTCTGGATTTGGTGGGGGTAAAGACAGATTGTGTGGTTTGGCAGTCTTGGGTGAAATTACTTCATTATACTTAACTACCAATAGCTAGGCCTTTGGGCTTTGGTTGTTTAAGTATACTTTGATTATAACTGAACTGACTGAGTTCTGGGTTTAATACAACTCGGTGCCTTTATATATCTTCCAATTGTAATAGTTTGGGAAAGTTGGCATAAACTGTTTGAATAGCTGTCTCCAATGGAAGCACAGCATGGCTCAAAACACAAAGATGACGGTATCCCACATAAGTCTAATAGCAATGGAGGTACCTCCATTGGCTGACGTACCACAACTCGTTCTACCGGTAATGGTTTATATACGACGTGGAGTTTTGTGCTCAGTCTCGTGTAGAAAATACGTATACAGTTGATTACTTAAAAACCAGAGAAATGTTGTGAATTCTTGGAATGTATATTCGGTTTGCGGAATATTACCAGGTAAGCAGTTAAGTCGCTTTTGAAGGTCCCCTGGTTTCGTTACCAGCGTAATAATAACAATACATGTACATCTTTTATATGACTCACGAATTTGACAGCAAGGCAAATCATCTTGCCCATTTGATCCAAACCAAACATGAACACAAATTCATGTGAATAGATTGTAGATGCGAAATAACATCAAGACAGCTTGTTAAAACCAACACCGGAGACAAAAACACATTTACAAACCCTCTATTCAATATTAGCATAAACCTTTCTAAACATGGTAAGCCCTGCATTCAATACGGCAATATTGTTATTATTTCAGTTTCGTGCACACCAACTGAATTTTACGATCAATGTGTATGTGCACATGTCAAATTCAAATGAAACACTCAATCAATTTGTTTGCGTAGCTACAATACCTCAAGGGGGTATACAGACAAATCCCACGTCTACATCTGTTTTAGGCACCACTTCTTTCAAGACGAGATTTCTTTAAATTGTTGTGTGTATCCAAGGGAGGGGAGAGGGTAGTTTCTCGCACAAAGAGAGCAACAAATGATAGACTAAGTAATGGGGTTTTATTTCAGCTGTGTGATCAAATCATTCTTTTTTTCAAAGAAAACATCTCAAATTTGCGTTTGGTGTGAATTAGGTTCGCCCAGCCTCGAAAACAACGAATGTGAATTGGTTAACGTGGGATATCCCCGGGAGAGGGGTGGGGGGGTGGTCACCCCAGTTATAACCTTTCCCTCACCCTATTTCTCTTCACGGGTTTCTGCAATTTGAACCTCGGGATACAGGTTAAGTCATATTTTGAGCAATAATTTTCCAAGGTTCGGTTAAACAGAAAGAATGACAGCAACTAAAACTTTCACAACCTTATTGACCGACACTAAGTTCGGGTAGAACTTTCGTTAAAATATTTGATCAACTAATTATTCGATCCTTAAAACGAGCGAACCGGTGTCGTTTAATGACGTACAAACTGTCCGTAGGCCTCCTGTTTGTTTATGTCGAAAACGGTTTAATCATTCACACAATCAAAAATATCGCAGGACTAATTTTCTCGTCCATAAAATTGTCCACAATGAGTGATTGTGAATCATTATCGTAATTGCTTCAAGGGGAAATGAGTTTTTCATTATTATCATAACCAACGGGTTTTGACACTTTGTCATTTCGAGAGTGCACGGATCACTTCTCCCACCGTTTGACAAACATCTTAAAACGTTTAAAGGTAAAGGATAAGATTTTTCATTATTCTGTTAGAAAGGTTTCAAGTGGTCAAGTGGTTTTTAGAAGTTCACCGATTATAACGTTGTGTACTGGTCCTAATCTTTCAGAGAAACAATACATTTTCATAAGAAATAACTATTGTCAAAACCACGAAAATGGCATGTGAATGACCACGGAACTCACCGCCGCTTGGCAAAACGCTGACTGTGCACAACCTCCACCCCGGAAAAAACCCATTAACATTTCTTTTATCTCCTTTCTTTTTTTCTCTTTTTTTGGGGGGGGGGGGTCACGAAAAACGTGCCCGAATACGACGAGATGTTCAAAGGTTGGTCATCTGGCGTGCTTATTTGAAACCAAAAGGGTTGATATAAGTTTACTCGTCCTACAATCAAACATGCATACTTTTCCTTTAACGCAATTTGCAATTAATGGAAATAAATTAGCTGGACATAACTATAATTGTGAGGTCTATTATATGATATCATCATAACTGATGTATGGTTACAATATTTGCATAAGTACATTACCGTAATTACATCAGACACTAATGGCTGAGCGTGTGATGCACATTTTTATCAGCCTGAAAGGCGGTTGCAATAGACTGTGCAAGTCTCGCGCGTACTCGAACATTTTTGGGACCACTTTGGTCTCACGTATACTGCTTTAACGCGTGAAGAAACAAACTCGAGCACAGAGGGTCCCAATATTCAAATACATACGAGACTTGCATCGTTTATAAACTAGTACTCGCAAAGATCATTGAGTCACATACAAACACATTGTTTTCATCCTTTTAGGAAACAATGAATGTTTTTGTATATTTGGCTCTAGGTTTTATTCATGTCGAATTCGTTTTAATGGTTTGTTTTGGACCCGGGATTTGGTAAACTCGCTTAATTTAAGGAGGCAATACTATTTTCATCCTAAAGATAAAAGGAAAAGTACATTTGCAATGCTTTATTGAAGAGAATAATTAATTTACATCCTCTAGTTTACATTTAAATACCACCAACCAGTGTATAACAAATTCCATAGAATTTTGGTGGTCACGTTTAAGGGAAATCACCGAAAAACGGACCATAATTTGTTAGGGATTTTGTGCCCTTTCATGTGGCTTATTCCGATGGCAAAATCGAAATAAGCAATGGTAGTTAAAGGGGTTTTCAAATGCTATTTTCTAGACCGTGACATTTCTGTTTTCTGTTCTGATTGGTAGAACAGAATGAAATTTATAACAAGTGAGCTTTCAGATTGAAACAAATCATATCATTTGTTCGATAATGGGAAACTTTCGAACGCTAGGTGGCAGCAGACTTACTGCCTAAATTTTAACTGCTTACGTCATTCTGGGCATGCTCATATGCCCAAGAACAACGAATTTTACCTGGTAAGTCTGCTGCTACCATAGAGTCCCCTAAAGTCTCCCATTATACAAGTCCAGTACTTTGTCATCAATAATGTGTGTTGTACGTAATTCTTTTTGGAAGAGTATTAATGTCAACTCTCTAATTTTCAATAACCACCATACAACTAATCTGTGTAAAGTTCGTCTCATTTTAGGTGGTCCATTTTAAGTGACAAATAAGTTGTGAGTGGGAATCTGTGCGCGTTTGTTTTTGGTTTTACTTATGAGTGCGGTACTTTCCCTTTAAAGATTGCCAGCTAACTTCTGGTTTTGTGTAATCACACTAAGTGCTTTTTACTTCTTTTTGTAAACTTTTCCCTCCACACTTTCATTGCTAAATGAACGAGTATGATGATGTTTTACTGCAAATATCATCAAGTAATTCATTTCTTTGAGGAAGGGTCGCCAGTCGTGCGTGCAGGCCTGTTCACACGACAGCATTCAAAACGTGTCTCCATCGTTTACGTTAGGGATGTGTGCATATACATCTTTGTGAAATATTTGCAATGACATCGAAACGTTAACAGGCAAAGCATGTGCAAAGAGACAAAGCTTTAAAAAAAATTACAGCTCATTTCATGGTATCGTTATTACGGGAAGAACAAAATGTGCACGTTCGAATGTTGATACTGGTGTTAATTTTCCGCTTGTCAATGTGAAGAAACTGCTTCAAGAAATTCGTGGTTATTCAATATTATTTTGTTGTGTCTCATTGTTTATTTTATTTTATTGTGTTTTATCTGTGCCATGGAACCTCAATGAAATGAACACAAAGAGAAACTCGCTATAGAAGGAGAATGAACATCGACAATGAAAAATTATGTTGTTATTAACGCAGGCTATTGCATTGTTCCGTTCATTGTTTGATGACGTTTCTGAGGAAAACAGAGACCAATGTCGTTTTCTGTGCAGGGTCTTACGAAAAACTAAGCCGTGCCCGAGCTCATGGCTTCGGCAGTGGCTACGGTCGGAAAGCCAAAAAGTCCTATTCTTCAATGTTGCCGGTGCAGCCAACGGCTACGGTACGGTAAGACTCACCTACAATAATACTACTGTGCGCAATGCGGCTACAGTTCTAGCCAAATTTGTGGGGGAAGTATTATTTACATGCTTTATATTAAACAATAAACCAGCAACAACAACAAGATTGACCTTGAAGTGGATCATAATGATCTGAATATTTAACATACTAAGGTATACGTGGTGTTACCGCCATAATTCGGTTGTTTTTGACTTGCGACAAAGCTGTCTTCACGACAAGCCGTGTATTATCGGTCCCAATGGTGATGATTGGGGTGTGCGGCCATACAAGGCATCACGCCATTATGTCTTGCCGATAATATGCACGGCCTGTACATCGCATGCCAAATTAACACTTTCACGTTTCCCTTCAAGAGTGATGCTGGATGTGAAATCATGATCAATCTCTTGCTGGGGGTAAACGAACGGAGAGAGGGATGGGGGAGGGGGGGGGGGTTGGATCTAGAGGGTCGGGCCGGTCACTCAATCATGATTAACCTCTCTAGCCAGTGTAAATGATACGAGTGGATGCGTCGAGTGGCCAGACTATAATATACGAACTGTTATTTGCCCTGCGCACAATTCCTACGTGTGCTCCTAAATAACACCTCTCCCATTACGGAATCAAATAATAAGATTCAATTACAGACAAGGTTAGGTTAGTAAGGTGGGATAAAAATTGTCACTTATGGGAAGAGTGAGGTCGATACAGGAGCGCGTTGCCACGAGACAAATAGCAATCATCGAGTCGAACTATCCGTGATGCGCAACACTCTCCTAATCTAAACATTCAAATGTTAAATCCAGCGAGGTCAGAAATCTAACCTTTACACATATTTGATTCCCTCATAAAAAAAAAGAACCACTCTATAAATGTGTTAAAATCAACACTCAGAAAAACAACTCATCTGTTATAGAATGATATATGTTGATATGTTAACAATTTCTGAAGAGTGTCGTGCTAGCACAGGCATCACTTCAGCAAATTCACGTACTTATGACTTTTTTTATTCACATAGTGATTTCTAAATGCGCTATAGTTATCTCGTCAGATGGTTAAATTACCATGCAGTAACCTGAAAGTCAAGGTCCCAATCCTTTAATCTTGGCAACTGGAAAAGCTGATATACGTAAACTATTTCTCTCCGTGCAAAAATAACGTAATATTTTAAAAGCTAGATTTTAGGTTAGTGGATTTTTAAGTATTTATTTGTTCTGTTTTTATGTTCTTCTTGATTACAAGGAAAAACAGTTTTTAGTTCTTGTAATTTACAACAAGTCTACACAGGTATTCTCTGAATGAGCATTATCTGAAGAAGAAAAAAATCGTATGTATTGCGATAGCGTTAAAGCAAACTTTGAACAAGTACACAATAATTATGGAAAAATTGCGTGTCAAGTCAAGATCGACAGCAGTTTGAACAGCGTCATTTGTAGTCAAGTCCTGTTTTATGTGAGTTTATTTTTCGATTAAAAAGTTACTTAATAATATTTGTATATAATTCAGTTCAGCATTTCCCTGTTTTTCAAGCGTTCCAGCCTCCCGCAAACAACTTCTGCACCGATGGAGAAATATTGATATTTGTATAAAGTTTATATGTTTAGATTCGGGTTTCGCCTGAGGTATACGGTACACCATTGTGGGTAATTGCAAAACTAAGGGGAAAGGAGATTTGTTTTATGATTTTAAATAAACCACGCTGTTTGAAGGAATAAACCATCATTGGTTTGGGAAGGATGAATTCACACACTGCACAACCAACTCGAACAAATTTCATTTATGGTGGTTATTTAAAAACAACGGACAGTTTACGTTTTGTTAGGTATTTTCGCTTATTTCGACTGCCGTCATCTAAATAAGCAACTGTGTGATGTCCTGTGACTCTGGCATTATTTAATTACAATGAATTTAATCAAAAGAATTAAACTAATCGATTTCTGTCGATGATTTCCAATCCTATAATTTACCTTTAAATCGGTACAAGGCTTGGGAACACAATCAGGGTGGTTCCTTCAAAGCATAAGACTGTTGACGACAGAGAAAATCAAGATTGCTGATGCTCTATGAAATATTAAGATCATAATAGACGGCGTTGCGAAGCTGTTGCCAAATGCAATAATTTACTCTTCCGGATGGTTGGTCAGCATTTTTGTTCACAGTCGAGTAACCCTTGTCACGGGTCTGCATCAAATGGAAAACGTATATCTTCGTGAAATTCGAAGTACAAGATCCGCAAATTTGATTTCCTCTTTTTAGTTCCCAAAACATGTACATTGAATCACGTCTACGCTCTAGGAGTTTCTATAAGTAAATAAAATTGGGTTGTTAAACTCGCCTTAGCTTTTTTTTTTTTCTTTCCCCAGGTTTCTTTCTTTCTTTTCTTTCTTCTTGTTTTTCTTTTCTTTTCTTTCTTTCTTATTCTTCTTTTCTTTCTTTCTTATTCTTCTTCTCCTTCTCAGATTCGGAACCTTAGATAAAAATCGCTTTTTGTGTACACAATTAAATCGTTTAAGGTGGAGAAAAGAGACAGTTTACGGTAATTGTTGTTTAAATATAGGCCTACATGGCAGACTGCAGACGCAACCCGACTCTTTCCATTAGAAGTAATTACTCGCAAGACGTCGCCTGATAAATGACTTGCAGTGTGGTTCATGTTGCATTCAAGGAATGATGTATCAATGTGTTTTACCATAATAAATTAGTTTCAATCCTGAATAGTTTTCACGTACCTTTTTAATTAGACGATTACGTTTATTTAAAAAATTACTATTATTAATATTATAACTATAATTGTATCTTTTTCAGGAAACTTGTGGCACGTGCACACACGTGTTTGTTTTTTTTGGGCTCCCTCCCCTTTTTCTGCAATTCAAAATACGAATCTGGCCAATTCTTTCGAACATTGCAGTATTTCGAACGAAAATATTATGAGGAATTCGTTAACCGTTGTGCATCGTTGTATAACGAATCCATAACAACACAACATTTATTTCACAGTACTTAATTAATTGTGGATACTCTAAGTCCCATACTATGGATCCAAAATCTGTTATTACGGATTTAAAATGTGTTATTACCGAATCACAATCTGCAATAAAGTCCTCCTTTGTTAATCCCATATGGCGGATATAGAACCCGTTATTATGAATTGTGAATCCGTTATAACGGATTGGAATCCGTTGTGACGAATTGGGAATCCTATATTACAAATTGGGAATCCGTTATAACGGATTAGGAATCCGTTTTAACGAATTGGGAATCCGTTATTTCGAATTTGGAATCCGTAATAACGTATTGAAAATTGATGCTCGTTGGTGCTATATTTGGTTGTTGTATGTACGATACTGCGTGCAGGGGGGAAATGATTATTGTGTAAGATTACAGCAAAGGGAAGATATACGTTTGGTAATTACTCTCAATATCAATGCCAAAAGCAACTTATTTGGTGAGAAGTACAGTAGCTTTTTATAGCATAAGTTATTTTGAGAAACTTTCACTTCGAAGTGATGTGGTTATGGACAAAATATATCAACTTTTTATCCAAATAAATTTGAATCTGAGAAACGTTTTTGTCGGAAACGTTTCTCAGATTGTGTTTTCAAATTATGGACTATTCTTCCTCCGTGGACTTAACCGCTGATATCTGAAAAAACGCTACCACCGTTTGAAATAAAAAACTTTATAACAGGATAGTTTTATCGCATATATCTACATTTATATGTGATTAAAAGTAATCAAATGGTTCAAAATAAACAAAGGTGTACTTTGCTTTTAACTACAGATATCAGCAAGTTTCTGGATGATTTTCACGACAAATGTTGAAATTTACTATAAGTACCGACGCCATAAACGATTTGTCATGATAGATGTAACAACAAGTGTTTTACACAAGAGGCCCAGTATCGTCTTCATAAGCTACACTCGAGAACAAGTACGAGTATATACGGGTACACTTGAGGAGCCAAGTACTTCAAACGACTCGTACTCGTACTCGTACTCGTACATTCTTACGAAATAAGTATACGGAATCAAATGCAGACTCTGCCAACATTTGCATCTTGCAATCAGGCAGATTTTGTCCAGCAACCTGGGAGATGTTTAGAATTAAAATCAACATATAGGGGGTAAATTTCCAGAATCAGGGAGACTTCTTAATTTTGTTCACGAGAACATGGACAGTTTTTGTTAATTTTTCAAGGAACTCTCTGCAGAAAAAGGAGAGTTGACATTTCTGTCAATGTATGGTTTGAGTAACGTGGGCAGACTGCAAAGTAGACAGTATTAATATTTATGCGGTGCAGTAGTGTAACCCACCGCACTTAATACACCGTTATTTCGCAAACCCCAGCATCCTTACCCCTTCTTTCGTTCATTACATTTAACACGCACGTTATTATTATGATTCCTACTATACCTAAAACCAAACCCTCGAACTGATTGCATTGAGACTGCTGTGTAAAATACCAAAAACGGCAGCTCAAACCACACTATTAAATTCTATACATGACTAGACTGATGGAGTTTGCAGCATTTCCCGGGCGCCACAACAATAATCATATTGCCGTGCGCGGCGATCTACCGGGCAAATCACCATATATTAGCTTTCAAAATCCCATTTCGTATATTTTATTTCTTTTTCTGTAACGGCAGTGCATATATACTCGGTGATTGCAAAAGCCGATGTTGATTTGATGTCAAATCTTGCATGACACATGACATTTCGCCCAAGGATGGCGCGGGCCAATATTAAGGGTCTGGTTTTTTGTCTTCATGTGACTCAACGCAGGGAACATTGTCCATTTATTAATGTGATATCCCCTTCTAAAGGAGGTCTACCAATTGTTACAATTTTCAAGAATAGCATGCATAATTTTGTATTTATGTAGGACTTTGTATTTTGCTTTGAGATCAAGAGAAAGGCCCAAGATAAAGAAAAACACGAGTCAACTTTAATCAATATTGTACATTTGACCATAAAACGACGCCAATAATGCATTCGTTTGTTGTGCATGACTGTGCATACAGTGTAACGTTTGTAAACCTGATACCTCCTTGAAGACAATTCTACCGTGTTCAAGAGCACGAAGAAAATCTTTTTTGCACACATGAAATGTTTCAGTGGCACGCAATGACCGGGGGCATGGAGATAATTGCATATGTTGCCTCCACGAAGTATCAGTATCCCATGATATGAATAAACGGCTGTGGATCAATCTAGATTTTAGTATTACCGGGTGCCTTAAGTATTAAAAAGTGTTGTCTAATAAACACATAAGTTGGTTTACAAAGTTTGGTGTTTGAACCAGGCGAACTTATACTATGATATGACTACATATTGGATATCAACAAACATGAGGAAAAAAATCCCATGGGGCTTTGTTACCGTCGGGCAAGCAACCGTAGTTTGCCCAAACAAAAAAAGTGCCATGGCACAGTCGAGAAACAAGAAAACGAGGAAATCGGTTTAGATATGCAAGCCGGTACCGAGTCCTACGCGCGAGGAAGAGTATGGCATGGCTTGAATCTTCAATCTTGTAAGACAGGGATTTTTTTGTTATTAATAAAGGGCGGCCTCTACGAGGGAAACAAAAATGTGTAGCAGTACATTTCACACCAAGGCAATGGCCAGTGGCATGGAGGCAAGTCCATCCATTGCCTACACGTAGAATCGTGCCTGAATTGCACTCGCAGATAGCAACAATGTTAAAAGATGCAATGCAAACGCCTCACACCAGTTAAGCGACAGATTACGGCAGTTAATTCAATGTGTAATTTTAACTGGCCGTCAGTAACCAAATTTCAACGGCAGTTCAACCATAGAGAAAGCTTATACTAGTAAAAGTTAGAACATGTTACATTTAACGGCTTTGAGGCGGTCCTTTGTGACGAGCAGGTTTCCTCACATGACACGTTACACAACCGAGGCTGATAGAGCCCGCGTCTTGTAGACTCGAAATTAACACCTTCGTGTTTGCTCCTTGCCCGCTCGTTAATCAAACAAAGAGGGCGCTATGCTGTTATAGCAGCACCAACCGGCTCGAGGGAGCAGTACTTTGTAATACGTAACTGACAAACATCACCAAATGCGGACAAGGCTTCCACGGAAGGATACCGGTGCTATGTTTTTAGCTGATGTCACCAAACTTGTTTCAGATATTGTTTGGTAAAGTTTAAGAGCAAGTTTGAAATCATGTCCATTTGATTGCTTTTTAAACTCCAATGTTATATCTTTATCAACTTTACAGGAGCTTGCCCGACAAGGGGAATGTCTTGACAATGTTTGTCACCATACTGCCGGATAAATTTGTTATACTTCGACCACAATCTCAATCGGAAAGAAGTGGGGCTTGTTTACACTATCGCCTCATCAAACAAATGTGTGTTTGGTGTAACTGGCCTAAAAACAATACTACAAAATAAGCGTAGACGTCGTAAGCAATGGACAAAATTGCTGGTATGTCTGCTGCCACCTAACATCCAACAGTCTCCCACTATTCTGGTCTCCCATGTCAATACAAAATAACCCCACGTCACATTCTGCATCATAGGAATTAGAATCAACAATAACAAGCCCATCCACTCAATTAATCTAAGGTACTAATTCAAAAGGTGGTTTTGATCTATACAACTACAACACCTCCACAATGGAACAACAATAATACTTCTGATGCACCTGGTTCAGTATAATGGATGCCAACAGGCGACAGACGTAAATTTCCAACAAACGCACCTTGTGTACTGCCAAACTGAACTGCGTTCAGAGGCCGATTGGCAAGGATACTTTGATTCACTAACCTGTTTCCGTTTCGCTTCCAGGACGATTCCGAGTCTTGACGAGATGCTCCTGCACCGGGCGACAGAGGGCGAAACGACGCCACCTGTTGACAGACCACATCAAAGTTTTTATTTAAATGAGAGTACTAAAGTGAGACCAGGTATACCGTGTTATGACGTGTTTACCAAAAGAGCCACAGGGCCTGGACTTCCTGCAGGCACAAAATGTACACAGCCCAAAGGAAGACAGACAAAATCTTTAACTTTTATGAAAACTGCACTGTACAACTATTGTCAACTTCTGACATGGGAAAGGTTGCTCATCTCAAAACTTCTACTGATGTTAATTTTACAAATTGTCATTCTATTAGTATACACAAAATGTTAAACTTCCCATATGACCAGTGTAGTATATAATGCCTGCTAGGAAATGCACTGGAATTTATAACGTAGCACTTTTTGTAAACAAGGTGACATTGTCTATATCTGTGGTCCTGGCTTCGCTTTTCATCTTTCTTTTTTTTCAAAAACACTGATTGTTTATTTGTTTGTTTGTTGGGGGTGTTGGGGGTGTTGGTTTGTTTGTTTGCTTTTGTTGTGATGTTTTGTTGTTGTGTTGTGGTGTTTGGAGGCAGAAGACAAAGTATCACTGCAAGTTGAGCAGCTTGTAACATAACAGCAAACTGGCTATAGTAAGGACTAATAATATTTCATGCAGTCTGAGTGTGTGTTTGCAAAAGCTGTGTAAATTTATTTTCAACTGCACTGTCACATTCAATACTGTTGATTTTTTTGCAAGATTGTTCTGGCACAACAATCAAGGTCAAAATTTTGAATTATTTGAAATGGAAAAATATCCTGTGTGTTTTAGATTAGTCGTGGGACCGACTTCGGTATTAGATGGTACGGACTTTTATTATCAATTGTCAATTGTTATTAACATCACCAGTTCGTGGATTGAACTTGAAAAATCATAGATATAAAGGAGAAAAAGTACAAAGTCTGGTTGATTAAGGACCATACGAAAGTGGGTGCCGCAATTGCACTACGCGACCAGTCACCAACAATCTTGAATTCCAACAGGGAGTGATGATTATTATTCCGTTTCCGCATGTCAGATTCGATCACGTCATCTACCGTCAAATTAACATCAGTTAATGGAGGAATGAATTGAGGAGAGGCGTTTTCCAGCTCACTCAATGAATGAGACCACACTGATTATCACAGTTTATTTATACAATGCAAGCCTGCATACAAACACATGCACAAAAGACACACACCATTGGAACCCACAGACAAGAAAGTGGGGTTTTTTTTCTTTTTTTGACGGCACCAAACTACGCATCATAGCGCAACATGACAAAAGGGGGATCGGCACACGGGCTGGTGAGCAGAGCGGTCAACACACGGAGAGGCCGGTCAAGCGTCCAAAGGCGAAGGCTGGTCGTGTGCAGCTTGACATGTGGTTGAAGTGCCTTAGCAGGTTGTGACAGGTTATATTAACGTCTTCGGCAAAAAAATAACGAACCCCATCAGAATGAGAAATCTGAATGTGCATTCCGAGGAGGAGGGTGAACTTCAGGTACATCTGGAGCGGAATGAACTTTACAGGTGAGTTTTTATACAAGCAGCGGAACAATTTTGCACAAGCTCCGGATGCCTGAAGGCAGAGCCCTTAGAGGTTCCTATCTCAAAGCTTCATTTGTTTCCATTTGGCAGTCTTGAGATTCATTTGTCAAATAAGTCAAAATAACAAGCAAAGTTCCAAGGACATAAAAGTTATGGGTTTGAGGCATTGCATAGTGAGGTATCAATGTACATTTAGTATGCGGTAACACCATTTGCATGCATCGACTTTGCTTTGTGCAGATCGTTCTTATTAATAACCTATAACAAATTGCAATTTATTTTGCTGCCACAGAGTGGATTCGGAACTCGGGAGACTACTTAGTTCTAAAAAGAAAAGGTGTCCTTCTTATTAATACCTTAGTAATACCTTGGGAGGAAGGAAATCGGCCGGGACTACTACTTTCGTTTAGTGGATAGAAGGAACTTCTCGTTATTAACTTCACTGCCGCGGTGTGAGTTATTAATTGGTCTCAACGTTTCAATAATTAGCCTGCTCTTCATCGTCAGGAGACTGCGCTGGCGACGACTAGAGCAAACTCGTCGATAATAACTCTCTCCGCGGCAGTGAAGTTAATAACAAGAAGTGCCCTCCACCCACTAAGAGAAAGTAGTAATCCCGGAAGATTTCCTACCTCCCCGTGAAGTACAAGTTCTTAAGAACAATCCACAAAGCAGGTAGATGTATGAGTATACAATCAGTAGAAGTTGTTAAAGCAAGTATAAGCAATCATTTCACAGTTGTTTTATTTGATTTTATGTTTAGTGCCTTAAACCAAAATATATCAAACTGTTACTTGGTACAGCAGTTGCTTCCACTTTGTACAGTCAAACATGTTCATGAAGAGATAAACATTAAGTCAGCACATTAAGTTTGTAGTTTGCGAACCAACTTTCAGTTCCTACGTTTTCTGTTGAGAAACCATTTAGCCACAACAAACTTTCGGCCATACATTTCCCCCTTTAGCGAAGAAGGCCTGATGATGACCCGAGATAACAGATCAATCTGTCAACACTGAAGGTCATTCTTTATCCCCAAAATTAATAATGCGTAAACAGCTTTTGCCTTCAGAGGATTAACAATGGGTGGGTGGCCATTATGCCATTTATAGCTCACTGTGTACGAAGCCTTGACTTATAAACGTAGTATTTCCGGGGGGGGGGGGGGGGACCACAACAAACCTCTCATTCCAAAATTGACTTTGAGAAGAATAAAGGGCCTAACGCTTGCATCAATCGAATCATAAGCACCCATCTTGACGGCATAATCCAATTTTCAGCTCTAAAACAGACTGGTTAAAAAAAGTATGGCCATCACAACTCAATTTTGTTTTTAAAACTGAACAAGCGTTTGAAGACTTATGGCAGGGAACGTATACCTTTGGTTTTTGGAGCAGTTCCATTGTTTTCACCTTGTAGATATATACATTTGCGTACAATAAAACTAACCTGTGAAAATTTCATTTCAAAAGGTGGTAGCGTTTTTGAGATATCGCCAAAAATCTGGAGTGGTTATTTCCACGCAGGAAGAAAAATCCGTAATTGAAATACACGATCTGAGAAACGTTACTGGCAGTAACGTTTCTCAGATTTAAATTATTGGGGATAACAACTGATATTTTTTTCCATAACACACTGTTTCGAATTGAAACGGTTCTCAAAATGTATTATATTACCAAAAGCTGCTGTACTTCTAACCAAGAAAGTTTTATTGCCATTAATTTTAAGAGTGATTACCAAACGTATATATAACAGACCCTAGATTAAGTCAATGAGCTACTTAAAAGCATAAGTAATCTGTTTAAACTATGTAAGGGAATGCACAAGGAATCTTTCTTTTTTGCATGCCATTTTGCTTTCAATTTTACTTTGACAATTTTGTGATTTGCCATTCCGTTCGTTTTGTCGTGTTTTTCTTAGCTTACTAAAGTCTGTTATCGTGAACTTTGTTTATTTGTTCTGGTGGATTTTTCCTCCTGTATACGACTGGAAAAGTTGACAGTGTTGATTGAAATCGAATGATTTATGGAGTTCTAGAAATGCTTAACATACAAAAACTAGCAATAGCGCATGTGTCTGACACTGATGACAGTCGTCATGGACCATTAAATTAATGACATATAGTGAAGCACTTCCATTGTCTGAAGCCTTATTTTTTTTTCATACAAACTTTTTCCAACATTTCCAGGTGCATTTCACAAGGCATTGATTACTGAAGGCAATGTTTTAAAAAAAACATTCAAAGCTTAGGCCTTGACACTAGTACAACTTGTCCTCGGAAATATTTCCGACGTCTGGTGAAACACCACGAACAGACGTCCCGGCACTTCATCTCTTAATTAAACGGTTCTTGAGTAACTTAGTTTATGCGTTTATCCGATTTTGCGTCAGTTTGCGTCATTTTCACCGGGTCATACTGACCCAGAATAGGGTCATGCCCCATGAACCCAGGAAACAGTCAATTATGACCCAGGAGTTTTTAGAATGTACATTTCAAACAGGGCCCAATTTCATAGAGCTGCTTAAGCACAACAATTTGCTAAGCACAATAAAATGTTGCTTATCAGAATAAGGTTACCAGCCAGCCATACTACCATGTCACGTGTACAATTTGTGACTGGTATCCTGCTCATTTCTGCTCAGCAGGAAATTGTTAAGCATTATTTTCTGCGCAGCTTTATGAAATCGGGCCCAGATGGTAACCTCTACTTCCAAATAGTAATCGCTTACTTTTTGATTTACGAATGTGTTTGTGCCATGTCCAACTATAAACCTCTTTGACAGTGTTTCTCTCTTACGACGGCTAACTGTAAAGGACTTAAGTGACGGAGTTCTGTCGTGTAAAAGTCATAATCGCTCAACATGGTGCACCAAAACTTTGGCGATGCCAACAAGATTATGAATCTAACAAGGCTCAGTAACCAACATCCTTGGACATATAGAAGCAACACGTTACATGTACTATTAAAGTGTGTGTCGTGGAGAGCCAGTGGTTTCCAGCTTTATAATATGACCATAGTTTTGTGGTTTATTCTTTGTTTGATAGACCTACTTTAAGTTGGGTTCAACGAGGCCACAACAGCAATATTCGTGGAAATGCGTGAATTACTGGTCATATTTTTATGATGACCACGTTCACTTGAACGGGAGTGGTCATAAGCCGTGTCTGAATTAATGGCTAAAGTAGTGGCTATGGCCGGAGCGCAGAAGTCCTATTCTCCAACACTGTCACTTAATCAGCCAGCAGCCATATCTGAAGCCGAAGTCACTTAATTCGGATGCGACATTAATGGCATGCCGCTGGTACAGACTATTGTATACTTATAGAATGTATAGAGCAACGCGTACGTCTTGGTGTATGACCGCAGTAACATTTATGACTGGCGAATGAACACGACGCCCTCAAGATTGTTTGGGGGTATTTTTCGTCCTGTTTTTCGTTGTGCTTTTACTTCTTTGTCTGCTGGTTTTCGCTTTATTCAGTAGTGTTTTTGCTTTCGTTCGTTGTGGATTTGAAAACAATGCAAACTGAAACTATGGCTTTCATCGGTCAGAAGTGACCCACGAAAAAAATGGTGCATCACCTTGGCCCCGTTAAAATATTTCCCTCCCGTAGCTGTTTGAAAGTGCACTTATGGTTCGCCCTTACAATGTCACACGAGTCATACACCTTTGCAATCCATTCTGTGACCAAATGGCGCATAATATATGACACATATTGTTTGCGATCAGCTGTTAAACAAATTCTCAGCAGAGTCAATACTCGATTAAGCCCTGAGTTACTTCTATGAAGAAGAAAAAAAATGTTTTCGTGTCAAACATGCTTACAAAAAAAAATCTATTCATCTATAACCGTCTGGGTTGCACGCATACGTTTTCTTTGACAGTCCCGTAAAGGAAAAATAGTAACTCTTCCCACTCATTTATCATCGTCTCAGTTGAAAATGGGGTTCATTTCATTACAACAAAGACCATAACATGCCAAACAAAGACGCCTGAGAAAAATAACGTTTACATAATTTTTGCCCTTTGGCGACACTACCAACACATTTATAAAGCTGAATATTGTCGTTCAGCAGTTACATTGAGCTTTTATCAAACACAGAGGAGAGGAGTATGCCTCGGTTTACGCTCTCCCTCCCTCTCTCTCTCTCTCTCTCTCTCTCTCTCTCTCTCTCTCTCTCCCCCTCCCTCCCTCTAAAACCACGAGCTTCGCGTCGTATATAAACATTGCCGTTTATCATTACTAACCCTATGAGCTATGATGGTTTTAAACCTTTTCAAAATCTCATAAAATTTGTTAGCTTCAAGAAGACCCTGCAGTTTTTCGGTTCGCTAACCGACGTGACGCTATGCATATTTCCTTTGTGACCGAACCTGCCCTTAGACGAGGATGGAACGTTAAATAAATTATGAAATGTCATTCAAAACATTAATCATCCATTGATGCTCTTTGGACGGTTGAAGGGTTCATGTAATCCATCCCTAACAGCAGGAATGGATTTATCGTAGACTGAATATACTGGGTTATCAAGTAGACATGCTGTTTGTCACGTACCAAGTGTCATTTTATTTCGCCATCCCAATCCATCCTTTCTCCCAAATGAAAAGGGTGAAAACAAAACAAGAATAGACAACAATACGAGGTAAAAAATGGACAAACAAACAACACGTACATACAAAAAGAGTGACGTTGTACATTCGATCCAGGGCATTTCCTGGCAAGCGAGATACTACACTGGAAAATTTTACATCGTATGTCATAATTTCCAGATAAATTCAAGTGTTATAAAAATAACAGCTGAACAAGTTGTATCATAAGTTGACAAAAATACAAGATTGTATGTGTTCTTCCATGGGACTGTGTATAAATCGTGACTGATGGGAAGTCTAGGCCCTGTGGCACTTTTGTAAACATGTGACAACGCAGGTTACAAAGCCTATGAATTCGTGAAAGCATATCCAAATAAGTTCCTGAATATATTTACAGTGGCACACCTGTAACAGGAATCGCGTTAATTTTCTGTCGCACAAATATTTACAAATGCCAAGTCCGAATTGATGGCTTCGGCAGTGGCTATAACGGTCGGATCTCTGAAAAGGTCTATTCTTCAATGGTGTCGCTGCAGCCAAAACGCCACGGCCGTATCCGTAGCCGAAGTCGCTTGACTCGGACACGTCCAATCAACCAAGGTGAAGCCGGAAAAGAAAATAGTCTGTCCCATTCTTGTTTGTTACAAGTAACCCGACCAAGGTGCTTACCAGTGCGAGAATGGAAAGGTTATTCTTATCACAATCGCATTTTTATTCTTACAAACTGTTACCAACCATTGTTTATAATTGAAAGTTTGCGCATTTTAGGTATGAGAGGGAAAATGCCAACAATATGGGGAAATCATTGATCATGATTTACATTGGCTACCTGTCAGTTTTAGGATCAATTTTAAAAATTTGCTGATTGTGTATAAAGCCCTAAATGGGCAAGCGCCTTCATATTTGTGTAATCTTTTAACTAGAAGGTCTTTGTCTAAATATTGTCTTCGTAGTTTTAACGACACTTCCATTCTCAGTTACCCACTTTGTAAAACTAAAAGTACTCTGGGAGATCGCGCTTTTGAGTGTGTTGCCCCTAAACTTTGGAATTCTCTCCCACATGCCATCAGGATCGCCAATAATACAGATACCTTCAAAACATTGCTCAAGACCCATTTATTTCGACAGGCTTTTTATTAGTTTTTTATGTGGTCTTTTGCTGGCTGGTGTATTTTCTGTTGATAGTTTTTAACTATTTTTTGTACTTGTATTTTACAGTGTATTCCATTTTTTTTAAATATTCTTAAATAACTGTTAACATAATAAATGTAGTTTTTTACTATTGTAATGCGCATCTGAACATTTTTTAATGAAACTTGTGCATAATAAATGAATAAATTATTATTATTATAAATCCAATCCACGAGCGAGGATCCGTGAGCTAGGTTGACTCGAACCTGTGTCCATAGAAGAACAGACACGTAAAGACTAACCAACCTGATTTAAAAACAAACTGTTTGTTTTTCTTTACCTCAGGAGAACGTCTTACGTGAAGAGGCAGTTAGTGTGCAACTACCTCAGACAAAAGTCCAACTCAACCACGGAGAGTGTCTCGAGCGATGAATACTCGTCTTACTACAGGTATGCACGTCGCCGCCCACGACAGGAGAGAATTTACACGGAAATCAAGTTAACGAGGTACATGCATTGACTTTTTATCAACATTAAACAGTCAAAATTTCACTTCAGAGTTATCATCTCAAGGCTGATGATAATGAAAAACATTCATGTTGGTTTTTCTAAATACTTTTCTTGCCTCTTTTTTCAAGGGCTTTCTTACTCGCAATGAAATAAGAGTGGACAGCGCCCTCTACTGTTTG
Organism: Pisaster brevispinus; assembly: GCA_023634235.1. Taxonomy (NCBI): domain Eukaryota; kingdom Metazoa; phylum Echinodermata; class Asteroidea; order Forcipulatida; family Asteriidae; genus Pisaster; species Pisaster brevispinus. Next base: position 14,888,136 of record JAMKCF010000005.1, on the reverse strand, counting down.
AGTTGTTATTATAATCTGCTTGGCCTCCTCCGACCAGTGGTTTTTTCGAATAGGTTCTTTATTATTACTTTTTTTTTTTTGAGTTACTTTCAGACAGCAAGTGAACTAAGAATAGGCCAATTTTAGCTGAAGTGTTACTCCTTATACATGATTACTTTGTACGGTGTCTTTGATTCATATCTGCGATCACTTGGTAAACTTAAAAACTGCATGTAGTTTTAGTGAAGGCTCAATGTTGCAAGTATAGTGCCCTGTTAGATGCTAGAAAGTTGTATGCGGTCATTCATGTGAACAAGAGCCTGCCTAAGGCTTCATTACATGGCCAAATGAGTTGACATAATGACATGCGCTCAGCATCACGTGCAACACATTTCCAAGAAAATGTAACAGCATTTACCGTTACTTCGATAATAGTCAATAATATAATCAAAACAATAAATCTATAACCCTCGTTAATATTGTTCACATAATTAAGCCTATCATCTTCTGCACGAGACATGGTGTTCGGTGAAACGTTCAATAATTTGTCAGAAATGGAATTGACAGTGATGGCAAATGCATATCTGTATACAGCATCTTGCTACGACATGCTACGACAAACCCACTGTTGTGCCTGTACCTTTTTCATAGAAATCAGTATCAAAATGGGAACAAAGGTACATTAGGGCATTCTGGGGGAATCGTGTCCATGAAGAGGACATCAACACAAGGATGTGATATTGCTGAACTCCGAGTCAAAATACGTCATAGTTCATAAAATATGAATATATGGATATACCCACCAGCACCTTGCTGGACGGGACGAACCCAAGCTTGAGCCTCAGAAGTTCAAGAAAGAAATCAAAAGAACGAATCGAGCATTTAGGGAGGAGGACTCTTATCCCCAGAGACAACACCATCTTGACACGGATGTCGTCTCGTTGATATCCGAGTACCGTATGTCAAACCACTCAATAATTCATCAACCCCCTCAGATCGGTTTGTTTTCATTGATCGCATCACTTCAAGCATGGGGTAAAGCGTGACGATCATCGGGTGTGTCATCCGCAAACGGAAGGATGATCCTTCTCAAGGGAAAACACGGGTTTTTTTTCTTCCCTCCTCATCCCTTAATCCCCCTTTATCAGCCGAGGCAAGTATGCGTAGTGGATTAAGCGTGACATCTTTCGCCTTTGCGTATACTTAGCGGCATGTAATCGGCTTTTAGAGCCTCTGAATGGCCTGTCAAAAGGACGAGTCGGTACAAAACGGCTTAGCGCATGTTCCGCTGGGGGCTAGTGGGGGTAACAAGGATCTGGTTTTGAGGCATACAGGTATGGCTACGTACAAAATATATATCATTTTCCAGATCAGTTGGTGATAACAGTAAAAGAGTCAACAATTGATTTGCCCATTGAAAAGCGGCACTTGCAGGTTCCTTTGGGCTTATTCTGCGAGATCAAAGGTTTTGGCAGGCCCAACGTCAGACACCGGTCCCCCAGAGAGACCCGGTTTTGTGTTGTTCCCCGCTTTTCACACATTTTTTTTTTCTCGTTGGTAATCATCGTTTTTTTTCTGTATACTTGTACGGTATTCAATCATGTGTTTATCTATCGCCGTTTGTGATCGTTAAGGTGCGTTCGTCAGTGTTATCGTAAAAGGGTACGCCGAAGTAACGTGTTGTGGTACATAAACATGAACTCCAAACCAAACAAATTGAAAAGTGATCAAGCGTTATGTGCTATTAGGATTGTAGATTTTTATCACTCGATGTGTTTGCCAGATACAAATTGACTGACAGCTTCATTATCTACCAAATCACTTTACGGTCATCTTAACGGGGTAGCCAATTACTTTAATTGGGAATTTAAGATGCAAGCACGTAATGGTGGAATGACTGTGAGGTCACAGGGCTATGCTAGCACATGAGGTAATTTTGCGGCGCCTCCCGTTACAAGCGACATCACACAATCAGCGTCACCCGTTGCCAGTGATCAAGTGGCCGTTCATGGAAGTTAAAAGGTTGGCATAAAGTTCATCCCTAGCAATGGTCTGTGACACTTGATCATTAACTGGTCTACAAATTACAGTTGGGACAACGGGCTAATAATGCCTTTAAGCCACACGCACCAGGACATTTCTTTGGACAATTCTCCGTAAAGGAGCAGCGCTGGACATTGTATTTACGGTACACCAATGGATTACCACCGGCTTTTGTCAGCAGTTCAACTGCACTGTGTAGCATTTGGGTCAAGATAGAAACGCACAATCAATAAGGCCTTCCTCCAAATATTATTGGTGAGTAATTCACGTTCGCTTTCAGCCAATCAAAGAATCTTTTAAAGTTCATGCTGCAGCGTCTTTTTTGGAAGCTTTGCCACTGGAGAGAATCGTGACTTCCAGTCGCCGTGGCTGTGTGAGGAATCGCCGCCCGGCTCCCCGCTCAGACTGCCGGTCTCCACTGTTCATCGACCTTAGGAAATTCACAATAAAAGAAGCTCTTTTGTAAGTTTTCCCTGTGACAAACTGAATGGCCACAGAATGCCTTTAAATCAGTCACGCACGACAGTTTCTTTAACAGCATTTACCTTATGACACGGGGCAGCTTCTGTGTTGGAAAAACACACCTTGCGATCATCATATTTTTGCAAGAGGATTTTTAATCATCATCAAGTTGATTGTCTATACCATTAGAGCCTGTGGCAATCTTCTCCACGGTTTACACCCACACGGGATAGTCAAACTCAATCAGTGAAAATGGTCAAGGTTCCATTTTGACCTTGGTAATTCCAGGACACAGTACATCAAAGTTCAATGCTATTTTACGTTGAGTGTCCGAATCTGAACACTGCCGCGGTGTTGGACCAGCCTGTGTACAGGAAGAGCTCCCCCGAAAGTTCAAGCATCGCAGATCGACTATTCAGTGTACACGTGCGTGCCACTCCAATCAAACTGTCAGATGTTGCATGCGAGAAGATTCGTCATGACATAGAATGCTGCAAGCCTGTGAATGCATACCAGTGTGTGTGTGCTAGACCCACCTGCACCTGACGTCACCGCTATCCATAAATATTATTTCTACTCATAATCCTCCAAAAATTATGCACACGGGATGCTTATGTGACGAAGCAATGCCTTACTCGACCGCTTCGCTATTGAGTGTTACAGCTCGTCCAGAATTTCAAGCAGCTGATATTTGTGATTGATTACGGGCGCGTGTCTTTCCGTATTTTTAGTTCAAACCTGTATTAAAAATATCCATAGAGACTTCTTATACGATGGAATGACAATTCACCTTTACAATCAGGTCAGCTGGTGGTGATTTTTCTCTGGAAGCCGCTATCATCAAGACCAACTCGACCGTTACCAAGACCTGGACAGTTGCAGTTTATCTGTATCTCTTCACCGTCGAAAAAACGAGATTAATTATTCCGAATGAAAGAGCCGCTTGATGGTCGAGGTTTGTTTACGTGGTGGAATGATCCAAGATTTGTTTTCGTTGAATAAACTTTCCTGTGTAAAACCCGGTGGTCATGTACGAGTGACGATGCCCGCCGTGTGGTACCGGTATCCCGCGGCAAGCTACACCAAGTCATGTACGGCGTGTCCCGCCGGTTCGTTCCTTCCGGGGCTGCCACCGCTTGGAGATCGGGTCCCACTGAAGTAGACGACTTCGATTCAATTGGATGCATTCTTGCCCATTGGTAAGTTGCAATAAACCAACAAAGTAACAAAGCTCTTAAAGACCGTTTCTAATTTCGTAGTTAATTTTCGTCCGGTAAAATACAGCATTGTCTAAAGGAAAGATCACGCCCTATACATACAATTACGTCCCTTCGTATACAAATTATTACATCAAGTTATCCTTCATTTAAAGATAATGATATCGAATAATTTTTATTGTGAAATCCAATGTTAATTACCATAAGGCCGAGCAAAACAACTAGAACGGTTAGGCCATTGTGATCGAAATACTTGTTAATACTTGTAACTATAAACGGGGCATTTTTATGTTGCAAATACTAGAAATATTGTGCCATTTGGTGTATGTTCGATATACTTTGCCATTTTGTAACCCATCACGAATACTACCTGCTCATCAACCTCTGAAAAGGGCATTTAGTTATCTCTTTTTCCTCCAAACCTTGGAGTCGACAACAATGCTGTGTGTGGTACGGTACACTCAACACGCAAAGCCAAAGGTGGAACACAGAATAATAAACAAATTAGCTGAAAATTGAAAGAGGGTTCACTGAGTTTTCTAGATCAAGTGGAAATCAGTCAGCACGTGCAAGTATGCCAGGATAATTGAAAGCGAAAAAATTAGACTCGAAAAAGTCACTGCCAATTCGCTATTGACCCTTTACCCGTGTCGCGGCCATTTTGTTTTTCTTCTGTTTGACCCAATGTACCAAACCGAGGCTGGAAGGAAAATATAGTCTGTTCTTTTTCGTGACATGAAAATTAGAACTGTCATTGTTATTGCATGCAGGATACCTGTCACATCATGATAAAGAACCCGGTTAACACTTTGTACAATTCAGTTCCTGGCGTTTAATCACGAACGACCGTAACTTTAAAACCTAGGCATTATCTTCCCATAGCAGTCGTTGCTATTCCACGATTTGTTCGCTGTTGGACCACAAATCGCAGTGGGGAGAGTTTGGAGTTGTTTTACTTTTCAAAAATGGAAAAATGAATAACGTGGAGTATAAAATGCAGGGCCTACGGAGAAAAACCTAATGCCAGGCTCTGTATTTCCATGAACCTTTTGGTAACGCATAGTGTATCGTGCTGATGCGCAGGAATTGCCGGCCGTGCGTTTAGGTGAGAGTTGCGGCCGACACGCAAAAAGGCTATATATTATCAATGTTTTCCCCTTTAGATCAAAGTCACATAACTCATAACGAGAAAACAATTTAGAATACCCCAGATTGTACGGTAGGGCATTTAAACTTACCAAAGATAAACACAGAGTAAACAAACATTCCGAGGAATTCAGCTAGCATATCGTATGCCAAACTTCCCAAATTCGTGTCCAGGATGCCCCACAGTTATGCAAAATCCTGGGGAGAGCCTTCAGGATCAACATTTTTTATTGTTATGTGTTTGTGTGTTTGTGTGTGTTTGTTGGGGTCTGTAGTTTGTTGCGTTTCCCGTTTTTTAGTTGTGCTTTTCTCTTCTATGCAACCGATGTACGGGGTAACTGGCAGTATCTGTCACATCACATACTGACTATTGATACAGTCAACTCTCGTTATAAAGAGCACGGTTATAAAGAGGTTCTGCTTATAAAGAGAACATTCTGAAATCCCAAGCTCATTTCTACTATGTGTTTCTTCTGTTTTGTTGTCCTCACATACTGTTATAACAACGTTTCTGTTATAAAGAGGTAGTTTGGCCAGTCCCAGCGATCTTGTTATAACGAGAGTCGACTGTGTATTTTTGTCCTCGGATCATATCCTCCAATTAAATTGTCTCTGTTGCTACAACAATACGAATAAGTAAAAACACAAACTGGGCCCATAATGTTTACCACCTATCAACAGCAAGAAATGTCAATAATAAAATAAAAAAAACTACCGCAGGTTCAACACAATGGATTTGCACAGCTCTTTCAAGATCAATTAAATTAATCGATGGGATGAAGTGGGATGTAAGAAGACGAGAAGTCTTTTCTTTATTTAAAATTAGAACCAAACACCTGTGCCTCAAGTAATCCAGCCTGCCTTTTGCATGCAGCGGTATATGTAATTAACATGGACATTGTGTTTTTATACTGATAACACCACCTGCTTGGTTCAACTGCCATGATCGAGATGTGCTTTTGACAGTTGTTAAACACGAAACTCAATTAATACATAAACGGGCAGGCAATTTAGACAATTATTAATGAATCTGAAGCATTTCCCCTTTCTGAAGTACAGCACCGAAAGGTGAATGTATTGTTGACGCTGGATGTAATAACAATATACCTTTATACACACTGATACTTTTGTCAGATTCCCTGTATGTACACATTACACAATGACACTGACAGTTTTATTTCCCAATTTGTAAAAAGGGGTCAGACTACTTTCCCTTCCAGCCTCAGTTTGGTTACGTTGGTTTGAATGGAAGAAAAACAAATGGCTGCACCATGATACAAATTTATTGTTTACAACATCCCAGTATAGTTTCCATAGTAAGCTGCTGTGGGACTGTTTAACTCAAGACACGTGACGCCTATTTCGATTGATCCTCGATTACATTTTATTCTTTGAACATATTATTTGTTACATAAAGCAACCAGTGCAAAATGACCTATTGTACTAAACAATGCAATTGTCAACTGTAATGTTGTTGGTATTATGGGTTTTTGGCTCAAGTAATGTACAAGAGTGCCAAACATTTTGAAATGCTTTAACTTGGGGAAAGCATTAAATTACACTTTCAAGAAGAGCACAATTTAAAACCTACAAGCAAAATTATGAGCTAAAGTATTTGTTGATACCTGACCTGTTTCTATATCAACTACATCTTGATAAAGAAAGGGTTTGCTATGCTCTTTGCTTTAGAACAAATTTTAACAAAATTATTCGAAGGGGCGGGTGGCACCAATTTACATGAAAAGTAAGTGGTCACAATCAGCGTTAGGTCCATATCTGCTTAAAAGTTAAAAGTGGGGTTTACAATGCATTTCTCTTCTACACAGATAAAGGAAAGTATACGGCATAATCTTGTTATGTCTATTCCAGTGTTTTACCCGTTGAATCACATCATGCAACATTTAAATGTTTAAATCATCCCGAGAAGCATGTAAACATACAGCATGTGTTGAGGCCCCCTTCCCCCCGGTCTCCCAAATATTTACGCTCAATCTTACGACTTCTGATCTCGAAAAATGTGTCCGGGTTTACAGTGTATAATTACATTAGCGCGGTTGAAATATAATGTCTGGTCTACGTCCTTGTGACTGACAACCTGACTGATAATGTCAGCGATGAATTTGCTCCCTTGGAAACATCTTCATGTTTATCATATTACTGCCGTTTTGTCTGTTATCTGCCGACTATTGAGAGTGGAACAGTCTCAACATGACAATGATGAACCTAAATCTGTCTGTCTTATTGCATACATTTAAAAGGAAACTGAAACATATTCTGTCTAATTTGTATTTGTAATAAATTTATCATATCAACCCTCATTTAAATAATATAGTCTGTGCTTCCATCCTGTACCGTTTGTTTTCGGTTATTGCATTTTTGGATTTTGAACTCTTAGTTTCTGTTCATTGTTCAATGTTCTGTCTGTCCAGTGTAATGGGGGGGGGGCACTCGAAAGCACTGAGCTTCTTTCAGTACAACGTAATATCATATACAATGTTTATAAATTCTGAAAAGTTATAATGTATGATCCTTGTATATTATTCTGTTGACAATGTCTACCTTTGCTTCCTTTTCTCAAGGTTGAACAGAGACTGATTGCAGTATTTAACTAAAATATTCCTCAGTTTTAGGTTTATTTATTTATTTATTTATTTATTTATTTATTTTTTTTTGGGGAGGGGGTATTATTATCATAATTATTATTATTTTGTTGTTGCGTGGATCACTAGGGTACTTGTTATGACCCCCAAACATGCTGCCAACAACCATCGCAGCGATGAACGTATAAGAGTCAAAGCCACTTTGAGCCTATTTATTGAAACTTGGAGGGTTATTGTAAAAAAAAACTGTCGACGAAACTTTTCAAAACCCAAGGATTAGGGAAAAGGCACGCAAAACAAACATAAGATCTGCACAATCATTTTTTGGCACTGTGGCGTCGATCGTTCCTTGGGGGTCCTTGCCAAGAATACCGGTGGATTTCGCATAAAATGTCAAAAGCCAGCGATCATAATATTTCAACCTAACATAACACACTTGAGACAGGCCTGTCCTTGCCCGTACCCACGGGTCTTAAGGGCCTTACCACAGTGGCCATTGCTGGCTTTCAGATTGTATGGGTTAGCTCTTTTGGAGCTCTTTTGGTGGTTTGACCAGTCGGATATCCAGCCGAATAAATCAATACTGCCTGTGGGCGTGTGAGACTTTTATTGCTCAATTTAAATCGAGCGGGTTTAATTGGAAGGTTAACACCTCTGAGGTACGGCTTTAGTCTGGATTTAATGTAGTGCTCCAATGTTGTCACGATCTTGTTCGTGCGATTCAGAATGTTCCCATTGCTGGAAACATAGAGCAAGGACTGATGTGACATTAAAGGGCTTGATGCGTTGGTATTCTCCGGTCTGGTTCGTGTATAATGGTACAATGCACTGTGTGCTTTGCACGCTTTCGAATTGATATCTCTTTACGATGCCTTGTACAATACTTCACGTTAGTTTTTCTTCCTAATGTGATTCAAATTTGTTTTCAAAATTTTATGGTATCTACTTTTGATATTACGAGAATACCATTAAAGATCAATTTAAGTTTTAAGGCGAATTAAAGTTAACTTAATAAACATGCGGTATGGTAAACGCCACAAGTTGTAGGCCTATGTCGTAGCATGGAGGAAGAACTTCCTCCATGATCGTAGTAGCATATCGCTGAGAGTATGCGCTCGGAAGTGCCATGTACATGTATAGGCCCAATGTCACTACTTACCACCTGCGCTTATAAATGCCCTTTAAAGCGCAAGGTTCTAAGGGGCATAAATGCCAAATTCTGCGGAAAGCATCCAATCGCCATTAAAGTGGACTCTGCGTTCTTGTAGTTCGCAAACTGGTATGAACTTGCATGAACTGGTATGAACTGGTATGAACTGGTATGAACTTGCATGGTCTTTCGTGAAAGCTATCGTGGAATTCACTGAAAGCCCGATTTTAATACACTGACCTGATGAAGACTCTTGATTTATGCAAGTCAGTGCATATAAAAGGACTCATGAAATCCAAGTAATTCTGGCTATGAGGGAAATGCCGCGATGCAAACTATTGGTATCGATAATATTGTGTGGCAGTTCACAACAATTACAGCAGGAAAGTCTTATCCCGAACGGTTGCCGGCAACGCTAGTCTTTTGTGACCAGACAACCTTGGTTATATTTGATTTTAATTTTCAGCATTCAGTATGATGGAACTATCAAAATTGTATTGTCCTCTATATTATGAGGGAATTTCCATAGATACAATATAACTAATTAATTTGTAGGCCCTATTATTCATTTTTATGTAGATATTTGTAGCTCTTATTTATTTTGATCTTTGGAATGGTATACACTGTTGATGACGTTTCAATTTCTGTGGTTTTGAACAGGACACAGCTCATTGTTAATCATTTATTTACAGAATAATTATACTCAATTGAAATCAAACGGGGGTAATCTTACCTTTAAGAGACCTCCATATGGCATACATAATGGCCCCTGGCTCGGGGACGTATCCGAACGAACCTGGAAAAGAGAAGGGCATTCTCATTACGACTCATCAACTGCAATGTGAGACCTCGCCCATTATTGATACCCAGTTAAATTTACCACGAGTGTTTCGAATTACACGATGAAAGTGGGCCCGTTTCTCCAAGGACCCCGACGCCGGAACTCTCACTGTTTCAGAATCGGTTTATTAGAGGTTTCATTTTGAAGGATCACTTGTAGCCACATTGTGCCTATCCAAAATGGACGTCTTCAAATCAGACAGGAGCTCGTTAGTAATTGTTACAGGACACATTTTAGGGGATGGAATGGACAAGTCACAGGCGTACGACACGGGGCGGGGCGCGTAACTGCCCCTCCCAAATTCGGTAAAAACAGTTTGGAAAAGTCGGGCACAGTATGAAGCAAAAGAATTGGCAAGAGAAAGCAAAAAAGTCTTTTCATTCGGTATTACACTCCCGGGTCCGAATTGAGCCGGATTTGGGTCACAGGGGGCCGGCCAGACTCATTTCTGGGTCAGTCTGGCATTCATGGTCTCAAACTGACCCGAAACTGTGTCCACCAACTGACTCAGAATCCGTGTCATAACCCAATTTTAAAACCAGCTTCCGGGTCAGCCTGACCGAGAAATGGGTCAGTCCCTCTGAGCTGACCCGGGAGTTTTTAGAGTGTAGAAATTTGCACTTTTTATAGTGTAAAATTATGCGCAAATCAACCCCTCTGTCCCCGCCCCCCCCCCTTTAACAGAAGACGCCGTATAAATTATATCCTTGTGGACAGCAATCAAATCACAAAATCATAATCATGTCATTTCGTCACATACAAAATGTTGCAATGGTTGCAAGAATATTATTTGTAAATGCAAATTGTATGCGGCATCGTGGAGCTTTTAGTATATAGCTCCGTTGTAACATGTCACTCTCTGAGATAACAGCTTCACACGACTGTAAAATAATAACAAGAAAAGCTGTTACCCAAAGGTAATTAGGCTACTAACTATATAAATATATTCATAAATGGGATCGGGAAGCTTGTAGAAACGATTGAGGGTACATAATTATGACGACCGTTTTGTGAGTCCACACTACGTGTACAACGTACAGGGTTGTGTAGGGTGTCCTCTTCGTGTTTGAGTTAAACGTTGTGTAATGTAAGAAACAGAAAAAAGGTGTGTGTGAGTTTTATACACATTCAAAGCGGGGGCTAAAACAAAAAGGACAATCGGCTGGGAAAAGGTCCCAAGATGGAAATTGTATACAAAACCAATTGGAGTGTTGCCAAAAAGTTGAAGTCCAAACAAAAGAAGAACAAAATGAGGTCCTCGATTGCAGGCGTTTACACACTTGTGTGTTGAAATGGAGGGAATTTCTTGATGATGCCAAAAAAAGTCACATCTGTTCAACCGAGTTTCAAACCAAGTTATGGTTTAACCATGGGTTCTCCATGGTTCAACAATGTAATTACAGATTGTCTTACATACAAGTAGGCCTACATTATTACAAAGCTACGGGCAACCACTTTATATCAGCCAATTTGTTTAACCCATTTAATTGCGCTTTAATGTTCGCCTTAATATACAGTTTAGCAGAGGGAATTTAACAGGAAATTGTTTCTCCTTATCAAATTATCATTTGTTTTGAACAGTATGAAATTAGCATCTGTTATATTCTTCCGACCTAAGACCTGTAGATTATACACAGCGACATTAAGAGAATTAAGGCTATAAATTTCCATTACTTTTATGGACGTGTGTGCCTAACGTTCTTGAGTGAGAGTCTTCACTGAGCGCTGGCATTTCCACATTTTGGTAACCCCTAAAGTTATAGATTTCATAAAAGCTTTGGGGAACAGAACCTTCGTCAGCACAAGAGAATTAAATCAAAAGAGCATGATGCCTTAACATCAAGTTATAAACCACAGCTGATAAGAATTACGGTTACTTTTACAGAAGTCAAATAATATTATAAGAATTCAGGAAACACAAAATTGACATTTCACATACTTTAACTTGCAAAGTTATGTGAATAGTTCATTGTGAACTCCATTATATTTTCCACATGAGGAATAACGAAGTGTTAATCTTATCTTATCTAATCTAATCTAGAAGAGACGTTTGGAAAGAATTTGTAATCTGAAAAATGTTGGCAAAAAAAAACACAGCACGAGCTTTCATCTCTCTGAATTGAACATAGTTCCTGGGCCATGCAAATCCCAATTTGTTCCATTCTTGCAGTTTCATAATAAAAACCTTTTCAAGCATTGGGTGCACCGCAATCCTTACGGTAGTGCAAACTGGGTACGGAGTTAAATTTTATTTCTCAAATAAACTGTTTAATGCAAGGCTGATCCTTATCATCGTGCATTCGCATAATCTCGATAATTTGTTTTCTATTTTTCGTGACTACAACCCAAACCTATCGGCTCTCTATTATTTGTATTATACTGCATATAATGAAGACTAATTATAATCGAAGAGGTAGTAAACCTCACCTGGTGTTTATGACCTCGAGGGTGTCCATAAAAAGCTAACCCTACCATAGCCCATTAAAACCCTCGGGAAATTCAACTTTTTCTTCGAAAGCAATTTGGCCTGATTTATTGTCCGTTTTGTGGAGCATTAATAATCTGTTGAAGTGTTGGGTCGTAGGAAGATCCTTTACAGGAGAAAATATCCAAAGGCAAACAGGTTTTGTAATGGAGATTGTTTGTATAAACGCTGCGTAATCTGTGACAGACTTGCTTGGTGGCCAAACAGTGCCTCCAGTTAAGATTTGAAGATAACTATAGACCTTCATCATGCTGCCACCATCTTGGTCATGTTCCCTGTATCCAATAACAGTGCTGAATGCTAACAGTCATTGTACGACAAGGAACCAGACTATTTCTCCTTCCAGCCTCGTTTTGGTTACATTGATTTGAATAAGAGAAAGATGATGGCCACACCATGATAAAGGTCCATCGTAATGTATTGAACTGCCACAGAATCAACACTTTCTCAATTGTAGCCTATGTCCAATTTGGATGTGCAAGCATACAGTTTTCCTTTTCCATTTTTACACTCAAAAGATCTCTCAATACAATTTTTGACCACATGCATTGTGCGGGAATTTCAGACAATCGTGTTCTTAACTCATAATATCATCCATTTACAATATCACATATGTGGTCCCATCAAAACGGAAGATCTAGAACAAGAGCCGACGTGAGGGTTACAGGTCTGGTCTGCTTGAACACATGGGTTATACGGTGGCTCTGTGGTGTCCACTAAATTCGGACCCAAATCTAATCATTTAAAGCAATCAGGAACCCCACTGGTATTAATATCTCCTGACAAATTGCACATTTTGTGACGGGTATCACCTGGAGATGTTTCACGAACTACCCATGGCTTCAAAGTCGACACAGAGGGACAGGACTTCAATTGTTCTGCCCTTAAAGTTGAAATGCAAAACAAAATGGAACTTTTCTATCTTTGAGAAGCATCTGATATCTCAATTTATTTTTGTGTAATAATTACAATATGATAGATGGACAAATCTTTGTGTTTTATGCTGGCTTTAAAGTCAAACAAAGGCAAAGCACTGTACTTAATGTGAACAGTCAACACTGCTTTCATATTCAAGTTTACTTTGTTTCTTTTATTTATTTATTTATTTATTTATTTATTATTTTTTTATTAAAAGTCTTATAATAGTCATGCTAAGACTTCGTATTTACTTCCACTGCTATTGTTTCACAGCTGACCAATAAAAACACATTACTATCATTTTTATGCAGCCGTAAATAAAATCAAACTTGAAAATTAGTAGTTAGCTTTTTATAGCATTAACTACGATTTGGTTTTGTGTATCTTTTTGGTCTATATTTAGTGATGATACCTTAGTCACTCAAAATATGTCGGAATTGTTGTTGTTTTGGTTTTATCTATAGTTCTGTTAAGGAAGGCTTGTTGTGTAGCTTAATGAAAACAAACACAACGTTTTGTATTGTGAGCGTGAGAGCAAGGGTTTAGGTACTGTTCGCAGAAATTGAAGCCATCTGTCAAAGAGAGATTAAATATGATGTACTTTAAATGAACTTTACAAAAACAACACCAGTATTTTTTATAGAACTCCTATCGAAGTACAAAAACCTGCCCAAAACTATACCAATAACGATTGAAACCACCTGTGAACATCTCTCAAAACGAAAAACCCAATATCTTACCGAATTGTGGTTAAAATGATTTGCCCATTTTCAAAATTTCTACCATAAAAATTGCATTCCCCAATAAATGGCCCATGTAAGTTATATGAGCGCTCGTATGATTTACGGCCGAAATAAAAACACTTGCTGCGCATAACTCATTGTCACGTCAAGACGCCTGCCGTGTGTCACGATATTACGATAAAAGTATTGACGGTCATTGTTTTATGTTGGAAATGCAGGTTGTTTTATCCCTGACAGAATCTTTCGTCATTGATAAAAACAAATGTACAATGCAAACCTCATATCAATCAGATCCTTTGTTACTCACATAATGATAAGAACCAGTAGAACAACTTGCATGTCAAATCGTGACTAGGTAATTCTTCCGCTTACCTTTTTTGCAGACAATTTATTACATTAGGCTTATTTCTCTGTTCAAACCCCATTTCCCCAACCGTTCCCCTCCAAAATACATTAAACCCCCCCCCCCCAACCACCATCTGTCACACACCTGGGCTGCCATCACGAAAATTGTTGCGAAGTGGATTGTGGGGTTGCTTTGTCTTTGCTTATTGTTTGCGCAGACACAGCTCATTCAGAGAAACCATCTTCTTATAATAGAAAAATATATCTTAATAATCTGTATGCATCCTTGTGTTAATCAACTAATGAGAATGCACCAAAGAGAAATAATTTTAGCCACAAATTTATTGACTTAATTTGTTGGTTTATCTAATAAAATTGTGTGTTTTCTTTACTATAGTCAGTTTGTTATTTATATTAGACATATTATAATCACAAGAACTAGCGATGGATCTTGAAATTACGCAAAAAGGCTCAGCAACTTACAAAACTCATGGTAAACAAAAAGTAACAATGGATAAAAGATCGAGACCCAACCGATCGACTGAGGGAAAATAACTGCCCGATGACACAAGGCTTGTTTGTCCTCCGGCATTTGCTTATTTTCCTGTTTGTCTGGTTTAGTCTGCCACCCCCATGGGATTGCATTTACGATTTATCTGGAAAGGGGTTTGATTTGCTAATGCTAGATACAGGGAAAGAATCTTAATAACTCGATGTTCAGTTTTATGACTCTTTGCTGGCCGCCGGGAGGGCTCATTTCTTTGCTTATTTTCGTAGTTGAAATGATTGTAAATAATAAAAAAGGGGGCCTAAATCAAATAACGGGTCCCTTGTAAATCTTCATTTGATTTATCCAAGGTCAAAACGACCAAGCTCGTGAAATGACTATACATTCCAGCTCTGGTTGGAAAATGAAGAATATACAGCCGCAAGCACATGTTTTCAGAGCATAAGAACAAATTAAAAGCAGGTCCAATTTAAAAGGCAAAATGTTAATTTTGAAACTGCAGGGGGGCAGAGATGTTTTCATACACAGAAGTTGCAAAGACATTAGTTCAAGGATAGGGGCCTAAGGCATAATCTAAAAACGTGCACTAATTATAGTTCATGCCACTCCAATCCAAGAATCATTCCCGTCTATAATACTGTCAAACTCGATAAAAATCCCACAGATGCCTGTTGCTTATTTCAATTGGCAAGTGAAATAAGCCCGGTGTGCATACACAAAACCTGACAGAGATAGTCCGTCAGTTTCTTGTTGTTTTCATATAAATGACAACCATTTCGAAGAAATGTTCACTGCTGCACTGAATCTTAGAGGGTGACAGACGGGAATTAGTTTACCCTTCCAAAGTTGAAATCTTGTTTGCCTAAAAGTCTTCAGATTTGTTTTTATAGTTGTGGCTGAAGCTTGTGTACGGCCATCGATTAGCTTTTAAAGATATACTATTGTACCCCTTCTTTCCACCCCACCCCCCCCCCAACAACGCAACATCACATGCATCACAATAAAGCTGTAAGGTGTTTTTGAACTCATTAAAACAATTTCTAATGAGAATTTTCACGTGCAATTTTGTGAATGTCTTATGGTAAGTGTTTCATCGAAAAGTGAATTATTTTGAATGGATATTCGTACATCTCTTCCATAAGAGGTCATGGTGCTTTCTCTCAGAGTGAATTTTCAACGTAAAAACAAAAGTCTAACATCCCTCCGGCAAGGAAGTGTTTTAATAACAGATCAACGTAATCCAATCGGGCCCACTTAATACTGAGAGCATCAACAGCTGGGCCTGTATAGACGAAAATGTGCCGACGGTTTAGTCCCTTCGGTAATTGTTTTTTTTTGATCTCAAAACAATTTACTCTTAGAATTGTTCATTAAGAGGATTTAATGTTGCATGTTTTCGGATCGTCTGCAAAGTGAAGGGATGTTCTGTCAGTGTAATTTCATATCGAGGACAGAACGTCGAACCGGGGGTCAAATATTGAACAGTTTTGGGGTTGGTTTTTTTTACTGCAGGGCATTTATGTATAGTAAGAACACCAGCCCCCACCAACACTGTAGAGAACCAAATAGAACAAGACTCATTTTGTGGTGAAATTTACCATTGAACTGAATGGGGGGTTTTCCATATTTAGTGACCAATAGGCGAGATTACAAGCGACCAAGGCACCGTGTATGCACTAGGCCTAGAGAAGTTATAATCAGGAGTCTGATGGTACGGAAATTAAAATATCCTGAAAATAAGATTCCTTCTTGTTCCTTCTTGGTGTGCAGATAAAGCCAACAGAATTACAAGATGTCAACTTGTTCAGGTTTGCAGACTCTTCACATCATTTCAATATAGAATGTTTGATATCTGAAGGTTTGGTCCTTACGATTTCATCTCATTATTAATTCTGCATGGTCGCGAAGCAAATGACTCTCGGAAAAGCGAACTTAATCACTATACTGGTCAAGAACCCCATGGAGAAAAAAAATGGGAAAGTTTAAGTTTTAGATGCGAGAGGAAATCCACAGAGTAAGTATTCCAGGAAACATCCATGCCATCTGGTAGGTACTGAAAACCCACACATCACATAGTGCCCCGGCGGGATTCGAACCGGGAACCTACAGGTGGTAGTCGAGAAAAGATACCACTACGTCAACCCAACAGTTAAAAGCAAGGGGTGTGTCTTTTATCTGGGATGGCAAATTTGCCTCCTTCAAGAAAATCTGAAGGCGCAGGAGATCAATGAAAAATCAAGAAATGAGGGAAAACATCTTATAAATCACATGCCGGTATAATGTCTACATCATTCTTACTCCATGACTGCAATTGCAAATTATGGGTGCATATAGGCCCTATAGCTTTGCAGTAATTTTTGTTATGTTGGTGCACTATACAATTACTTAATTTGCAATGGTGCGAACTACGTGATATAGTTTACTGACTGTAAAAGTTTCCGTCCACGAAATCAAAAGTATTCCAATTAAATCAGTTTTAAGTTTTGAGCAAATAGGGCCGATGGGGTTTGTAATATAAATTTCCGCTGCGGCGCTTCGGGTGAGCGTGACTGTTGCCCAAACTTGTGGAATTTGTGTTGCGTGTGCCATCTCACCCCTACGTGTGCATCTCGGTATTTTGACAATCATTTCCAAAAGAAATATCACCTAACAAACTCCAATAATTACCTCTTTGGCCCCCTTCCTTGCCCGACCTACCAAGAGTTCATCCTTCGCATCAATAAGAGCGATGGGCCCAAAGCTGCGAGAGGTCCCGCGGTCGTGTAGTTTCGTCTTCGGTGGGGGTTGCGGTTTGGGGGATGGCTCCTGGAGAAGAAAAAAAAACATCTTTGTTGATGAGTGTAAACCGGGACACCATAAAACATAACTGTTAATCCCAGCGGGGATGTCGTAAAAACTCGATATTATTGCTCCCTCTCCCTACGGGGTCAACTGAAAGGGTACGTCGTATTTCACTGGTTGGATTCAGGTGTTATTAAGTTAGACTGGTTTCCGGTCCCATAACGCCAGCTAGTATTGTGCCAATCTCTTTCAACTTGCTAAGTCGTAAAACTTGATTGGTTCTCAATTCATTCTAACAATGATTGAATACAAAAAACGTATATGAGCAGAAAAGCAAACATGTCTAACATGAATGCAATAATGGTCTTTCCAAAAAAAGAAATTAAAATGGGGAATGGAAAAGCAATTGCAATGAAAAAAGGAAGTATTTAAAAACAGGCCCGTGACGAATCGTTCCTTTATATTCACCAATAGTGTTAAGAATATTGGGCGAGAAAATCCACCTTGTCGTCCATAATTGGGCTTGTGTCCCAAACAAAGCATAGTAGGCTATTTGAATTTGATATCAGCCTTAGACATTAACGTTAGATATACAATCAATTTTAGAAGATTCAGATTTGTGCTTTTGAAATTGGGTTTATCATAGAATTGGGAGATTTATGTTTTTGCAACCTGCGAGCTGTTTAAATTACACGCACCCGTGTTTCATGCCTGCCCGGTAAAGCCTACACTGAAGTACACACCCTAAAAACTCCGGTCAAAGCTGAACCGGATTCGGGTCCCAGGGGGGGCCTGACCATTTTCTGGGTCAGGTCGACCCAGACACTTGGTTAAAAAATGAGATTTCAACTTTGATTCTGCGTCTGTTTGATCCACTTCCGGGTCGTTTTGACACAGATTCCGGGTCATACTGACCCATACATGGGTCAGGCCCAACGAGACCCAGAAACCAGGGTCAACTCAGACCTGGGAGTTTTTATACACAAATATCGGGTGAACTTTTTGGTTTCTTAGATTCGTTGGAATATGGGTTTTACTTTTTTAATCTGAACTGTTGAAACTATAAGGTGTGACCTCCATCCATGATAAAGCCTGAAACCTTTTGAGTGATTGAGGGGTTAACGTACCTGCTGCAACCTTTGAGCATTTCAAATGTTACAGAAAGCGAATTACCCAGTAGGAGAAATATTGAAGCAAAATGTGAAATTTAAGAACTATAGACATGTTGTTTCTAGTGTTTAGCGTTGGGAATGCTATCTGGAATAAAATACCACAGTGCCCCCGTTACCTTTGACCGGGTTTATGAAAGATATGCCATACACGTAATGACAAAAGAGTTCGAACAAAAGGCTTCAAACACCATATTCCCCTTTTCCCCTGTGCATGAACAATTATTTCAGAACCCTTTTGTGCCGTCTGAAAAACACAGTTGCTGTTCTGCTGCTGTGTATTCTATATGCAATATTTCCCCCCGAGGCGGTGTTATTCAGAGCGGCAAATGTGTACAAGATCAAATAAAAAGTCGATCAAGTCCTTATACTACGAAGTGAGTTTAGAGAGCACTTTCCAGTCCTGTAAAGTAACACCCCATGCCAGTACATGATCATGGTAGTAAATAATACTGTAAATCATGTACACGACGGCTTGCAAAACATGCAATTGGGCAATATGAGTTGAACTGTGCCATAGGCCTTCGTACTTTTTTAGAAGCCCAGATTCCAGGGCTCACTCTTAGGCATATTACTTTCATCTCTAAATAATTTGGGATACTATCTTGTATCCCATAAAAGCAAACAATGCAGAACTAACTCTAATGTGCCTCTTTTCTGATAACGGTTTATTAAATGTGACTTACTGTACTTATTGTCTGCATGCATGGTCTGTTTCTACATTTTCCTACATGTTTACACTGACATTATGTACTGAGAAGTCAAATAATAAAAGAACGACCGTCACAGGTATCGTGGTTAATTTCTTTCAGCTTGATGCATGCATCCTTGAGGCAGAATTGCAACAACACTTCAATAAAATAACTAAAGAAAAATATAAATAAAATTACAGTAATGAAAAAACAAGCATCTTTTCATAGAATATTTTATAGGTCAATCAAAAATATATTCTTCGGTCCAAATTACATTTTAAAGTAGAACCATAATACAGCAAGTAGATAAAGGCATAAGAGAACTTGGTTCTGGTTTGGACATCGTCCTATTTTCAAATGTTTACACTGAAATCATGTATTGAGAAGTCAAATAATAAAAGGGGACATTGTCTAAATGCATTTGAAATACATTGGTCACTCATAGTTGTTAAGACAGCGTATTTGCGATAAACCTTTCAAAAACACAAAGTAAAGTAGGCCTGGAATTACAAAGATGGAGGCCATGGTCTCTGTTGCCCTGGTCTTAGCCTTGGTGCCCCTTCAAAAGTTTCCCATAGACTTCAGTTTTTTCCAATTGAAGTGCCCTTTGCAAAATGAAGACTGCCTTGCCCTCCTTACTGTAAAATTGATTACTGGTGATAATCCCATTGAAACATGACAGCTTGATTCATTGAAACAACTACATGTAGGCCTATCTCATTTTGAAGGGACAGGTCATATTGAAAGTCATACAGAGTGTGTGTTGTCGTGGCGATGAGGGCTTACAAAAGCAACATATTGTGTTTTTTAGGTAGGAACTGTACTTGTGGTTTTTAATAAGAAAGATTAGTGACATCACTGTTTGGATGATCTCCTAACAAGGGTAACTAAAGCTCACACAAGCATTTGCTTATGACCCGGGGGGGGGGGGGGGGGGCAATTTCTCTCATACAAACATTGGTTTAATGCCTATAATTATGAATTGCACAAATCAATGAATTGTAACTCAAAAACTAGACGACAATACTTATTCTATCAGGCATGGTTAGCTTGGCCGGATGCGAATCTACAACCTTGTGATTGTAAGTCCTGCAGTCTAACCACTTGACCACTGTGATACAGGTTAAAGCAGACCATTTTGAAACAGTTTCTGTTTCATGGCTCTATGATCTTTCTTCATTTCTGCCAGGTATTGACCCAATTCACCTGATGTCATCACCCTTGATAAATCTTGATGACACAATTTTGGGAGTGAAAGTTCCCATTTGTTACTGCGCAGTGAGCATTTTAGGGGGTGCGCATGCAGTTAGACGCACACTATTATTTGTACATGCAATCTGACCCCGAAAATGGCTGACCAAGTGCAGACACGGTATCCGGTAGCCGCATGTGAATTTAAGCCACATTAAATAAATTCCTTTCGTGAACTTTGTAAAAAAATCATGAAACTTATCTAAGAAAATAGTGTGTAAACTGTGACTGTGGGCCTAATGGTTGTTGTTTTTTTTATTAATTGTATTTTGTATTGCTTATTATACGTTTAATAACTGGACAGAAAATTATATGAGAAAACAATATTGTCATCTATCAACAATGAGTTTCTTCTGCATTTGACAATTGGGCAACATCTTTCCTTAAAATGCTGGATTTTTGTTTTAAGTTGTGTTAGAAAGAAGAAATATTGTTTGATTTGGGGGTATTTCTAAGAATAAGATATCCGTTGACATTTTCAGTAAATTTATTCAAGTTACTAACGATTTCGTTGTACAGGTGTACATTCAATGTAAAGTTATTATACAACAACAATGCTGATTTTATATTGCAAGAATTGCCAACAAATCTTCAGCACCATAATTTTGTGCATGAATCGAAACTGTCAACAGAGGGCCTCCTTCACAATAACACAACGAGAGATTCCAAACACCGTAAATTTTTCCACAGAAAATATCTTATTTGACAAACTGTGCATGGTCTGTTTCTACATTTTCCTACATGTTTACACTGACATTATGTACTGAGAAGTCAAATAATAAAAGAACGACCGTCACAGGTATCGTGGTTAATTTCTTTCAGCTTGATGCATGCATCCTTGAGGCAGAATTGCAACAACACTTCAATAAAATAACTAAAGAAAAATATAAATAAAATTACAGTAATGAAAAAACAAGCATCTTTTCATAGAATATTTTATAGGTCAATCAAAAATATATTCTTCGGTCCAAATTACATTTTAAAGTAGAACCATAATACAGCAAGTAGATAAAGGCATAAGAGAACTTGGTTCTGGTTTGGACATCGTCCTATTTTCAAATGTTTACACTGAAATCATGTATTGAGAAGTCAAATAATAAAAGGGGACATTGTCTAAATGCATTTGAAATACATTGGTCACTCATAGTTGTTAAGACAGCGTATTTGCGATAAACCTTTCAAAAACACAAAGTAAAGTAGGCCTGGAATTACAAAGATGGAGGCCATGGTCTCTGTTGCCCTGGTCTTAGCCTTGGTGCCCCTTCAAAAGTTTCCCATAGACTTCAGTTTTTTCCAATTGAAGTGCCCTTTGCAAAATGAAGACTGCCTTGCCCTCCTTACTGTAAAATTGATTACTGGTGATAATCCCATTGAAACATGACAGCTTGATTCATTGAAACAACTACATGTAGGCCTATCTCATTTTGAAGGGACAGGTCATATTGAAAGTCATACAGAGTGTGTGTTGTCGTGGCGATGAGGGCTTACAAGAGCAACATATTGTGTTTTTTAGGTAGGAACTGTTCTTGTGGTTTTTAATAAGAAAGATTAGTGACATCACTGTTTGGATGATCTCCTAACAAGGGTAACTAAAGCTCACACAAGCATTTGCTTATGACCCGGGGGGGGGGGGCAATTTCTCTCATACAAACATTGGTTTAATGCCTATAATTATGAATTGCACAAATCAATGAATTGTAACTCAAAAACTAGACGACAATACTTATTCTATCAGGCATGGTTAGCTTGGCCGGATGCGAATCTACAACCTTGTGATTGTAAGTCCTGCAGTCTAACCACTTGACCACTGTGATACAGGTTAAAGCAGACCATTTTGAAACAGTTTCTGTTTCATGGCTCTATGATCTTTCTTCATTTCTGCCAGGTATTGACCCAATTCACCTGATGTCATCACCCTTGATAAATCTTGATGACACAATTTTGGGAGTGAAAGTTCCCATTTGTTACTGCGCAGTGAGCATTTTAGGGGGTGCGCATGCAGTTAGACGCACACTATTATTTGTACATGCAATCTGACCCCGAAAATGGCTGACCAAGTGCAGACACGGTATCCGGTAGCCGCATGTGAATTTAAGCCACATTAAATAAATTCCTTTCGTGAACTTTGTAAAAAAATCATGAAACTTATCTAAGAAAATAGTGTGTAAACTGTGACTGTGGGCCTAATGGTTGTTGTTTTTTTTATTAATTGTATTTTGTATTGCTTATTATACGTTTAATAACTGGACAGAAAATTATATGAGAAAACAATATTGTCATCTATCAACAATGAGTTTCTTCTGCATTTGACAATTGGGCAACATCTTTCCTTAAAATGCTGGATTTTTGTTTTAAGTTGTGTTAGAAAGAAGAAATATTGTTTGATTTGGGGGTATTTCTAAGAATAAGATATCCGTTGACATTTTCAGTAAATTTATTCAAGTTACTAACGATTTCGTTGTACAGGTGTACATTCAATGTAAAGTTATTATACAACAACAATGCTGATTTTATATTGCAAGAATTGCCAACAAATCTTCAGCACCATAATTTTGTGCATGAATCGAAACTGTCAACAGAGGGCCTCCTTCACAATAACACAACGAGAGATTCCAAACACCGTAAATTTTTCCACAGAAAATATCTTATTTGACAAACGAGCATTTTAGCTATCCGTTATTGCATCTATTTTATAAAATGGTTTTGTGAAGATTTTTCTCAGAAAACAAAATAATTCTGCCTGGTTGTTGGTTGGTGCAAATATGGCCCTGGCAGTGGCAGACGACTTTGCAAAAAAAACATGTGTTCAAAAATGCTACACTAAAAATTTACTAGTCAGCTAGTAAATATTTTTAATTTGACTGAAGATACTCTATGCCTGGAAAGCAAGAAAAAACAAAAAAAACCTTAACAGTATAACTAATTTGTCTAAATTGTATAACTTGAAATTAACCAAGCCCTTACCTCGCTCCATAAGAATTTGGCCCTAAAAAGCAAATAATTGTTGTCCCCATAACCACCACTTCTTTCCGACCAGACAATGTGTCAAAAAATTGCCTGCGCGGGGCCACCACAGCGCCCTCTCTGTAGGTTTTTGACATGAAAAGTTTGAGCTACAAATACAAATAGATCGTGCAGTTGAGGTGAAAAGTGATTTCTCATTTTTAACTGTATTTCTCTGACTGTTATGGCTATAAAGTTAGATTGAAGTAGTTATTATCACGTTTTATCAGCTTTACTTGTTTATAGTACGTGGGGTTTTTTTTAAATATAGCGCTTCCAATTTCCAATCTTTTTACACCAACTACAAGTTACAGTGTTGAAGCTAACCCAATTTGTATAAGTACCCGGATGTAAACAACATGGCGGCGGGTAGGGTGTACAAAATGGAAAGTTTTGTTACGTAGCATTGTAAACAGTTAAGCAAATATCACATTTTACGCAAAGATTTTAAAATGGCATCTCATCGTGGAAGTCGAGAAGTTCCCCAGAGTAGTTCTGAGCTTGATTTTGTTGCCGGTAAACGTACAACCCCACGAATTGTCATCGAGGACGAGGATTGTTCCGAACCACCGTCTTCCATCCGAAGTAACGTCAGACGTGAAGCACTGCGCGCAGACGGGTCAGGTCACTACCAACAAGCCAAGGCCCCGGTAGTCCCTGTTGAGAGGAGATGGGAGTCAGATTCGTGTTCGTACAGTGGTAGTGGCAGCGAGTAAGAACAACATTTAACAAACATAATTATATGGTCAACAGTAAAGTTCAATCCTACCTACTGTCTGACTATCCTGACAAATAATATTACATGCAAATGCATACAGACTCGAGACTGAATTTCTGACATATCTTGAGTTGACATAACAAACTGAACTTCTGAACTCGATAACTGAGGAGATAACGATTTGTAATTCATTAATGTGAATACTTTGTGCTAAGTCATACGTAATGGAGCGCTGTATTCCTCATTTTTAAATTGCTTGATAGAAAGTAACATTGGTGATGAATGAGTGGCAACAATTTAATACTAGAGTACGACAGCTGTTTCATTGTTCATGAGTTAGTTTGGAAATGAATAATGTATACACCACACAGGATAGATCCTTTTCATTTGATTGGTAGAACACGCGTCACGTGTCACACTTTATTTTGCCATGACGTATTTACAGCTGCGAAACTTGATGCTCCAAAATTTAATCTATGAGCACTTGACAGTGACGCGTTGCAGCGTCGTTTCCAAAATAATCATTCCCCACACCTTTGTTCAAACAAGACAAGTTTATGTCAAGGAGACTGCTGGTGTCTACATGAAATCATTCACATTGTTTTGGGGTTTTTAGAATATTCAGAGTGTAGGATAGACCCGTAGACTAGTTTCTGTGACAAATTTGGTGTTTATTGAAAAAATTTCAAAGAAAATGGCATGGATTTTGGTCCCTGCGGTGCTGATTGGAAATTCACAGTCAGTGCATGTAATTTTTAAACGGGAACTATATGTGATAAAAGTTCTTGCATTTCAAATGTACAATACGTCAGATTTTTAATAAGTATTTGTTTGTTTTTCTTCTTTTCATGTTGCAGTGGCTTAGAGCCAGTCTGGGCCAGCTCCGTGGGACCCTCAGGTGAGCTGTTCTACCTCGAGCCAGGACAGGACCCCCATCAGTCGGACAATTTCTCCACGTCACAGGCTGCGCTCCAGCAAGCCAAGACCGACAAATCATCATCCCAGGCTGCTGTCAAGAAGAAAAAGAACCTTGCCGCCCTGCAGAAAATTATGCGCCGCAAGAAGAGCTCCGATCTCATGAACGTAAACAACAGTGCGGACACGAGTCACGTCAAACAGCGTGTGAGTAGCAGCAAGAAATCTCCACGGAGGACATCCGTGCAGCAAGGCAGACCTGAACAAACCAGAGAAGTTACCCTCAAGGTTGACTCAAAACAAACCTCACAAACTAATAAGCTTGAATCGTGGCTCGGTGTCGTCCATGCGTCAGACAAGAAAACTGCTGTGCAGAATGGGTCATCACAAAATGGGTCGTCTAACGGTGTCGGTGAGATGCATCATAACGGGAAAGCCTCATCCAAGCAGACAGGCGTTTCAGTTAGGGGTTTGATACCATCAGGAGTCGCCATGAAATCTGGAGAAGTTGATCTAGGTGGGTATTGACCCAATTTATCTGACGTCATCACCCTATAAATCCTGGCAGCGCCATTTTGGGAGTTGGGTTCCCCATGTGTTACTTTGCAAAACGCTTTTTAGGCGATATGTTCGCCGTTAGTTGGTAGAATTTGACTTTTGGGGAGGGGGAAATTGACTTGACCATTCACAACAAATCACTTCTCTCCTGCCAGAAAAAAAATTTACTTTTCGGGTATAGAATTAAGTCTGCATGTGTACTGTACAATGCAAACAACATCAAGTTGATATGCAATTCATTGAATGATTGACCATCTTCTCTTTGTACTATTTTGGGGGAACTGACTTGAGCACTCACAATAGATCATTTCTCTCTCGCCAGTAAAATGGAATGATTGTGTACGAAATCAAGTCTGCAGTTTTACTGCATTGCTTTCAGCATTCATTATATGCAATCAATTGCATTATAATTTGACCACCTTTTGTTTGCACTATTTTGATAGAATTGAATAACCATTTAAAACAAGACTGTTGCTCTCGTGCCAAAAAAATAGGGTGATTGTGTATCAAGTCTGCATTTATAATACTGCTTTACAAACAATTGGAAGTGCAACATGTACATCTACAAAAATTGTAACTCGGTTTGCGAAAAGGGCGGTATCTTGTACTTTCCCAAAAAATGTACAGGTTTCAGCTCAGTGCAATGATGTTGTATCACATTTTATTGTTTTGTGCAAACATCTGGAATTTAAGAGGCAGATAAAATCTTGTAGCTGTTGTAAATCAGCCGTTTTTTCAATGATGTCTTATCTTATTTATACAACCTTGCTGCATTGACACAGTGAGTGCAGGCCGACATGGCGCCTTTATAGCAAGCAACCATTTCATCATGATCAAATGACCCCCCAAAATAACAGTTATTGGGGGTTGGCAGGTTTGATACGGCTGTAAAGTTTTTGGTTAGTCTTTAAAGGCTTGAAACTTCCACTGGACCCCAGTAGGTTTCGCACTGGTCCAGTTTCACAGTCAAACAAATCTGACAGGCAAGAATATCTCTTTCCCTCCCCCCTCAAAAAAACCAAAAAAACAAAATCAAACAAAACAAAACAAAAAGTGCACGTACTTTTTATACATATATATACCCTAACCTACCTGATTGCGTGGGTTTTTCCCCATTGGGATTTTCCTCTCACATCTAAAACTGAACAATTCTGCTCATTTCCTATTTATCCTGTTATTGGTGCTAATTGTGCTGTTGTATGTGTGATAAAAAAAAATAAAAAAATATAATATAAACAACTTGTACACAAAACAGCACTTGAAAGTTCTGAGAAAAAAAAGGACGTCTGAGGTCTTCTTGTTCAGACTATGTATGAAATTTGTGCCCTTGAGTGCGTTGATGGTTTCTTTTCCGGAATTTGATAAAGTCTGTCTCCTATATAAGCAGATTATTCTGATGCATTATCTTTGTTTATTTCTGGTACATGTACATGTAGGTGACATCATAGTCAGCGTCAATGGCATCCCTGTATTTGCAGAAACGGTGAACTCTGTCCTGGCCTCCATGGAAAGTGTTTCACTGGTAAGTTCTATTGAACTTCTCAGCAAAGCCCAACATGAGATTACATTGTATTGAATTGATATAAATATGTCCAACTTGAAAATAAAAAAACTTTGCCGTACGAGCATCGATGAGCTAGATGTTTGAGCCAGATTTTGTACAATGTGTTGAAAAACTGCCTTTTAACGGAAAATTTAAGAATGCAAACTATTTAGATACGATATGTTAAATTGAAGATAAAGTGTAGAGTGTCCAATTTCAGAACCGCTGGGTGACACCATGAACCTGCTTCTAAATAGTTTTTTCATTTTGCAAATAGTGAA
This sequence comes from Pisaster brevispinus, assembly GCA_023634235.1. Lineage (NCBI taxonomy): Eukaryota > Metazoa > Echinodermata > Asteroidea > Forcipulatida > Asteriidae > Pisaster > Pisaster brevispinus. Next base: position 14,860,788 of record JAMKCF010000005.1, on the reverse strand, counting down.
TCCATTGTAAAGCAACTTGATTGGTCGTTGGGATATATTATATCTCATTATTATTACTATACCAAAAAGCAAGTCTAGGGTTTTGTATTTATCTTTTTGTGATAGTTTTTCATCTTACAGCAATGTGTCTGTTCTTGTAATAAATTTAATTTACATAATTTAGGGTTGAACAAAGGAAAATTGCCCTGAGCTTGACTTGAACCTGTGGCCTCCGGATTAACATACCAGGGCTCTACCAACTGAGCAATCTGGCGGTCTCCCTAATGGTGGAGACCGCCAACTTTAGGGCTGGATAGCCCAGTTGGTAGAGTGCTAGTCAGTTTTTCTTTGTTCAACCCTAAATTATTAAAAATTTACCCAGTCAGTTTCCCTTGTGGTTTATTACTTGATATTTATTACCAACAATATATTATTTTGGCGTAGCTCAAACTACAGTGAAAAAGTGTAGGGCTTTTAATCTTTCAAAAATGTCCAAACTTTAATTATCTTTACTTTGGCATAGTTCAAACTGCATCTGCAGAGAGCAAGTCTAGGCTCCTGGGAGAAGTACATCATGCCTCCTCAGCGCCCAGCCGTCAACGGCACCTTGGTGAAGCTGATCAGTGGGGAGAGGCTGACAGAGATGGAGGATCCATTACGAGACGTTTGTCATATCATCACCTACCTCACCCTGGGTAAAGAAGGGGACGAGGAAGACAAGGTAGGTGGACTAGAGAGGGAGAGAAAGATGTAGTCAATCGGGAGCAATTGATTTCATTAACATTAACCCTCCTACTATTTGACTGTTCATCACCATTCAAGTAGTTTCAAGACTAATCTCCACTAGATGACAGGTTTTGTTCAGACTTTACAATGGACCAAAAATCTGTTTAAAAGACCTACAAAAAATTATTTCCGCTTAGTATTTACTAAGAATTTATTAGAAGTGAAAAGTGTACAATAGTAAATCTTCAAAAGAATGTTTTTGGAAAACTACTAGACTTGCATGATTTGTTTGGTTGTGGGGTTACTGGCCAAGTGCTAAAATAACTGGATACTGGTCAGTGGTCCAGTGGGTATTTCAAGCCTCTATAGCGTTGCATTTCATCATCATTCAGAATAGCCTTGCATCCTTGGCTGCCTCGTCCTCAGATTGTAATGGGGATTCCTTGGGTTGCCCCCATTACCTGTTCTCTTTCAATCCCTGCTATGCTCAGCTCTTGCCTACTTCTACCATTCCACTTTGTCACATTGTCTATCCAAGGCAGCTTAGGGCGACCTCTGCCATTACTTGTACACACGACTTGTATTGCATTTATGAAACCTTCGTAGCAATTGATAGCTACACGGTTCTACCGTCATTCCTTTTCTTCCAGGATATTCTCTATGAGTTCCCAATGACCAGAGCCTCCAGGAAACTCACTGACATCAGAGGTCTCTTCATCACGCTGAGCGATATGCTGCAGAATATTACAGATAGCGCCATCAAGAGGTGAGAAATGCCAGTCAAATTTCCCCCGTAAACGTGAGAGAAAGTTGTAATAGTCTTTCAAAGTTCTCAGGAAATTCATATGCAAAAAAAGTTATAATTATTCATAAGAAATGCTGCTTTTGAGTAGTCATTACTTATTTTGGTAATTCTGCCGCCTTTTCAGAATGTTCCTATTGGAATGCAGCATTCTGCATCTTCCGCAGAATGTTTCTGTTGGGTTGCCACATTCTGCGACTTCTGCAGAATGTTTCAGTTGGAATGCCACGTTCTGCTTCCTCAGCAGATTTTGCCCATTTGAATACCACTTACTCTTCCTCAGCAGAGTGTTCCCATTGGAAAACCACGTTCTGCATCCTCTGCAGGTTGTGGCCATTGTAATGCAACATTCTGCCTCCTCTGCAGATTTTCTCCATCGGGTTGACACTGTTTACTCAGAATCTAATAATTTAGCCTTATCTCCTTACAGCACATCGCTTGTCATTCAGGGTGAACTGGTTCACATCGGATATCAGAAAGTAGGTACAGAAGTACTAGTGATGGCAGTTCCAGCTAACAGGGTACCGTTGTTCCTTCTGGATTGTATCCTGAAAGATGTCGCTCGCTTGATGCGTTTCCTCTTTAAATCTTTAGACAGGTGAGTCTAAGAATAAGTTTGGTCACAAAGCGTTGTAAACTGTAAAATAGAGTAGAATAGATTACATTCTTAAAATACATTTACTCATATGGTTACATCACGTTTGTAATAAACCCACAAGGCTTTCTGCAGGTAAAAATGTGTACACAGCTCAAGGGAAGAAAAGGTACAATTTTATACAGTTTTTAGCGTTTGATTTTCATCAAGTTATGATATGCAGAAAGGGGGCACTTATCAAAACTTGCTCAGCTGTCATTACTTGAATCTATGCTGAAATAACAATATAAAATCTAATAGTATTCCGGAGAAGTTCCCAGCAGGCAAGATGGTACACTGTATTTTGCTACATGTGACCCCAGGGCCCCAAGGAGAACAGTTCATTCATAATTGACCTGCTACCCTGGTTAAGCAAGACAAAATAAATTAAGTAATTATTAAAACTGTTGAAACGGCTTATAATTCCTATTTCAACAGTATAGTTCAACAGTGTAATATCTTGCCTGTCTGTAAATTCAATGGAATGCACAAGATAACTTTTTTTCATATGGACAATGTTACATTACATGATCCATACTTTGACTATTGCACCATAAAACCTGGGCAAGCCTGGGCTGGCTTGTTTGTTTGTTTTGTGTGTTTGTTTAGAAGGTCTTCCCATCAAGGGAACTGTGCAAAGCTCCCACAAGGAGACACAAGCTGGCAACAGCCAGTCTCTTTCATACAAACGTTGGTTGCACATCCGTGATTAACTAGACCACAATACTTATTCTTTTATGTCTGAAACAATTGAGCATCATACATGTAAGTCCCCCGGTTATCAAATCCGTTTTGTATTAAAGGGGCGTGCATCTGCTTCTAAACGTTCCTCTTTCATTTGTAATCCTGACACAGTGCGTTCCAGGACTCCAACCATCCGAGGCTCAACCACCTGTTCCGGTTGCTCTTCCAACGTCTTCTCCTGACGGAGACTCAGCAGAGTCAGAAGACCAACAGTAACATCTTCCTGGAGGGTCTCCCTGGGGCCAGGTGGTTGGATCTACCTGAGGAGATCAAGGTATGGGTGTGAGAAGACTTTAAGCGCTTTCCCACTTCTGCAACCATTTTTGTCAGAATTCCTAATCAAGCAATTCTTATTCTTATACTGGCATGTCGTTGCTTAGCTGTCAAGTGCACTGGACACAAGCTCTGGTGTTTCTGATCTGAGTGTGGGTTCCAGTCCCGGTCTTGGCACTTGTGTCCTTAGGCAAAGCACTTAACCATTATTGCTTCGTCCTGCGTATTATTATTATTCTCGTTTCTTAAAAAAAAATTGCTTGAAAATTTTGTGTGCCTGGCTATTTTTTTCTTCCAGCATTTGTTGCCATTGGTTTCAGCAACCACAAATAACAACCAATTATTGCCTCTTTTCATAAGTGTGACAAAATGTATATTTTTAAGTTTAACTGTTCTTTGTACAATTAACGTGTCAATGTTTTTAGACATATAAAACTACAATGAATTTCACTGTAAATGTGTACAGTCGACTCTCGTTAATACGAGGTCCGCCAGACTGGCCCGTTTTCCTCGTATCATCCGAACCTCGTCTTAAACGCAGCGCACTATTTACATGTACATGTACATGTACTGTATACACAGAACGTCATAGTGCATGCACTACCCACAGTCTAGGCTAGAACGGAGCGGTTGGCTTCCTAGTACAGTTCTTACGAGCATCCTGTACACAAAAATATCAATGATAAATGCAATTTTGTTGACTATGATCATAGAAATTTAATATTTTGTATAACTGAAAATAAAAATCAAAGCAAAGTCATGTCAAACTTGCTGTTCATGTGACCATAATGTGACAGATTCGGTACTGCGTAGCGCCTATGCTGAACGTTGTTTTCGCTGGTAGCCACTAGACGTGTAGGCGAAGTAGTAATTCAAGCATAAGTTACCAGCGTAATGTTTTGATTTTCGGATCGGACGGAACCGTGTAGCCGGTCCGATCCGAAAAATAGTTTGGCAAAACGCATGTAATTTCAGAAACTTGGCTGACTGAACGGTAAGCTTTTATTTACGTAACAATATTTTTCCGATCTCGCTATAAAAGTATGAAAAACATCACGGGGCCGCAAAAATACCTCGTAATATCCGTGTTCTCGTTACGACCGTGCTCGTATCTTCCGTTTTTTAAGACATAGAAACACGCATGGGACAGTTCGGGACCGGTGAAATACCTCGTATTAACCGGCGTCTCGTATCTTCCGAGCTCGTATTAACGAGAGTCGACTGTATATATATATGTGTGTGACTAACGATACTAACTAAAATTGTAATTAGTTTTAATCATATTCGTTAAAAATGTTTTATAATTTTTATGTTGTGAAGCGCCTCAGGTTGGATCAGTGTGAGGCACTAAATAAATTTGGTTTTGAATCCCACCCGAGTAGTATGCTTGTGGATTTGTTTTGCCGAAAGACTCAGGAAAATAATTATTACAGTGCTCATCACAAATCGGTGAAGGGTAAAAAACTAATATTATTCTTTATCCCTGAGGCAAATTATTACATCTATTTAAATGTGAATTTGAATGTTTATATTTCAGCTGAATATTGACAGTAGTCTAAGTGAATTGGAAGCTGTTGACTTTGCCGATATGGTAAGTCCATCTCTTATCAATAGCTCTAGAAATACAGCGAAGGTACACAATTCATGTGCAGTTTTTATATGTTTATTTTGTTCTTCCTTTTATGCTGTAGTCTGACGATCACTACGATGACAGGAGACCCTACGTCTTACTTGGTTGCTGCCTTTTCTATAAGGTATAAAAAAGGTTAACTAATTTTAACAGTAAGAATTTATTCCCGCATTTTCAAACATTTGGACCCATTAAAAGATCGTACAAGACTCTCAACAAGAGTGCACCAGCTTGTAGTACTGAGTGACAATTAACCTTGTGCGATATTTTTACGTGGTTGTTACCTAAACTTATTCACTTAAATAAAAATTGGAGGTTGATGTAGGATTATCGGATAGGTTGTTATTTATTATAGAGCTATTTAACAATTTCATCATCTGTTCTGTAGGGTTATGTAACAGCCAGTCACTTGCCCAAGGATGATCTACGCGATATCAGTGTCTACTGTCGTAACTACAGCTTGATGGTGCTATGTTCCCAGCAGCAGGTGGGTCAACTGGTCATCTGGAAGGAGGTCTACCCAACGAGAAGAACTGAGAAGACGGAACCGGCCGTGCCGGGGTACCAGGAGCCTGAAGGCAGATGGTTCCTGCTTATTCTTGGCCAGGTAGGGGCGATATGATGTTGACACTTTGGTTTTTTATGGGGGGGTGGGGATAGGTGTACATTTAGTCTTTTAAACTTGTTGATGTCAGTTTTTGAAATACTTTACCAGACCAAGTAATTTCTTTCTCTTTCAATATTTGCTGAACTGTTGGGAAGAGTTTTGGAGCTGGAAAACTGAAGTCTTTTTTGTTTGTCACAATGACAAAAAAAAGAAATAGCTCCACCATGATAGCGTTTAACATTCACACCCTGCTGATGCTCTTTAATTTATAAGATATTTGTGTCACTTACTTTGACAGAGGAACAGTCTACTGTGTCTTTTGATGGAAGCAGCAGGCTGTGCATCACAGTAAGTATCCTTCCAAAATTATTCTGTTTTAACCTCTGAGAAAGACTCTGCTAGGGTCAAACCGTCAAGCCACTAACTTATTTTTTGCGTTTATACCATAGGTCCTTTTGGTTGGCAAGCAGTTTACAACAGCTTTTTTTTTTCCCAAAAATTATTTGAAATATTTGTTGTGTATTGTGGATGATCAAGTCAATGTAAACACTCGCGGGGGCAAACAAATCTCGGGAAGAGTGGCTCCTGTTGGCTGTTGCATTGCTTCTCATCAACACATTGTTAATATTGTTTTGTGTTCCAGTCTTATTGAACCAATTCATCTGATGTGGTCACTCACGATGAATCTTGCTTTCCCCATCTTGCAGGCCTGTTAAATTTCTGCCTTTATGTGGATTTTGACGTTTTTTTAGTTCCCCATTTCCCACTTTTCTTTTTGTTCCGCTTTTTTTCTCGGCTGTGCCGTGAACTAGTCTGGGTGTTAAAAGAGTTTTAAGTTAAAACGAAGACCCTGAAAAGGATACCTGGGATTCATTGTACTGAGCCCGTCTCTCTTTCATTGTCTTGTATCAGATGTGAAGGGAACCCGTCCCCTGATCCGTTCTACATTGACCAAGCGAGGGCCACACTCTTACATCTGGAGTCACTCAATGTACCACTGGCTTGTGAAGAAAGGTTAGTCCAGAACATATCTTTTGTCCTTGGGTCTCTATGAGAAAATGCTTCAACTAATATGAAAGTGAAAGTGAAACACCTACATTTGTCATATGTTCAGTAGTGTGTACAATTCTTATTCTGGAATAACAATCTTTGGGGGGTTTTCGTTTGTTGATATGCTCTTTGGCAAAATGTCACACAAATTTGTATTATTTTAAGAAAATAAGGTGATTGTTCTGCTGCCGCTTCCCAGGTTGTATCATGAACTTGGGTGTGATGGCTATGCGGCACAAAGATATTGACAAAATAGGGAAATCGCCAAAATTTGGGCTTGATAGCTCAGTTGGTTCAAATTCGCTCTGGTCAATTTTTCTTTGTTCCACCCAAAATTATTTGTTAAGTTCCCAGTCGGTTTCCCTTGTGGTTTTATAACTTTAATTTTGAAATACAATACATTTTCATTTTGTTGGTAATGAAGTATGATGATGTTTTGTTTGTTTGTCCGTATGACTTATTGCATTGCCTATAATTATTTTATCACAAATCATATCGCTTGCTTTTGCAGTGAATTGTATTACATTTATTTAGATTTATGAAGTTGTAGGGTTGGCATAATTATTTTGTATGTTTATTATTATTTTTTTAAATTTTTTTTATCAATCCTATTTTTTTGTATTAAGTTTGTATCTTAATAAGGTCTTTGGATTTTATTTTTATTCAAAACCCCCCACCCCCACCTTTACAGGTTGTCAGCTCCACCCATTCCAGCCCTGTCCTGTGCAGACTGGTTTTTCCCAACCCGTAAAAGTACTGCCGAGTCTGGCACCCCGCCTCTACCCATCCAAGCCTCTCCAATGCTGTCCAAGCTACACAGCCAATCACCAGCAAGAGGTAGGATTGGCGAAATGCCTCCTGTGGACTTGAGATACCCACCTGATCACTGGCCAGAGTCTAGTAATGTTAGCACTGGGCCAGTAACCCCGCAACAAAACAAGTCTTGCTGTCTAGTGGTTTTTCTAAATACATATCATTCAAGATTTACTGATGGATAAATTATTTTTTGTCAATTCCAAAACTCCTCCTAGATATGACAGAAGTTATATTTTCATCGGGGAAGAAAATCCGCGATGCAAATTTAACATCTATTCAATCTGCTAAAATATAGGATTCGAACTGCCTCTAGCTACCAGGCAATCTCGGTGGCCTAGTGGTAAAGACATCTGCTCTAGAAAGACAACGGTTGTGGGTTCAAATTCCACTCGAGTAATTTGCCTGTGAATTTTTGTTTTGCACATGACTTGAGAAAGTACTTGTATAAAACACATCAGTGTATGGGTAAAGCACAAATAACTCTGCTCCTGGATGCTCCACAAAGATACAAAAACAAATGTTTTAGGTCTTGTAGAAAATGTTTCTGGTTCAATGAAAGTGGTCTTATGAAGATTTTCTTGAAATTGGAGCCCTGCTCCTTAAATATTTCTCATTGTGAAACTTATCTTACCCCCTGGTTCTTCTCAGAACCTCCGCTCCTTCCAAGAAGAGATTATTACACGGTTGTCTTCGTCAACTAAGTGAAAATGAGAAAAATTAGGATTGCTTATTACATGATTACTATACAAATATTTCCAGGGAGGAAACATTTGAAAGCAGACGGCTCTTCCAGGAGGTCCAGCTCTCCTGGTTCCAATCAGCTGTCCACCCCGAGTCCCCGGCCGAGACGTCACAACATCTCCAGGCTGGACTCGGACAACGAGAGCGAGCCGTCCAGCCCGTACACCTCACGAGCAAACAGTACTCAGAGTTCCCCGGTCTCGCGAAGGAAGAACGGAGAGAGGAAAGGATCCGACGTGTCTGCCGGATCTACTGGAAGCATGGAGATTTACAAGGTGGGAAGTCTTTCCTCGCATCCATGGGAACAATTCATTTTCAAAAAAACACACAACTGAAATTATCAGTACTATCATATTCTACTTTTGTTATCAGGTTTCAAGGAAGAAGCGTCTGATTCCAGACCCCTACAACATGGGCATGATGCACAGGGGTATTGAAGAAGTAGAGTGTAATGACTACTTTACTGCTACTAAGTAAGTTCTTTGGATTCCCTACATGTCACTAGCCATAGTTATGTTGTAATAACTTGGGTGGTTAATCATCCTGACTTGCAGCTGGGAAACTGAATTGTGAAGGACGTGGCTACAACATGTTCATTCGGCAGGCAAGCAAGGATGCCTTTGGCAGGCAGCCACATTGACCCATATGACCTCGGAGCACAGCCAGAGATCAAAAGTGTTTGGATTTCTGGAGAGAGGAATTTGAGAAAAACCCACTCACTTTATGATAATACCAATAAGTTCATCCTTGCGCACAGCTGAGAAGCTGAATCGTGAAGAATGCCCTACATGACCCTTCCATGGCAAAATAGCCGAGTTTGAAAATTTGGGTTTTTCTTCTAAGTCTCTAAAGGCATACTATGTATGGTTTTGAATATTATATGTCCGATCTCAGCCTCAATTCACACTTTCGTCCCGTTTTTATCTCTGTTTTTGCTTTTCTCAAAATGTAATGTAATGGCCGAGCTGCAGGCATGTTAAGGTGCCTTACCGGCCCATATATATATCACCACGGAGCAATGCCAGAGAACAAAAGTGTTTGATTTTTCTTTTAAAGACACTCGGACCTGGCACGGTCTATTGAAGCTCTACAATAATCATCTTGTCTTTTTTAACTCGCCAGACTCACAGCAGGCTGTGACAACACCCTGTTCCACTACATACACCTTGATGCAGCCAGCGGGGTTATCGCATGCCCTACCCACGGCGACCTGACCCTCATCAACGGGAACACACATACTCGGCTCATTCAGAACTTCAACCGGTGTTGCATTACCATCAGACAGGTCATGTGCCGCAGTACTCAATTAAAGGTAAATGGAATTAAACAATCTTTTTATATAGCGTTTATAATTTCTTTAGGCCGATGTAATTCAAATGGCTTTTACAATTGTAAATTCAAACAGATTTCTACAGTAAATCCATCCAGAATTTCTTTTTAATATTGCCTTTTTAAAATCAACTCTTACATTATTCATTGTCTAATGTTTTAATTCTAATTTGATTGTTGTGTTGTACTTTTGGTTTCAACTTTTTTTTTAATAGCTATGAGATCTTTACACAAATGCAGGATACTCTACAATGATCAATTTTTATTACAGCTCAGTGCAGTTACTGCATCTTCTTCCACCATGGCAGACATTTGATCCTTTCAATTTCTAGTCACTGGCTAGTCTAGTTGTTTATTTTATACATTGCCTGATTTTCTCTCTGTGGTATGATTTAGTTGTGGCCAAATGGTCCAGCAAGTTCTGGTAGCCTACACATTAGTGTGTGGGTCTGAACCCCAGCCACAACAAGTTGTTTTGTACATTGCTAGATTTTATCTCTGTGGTATGATTTGGTTGTGGCTGATAGTCCAGTGCACTGGACTCAAGTTCTGGTAGCCTACTCCATTAGTGTGTGGGTTCCAATCCAAGCCACAACTCTTGTACTTGAGCAAGACACTGTGAGAGATGGTTATTGTGATTGCTTGAGCTTGATGCTTTTGGCAGCACAGGCTGCAAATTCCCCAGGGAGCTGAGATGGTTTTAGAAGTAACGATCATTCTAAGTACATTCTGTCTCTACTTGTATATAAATGCCAAATGTTGTTATTTGTGTGTAAGCTTAGCTTTAATCCTGCTAGAGATACTAGTATCAGCCATTTCCATTATTATTGTCACTTTTTATCATTATTATTAAGTAATGCATTCCTGATTCACCTCATTTGTCTAGTAGTTGTAACTTTTGTTTAATTACCTGAAAACAACATGTGAATGAACATTAAATAGGCTTATACAGTACTTATGTGAGTTGATTCATTCGTAGGGGTTTGGTTTTTTTGTTGGTTTTTTTTCTACCCGGCACCCTGAGGATAAAATTTATTTTAGAGTTTGAAAAGGGTTGACTTCTAACTCTAAAGTCTTAATCACACCCTCGTTTTTCACAATATCTAGATGAGGTCGGATGAGCCAAGTCGATCCGTGCAGGCCGATCACTCGCTGGGCTTTGTGAGAGAGTATGGAGTGATGTTCAAATGTCAACCAGAGAACTGGCCAGAGCAGAAGAAAGCACCGCCTAGCATCAACTACTGGGTTGTTGGGTGAGTTAGTAGTGGACATCTGGGCCCAATTCCATGGCTCCGCTTACCGTAAGCAAAGAACAGATGCTTAGAGAAGTAGGGAATTCCGCACTTATCTCTAGTGTATTTCGCGGGTTAGCAGGGAATTGTTACCTATGCGTGTGCACACTTCTAGTTACTAGGCATTCTTCGCTTACACAGCTAGTGCAGAAATTCGGCGCTTGCTCTGTCAGCTGGAAATTGTTATAAGTGCAGAAGTCAGTGGTAAGCAGAGCCATGAAATTGGGCCCGATCAAAACTAAAAAAATAATCAAGCTTGCATGTTTCAGTTGATTGCACTACAATTATGACAAGAAACACAAGAAAATAGAACTTTGCATCTGTCACGTTAGCTTTTTTTTCTTCTATTGGTTGTAATTTTGCTCAAGGACCTGAAACCACCCATAAAGTGTTCAACAGGTGAATGGACCAGTCAGGATTACAGCAAATATAATCGAGTTTGTTCATTATTTAATCACCCTCAATTTTCCATCCAAAATTAATAGGAAAAGTGCTGCTGCACAAGTTGCTGGAATCAAGAGTAGGGGCAAGCCCCCTTCTCTTTCATAATTAGTGTGCCTGGTACTTCTAATAGTCCATTGACATCTCTCACTGTTGACTTGGCCTCCAGAACTCAAGTCTGGTAAACTGGCCACAACTCGAAATAATGGAAAGATTTATTCAAGTTGGTCCTTTAAGGATACTCACATTGTTATGTCTATAATTTATAACAAGACTGCCAACATTAGGGCTAGGGGGCTTAGTTGGAAGTTAATCTGTAGGTCAAAGGTTGAAATCCAGCTGTCGTCAATTTTTCTTCGTCAACCCAGAATTATAAAAATTTTACCCAGCCAGTCTTAGTCAGTATCCCTTGTGGTTTATTTAACTTAATAATATCTATAAATTATACCACCCATTGAACTTTTAAAAAAAGGATTTTAAAATTGTTTTGTCATTTTTCTTTTTAATTCTACCAGGAGACTTTTTGAGGATCCACATCCGAGAGAATGTTACGTCTGCTACCATGACAGTGCAACTCAAAATGTTATAGAACTTGCCTTTAAACTGTCCTTTGGGGCAGGACTATGACCTGTGCTTGCATCCTCCTCTACTAGGCAAGCCCGTAGGAGCCATCAATAATGGTTTCTGCCACAACACATCACAACGGTGTGGTGTGTATTTTGTGTAGATGCTGTTTGTATTCTCTACAGTTAGTCGACTCTCCACATATACTGGTCACTCTGAATATATCCTGGGTACTGGTCACTTCTCTAAAATGGTTCTGGGACCAGCTCTCTGGGACAAACTCTGTGGGGCCAGCTCTGTGGGACCAGCTTTGGGACCAGTTCCCTGTGACCAGCTCACTAGGGCCAGGTCTCTTGAACCAACTCTCTGGGATCAGCTCGCTGGGATGAGCTCTCTTGAACCAGCTGTCTGGGACCAACTCTCTGGGACCAGCTCTCTGGGATGAGCTTTCTTGAACCAGCTCTCTTTGACCAGCTCTTTGGGACCAGCCGTCGATTTCACCAAACTCTTCCTAACTTAGGATTAATCCTAGGACCTAGGACGAGTCCCAGCCTTGCACTGTAACATGTAAACCTTAAGATTAATCCTAAGTTAGGACTAGTTACTTGTCCTAACTCGAGATAGGATTAATCCTAGCGTTTCGTGAAATCGGCTGCAGCTCCCTGGGACCAGCTTTCTTGGACCAGTTCTCTTGAACCAGCTCTCGGGGATCAACTCTCTGGGATCAACTCTCTGGGATCAACTCTCTGGGACCAGCTTGGAGTAGTCTTCTACATCACTGATGATGCATGCTTGGATTCTCCATACAGTTGTTCTGCCTTCTGCACCTCTAATAATCAATCATGGTCACTGGCAGATCACCTCATCTTTACTGTGCGCTTTACCAAAGTTAGCTTTTTCATCACCACACTCGGCCCAATTTAGAGCAGTCGTCATCACATAGGATTCTGTCAACTTTGCACTGGGTCTATTTCCTGCACTTGGAGGCCATCCATTAATTAGCTGAGTATTCAAGACTGGCCGTTTAGATAAAGTGAAATCTTTGTCACCTACCTGCCAAATTAAGAGTGTTCTACAATCTTCCGATCTAGTTCCTATTGATAAACTAAGTTTACCGAGCAATGGATATTAGGCTTAAAAGAAACATGTCATAGCAGCTAAAAAGTGTCATCAAATGTACGAGGTACATTTCTTGTGAAATGCTAATTGCTTTTTAACCACTTCACGTCGGTATTCAAAACAATTTACCGTGCCTCTGCATGGTATTAATTTTTCAGAACTTTTCTAAACTTTCAAAGCAATTTATTTGTTTATTTTATTATCATTTTTATATCGACTCAATGAAACCCTGTCCTTAATAAAGCAGAGACAAACGTTCTCATAAAATGCACTGGGATTTTTCGATATCCTTCTAGAAATTAATAACCCCAGAAAAAGGGGAGATTTTGAGCATGAATGCCAGTACCCTTTGTCCCCGTACCATGAAGAAACAAGTGTAGCATGCTAGATGCATCCACAGGCCCTGTGCAAGCTACACAAAGGTTTGTCTGGGGCCGTGTATACACTTCAGCCAGTCAACTGACTGCAACCCCAAAAAGGGACTCTCCAAAGTTGGTTCAGGGTGTTTATAAACATCAAGTGTATGTCTACCCAGAAATATTTTTCATACACAGACGCCAACCGACATGAAGTGGTTTAATAAATTTGTTATTGGTGCCACTTATAAAGTGTAGACACCTTCACAGCTATGCACTAAAAAGCATCAGATGTTAAAGTTCTTCCCACAAAAATGTTAAGTAAGTGCACGCTATTAACCAGTAGTATGCTAATTGCCCTTCATAGTGTCTCCGTGTAAATGTGGGATTAGTTTTTATATTTAGTGAGAGCTCTTCCCACATTGATGTTAATTTAGTGACAACAATGCATAAGAGCCAACGATATGCTAGGAAGGCAAACCTTCACAGTGCCAGTTTAATACAATTTGGTCGGTATATTATGGGGGTTTGTATTCGGTAAAAGTAATGCCATTTAGCAAAAGCTCCTAGCACTGTTATGAGTTAAACAAGTAAAGACAAGTTGTGCTGACCAAAACATTTCTAACGTGTGGTTAAAAAAAAATAGATTGGAGTAAGTCCATTGTTACTTAATTGTATTCGTTGAAGACTCTTAACAACTAAGTGTACTGGGTTCTTTTACGCGCTTTACACAACACACTGAACTGACTGCTTTGCGTCCCGTCTGAAGGACGAAGCAAAAATGGTATAAGTATCTTGCTCTTGGAAAGCATGTCATGACCAGGATTCGAACCCACATTTGACACTAAGAGCTAGAGTCTGATGCACTAGACCGCTCGGACGTGACACTCCATGAAATCTCTTAACAGCGATATCTTTAATGCCCTGGTAACCAACTTACTGGGTCATTTTGCTTTTTACACTCAAAATGAATTTCCAGCATTCTCCCTTAATAACAGTGGTCCACTGGCAAAATGCTGGTTAAAACACCCGAGGACCAGTCAAAATTCACTCCAATTGGTCTGGCTGGCTAGTTCAGTGTTAAAAAGCATCCCTATTTAATATGAAACATGGACTCGTGAAACAGCTGGCGGACTAGTGAAATGTCAAGCTAACTGGTCGTGCTGGCCAGTCACTGATAAAGTTAAAGGCTAACCCTGATTTAGTATTGACACGTCCACATTTCTTCTTTTTTTTAAACTGAAATACTGTATCAGTGTTTGTCAAGTAATGCATCTTCCATTTCGTGATTCCTCATGTAATTTTTTTTATTCCACTTTTTATTGTCTACCAAAGACTGGCACATTGTGACATGCTTATGATGTACAGCTCAGTGTCACCCCTTCCTGTAATGGATGCTTAAATGTTAGCCTGTCTGCTATTTTGGGGAAGTTGTGTTGAGAAAATGATGTCATTATACAGTATGCATCATGGACTTTATGCATTGGTGTTACCCCACAGCCAATCTTGACCATCTTGACTTGTCGGATACAGAGCAAGGCCATAAAGCCATCATTTTACAACAAGTTTCTGGGAGTTGATTCAGACCTTTTGTTTCAAAACAATATTGTTACATTCCAAATTATGTGTTTTCTTCCATTGGCAGGACGTATGCAAAAAGATGTTATTTATGAATGGTGTTCTACTTAGTAAGAAGTTTGTTCATTCTATCGCATAGAATTTCCTATGAAGTAAAAATATAACCTTGCAAATTGTTCACCAAAATTAAATTATGTAGTATAATTGTGAAAAAAAAGGTAAAAGGCTGAAATTCATATTAACCCTCCTGTTGGTAGCATTTTCCAGTGAGTTGACCGGACATTCAAAATCATTCAACTGAACAGGTTATGTAAGGTGACACAGCACTAACTGTGTATACACTGCATATATCATATTGCAGGCTGGTGTAGTTTATGTATCAATCAAAACAACAATGGATGATATTGAATGGTCAGACAGTAGGAGGGTTGACTATGTACTGTGTAGATGTATTCACCAGGTGATATTTTAATGCAAACATGTTGAATGGTCACATAGTAGGAGGGTTTAAAACCAAAAGCACCATGTATGCAAGAGTAACTGTTCAAATCAAATTTGGTAGTTAGATGCTACACACGGTCTTCCAAAGTCTTGCAAAGTACACGTAAATAGTCCTAGAGACAAGCTCCAGCAGTTCATTGCTTGCACTTCTAATGCAGCTGTTAATTTGTACAATTGTCATTTCCACAGTTTTCCTTGGGCATTTTCTTTGCATCATTGCTAAAAACAAATAAGTAAAAAGAAGCAACATATTACATTGCTGTTAAAGTTTATTTGAATCATTGATATTGACCTTGATAAACCCATTTTCAAAATTTGAGGCCAAAGGGCCAATTTTCTAAAACATTTTAAGCAGTCGTCAGCAGAATTCCATTTTTTTATAATCACTGCTTATCATAAGCGTGCAAACTAACTCTGTGGGCCCAATTTTATAAAGCCTGTAAGCAGAAAAATCTTGCTTAGCAGAATCAGGTTACCAGCCAACATTCCATAAAGTTTACATTGTTAACAATGGTACCCTGCTCATTTTTTGCTAAGTAAAGAAATTTGCTAAGCAGAATTTTCTGCTTAACAGCTTTATGAAATTGGGCCCTGGCCCTGGTGTTTCTTGTAAGCAGATAAGTAATTTACAACGATACAAATCTCTTGTGAATACAAGATTTCTCTGTCGAATCTTCAGAATCGTTTCTGAAGTACACTTTTCATTAGCAAAGTTTTTCGCTGAAGTAAGCTCCAAAATGTGCTTACCGGCAAACAGCTCTGCAGGCCTTATATCACAGAAAACAATCAAACAATTCTGCTCACCAGAAATACAGTGTATGTTACCAGCCAAAATAAAATACCTTGTCATGTGACTGGTTTCCCAACTTATTATTTTTTAAGCAGAACTTTGGGAGTTATTTTCCTTTCTGCTTAATAACCAGCCAGGGCCCTGGGTGGGGGATGAGAAGGGAATGTAACAAGATCCGAGTGTCTTTGAAATGGTGTGTTATGTAAAAGCAGTGAAGAAATTACTGTTGAAAAGCACTAATTCGATATAGAGGGTGTTCTTGAAAGTTAAAAGTCTCTAAATTTCTGCTACCTTTGAAATGTTTGGAACTTCGGACAACCTGTATGTATTATAATTCAACATAATGTAAGAAAATGTTAATATTTTTAGTCAATCAATGTGAAAAGAGGCAAAGGTATTACTATTATGCGCTGATAAAAATGTGATTGTTATAATTTATGCAAATTTATTTAATATTATGCAATATTATGTTGGTTGCGGGGAGGGTTGTGATTATGCTTCAGTTGTAGCCTGTATCAGTCTCATTATTGTTGATATTTAATTTTTTATTTTATTTTACATCGAAGGGTGTAATCTCTTGTGTTTTATTTGTATTCCAACGTAATGGTACAGCACTGGTTTTGGAGAAGTGCACAAATTCAACTGTCTCGTTTTTCAGACACGTTAACCTGTACTTAATTCTGGAGTGAAAAGTAGTTTGCTTCTTTAAACATATATATTTATGGACCCCCTTGCACCAACATCACACGTGGCTTCTGATGCCACGCCCGCCATGGTAGGAATCAACTCGTAATGAGCATTGCCTTTTAAAAATGGGCACTGTACTGCACTGGGACACCGGCTCCCAAATTGGCACAACCAAGATACTGTGATGATGACGTCGGGGGGTGCATTGTGTCAATAGTTTTGTTTGGCAGATCAACACAAGCAAATATGTCCATATATAATGTATTTAATAATGAGCAAGGCAGTGGCTACACTGGGATCATTATAAAGGTCTTTATTCAACAACATGGCACCTGCAGCCAACAGCCATAAGCGTAAGAGTACCTTTCAGACTCTCCACAGTTTTTGTTTTTTTATGGACGATTGGCAAACCAGGCGGACTAGTTAAATGACAAGCTTAACTGGTCCTGCTGGCAAGTCACTGAAATAGTCAAGGGCAAACCCTGTAACCCTCCTCTACACGCTAGGGTTAGGTTAGGGTTAGGATGAGGATAATACATTGGCGACAGTCAACGTGTTAAGACCCCCCCAAGCACCAACACTCAGCCAGTGACCTTTCGTTGACCTTGTTGAGGGCGCTGTTTGGGCTTGTGATGTCATATGCAAGGGGTCTGTTTGTCTTCGGTCTCCGCAAGCTTCTGTAGACCCATGGTCTTGTGTGAACATCAGGGCTTCGAAACGTCCGTGTTTAATTCCTGCCCATCCGTACAACATCCAGAACAAAGAGAACTTAACTGTTGAACTAAAAGACGTGGGTTATTTCATGTATGCTCTGAACATCAAATTGGCTGATATTCGTGAATAATTGTGTATTGTACATTCTATTTATTTTTTTATAATAAACCAAGTATAACATTAATTAAATGAAACATTTGATTCGACATGAGTTTCTGTTTTTAAATTGTGTTTCTTACTTATTTATGTGAATATCATGTTTGTATGTATCTATGATCTTCCCATCAAGGGAACTCCCACAAGGGGATATAAACACCAAGCTGGCATCGGCCAATCTCGCTCATACAAACATTGGTTTAAGGTCTGTGGAGTATGAATTGCACAATTCAAGAAATTCTTATTCAGTAACTAGACGGCAATACTTACTCTAGTCATTGTGAAATCAGAGAAACATCACAAAGTTATGACACAAATTCATGACAAAAAGTTTGAAAGATCTTTACAAATTACAAACTCTGTTTATTAACTTCATCCATTTTTTTCAAAAATATGAACTTGGATACAGTACATGTACAATGTTTTGGTTCCATTTATCTCAACTTGATAAATCAAACTTTGGACAAGATCCAATGGTGCACAACAATCTTGCAGAAAACTTCTACAAAAGGCAGCTCCTTTTACCTTTCTGAAGAGAAAAATTCAAACATTTTTGTCTGTCCTGAAGCGACTATTCCATCAAGATGCCAAAAGAGTAGTCTAGAAAATTGGGCAACTTGTTCATTTGGACTTTGACATTCTAATCTTCCGTTTGTAATTGACAAACTGAAGCCAACACCTTTTGTTAACCCAACTATCATCATTATTTTTGCTGGTGTGTGAGGGCAAGGCAGATTTTCCTCTTCACTGGAAGATAGCAAGGGGCACTAAGGCATTGACTAAAGGGGGCATCCAAGTAATTGCCTCAGTTAAGTGTAAGCCTTAATGCTTCGTTTTGAATGGGCAAGGGCACCAAGGCGTTTTCTCCTTGGTTAAAGGATATCTCTTTGATTAAATTCAAGGATGTGATAGGCTGTTGAAAAAAACAAACCCTGAACTTTGAGCGCAAACCGAGAAAGCTTGCGAGGGCGAAAACTTGCGAGCTCGAAGCCTACTTACATACATTTATCTTTTGTTTTAAAAGCCCTAATCTGCACTCTGGGACATTCTTTTTGGTTTTATCGTCATGTTTTTATGGTCTAAATTGAAAATAATAACTTTTTATTTTTTTTATTGGGGGTTAAAAAAAAAAAGGATTTCCGGGAAAAACTGAGAAATCACATCCCTGTTAAATTCTAAATTTTATATTGGAACATTTCAAGGGGCACCAAGGCAATGACCAGGGGCAACGAAGGCAATTGCCTCTGCTTTCTCTGTGAAGTATCGCCCTGTCCTCTTACAACAACATTCCTGTTGTAAAGGAGATAATTTGGCCAGTCCGAGCGATCTAGTTACAACGAGAGTAGACTGTACTCGGCATTCTCCTGGGTTTAAAGTTTCTGAGGTGTTTAAAAACAAACATTTCCTTGTCAGTGTTGCTGTAAGACCGTGTCTTGTAAACCCTGATCGATGAGTTTGAGATCTTCAAGATCCCTCTTGATGGTAGCGATGAGGTGACTCAAGCCTTCTTGCTGGTGTTTCAGGTGCTGCCATCAAGAAAGAAATGAAAAGTGGACTATTATTTGAAATAGATTTTGGTTTAAACAAAGCTGTAACATTTAGGGAGAAAGGAGAACAAAAATCAAAAAGATCAATGTTTTTTTATTACTTTACATTTGTTAATTCAAATCAAGTCAAGTCAACATTTCTTTCATACTATTCTTCTCAAAATAAAATACATATATACAAAATACTACATAGATAAGCAAAATAATAAGCACAGAAGATGGAGGGGAAAGAGTTAATCAATGTAGACCAAAATAAAAGAGTATGAGGCTGTCAGACTAAGCCAAGGCTTGTAGAAGACAGCCCAGACAGACAAACTACAAACATGGAGACAAAACAAACAGGTCACACAAAGCAAAGCCAAGAATAGATGGTGGTTGTAATGAGAGAAATAATGTCTAAACTAGCAGGGCCAAGGAGTACATATCAGGTTTGTTATATTCAATAAAAATAGAGACCAAAGAAAATGTTGTACACTTGTACCCGTAAGTGTGGAGAGACCCAAGTAGTACCTTTTGATTCAATGAGTTATTGAACTGACCTGTCTTATTTCTTGCTGCATTTCACTGGCTATGGTATACTGCTCAGACCCGCGTCCACCGGGGAGGTGACTGTGGAGCCTGATCTGTGACATCATTTCATTCAGTCGGCCCTGGGAATTGAAGACAAAACATTTTAACAACAAACCATTTTTTTTCAGATCCAGAGGTATCTTGGCAATACAGTGTTTCAGGCCTTGAGCTTTCAACTCCTGGGCCCAATTTCATAGAGCTACTTCAGCAGAAAATATTGCTTAACAAATTTCTACTCAGCAAAAATAAGCAGGAAACCAGTTACAGTCAGTACATGTGAAAACGGTATTTTGGCTGGTAACCTTCCCTGGTAAGCAAAGTAGAGCTGATTAAGAACAAAGAGCAGCTAAGCACAAAACAATTTTGCTTACCAGAAGAAAGTTACCAGCCAAAATACCATTCCATATGTACCGTCTTTGCCTGGTTCCCACTAAATTTTGCTCAGCGAAAAATGGTGTTCAGCAAAACTGTTTTGTGGTGGTCTACTCCACCTCCGAATTATACCCTACTTCCCCTGATAGTACTCTTCCCAAGTATCTGTACATGTTCTGTGAAATGTTAAAATTATGAACAGCCCCCTCAACGAACCTTCATCTGAGTCGGTGCGTTGATCTCTGCCTGTATACCCTCCAGCCTCGTCCGGAGCTGCTCTTCCTGCGTCCCGATGGCCACGCCTGCTTTGCGTTGCGTCTCCTGCCTCACCATCACCCCAAGGACGCGGTGCGACAGATCAAGATGCCGCCTCTTGTACTCGGCAATCTTGGCTTGGATGGTCGTCTGCTTGTGTTGTAATGTCTCCAGATCTTGACTGATCATCTGCAAAGAACACACAACATTGCACATCGTTTCTTTTTCATCTATTAATGCTTCAATATGCTAGAAGAATACTACTTTCCATAGCATTTGCCATTAACAGACCAGGACTATTCAACTGCATTCGTTGTGTATGGTAGAACGACAATTTTATTTGTCTTTTAGACAAAGACAAAGACAAATAAAATTCTTCATCCCCGATGCAAATATTAACATCTATTAGAACAATTGCTGACAAAAAGGTCTGAAACTCAGATCCACAGTTAGGGAGGTATGTAGGCATGATGGCATTTCCACCTTTTGGCAACCCCTGGAGTTGTAGATTTCAAGGAGCTTCTGGGATCAGAGAAGTACATCAAAGAGTATGATTTGGGGGTATGTTTTTCACCAGGCAGACACAAAAATGCCTGAAATCAGATAAAAGTCTGAAATTTCTCATCCCTGATATCATATTGCAGGCTACACATTGTGCATCTATAGTAATAATAATAATAATAATAATAAGGAACTTATAAAGCGCAGTATTGCCGCAAAACAGCCTCGAAGTGCCGTGTACAAAAACAAAGCTAGCTAAAAAGACAAAAGTCAATAGCAGAAAAATTGTTTACAATTTACAACATTACATATTACAGGAGAAGAGACAATAATAAGAATCACACACTGGTCCTGACAGTCTTAGGCAATATAAGAGGTAAAATACTGGAAAACAGATAAAGGCAAAAGACAATAGCAGAAAAAAAAATTCAAAGTTATAAAATTACACCCAGAGACTAGATAAAATAACCATCGCTCACTGGTCCTGCCAGCCTTTGGCAATACAAAAATATAAAAAAATTCAAGAGCAACATCGTTTAAAAAAATACTGTTTAAACAGGTAGGGCTTTAGATAACATTTAATATATCTTGTTATAAAGAGCATGTTAGAAAGAGGTTCTTCTTATAAAGAGTATTCTGAAGTCCTGAATCACATGTCTGCTTTGTGTTTCTTTGTTTTGCTGTCCTCTTATAACAACGTTCTTGATATAAAGAGGTAATTTGGCCAGTCCCAGCTGACTGATGAATATTTGAAGTATTTGGTCACTGACTGATGAATATTCAAAGTATTTGGTCACTGAGTGATGAATATTCAAAGTATTTGGTCACCGAGTGATGAATATTCAGACTTACATCTAATCTGACTTGGTGTTGTTTGGTCTGCTGTTCTTGGTTTTCCAGTCTGCTCTTTAGTGTGTGGAATCCAACCATTGGTACCGGAACCAGTCTACATAACAAGAAAGAAGCCCAGGTCATTAACATAAACTGTGAAAGTCTTAAAGGATATTCAAACGTTGGCACCCATAAGATAACAATTGAATGGCACAGACAAGACAGAAAATCTGGAAGGGGCTGCTGGGTTGGTTATTTGTTTTACCCCATTTAAAGATTTGCTTTTTCTATTCTTTCTCTTGAAAACTGAATTTCTAATTTGTTGTTACCCACCCAAACTCCCAAAAAAAAGAAGTCAAAAAATGTTCCAACATTGATTATTCTAAGAAAGGGCCCCTTAGATATCAGTTGAAGGTAGTGTACAGCTTTGGTATAATGCCCAAGATAAAAACTTGACACATTTCAAAGGAAACTAAATCCTGAAATTACGGGCTGTTTTCATCAAGGCCTTTCGTCTACTCGTTTGCTTTTTCCACTCACTTTTCTGGGTCAGGATTGTCACGTTTTGCCTGTCTCCAAAGCCTTGGATCATATCCTGGAGAAATAACAATCAAAGAGAAAATACAAAATTAAAAGAACAAGAAATGCTGGAATCATCCTGTCTGTAAAAATAGTCGCTTTAATCTTACTGTCAACTCTGTACCAGTAAATTTAAAGGCGCTTTGCCATCATGACCAAAGCAGGCCTATGGCTGTACATTGAATTATGAATTCTCAGCCAGTTACTCTATGCGCGCACCTTTCCTCCGTATCATACCTATGGAGAGCGCGCGCACATGCAGTAACTGGGTGAGAGTTCATGGACAGCCACAGGCCTGCTTTGATCTTGACGACGCAGCCTCTTTAAGAAATCTGGCCTACCTAGTGGAGGGGTGCTCAGGTAAGTGTCTAACTGTGCCTCTGAGAGCGCTAGCTTGGGTACCATGTCGACCACACCCAGGCTACCCAGCTGCATCTTGGTGTTGGTCTGGCTGAAGAAGCTGAAAGCCGTCGAGGCTGGAATCTTCCTGGTCAGACCCGTGGGTGATCGTTCCTGGATGTAAATCACCACTTCTGTCCTGGAGAAACAAAGCAGTTTTTATTTTTTACAAAAGCAAAATTCCTTTTTTCTTTTTTCTTTTTTAAGAAGCTTGCCCATAAACAGCTTTTTTTTTCCTCAACTTACTTGTCATCTGGAAGCTGTTTGACGCTTTCAACACACACGGATAATGTTGCTTTACTCCCCAGGATTTTGAACAGCGAGTCGACCAGCTGCTGTTGCAAGCTGCGGATTTCCTCTTCCTTCTTCTTGAAGAGGAGGATGACCAAACCATCCTCATCCTTGGAGGTCGGCTTCACGCTGTAGCCCACTGTCTGTTGATAACAGAAAACGTAAAATCGAAAGGAATTATGGTTTAATCCCTAGAACTCTGTACCTTTGGTAAAGAATCTCTTCTTTTTGCTGTTGTTGGGTCTGATTTCCTCTTCAAGGTCATTGGCCATTTGGGGTTGCATGCCCCCCCCCCACCTCCTCCACTCAAGATAAAAATATAATTGAACAAAACAAATCAGGTTTTTAAAACTTTGTGTAAGAAATATTATAACACCCCTTACAAGGATTCTGCCTTTTGATTAGTTTAGAGCAAGATACTTTTGAGCAAGATACCATAATGGCTTTGTCCTTCAGATGGGACATTAAGCCAAAGGTCCCATGTAACAGGATAGGTTGAGCACATAACAGAACCCAGAAAGCGTGGAAGAGTTTGGGTTAACCCCGATGTTTGCTCGTTTACATAGCAAGCACCCTTGTCTACTGGATTCCTCAGACTTGACAGCTTCAGTGATTAAGTTCACTTATTACGACGCGTCCTCCAAATAATAATACCTTGAATCTGCAGAAGGGATTGTCCGGTGTGAAGGGAACTGAGCTGCTCTGGTTGACGTACCCCTTCCCGGTGCCCCAGAATGCCTGGAGCTGGTTCCATTTAGCGATGATGGCATCCCGCTCATCCCCATAGATGGTCGGCATCAGCAGGGCACTGGATATGCTCATTAAATCTGCTCCTACGCCTAAAACGAGATAACAACACGGCCTGATTGTTACTTATAAGGGTTGAGACAAGAGGTATCTGGTTCTTGCAAATCCATGAATTGTCCACGTGACCGAGAAGTGGTGGTCAAAGAAAAGACAAAAACTATGAGTGAATCAAAATTAACCCAGCACATAAAGATGTAACAAAATGCACTTTGATAATTCATACTTGAATCCCTTTCAAGATGTTATATTAATGGTTGCTTCGCCTCATAAAGTTATTCTTAAAGGTAGGGCCATATTTTGGTATTGACCTTATGGGGGAAAAATGTGAAATTTTAAACCGAAAGTCTACTTGTTGTAAAGATGGTTGTGGCGGTAAGCATCCCCTGGAGACAACACTTTACAGTGAGGCTGTGATTACACTGTACCTTGCTGTTGTTGTTGTTGTAGCTGCAGCTGCTGTTGTTGTTGCTGCTGCTGCAGTTGTGTTGCACCAAAGCCTGTAGAGAGTCCACCACCAACGCCCGTACCAAACCCACCTGACCCTGGTGAAGAAACCGAACTCAGATTACTCAGTAACAAAGTAATACCAAATGCCTCACGAACCATTACAGTATTGATTTTTATTTTTCAAACAGAACTATAGTTGGGAAAGTCCCAATTGTCGTTAGACTCATGTTGTGAATTTAGATTTAAAGTAACACGAACAGTAACAGGCCCACCTATTGTTGGATTAGAACACAATATTCTGGGTGTCAACTGTCATTACCTGTAGTTGTCCCTGTGCCCAAACCGAACCCAGTGGAGGCAGTCGTTGCCGTTGTTCCAAACCCTCCAAAGAGAGAGGGCGCTGTTGTCTTGCCCGTTGTTCCAAAACCGAATGGTGTGGCTGAATGAAAAAGACAAAGAGTGTGATTTAATTGGCTATAATCATGAAATAGTTATGTGGATAACGCTAAAGTTTTTTTAGTAGACTACCATTAGAGAGAATAAGAGAAAAGTTCAAACTAGCCTTACCTGAGCTAAGTCACACTAAATCTACCTCCTCCCACTTGTCGACCAGGTAAGTTGAGAAATTCTTTTTTCTCCCATTTTCAAGTGACCACCCTATTTGTTTTGACACTGTCGCTGACAACATCGAGTTGGCAAGGGGTCTGTTTCAGTCAAACTGAGTCAGACACATAAAGGAAAAAGACACACAACATACAGGGGGACCCATGGCAATCCCAAGACTATCAATCGTCCTGAACCCCCCCCCCCCCCCCAACAACAACAAAAAAATAAATAAAAATTAGTAATTATATCAATAATTAATAAATAAATAAATAACTCTTGACATTCTTTTAGTGAGTCTATTAGTATTATGTCCTTCACCCGGATCATGAGTAAAGGGTGTTATTTCTCATTTCAAACCCTCCATGCAAATCTCTATCTCACTAAATGGATGAATAAGACAAAAATAAGAGGTAAAAAAGGTTCCGTCTCCGACTGACACTTTTTCATTCATTATGAAATAAAAGGGGGAACCCCTTCTCTTCTTATCTTAGCGATAAGTGTGCAACTACAACTGGGGTCTTTTAGTTTTATGCGCATTGATGGTACACACGGGATTTATGGCTTTATGTCCAATCCAAAGGACAAAGTAATAATGGTTAAGTGCCTTATTCTAAAGCTTTCCCCCTCTCTCCTCAACAAACTTAATTTTTAGTAATGTTAACACTATGACAGTTTCTCAGCGCATCCACTTCCAACTTGCCTGCCAGGCTTTTAAGGCTTCCATTGGTGTTGCTCCGGACTATCTATGCCAGAGACTTGACCGGATTAGGCCTTGTGATCGTCCAACTACCAGGGCAATCACACAGCGTAATTATATTGTTCCCAAACCTAAATGTGAACTTTTTAAAAACAGCTTCAGTTACAGAGCTCCCTCTTTTTTAAATGGTATTCCTTTAACTACTCGTTCAAACTCTTATTCTTCATTTCGGCGTTTGCTGAAGGAAGGTAAGGCTTGAACTGCTTTCACACTATTTATGATAGGCCTTTTGTACATTGTTAGTTTTTTTAATTTTTATATATCCCTTTTTGTTGTTTTCTTTTATTTTATGTGAGGGCCCCAAATGATCTGCTGTGCTGGATGGGTCACCCTCGTTAAATATGGTTTAAATAAATAAATAAAATAAAACGACTGGGACTCGAACCCACTCTGAGTCTGACTCCGTTGACCAGCAGCAGAAGCACCAGAGCAATCAGTGTTCTTAACTGCTCGGCCAAATTCCCTAATTCAAGCCCTGCATGCTATGGATGGTTTACAAAACTAAATGCTCGGGTCAAACCATAAGGGACCACAGTCCTTTCTCTACTCTGAGTCTATAAGGGTACCGGTCAACTCAGTCCGAGTTCAACTCGGTCCGAGTCAACTCGGTCCGAAGCCAACTCGGTCCGAAGTCAACTCGGTCCGAAGTCAACTCGGTCCGAAGTCAACTCGGTCCGAAAAATTAAATAAAGTGTGGTTGACAGGCTATATTGCTCCAATGTATACATTGTGTGCTTACTATGTAATCTCATAAATTAATACTAAATAGGGCCTAATTGTATCTTTTACATAATGTACCTTTTTTTAAATATAATGATAGGCCTAATTAAGCTCAGTTAAAATGGACAACCAAACATACTCTTAAAAGTAAATTATGGTTCTTAACTTTTATAAAATATTTCTCATAAGTATTGCTTAAGTTTCCCTAAAAAGATTTGAATTGTCCTACTATTTATTTCATTTACTAGAACATTTTTAT
The DNA here is from genome assembly GCA_023634235.1 of Pisaster brevispinus. Taxonomy (NCBI): domain Eukaryota; kingdom Metazoa; phylum Echinodermata; class Asteroidea; order Forcipulatida; family Asteriidae; genus Pisaster; species Pisaster brevispinus. The sequence goes on along the minus strand of JAMKCF010000005.1, from coordinate 14,834,318 downwards.
CTCTTATTTTCAGAATAAATAAAAAGTCAAAAGAAAGTTAATCTCTACGATGTTGTTTCCATGCTTTAGAAAGTTGTCTTTTTTAAACGGTGATTATATTTAATACTTAGGCCCTTTTATGAGATTACATATATAGTAAGCACACAGTGATACTTATTTAATTTTTCGGACCGAGTTGGCTTCGGACCGAGATGACTTCGGACCGAGTTGACTTCGGACCGAGTTGACTTCGGACCGAGTTGACTTCAGACCGAGTTGGTTCGGACCGAGTTGACTTCGGACCGAGTTGACCCTAAAGCGTCTATAATAAAATAAAAAATGGATAATAATGATCAAAACCGAAGAAATTTTTTAGATTAAGAAAGGATGAAATCTGGTCATCAAAGACAACGATTACAGACTCACCTGTTGAAGTTGTCGAAGTAGTACCAAACCCGAATGCCGGCTTAGAAGCTGTGGTACTCTGCCCACCAAAAGCTGTCCCAAAACCCGAAAAAGACATGTTGTTTTTGTCTCTCTTTTTTGATTATTCGGCACAACAAGTCATGAACCGCGCCATTGCATGCGCACACTCGATCAAATTGAAGCGCGCCACCTATCGCCAGCTGGCTGTGATTAGATTTGCGACGGCAGTCATCGCATCGACTATCTCCTACGTTATTATTTGCATTTGAAAATAGAAACATTGCTAAATTAATGAAATTCCTAAAATGATGATTAGGTCCCTAAATAACAGGCATAGCCGTAGCTGTAGCCGCCAATTCGGATACAGCTTCAGATGTAATAGATTGGGAAAACACAAACGCAAATTAAAAGTAGGGGGTCAATAAGTTCAATTATTGTCTAATTTTCAATAACATGCCAGCCACACATCATTCAAATCCATGATGGCATGTTTACCGAAAACTTCATCATTGCTAGCTCCTTGTGCGCTCATATCCGTCTTATAAATTCGATTACGGCTATCAAAACAAGCAATTATAATGTTCAGCGTCTTCAAACTCTATTATTTTTCTCGGCCTTGTACAGAAGCTCATAAAGTGCCAAAATGATTTTAAATAGTTTAATGTCTTTATAGAATGATGATGAGTCTTCGACAAAAAATGAGTAAGTGTAATAATTATTTGTTGACGATTATCTAGCAGCCGCCACAAAACTGGATGCCCACCACAAACGGAAAGTAATTTTTCAGTGAGTTTTGCTGTATACTCTGATACGCCGATGTCATACCACATTTGATATTTCTCATTTCTGTGTAAATGGGCTACTTTTTTTAATTCAATTAATTTTCTGAGCGTTGCCATCGCCACGCATGGATATCCTCGGTTGGGAGGGGGCATCCCCACCCCCATGCACACACCCCCTTACAAGTGGGAGGTCGACGACGGCATTTAGTCACAAACTTTTTGGATGACCCATTATGATGAAAAACGAGCATATCCAGACGTTAGATTGCAAGAGAACTTGCACCTAAAAGTAAAACATCTAAAACTAACTGTTCTAGTCCAATAATTCCCAATACGGCCGCTGTCCGCACTTGCCATGACGCATTACTATTTCCATTGTCTTAGCAACATGAAATACACCAGTTAGCTCATAATGCCATGATATCCTATGGACCACACACATCCGGGAGGTAGGGGAAGGTATCTATTAGGGGGGGGGGGGGCAGTGATTTGGTCGTGACTGAGGGGGTAGTGGAAAAACTCGGTCCTTCGTGTAAAAAATCATGGGCTGGCATGGCTGCCTCTAGAGGCATTCCTCCTACTCATTTCTGGAGTGAAGTAACTGAGTTTCAAAAGCTCGAAAAGAAAACAAAAGACTCAGATCGAACAACATTTTGTCAATCTTCTCACAAAGGAAAACCTACACAGAAGTTCCTGGTTAGTTTGTGTCCCTGATGTTGGGGTTTTTAAGGAAAGGTTTACATAGGTATTTTACACCGCGTCATTTTAATCACAAGAGGGCGCACTACATGACTAGCGATGATGAGAAAATAAAGAGAGAGAGCTAGCTAGACGACGAGTCACCGCCATACGAACACACGCAAAGAGGAAAGCTGAGCTTTAAAGTGTGAAGATGGGAACTTTGGGTGTGTGCCTAAAAATCTGTGGCTGGTTTCCAGTTCTGTTTATAAGTGCTGTAATCGTCTGGTCCTATTATGCATATGTCGTCGAGTTATGTATTTGTGAGTATATATTTCATGACTAAATTACGTAAATTAGTTCGGCATACTGAGCCGTGAGTTTTGTCTTTATTTAGTTTTCGAGTCGTACATACATGTACATAGCTCCATTACATTGTGCCAATTCTGCGTATTGCCTAATTGGAACTATGTACAAAACCGATGGACCATGACGGGTCATTTCCTAGTGGATCAATATTACAATTCTTTTGACAGTTTTAAGGGCGTGTTACTTAGATTAGGTTCATTAATAAAATGTTATTGTAAATGTTATTGTTGGTAGTTACACTAAGTTAACTAGTCAGTTATGTCAGTTTTAGTCTGTTGAACTTGATGTTGTCATTAAAATACAACAAAATCATAAATGTACACTGTAAACTGTACAGCCACAGTGGGCAGACAGGCTGAGAATTAGTGGTAAATCAACTGCCACTTTTTCACTCGTCGTATGATCAAATTATTAGGCCGGGTTGGGGGTGGGGGAGGGGTCGTACACCCGATCTGTAGTCACAGTGTTGTCTAATTGTGACATCCTGTACATTTTATTTTGGCCACTTTCATTGTCTCCAGACCAACATGGTTACTGCGATACTTTTATTTTTCGTAACCTATTTTTCTGTGTGTGTGTTTTGTTTTTTTCATTTTCAATCAATCCCACCCCTGTTATTAAAGCGAAGCTGTTTACTGGATCTTATTTTATGGTAGCCCCATAAATAGGGCCAATCCACTTCGTATCCTTGGCCCCAGCATAATTGCAATCCTATTTTTGTGCCCGCTAACATTTTTAATTGGGAAATTCATGATCTTGAAACTTGCGGATCGAGGTTCAGTATAGCCTTACTGCTGGAATTTGTTGAAAATTATCACATGTTTTGGGGGAAAATCAAATGAGTTTCGAGAGTGAACTTTTGGAAATATCTCAAGGACCTTGATAACTTGCTCAGAATTGAGAAGTCGCACACACATTGTCATCATGACATCATTACATTCAACAAATTGCTTTTCAATGTTACCATGGGATCGAGCACCAGTACCAACGTTTGGGTTTGGAAACTAGTAGGTTTTGTCGGGTTCCCTCAACAGCTTCACAACAATGATATGATCTGCTACAATTGGATTGGTACCAGACTGATTTAATTGGAGCGCCAAGAGTGCCATTTCGAACCCAAACCTTGGGTCAGTTTCTGCAGCTGCCAATATGTATTTATGTAACACTGATTGTCCATTGTACAAGTACATTGGCGACAGTACAGTGTGGCTTGGGTTACCTGACCATTGTGTGTGCCTAGCATATCATCCTCGTTCCCAGGGGTGATCGATCTCGCCGCGCCATTTTTCCCAGCATGCCTTGCTCGATCATAACCCCTGGAATTGGTTCATTAAAATGTGCTAGAATCTAGCACATTTTAAATAGGCCCGTGGCCGATCCTTTCTATGCGCGCGCTCAAGTATGGTAACCCGTAAAAGAGGCATCAAGTCAAAAAACAACTGGTCCTCTGTCATTCTTCTTTGATTTTGTGATACATGTATGTCTAACTGTATACAGTTTAGGGTGACCGTGTAAAAACATGATTCAATTGAAATGGAATCGCGTCAAAATACGTGCATTTTTACACGCGCGTACTAAGTGTCCTACAAGCGCCATACAAGCGCTCGAAAGTTTTTAACAACCCTGCATGCAAAGTAGTCACCCATGGGAGCCAATCAGCGTTGTTTTTCTGTACATCCCTAACCAGGGGTTAGTGACAAGAGGTATCGATACGGTGCGCTGCCCATGGTAGCGAGGCTGCTAGCATTATGGGAGCATTTGAGGCCTCTTGGAGTATGTACAGGGCAACAATGTAGCTCTAAGGAGGGTTACAGGGTTTGCCCTAACCTTTTCAGTGACTAGCCAGCAGGACAAATGAGCTTGCTGTTTCTCTAATCCACCAGCTTTTTCATTAGTCTGTACTCCATGTTAAATTCAACACTGAACTAGTCAGCCAATCCATTTGGCCAGCTGACCTCTGATAAGGGAGAATGCTGCGGTTAAATTGAAATTGAAATTAAGTTGAAATTAAATGTAATGTGTACTGTTGACTTTAAAAGGGTTCTTGAGCTTGAGGGTTGACTTACAAGTTTTGTATCGTATCGCAGTAATTTCCTCATCTCTGTACTCTACTTGTTGTTTGTCTCTCAAGACTGGGGAGAAATATTTTATGCTGTGTACTTTGCATGATGAAGCATCGAAAGATATTTATTAAAGAAACAGCGCACTGGTTCAGTTTCAGTTTAGGATACACCATGTATACCATGCGATGGCCTAATCTGCAATCTGATACAGTTGTGCTGCTCACAAGAACTGATTGAACTGATTGATTTGTTTTCTTTTGGAGAAGACTAATGTGAGTCTTGTAACTCGAGCCATTTTCAATCTCGCTGTTAATACTAACTACCAGAAGCTATGCATTGTGAATAAAATACATGTACTATTATGTACCCCCAGCCTTGCTCCATGTACATGATATCTCCCAACCTGTAGCTGAAATCAATAGAAAAGATGATCAAGCTTTCTTGTAATAGTATAGGCCTACCATGCCTACAATGTGAAATTCTCAGTGAACATGTACAAACATCATATGTATTAAAGTGTGTAATTCACATAATGCTAATAACCTTAACCCTCGTGGTTTTGCTACATTGTAGGATCCTTCCTTAATCTAACAAGTCCAACACCATATGAGGCCTATTAGTATGTATATCATGTACACCTCAACAGCCGAACTGTTGGTCTCTGATCATGGGGGTCATGCCTGATCCCATATTCAGGGATGAGATTTGTCAGACTTTTGTCTGAATTCAGACTTTTTATGTCATCCTGGTGAATAAAAAAAAGACTCTAATTTTTCCACATACATTAAAATTTAAAGAATTAAAGACTGACACTTTGATCTACTTCACTTGTGCGTAGGACACTGTTCCTAAAAGCCATTTGACTTCCAAAGCCTCCCTAGGGGTTACCAAAAGGTAGAAACGCCATCATTTCAAGTAGGCCCTATGTCCTCAAATTTGGATCCAACATGTAGTTTCAGACTTTTTTAACAACAATGACACTCATCCCTGCATATTGTATAGCATTAGTTAACTAGTGCAGTCCTCAGTCCGACACCATTAAGTAACTCAACGTCCAAACTGTTGGACTCTGGCTATGGTGGTACGCGGGATTGCCTGATGTATTGTAAAGCCAACCAGTGCTGCTAGTGCAGTCCTCAGTCCAACACCATTTAGTAACTCAACACCTAAGCTGTTTGACTCTGATTATGGGGTTTTGCCTGAACCCATGTAAAGTGTTTACATGTAATCCCTTTCCTCGTGCAGTCCTCAGTCAGACACCATTCAGTAACTCAATACCCAAACTGTTGGTCTCTAACTATGGTGGTATGCCTGAACCCAGGATGTTTATTTTAAGCCAAATCAGTTTACTAGAGTGTAGTCCTTCAGTCCCACCGAATCAAACAAAACATGTCATTTGATTTTGATGGGTTGGGCTGGGTAGGGTTTTAATGTGAACACATTAATATTGGGAAAACTACGTTTTAGTGGCTCATCGCTGAGAATTTGACTAAACTAAACTTTGTTGATTATTTGATTACAGTTATCCTGATCGACAGAAGTATACCGCTGTTCCGTAAGTACAGGATACATTTGAGTTTAGTAATGTTTTTATCACCAAATACAGTATATTTAATGTCCTTGGTGTTCCGCCATCAACTTTGCCATTGCAAATGTGAGACCTACTTTAATTTGTGATATCTGTATCTAGGGGCTGCTTGTATTTTATTCTTCACACATCCTGTAATGTATTGACATCCCAGAAATAGCATGTTGCGGCCGAGCGGTCTAGAGTAGTGAACTCAAGTTCTGGGCTCAATTTCATAGAGCTGCTTAAGCAGAAAATAATGCTTAACAATTTCCTGCTAAGCAGCAATGAGCAGGATACCAGTCACAAATTGTACACGTGACATGGAAGTTTGGCTGGTAACCTTGTTCTGGTAAGCAAAAATTTGATTGTGCTTAGCAAATTGTTGTGCTTAAGCAGCTCTATGAACTTGGGCCCTGGTGTCATCAGAGTGTGTGTTCGAATCCCTGTCATGACACTTTTGTTCTTTGGACACTTGCCTTTAATCGGTACTTATCACCTAGGAGTAGAGACGGTTGATGTGAACGATAGCCACCCGTGTGCCAATTAGGCTGCTGGTGCTGCATGCTCCAAAGGAGTTGAGATGGTTTCAGGCTTAATGAACAGGGGCAGTATCAGTGTATAAGGCACTGACTTTGGTAAAATGTTTAACATTGCTAATAGATGCCTAATATTAAAAAAAGAACCCAGAGAAGGCTGAACTCAACTGCACTCCTTGTCCCGCTAGGCAGTCTTATCTTAATATTCCTCAATTGATTTTGTGTTTTCTGTCCACAGTTCTGTATTTAGTTCTGTACCATGCATTCTTGCTGATGTTTCTGTGGTCGTACTGGAGGGCAGTATGGACACCAGTCGCACGGGCTCCCTCAGAGGTAAGAATATCAAAATTTATTTTTTTTAAATTTTACAAATCAGGGTCCAATTCTATGAAGCTGCTCGGCATAAAAAACTGCAAAGCAAATGTTGTAGCTTTTTTCAAAATTTGTATGTATTTTTTGTTATTACTAGCCAAACACCAAATTTAAATGATATTGATAACTGAGGAGGTAAGAAAATCTAAATAATTTTTTTATTTTTTTATAAATTTTTACAAATCTGGGTTCAATTCTATGGAGCTGCTCGGCATAGAAAACTGCAAAGCAAATGTTGTAGCTTTTTCAAAACTTGTTTTATGCATTTTTTTGTTATTACTAGCCAAACATCAAATTGAAATAATATTGATTACTGAGGAAAGCAGCTTCATCTGCTAAGCAAAAAGTCAGTCGAAAGTACTGCGCATTGCATGGTATAATTTTGGCTGGTTAACGGCATCTGCTAAGCATGTTTTTCCTTGTTAGCAAAATTGTGTGCAGATTAGTTATCAGAAATTGTCCACAGGATTCAAGCTTAAGCATGCATTACTTACTCAAATTTCCATTACTTACTCAAATTTCTATACAAAAATAGTGTTGCATCTCACATGAAAACGGTCTGTGCAAAAAACCTTGTATCTTGGTGCGTACTTGTTTTGTACGTACATCTGGGCTATTTTATGCAAGATACAACGTTTTGATAATTACTTTTTTTAGGAGAACAATGTTTTTGCAGTGACACGATGGAAGAAAAAACAAATTTTAAAGACAAATGTTGAAATGTTAAAATGTCCATACACTGATAGTTATTGTAGACAAATGTGAAACTGAAACCCAATGTTCTGTCCTGTAAATTCTAGTTCCAGTTAACAAGCTCTGAGCTTCAGCAGTATGAAGCTGAGGATCGAAGCGTGGAGAAGATTGAGATACTGAAACAAATTGCCAGAGACAAACGACTGCCCGTCTTCACACGTACATATGGAGGAGGTGTGTACACATTTGCAGATCATATCACAGTTAATAATAAGAGTATTAGCGCATTTTACAATAACCGAGGGCTGTTAGGTCGGGGGGGAATGGTCCAGTGCACATGTGGGCTCTCACTTTCGGTATCTTATGGAGACAAAGGACGAAATAAAAAGGGAAAACAAAAGGTCTCCACAAGAAATTCTAAAGACCGGGATGCTCCACAAGGAAATGTGTGTACAAAGTCTATGGGAAACTGTTAAGTGCAGGGACAAAGGAAAGAAACAAAAGAATGCTCCACAAGGATGCACTTTTGAGAATGTGTGTACGTCAGCCCATCCCAGCGCCCTTGGATGAGGTGCTAGGACCGAGCCAAACTTGTGATTGGCAGTGATTTCTTATGCAGGGATGTGATTTCTCCGTTTGTAACCGGAGTTCCGGAGGGTTTTTTTGCCCTAAAAAAAAAAAAATCAGGTTTTTTTTTGTTAAAGATCAAATTCATAAAAAAATGAAGATAAAACCATATAATAATGCCCCAGATTGCAGAGTAGGACTTTTAAAATCAAAGATAAATGTTAATATTGGGCTTCATGCTCACAAGTTTTCGAGCTCGCATGCTTTTGCGCTTTGCACTCAGAGTTCAGGGTTTTTTCTCAACAGCCTATCACATCCCTGCTTATGCGTTTTAGTGTTATTTGTGTGACCTTTAGAAGCTACATGTATCTTATGAGGATCAGATTGGCGTAGTGTTTCCTTTTCCCAACTTTCACCTCTGTGAAACCCGGTTTCGAATCCTACCTCATCCCTTCCTGATTGCCCGAGGTTTTCCCCCTATTTGGGAGTTTTTCCTCCCTGATCTGAAACTGAGCATTTCTTCATCACCTTCTATTCATCGTGTTAATGACGTTTGCGCTGTTGGATGTGGAAAAAAATAATAAAGTAAATAAATGTTCATATCATATTATTGAGACCTTCATGTATGTGTAATCGTGTTGGTGGGTCAGTATAGCAATGTATACAGAAAGTCATCAACTCAATTATTGTATTTGTGGCATTTCTTCTGTCAGGATTCTGTTTCCATATTCAGGGCCGAACTAAAAAAAAAAATGCTTCGCAGAAAATACTGCTCAGCGCTAGCAGGGCACCATCAGCAAGAACAGTGATAAGAATTAGTGATATGCCATTTTGACTGGTAACCTGTATCCTGCTGAGAAATATTTTCTTATCTACTTTGTCAAAATTTGGCCGAAGGCCCAACTGAATAGAGCTGCTTTTAAAGCAGAAAATAATGTTGAATTAATTTCTGCTATTAGCAAAAAATAACCAGGAAACAAGGCAAAGATGGTTCTTGTGGAATGTTGGGGTGTGAGTGGTGAGTGGTGAGTGGTGAGTGGTGAGTGGTGAGTGGTGAGTGGTGAGTGGTGAGTGGAATGGTGGTGTGAGTGGTGAGTGGTGAGTGGTGAGTGGAATGGTGGTGTGAGTGGAAGGGAGGGAGGGGGCGGGGTGATTGATTATTCGGCCTTTTGTAAAAGATGGTTTATGTTTGTGGTTTTATTTGACACTCTTGCATTATGTTTCACTTTCAACTCAGGTATGAGATTCTGCGGGATTTGTAAAATCATCAAACCAGACCGATGTCACCATTGCTCGGTGTGCAACGCGTGAGTACCCAATCTTGTTTCCATAGGTAGATTCTCCCCCCCCCCCCCCACACACACACACACACCCTTACCGATGTTGGCTTGTGGGGTACTGCTATTGTTGTTCTATTATTCACTTTTCTAAAGAATTCTCCTGTGAGGTCCAGGTTCCACAAAGAATTCCTTGTGGGGTCCATTGTTCTGTTGTGTTTTGGACCCCACAAGGATCGGAGGGTGTGTTCACCCCCACACACACACCAGGGAATTATATCATGATTGTAATTTTTATCAGGGATAACAATTAAATAAGTTTTTACATTTACACCGATGTTTGATAAGTGCTATATACTGGTAGTGCCAACTTTTTTTAACCTTTCGTCATTTGACAACTCATTGTTATTATATTAAACATTCTGCTGAGTCTACTGTCCTGGTATTTATATCCTCCGTAATAAAACTGCACCCAATTCTAATAGAGACTGACTCCAACGATTACCAGAAGCCCATATTAATTGAGTACTGAGTACACAGCGCCTAACTCAAATAGGTAAAACACAAATAACATTCTTTATCCCCGATGCAAATTAAACATCTAAAATTTAGCTTAAGATCTGGTTGTGGTGTGATGTGGCCAAGTGGTCAAGCCCACCGGACTCGAGCTCTGTTGTTTCTGATCAGCAGAGTGTGGGTTCGAGTCCTGGCCTTGACACTTGTGTCCTTAAGCAAGACACTTAGCAATTGCTTTGTCCTTCAGACTCTACATAAAGCCATCTATCAGGTGTCTATAGGTCCTGTGTGTTGTGTGATGCACATAAACAAACCCAGTACACTTATCATATTGAGAATGGGTTTACCCCAGTGTTTCTGGAATGGCATGGCAACAATACGCCCAACCTCGCCCTGTATTCCTTTCAAGGTCTTGTACAATGGGTTGCCTCTTCTCATAAAATCATCCTTAACAAGCTCCACCGAATTTGATCATCCGGCGCAAGCGTCATTTAAGACAGGCATGGTGCATAATAAATGTGCACTAATTACTCAAATTGCATTACAACAGAATGCACGAGAAAACCTTTTTCCCTCCATTCATAATGATTTTAATGGTTTTAATTAGAAGAATAACTATGAATGGTATAAGTGTAAGGAGAAGATAAACAAACCCGATGATGGTATCCGTTGTCACAAAGAGCCCTCCTCACAGTACGACAGATGTGTCTTTGTTTGGTTACCCATGCTGAAATTAGATCCACCCATGCATGCAGACAGAGCAAGCCGACTGTGACTATCAAATTTACGCTCAGTTCTTTCATGTTATTAACAGAGGGTCAGCCCAACCATCCCAGGCATATGGTTTTTCCCTAAACAAAAAATTGTAATGAAGATTTGACTGCATGGTATAACAATATTCTCAATATTTGTAAAGTAAAATGTGTAATGAATGATGATTAATGGTTTGAAAACAACAAATGATGAAACTCGTAAGTTGTGGATAAAGCATGTAATGATTCTACCCATAGTGTTTTTCATCCCACTCTTATCTTTGATATTAGCACATTCATGCTTGTTTGGATTGTTGCAGTCAAAATAAGCTAGGCCATTCTGTGTCAAATCAAGAGGCCGTCAAGGGTCAATCTCACAGATTTGTTTATGTTATTTTCTATAAAAACAAAACCAACAATCAAACACTTTTGATTTCTAGCTGTCAAACACTTTCGATCTCTGGCTGTGTGTGGTCTGTGGTAGGTCAATGTTGCTGGCTGCCAAAGGCATCCTTGCAACCCTGTGGCTTGAACATGCTTTAGCCGTGTCCTTCGCAATTCAGCTCCTCAGCTGCGAGTTGGGATGATTAGCCTCCAAAATTATTATTGTTGTTATTATTCTACTTTTGTTTGGTCATCTGAGAAAAAAACAAGAACCCAAATTTGAGTGTTCTGGGTCATGTGGCTTGGGAGTTAAAGGTGACTGATAATGTTTTTATTTAATTTTACTATGACCCTCTGTACTGGTTTGGAATGTTAGAAGTGATTTGTACCTTAAATTAAAGCTCTTAACATCTGAAAAAAATATGCTGGGCATTTAAAAAAGTTTCAATTTACAAAAGAAATCAGGCTAAATAAACTGTGGCTGGAATATTTTTTATTTATTTATTTTTTTTTTTCAAAATAATGCCTCAAGTGTAGTAAATTTGCTCACAAAATACAAAAATGAGATGGTTTCTCAACTTTTTCAGATGTTTTTTGTCCCCAGATATAAGTCTTTCTTTGAATTCCATACATGGGCATATGGGGACTCTTTGGTTTAGATGGCAGAGGGTTTGACTTGCCCAACATTTTATACAGTACATAATATTATCGATTTCTAATTCGCTGTATTTTTGACCAAGTGAGGGCGTATGTGGATAAATTTCACATGATGAAAAGCAAGTAAACAAACAGGGTTTTTTCACTTTTTTATCGCTATTTTTTATGTATTTCTTCATTGGTGCAAGAAAACTACAAACAGGCAATTATAAGAAGCTAAATCTGCTATTGTGATGCAAGACATTCCCTGATGACAGCGCCCTCATGCGGTCAAAAATATGGTCAATTGGGGCCTACCACATAAAAAGTGTTTTTTGTTTTCCTCTGGCCAATTGTTTTTAGCTGTTTTGTTGCGCAGCGCAGCGAAACAGCTCTTGTTTTCGTTAAAGTTTTTGTTTTTGTTTTTTTTATTTTTATTTTTCAGACAGGAAGTCATTGACATAACGCACAATTCTTTCTAAGCAGCCTTTTGCACAGTTCCTAAAGAGCAATTGCAATGAAACTTTCAGTGATGAAAGGCATTGGTGCAATAATGCCCCTCAAACAATGATGTCATGATGACGTCATCACCTGTCACGTGACGTCATCTTAAAGGTTTCTATTTTAAATATTTGAAAATACGTAACAAATCAACCACAAGAGACCGTAGGTTTCTGTTTGCGGATTGTATAGGGATAAATTAGGTCTTCATTTTATTCAGTGTGCGTGACCTAACATGACCTCTACTTCCGGTCGAAACCGGAAGTGCATCGTAATTCAAAAGTGCTAAATGTTATGAAAATGCTTTCAACGATGTTAGTGTCTGGCAAGGGTGTGCATTTAAAAAAAAATACCGATGACGTCACGATACCCACGAGCGCCCTCTAGCTGCAGGTTGAAAACTGTTCAAAATGGACTTTTTGAAGATGTGTGTGGAGAAGTTTTGTGTAATCACTTCAAAATTTACACATATGTTGATCGTCAGGCAGCCATCATATGTGTGAAATTTCAGATCGATGACATCATCGGGGGTCACATGACGCGGCATTAAAGGTGCCTTTTTTGAAGTCGTATAACTCCCGAAGTATTAGTGCGATCATGTTGAAACTTGGTAGGCTGTTAGATATTGGCAAGTTCTTGTAAATTCTGAAATGACGTCATGATGACGTCATGACGTGATTTTTTATGATTTTTTCAATTTTTTGCACCTTTTAGTCATAAATTGCTTACAAAACGTGGTATAATCCAAATTCTTTTTTAAACAGGCTTGATACATCATAACTGCTTTGAATACAAAAAAACTTTCAAATTCAGTTGAGTAATTTGAAAAAGTTATGACGAAACAGCTCGGCATTTGTGCACAAATGCAATTATGTCTAGTTCTTCTTGCTTTGCCCAAAATTGTCAAACTGTTTTGTTTGTTTGTTTGCTCTGATGATCTTTCCATTAAGTGAACTCACAAACTCCTACAGGGGGATATAAACACCAAGCTGGCAACAGCCAATCTCTCTCATTTGCCCAAATGTGGGAGGGCAGTTGCCCCCTCCCTCCGCCCCCCTGGGTCCTATGCCTATCCATTACTAGTGAACGTTAAGATTTAAAGCAGTATTTTGTTTTTAAAATAATTCCCAAATCCTGTACTTTGCCTGATAACAAAACTCTACATTTGTATTTTCTCTGTCCAGCTGTGTACTTAAGATGGATCACCACTGTCCATGGGTCAACAACTGTGTCTGTTTCAGCAACTACAAGTTCTTTGTTCTTTTCTTGTTCTACACAATACTCTATTGTCTTTATGTGTCGCTCAGTGTTCTACCGTTCTTCATACAGTTCTGGCAGGTAAGACCGGGATTTACAGCTTAGCTTTGGTTCACGCATTGCTTGGTCTGTTCGCAGACCCCTCTCCCCCACTTTGTCAAAGTACCGCTGTAAACAGATATAGCATTCACCATGTTATTTAATGATAGATGTACTATAATGCCAGCTTGTAATATAAAATGCGGTAAATGAACAGACAGTACATAGTCAACCCTCCTACTTTCTGACCATTCAATCTCATCCACCATGGTATTGAGTGATAGATGCACTATACCAGCAAAATGGTATCATGTGGTGAGTGCATATGTACACAATACTCAGACAGTTGTTTCAAATGCACAGTTGTTTCAAATGGTCAGTCATCTTGCTGGAAAATGGTACAAAGAATTGAAGGATTAAAATCACGTATAAGACCACAATTTTAAGCATACTTGTCATTTGTAACTTTCAGAATCGAAACATCACACAGATTTGAGCCAAATTTCATGTGCACTTAAAGATGATATTTATTGACTGCCATCTTGTTTTCTTGTTCACATCACATCCATGTAACCAAGTAGAGGCTCGATGGAGAAATTAGTCTGGTGCCAACAACACTATAGCCATGTAAAACCATTAGCGAACACTGGGTACATGTATAACATCTTCCCTCAATGTACATAAACTCATCCAACACAGAATGTCCTGGATCGGGTCATCGGTGGCTTCAACGTCATGTTCTTATTTATAGTTTCCCTGGTGTTCAGCCTCAGTGTGATGGTCCTCTGCCTAGTACACGTACGCCTCGTTGCCAACAATTGGTCCACCCTAGGTAGGGAGGCGTATGAACCTTAAGCTCCGCCTCTGCTGGGTGTCTTGAAAACCTGTGCCAATTATGTCTATAGTGGGTCTCCTTTTGTTTTGATATGAATTTCAAATGTTTAAATTGCATTGAGTATTTTAAAATATTTTGTTTATGTATGTTCGGTTCACACAAGCCATCGTAAGTTTGTATTTTTCTGTTTGAATTTGTTCACAAAATCTGCGTAACCCCTTCAGCAGATTTGTTATTTGGTTAGCATTTTTACTCTCCTGCTTATTCCTGTTTTGGAGGGATTACATTAGCTACAGGGATTTCCTCTTGTTGTCAGGAGTAGTTTTTTTTTCAATCTTCTTCTTTTCTTTTCTTTAACAAAATATTACGGGATTCCTTTCTCAATCTGTGTCTTCTCACTCCTCACTGGGCCCAATTTCATAAAGCTGTTTACCGGTAAGCACATTTTTGTGCTTAATGTCACAGAAAAATGTCTGTAAGCAAAATTGTATTTTATAAATGGTCAAGTGGATTTTATGGCCCGTGTGTGCGTTCACTGTAGATCAGCAATGTTGTGGCACTCCTCTGCAGGCTACATCGCTGGTAAGCTAGTGAGCCTTTTGCCTTGCTTACGGTAATGCTGTGTTTGAAAACTACAAACTGTGCTAAGGCCGCTTCATAAGCAGAAGATGTGTGCTTACAGGCTTTATGAAATTGACTCCTGATGACAATCTCTCTCATAACTCATCCCATGACTTCCGGCTTGCTTCCTTCCCTGTCATTTTAGTGTATCTCTATCAGTTTCTCACTCCTCCCTCATTGTTACCTCATCACACCTTCATCTTCTCCAAATGGTGTCCATGTTCCTGTCAAATCACTTTACTGTCATCTCTTTCAGTTTCTCAACTTCATCTTCTCCAAATGGTATCCACGCTCAAATCACTCTACACTCACCTTGATATGTTTCTCGCCACTTCCTCCAAATAATGTCCACGTCCCTGTAAAATCACTCTACAGTCACCCACTCCTCAGTTTCTCACTCCTCCCTCATTGTTACCTCATCACACCTTCATCTTCTCCAAATAAACATCTCTATCTGTTTCTCACTCTTCCGCATCACTACATCGTCCCACTTCCATCTTCTCCAACTGATTGGCAATGTCCCTGTCACTCCCACTCAATAGCCTTCTCTGATCTTTTCACAAACCTCCATTCACGGCATCTGTCTCTATCTCCTCCTTCAGGGTGAGTTGGGGGAGCAGGTGGCGAGTCGGTTCCAAATCGTTTTCCTCTTCTTTGCGGCGGTTATGTTTTGCGTGAGTGTGCTGATCCTGAAGGGTATGCACACGTACCTAACATTCACCAATAGAAGCACGCTCGGTAAGCCAAACTTAGTAGAACAGTGAATTGTCGTCTCAGCTCTAAGTATTTTTAAGCGTGAATTGTATAGCTACTTCGCACACACTTTTTCTAAACACAGAAAAAACAATTTTCTGCTCATACAAGTTGTTCACGTGCTGAACAGCTCAGTACTGATGCAAGATGAGCGATTCATAAAACAGTGCGCCCTCTACAGTTTACCTTGGAGAGGCCATTCCATTTGCCCCAAAATAGCTGGACTCAAACCAATCACACTGGCAACCTGGCACTGCATGGCCAGTTTGGGACGCCTGACATGAGCATGAAAAACATTCACCCGCCTCTCAAAAAATACCATCTGTCGCTGTAAACACAGAAAAATACAAACACAAAAATCGTGTGGCGGGCACTGCGATACAACTCAAAAACTTGTTGATGTTTTCCCATGATGCGCTGCGAAAATAGCCTCTCCTGGGGAAGCTCTAGAGGGAGCACTGTATCGGAACCATCGGTATTATCAACAGAAAGAGTGCAAATACTGTTCGTTTTGGGGTTTTTAACCTTCTTTTTTTCCGCGGGTCAAAACATTGACATTATAAGTTGAAAACAAACTTGTAAATGATTTTAGAGCTGAGCCGACAAGTTTTGCTTTGAGGTAGCAAGTTATTACTAAACAACGTTTTGTTTGCTAACACAATTCTTGGCAGTTTTGTTTTGTCAGCAGAATTGATGCCTGTCTGCAAAACAGAATGCCATTAATGTATTCTACATGTAAGATTAATGACTTAATTTCTGTGAACGATAGTATTTGATTTTGAGAAGGGGGGGGGGGTCAATTGAAAACTGGAAATAGCAGCCACTCTCCTAATTTCTTCTCAAAGGACGTAATTGGTACAATGATTTAAGACACCCATGCTGAATACGGAGCTCAAGGATATACCACAAATTTTTTCTACTTTTTAAAAAATTGTCATTTCGTTAATAGACCCCTTGCATTGGACGTCATCATTGGTGTCAAACAATGGAAATGTGCATGCGTTTACGCGCTGCGCACGACTTTCAGCCAATGATAGCCTTTCAGGTGTGCAGGTTACATCAACGATGGCAGCCAATGCAAGGGGTCTATTAAAACTAGCCAAGTGCCCTGTATTAAAATAACGTGTAATGCCATGCATTTTAAGCCGTAAACTACTACTTTTCTAGAAATTGCAAATAAACATTCTAAAAATAATGACTGCATACACAAGTTGAGACTTTCCAAACTTTATTTTGTGTATGTAATTTGAAATTGTTCTGGATATCCATAGAGTCATTCCAACCCCCCGTCATGTATTGAAGTAGGGAGTCCTTAGTAACTCTCATAGCCGGAGTTGTAGCTGACACTCGGATGATACAGGCTTAGTTTCACCCCTTGTACAACTGTGAAACAAAATTACCAGTGCTGGATGTAACCTGCGTGAGCTTTCTTAGCAACAACTACTTCATCAGATGCAAGTAGTTGTTCCTACAAAAGCTCATTAGTCATTAAAATGCTACATTTTATTTTCCTCTAAGTTGCAATTACCGGACTAACACGGCTACCCACCACTTATTTGTTTGTATGTAACCTGAAATTGTTCTGGATATCCGTAGAGTCATTCCGACCCCCCGTCTTCCGTCACGGCCCGGACAAGGAAGGCTTCAGCCGGGGAAGTTTCTGTAATAACTTCAAGGAAGTCTTCGGATTTCAAAAGAAATACTGGCTGCTTCCTATATTCACCAGGTAGGTCCGGTTTCTTTCTTAGGCAGAAGGGGATGATATAACGGGCAACTTCAAGGCAACCAACTTTTCGTAAAAAGTTGGGAAGGTAGTGCATTCAGCTCTACCAGCCAGGCTCCTAGTGGATGAAACCCATGCCTATATCCTTACGGACTGTGAAGGGGGTAACCCTGTTTCAGCCCCAGGAGTAGGTGGCAGCATGCCTCTGGTGACAGTTGATCTGGGTTGACAGCCCAAATCAGTTAAGCATAGCCCTCACCTTGAAGTGGCCATCCAGCCTTGTGAGTTGGGCGATATCTCATAACTTTTTTTTTTAAACTACACTTCTAGCAAATGGATTATTTTGGCAACACAAGTTTTCAAACAGTGCCCTGCTACCCCCAAAGATTGTTATATGTAAATTTAACCCAGAAACGTTTTTCTTTTTGGTCATTGTAATGTGTAGACCTGATAGCCTGTAATTGAATTCGTTTGAATATTCCTGAGAGCTGGGTAAACTGGCGGTCTAGTGCACCAGACTGAACTTCTGGGCCCGATGCTTAAGCAGAAGAGGTTGCTCACAAGTTTTCAGCTCTGCCAAAATTAGCAGGGAACCAGTCAGAAATGGTACAAATGATAGGGTGTTTTTGCTGGTAGCCTTTTAGTGGTAAGCACAATTGTTTTGTGCTTAGCTTAAGTCTGTGCTGACGCAGCTCCATGAAATAGGGCCTAGGTGTTGTCAGAGTGTGGGTTCGGGTCCTGGCCATGGCACTTGTGTCCTTGAGCAAGACACTTAGTCAGAATCACTTCGTCCTTCCGATGGGACATAAAGCAAGAGGTTATGTGTGTTGTGTAAATGCATATAAGAACCCAGAACAGTTATTGTAAAGAGAAGGGGTTTTTCCCCGGTGTTTCTGGCTGAAGGTTGGCTGCAGATTGCAGCTCATTACCTTTAAACCCTTACAAAGTGCTATATAAATAGGTCTCATAATTCAAAAATAGCTCTGCGTAACTGTCGTAAAAATGAGTGCTTTGATACGCCGGTCTGGTGTGATAAAGTGCTAGGTCAGAACTGCATTTTATTTCTAGTGGTCAATTTCAATCTGTGATTACAGTTTTTGCTTTACGGTACATGCATCCATTCTCAAGACGTTGAGTACCTTCAAAGATTTGATGAACTCTTGACATCCTGCGTTGTAGAGCAGAACTTATTCGGACGTTTCTTGCTGATGTTGTTGTTGTGTTTTTTTTTACAGCAATGGCGATGGTGTGTCGTATCCCATCCAAGCAAGGGACCAGGATTCAGATCGTCTTCTAGATGGAGATGTTGAGAGTGACATCGGCAGCGGTCAGGAGAACGAAGACAAGGGAGCAGGTAAAGATCACGCTGTTAATCTTGTACCTAGTATGTGGTAAATAAATGATGGGGCTGTCCAATTCAGTGACACTCCAACACTGTTAACTTGAGATACATAAAACAGTAAAGGATTTTTTACTTGTTTTATAAGTAGGGTTTGCGTCTGGGTGCTATTTTGGCAATTTTTTGCCATTTAATTATAATAGAGATAATGAGCGAATTTAAATATAGGACCAGAAGAACCGGTTGACTAGTGTGTCTGTGGGTGGATTTTTCAAGGAAGACTGCGAGGATATTTTTTCAGATCCTCTCTGTATAGCAGTAACATGTTTTCATGCCTTCTTGGCAATTATCAGTTGCGTGTGGGTGATTCGAATAGAATCGGTAGGTCTCATGTCTCTTGAGAGACATATTATTTGTTAAGTTCTGCTTTGGTTCAGGTAGAATGTAATAAATCCGAAAGCGTACTTTATTCTGGAGTCAGATCTTCAGTATAATTTGCCTGTTCATCCAGTAAGGAGATTAAGGATGTTTAGTGTTTTGTCACTGTTCGTCCAGATTTAAGGAAAGACCAGCTTGGTCTATGGTGAAAGTTGTGTGGTTTGTCTATTGAAAACATAATGCTAGGACTAAAAGTTATCTTCCAAAAACCTGTTTGAATCCCACCTCAAAACGTAGCTTTGCATGTGATTTGGGTTTTTAGTCCCTACTTGATTGCGTGGGTTTTTCCCCTCTGGGGTTTTCTTCCCAAATCTAAAACTGAACATTTTCTTCTCATTTCCTATTCATCCTGTTATTTGCACTAATAGTGCTGTTGGTTGTGTAATAAATAAATCAATCAAATCAAATCTTGAATTGCTATTCCTCCCCCCTACCTACCTGGTTCAGGTAAGAAGGGTATAAGAGAAAGCATTAAGACCAGCACAACCTACTCTACCATGGCTACGGGCGGAGCAGCTGGCAGTGGTGATCACGTCGCCTTGCATATGGATCCAAATGAAGGTACGGCATTTTGTCATGTTAACATTTTATTTACTGGATCTGAAGAAAAAAAAAAAAAAAATTATCAAGTCTGACTGGCACCCCTGAACAAAGATATTGACTAATAGGGAGACCGCCAACCTAGGGCTGGATAGCTCAGTTGGTAGAGTGCCGGAGGTCGTTGATTCAAGTCCCGCTCCAGTCAATTTTTCTTTGTTCAAACCCAAATTATTTTTTTAAAAGTTGTGCAGATATTTACAAATAGTTCAGTTTTGGGTGAACAAAGAGAAATTGACCGGGTTGGAACCTGCGGAATACAGGGTACGTGCCAGTGCTCTACCAACTGAGCTTTTTAGCCCTATGTTGGTCTCCTATTTTGTCAATATCTTTGTTTGGGTGTACCCAAAATAACCGCCAAAACTTATTCTTTTATCAGTAGGTATTTTTCTTGAAATTTGAGCTTTGACTGTTCTTCTCTATCTCTTACATTTAACCTTTTATCTGTATTCTTTGTTTTATAAATGTGTTTAATTTTTGAATTTTGGAGAGCCTTTGTTCATTTTGATTTTGTGCAAGATCTCTTTTATTTTTGTTTGGCTTTGTGCGGTGTAGCTGCTGAGATAACTACTGTTGTTGTGATGTACTTTTTAATCTTGTTTAGAAATTGCTCTTTTTTTATTTTGTTCATGTTCTCTTTTATATTTTAATAGGTGTTGAATTTGCATCTATAGGGAATAAAGACTATTATTTTTGCTATACTACTCTTGTTGTGATTCTGCTATTTTATGTTGTGTTGAAATTGTTCTTTTTTGTTGTTGTGTAAGTTCTTGTTTATATTGTTTGGCTTCATGTATAGTTTCTGAACTACTCTTGTATGTACTTTTAGATTTACATGTATTTACATGTGCGCAAACCTTTGTTTTCTTTTAACTGTAATATACAGTTTGTATATAACAGAAATTAACATCAAAACAATTTTTTGTCAGTGTTATTTAAGCCTTTTAGGACTCCAGCAGGATTCTATCTTTAAATTACTTTTAAAAAAATAATAATAATTCTCATTATTCAGTGTTCTCAAACAGTGTGTAAAAGTAAAATAAGTGCAAGTATTCATATCAGAGTCATACCTTGTGGGTCAGACATTGTTATTGCTGTAAATTATTGCCAATTAGGTTTACTGTTATTTTTTACTTACAAGTTTTCACTAAGTTTATTGTCTTGATATTTTTTTTTTAACTTGATCTCTTATGATTGTACCCTTCTCTCTTAATAGGTGCACAGATCAATTTAGGAGTTGACGGCGAATCACAAAGATAAAAAACACCTTGAGTTCAACATCATTCTTTTTTTTATGGTATGTGGATTAAGTAGGATTAAGTGGATTATGGATTAAGTCTAAAAAAAATCTTGTCAGGCATTTCTTCTGTCCAATTATGGCCCATTTCAAAATGTCGTTGCTAAGTTTCTAAGCACTAGATTACTAATGACAAAATAATGACAAACATTAAACAATTTTGGTCCAGAATGCCCCACAGTTTTGAAAAACGCTGGGGAGAACCCCGTAGCATCCGGTCACTTTACAGTGGTTAATTTTTTTTCCAAAGGGGACAGAATATCAATTTCAAGCTGGGCAAGGTACTTTCTATTCTGTTTTGGAGTTGTTGTTTTTTGCCAGCATTTCCTTTTGTTTAAATATACTCGGATTTATTCAATAAGATATGTATGTGGCAGATGTTTTAGTTGTAAAAAAAAAAAGACGATTTGTTCTTTATAAATCAAAGCAGTTCAATGCATAGAAATGTTTTTCTTGTTTTTCTTCTTGTTAAAACTATGTAAAAAATAGTTAATAGCCTGACGTTTCAATTCTAGCAGAGTGTTTCTTGAAGCTTAATGACAACCTGACACACATAAACAAGTGTACAAGAAGCTAACACCTTCTCTAGGCTGTTTGCCGAATATGGCACTCTGGTTTTAAAAATGTGGCAGAGTGGAATGCGCCCCAGATTGTGCAAAAACAAACTTAACCTGAGTCTGTTGTAGAAGTAAATAATGACTATTATAGCAAAGTTGTTTCCAGCATGTGTAAATTGACGTTAGTTTAGTTCACTGTCGATATTAGAGAATGAAGTTAATTGTTAATACAAGTTTTGAACAAACTCCTCACTGACATGTGTGTATATATACTGTTTACAGTAGTGTAATAAAAAACCAGTTGTACTGAATTCAAAACAAAATATTTTCAAATATCTGTAAATATGAAATAATTCCAGTGTAAATCATAGAGGTTGAGGTATATTTATCATGTTCTTTACTGCCTTGGTAGATCCAACTAACGCGCGATGCGGTTTTCTATTTGACGTCTCATACCTCATGTGTAAAAAGGGCTTCTCAACCCTCTGATGTATATGACGCTACTCGCCACATGAACAGAACTCAAAGCCATAACTCAAAACTTGAACTGTTGACCTCTGAGGGCAGTGATATGTCCTGCCCCAATGCTAAGAATGATCAGGGGGCAACCCTGACCAGAAACTCTCTTTTTTTGGTGATGAGATTTTACAGCTTTGATTGTGCTGGTATGATGAACTGCAACCGACCAAACTGCAAATATATTTTGAGCTCAATTAGGCCTAATTTCAAAATGGTGGGCCTTACAAAAGAGCACACAAGCTAGCTAAGCACAACCAAATTATACATACCAGAAAAAAAGGGTACAATCTAAAGTACCATTATACATGTAGCCTCTGTGACTGGTATCCTACTTGTTGTTGCTTAGCAGAAATGTTTTAAGCAATAATTCCTGCTGAAGAAACTGTATGAAATTGGGCCCTGGTCTTCATGGCTCTGTTGCTCTGAACTGCTAAAGAACTGTATCATCTTTGAAACACTGCAGCATTCTTATAGTTACAAGAGTTGATTCAGATAAATTAATAACTTGTTGTGTTACTCAGAATTTTTCACCAAATTGATCACTGTACAATCGGGCATGATATTTTTTCTATTTTAGTCTGATTTTTATATTTTTTTTTGCATTTAGAAAAATCTGGAAAAAAGTGTTATAAAATAGCCTGAAAAGTCTTATAAAATCCTATGGTGATGATGTCGTTGGGTATGTCAATCTCTTGATAAAGTGTGTCAGCCAGTTGACTGCCCGGTCCCCAGCCTGATAAAGGACAGGGATGCCACCATTAAAGGCCAAAGTGTGGGCAGTCAGCTATCATAATATGGTACATTGTCTGGGGTTCGCCACAGTCACAAATCGGGGATGTGGGGTAGCCCTAACCATACAGGTTTGTAAATGGTGTAAACCGAGGACGCCTGTTTGTTCTTCCATTGTTTGGACTTGGGTTTTTGGGGGGCGGCGTCCCCATTGGTTTTGTACACGAAAAGCAAAGCAAGGGCGTCCTCGGTACGTCGTTTTCCCCGGATCCCTTTTGTTAAAAGTCCTTGGTTTGAATGTGTAGACATGCCTACATGTATGTCAGCCCTTGTACTCAATAAAATTTGTGTACTTTTTTCAAAGGGCCAAATATCACGCCTGATGATGCTTGTCACACCGTGGAAGGATAAAATCAAAATGATAATGGTTAATAGTTGGATTGAAGGATAAAATCATACTGGTTAAATATCTCAAGTTTTAAAATATGCGCCTGTTTAAACTTTCTTTTTTTATATTCTTACAAAGAAAACATTATGTACCTTTTTTGTATGCTTTATTTAATATAAGTTGTAATATGTTTGTATGAATTGTCCAGATTGAGCATTTGTTAATGAATTTAGACCCTCTTGCCAAAGTCGTCATTGCAGAGGTCAAACGATAGAAACGTGCTCATGTGTTTGTGCATTTCGGACCCTCAGTCAGTGATAGGTCTTTCTTTAATCTCTGTGAGGGCGCTTTTTAAGCTTTGGTCGTCATATGCAAGAGGGATCTATAAGTAAGTATTTTATTTCTATCATATTGCAGGCTGGCATAGTTGATCTATTATTGTAAGCCACAGTTTACTAATAATTAATGTTCATTAGTGTGATGGTGAGAATGTTTTCAATCATTGTAAGATTGAATGTTTCCATTCAACGAGGCAACATTCAATCTTTCAGTGTATGAAAATATTCTCTCCATCACAGGAATGCGAAACATTCATTAATTGTTTACGTTATACTCCGAGGAGATCTTTGTCCTTTGGAGGAAAAACCCATCCACAAAAATGTACAAGATTTTCTTCTGACATCCACTAAGAGGGCGTTTTGTACAGCTATGTATGATGCGTGTATGTGCGTGGTGGGGTCCAGCATGCAATACAGTAAAACAGGATGGGACGGAAATGCTCCGTAAATATTACCAAAATGCATGGTGTATATAATGCCACGTGGCAAACAATCCTCCAATCAAATGACAAGGATCTACTTGGATGATATTTGAATGGTCTGACAGTAGGAGGGTTGACTGTGTACTGTGTAGGTGCATTCACCATGTGATATCATACTGCAGGGCACGATAGTACCGTATCTGCCATTCAAAGCCATGGGGATAAGATCACATGGTCTGACAGCAGAAGGGTTAGGAATGTATTTCCGTCAATGTTGTATTTAATTTGATTGATGAAATGCGAAAATCAAGTCACAGCCGTCGATTTCACCAAACTCTTCCTAACTTAGGATTAATCTTAGGACTTAGGACGAGTCCCAGCCTTGCACTGTAACATGTAAACCTTAAGATTAATCCTAAGTTAGGACTAGTTACTCGTCCTAACTCGAGATAGGATTAATCCTAGCATTTCGTGAAATCGGCTGCAGGTTTTTTTTCTTATTTATTATTTTTTTATTAATATTATGATTAATTTTAAACCCAACCACTCTTGTTCGTCATCATTCATGTTTCCTCATGCACATTTATGGTGGCAGTGCTTAGTAGCAATGCATCTAAATCAAGACAAACGTTTATTTTGCTAAATGTAAATGTGTCCCCGTCTAATAAAGAAAGTGTTCTTTTTCCAGTTTAAACTTGTTTCCGTGTTGGATTCCTGGTTTGGTTTGTCTTGGCTATTGTGTCCCTGGGCAAGGCTGTTTACCATAATATAGACCTAATTATACACATGACATCATTTGAGTTGGGTGCATTTGGCTAGAGTTAACAAAAGCAAAGGTTTCTCATTGGCCCATCCTGTGCGTCGCGCATACATACGTGGTGACCGGTAGGTTGCGTCCACCTGAGGAATCGGCAATAGCACCACGGTGGGTCTATGAGACTGTTCTCACGTAGATGTGCGCTTCCATTGTTTTATCTACAAGTTGACTGCGCGATAACATCAATGCAAAAGGTCCGTTGCTTTTAACTTTGGATGTAACAATAACAAGTATCTGAGACTGATGTACGGTATTGGTCTCTAGAGGATGTAGTGATTAGGTCAACAGGATGGAAATCTCGCTTGACGACATGTACACAGTTATATACAGCGCTTTATCACACCTGAGGTGTCTCAAAATGCTAGTATTTTTTTCTACAAGGTATGCGGAGCTATGTTCGATTATAAGACCCATGTATTTACATAGCACCATGTAATGGTTTACAAGGTCCTGTGCCGCAATCTGCAGCCAACCATACCAGAAAACACTGGGGCACTAAACCCCCCTCTCTTAATGACAAGTGTACTGGGTTCTCTTACATGCATTACACAACACCCTGGACCTACGGCTTTATGTCCCATCCGAAGAATGAAGCCATAATGGTTAAGCGTCTTGCTTAAGGACACAAGTGCCAAGACCAGGTTTCAAGCCCACACTCTGCTGATCAGAAACACCAGAGCTTGAGTCCAATGCAATTGACCGCTCGCCCATGACACGCCATTTAAACTACGATAATAAATGTGACTGGCAGCAGAAATTAAGTTGATCTTAAACCGGTTTCCCACCTTTGTGCACCATTGAGCTAGGCCTACATGTTAGCTAAACTTCATCAGCAGTACTAAGCAAAATAACTTTTGACACTTCTTGACTTCAGGCAAACACACCGAAACACCAAGCATTATTAAAATTACCAGTCATTTTAATCATATTTCACATACCTTTACAAAACTTAACATTAAAACTACAAGTACTCCAGGGAAATACATACAAATAAATGAATTATAATTGTTAAAAATATTTAAGAACCTAACGAAAGACAAATCATAGTCAGTACTTGTACGTCTTAAAAAGCCTTAGTGAACGGAAATCACAAACAATATTTCTTCTGAGGGAACTCATAAGTAGAAGGGTTGCCTATCTTTGCCTTAAAAAAACCCACCATAGAACCAGTCAGTGTGACACTGCTGTATAACAAACTACCATGTTATTCAGATATTTACTTATTCACAAATTGTTACTGTAAACAAACAAAAAAGCAAACCGCCAAACACACAAAATTGTAGAGAGTGTTTATTCGGTTTTCAATGGCTGTAAGACCATGTTCGAATAAGCAGCTACAGCTATGGCTATGGCTAGATTTCCGCATCATCATGCGTTAAAGTATAGGGCATCTTTAGCAACACCCTTAGCAACAGTCGTAGCCACAGCCATAGCCACCAAATCAGATACAGCCTAATAGAGAATCTCAAACTTCCAGAGCGTTCTAGGCATGAAGAAAGTTCCCCATGTCGTCGCCCGCAGTGGACCATCAGAACGTTCTGCTGGACTGCGACATTGTGCTAGATGACAGGATTATTCACACTCGGGACAATTATGCAGTGGCATTTTGAAGGTTCCAATGCCAGAGCCCATGTCCGCCCGCTGGAATACTTGAACGATCCAATCAGAACGTTCCTGCCATTCTGACTTTTGAGATGCTTCATAAAAAGGAAGAGAAAAGGAGGAATTAAGCCGAGGAGTTCTGCCAGTTCAGCACTAGACAGCCCTTAAAACAGTATGCATGAACTTCGTAAACTTGGTTTACCATTATCATTTGGAAGCAACTTGTAAATTGAGTTTAGTGGTGATATGTCTTCCCCAAAAATTACTTTTTCTTTGTCAAAGATTACAATGAACTTTGTTAGGAAATCATGTATCTGCGATGGTTGATGCCGTAGCATGGGTCTCGTAACTCAAACATAGCTCAGCATACCTGTTGTAAAACTAATGAGCATTTTGAGACACTCATCCAGTACCCCAGTATGATCAAGAGCTATTAAGATCTGCGTATTATTATTAACAATATTTTAATACTAATTTAGCCTTATAGCCGGAAAAAAACACCTTTTGCTTGTGTCCAGTTTTTTGGTTTAGTTAGAATTATAACATCCCGTGGGTTTTGTACACAACTTTACAATGTCCTGTCAATTCTAGACTGGTGGACAAGTAGTTAAATGTTTGACGTGGTAACAGACTCTCAAACTGCTATTACACTGCTCTAATGAGACTGCTGGTTCCTGACTCTTGTAAGAGCAAGGCCCAATTTCATGGCTCTGCTTACCGTAAGCAAAGAATCGGTGCTTACGGAAGCAGGGAATTCTTTGCTTACGTCAAGCGTATTTCACGGGTTAGCAGAGAATTTTTACTTGTGCGCGTGTGTACTCTACATTACTAGGCATTCTTCGCTTACACAGCTAGCACAGAAATTCGGCGCATGCAGATTAAGCAGAGAATGGTGATCGCAAGCGCAGAATTCGGCGGTAAGCAGAGCCATGAAATTGGGCCCTGGAGTCTTGCGGGAGCAGCAGTATCGCAAGAACAGCAGTCTTGGGAGAGTATAGACGAGTGAGAAATGCTGTGCTATCACCGCAATAAACATTTAACTACATGTCCACAACTCTACATTGGTACGAGTTATACACCATATTGTAGCTTATAACTTAACTTAGTCTTAAGAACAGATTACGTCATCATGACATTATCGGGGATCAAATTATACAAAATTAGAGATTATTATTTAAAACCCATATCTTCTGGACCACATGACATAATTTTGTAACCTTTGCACCATTTTGTAGGTCATAGCTTGTGGTAAATTTTTTGCACAGACATGACCAACTTTGACCTTTTATTTTGGTCCACAATGGAAGTTGAACTAATGTAAGAGTGCCCTCTACCAGCAGGTTTAAGAAGGCTATATTTTTAATTATGCAGTTTGATTATCGCATTGGGTTAAATTATACATTATCTTTTAGCTGATAACCAACCAAGTAAAAAATGGATCGTCATAATGGATCGAACTACATCAGTTATCAATTTAATGCGCGCAATAATTCATATCTCCCTGAACTACAATTAACAGATTGATCAATTTTTTTTTGAAGAAAATAACCAATGTGACATTTCATTATATCCATGACCCCTGTTTGACCTTGCTTTCTGATCCAAACAGGAAGTTCAATTAATACATTTTTATAACAATATTAATAAGGTTTCAAAGGAATTTTTGGGAAAAAATTTGATACTGGTTCTTTGTGTTAATTGATCAGCGAGTCTTTTTTTTCACTGTAATCTCTCTGTGTTTGTTTCTAAGGACACTTAATTTCTTGTTATTGTTTGAATTTAAGGAATGTTTTGATTGTTACAAACATGAAAATGCAAATAGGGACATTACTGAGCTGACGTTGTGAGCATTTTATCTGATATAGTTCTTAATGGTAGTATTGAATATAAAATCGTTTGAGTCCAGAAACGTTAAGGCCATATTACCAATAGGCAAATTGTACAGGCAACTCAGAGGCGACTGCCCACACTGCATGCAGAAGGAATGTGTCAGGGCCCAAGATCACAGAGCCTGTAAGCAAACACTTAATGCCCATGGAGCGTTTGTTAACAGTTTTTCTTTCATCAACACTGCCGACCGTATACAAAGCAGAAGGCGTGGCTAGTTTGTTCTTCTCAGCTGGGCCCAATTTCACAGAGCTCTGCTACAGCAGAACAGAGCTAAGAATATTTCTGCTGAGCGAAAATATGCAGAATACCAGTCATGGATTGTACACGCGACATGGTATTTTGGCTGGCAACCTTCTTCTGGTAAGCATAATTTGGTAGTGCTTAGCTACTGTTTGTGCTTTAAGCAGCTCTATAAAAATGGGCCTAGATGAGAGATGTAACTATGCAAACCCACTATGACCGCCCACACACAATGTCAAATCGTCTTCATAATTTTATGAAATTTACTTTTTCTAATGCCATTTGATACAGTCAACTATAGTAATCACAAATTTGCTTTGCGTTCAACAGCTTTACAAAAATTGAGCCCAGAAACACAAGAGCTGACTTTATCAAGGTATTGTGCTGAAAATAGAAACTGAGAAATGAATGAAATTTATATTAAAATTGCCTGGCAGTGTATACTTCAACCTTATTGCTTAATGAATACAGGACATTTGTTTCCATGGTACACAGCCATACGTCTACATTGTTTATGTACACCAGCATTCAACAACAAACTATAACTCACTCATATAGAATCTCTTCATATTGTGATTTTGATTTTTTTAAAAAGCAGTTTTTTTCACCACCAGGAGTCCCCAAACACCAAAGTGCAGAAAATATATTCAGAGGTACAGCCATTGAATCTATCACGCTGTAAAATATCAATCTTGTCTTATGTAAAAAAGTAAGATTTTAATCAAACTTTGAGAACACTTTGGTACGTTTTGGACGATGATTTATATTTACATTTGTTTTTGGCAAGTATCATTAAAAAAAAATGAAGACTTCATGAGAGCAAAATTTCATAGAGCTGATTAACAGATTATACTGCTAAGCACAATTAGCAGAGGACCAGTCATAAATGACAGATAGCATAGGCATGATAGTTGGGCTGGTACCCTAACTTGTGCGTTTAGCAAACTTGTGTATTATAAGCAGCTCTATGAAAGTTTACCCTGGCCTTAACTGAGCTCACTTAAAGCACAGCTGAAGCAGAAGGGTTTGGTGCAGTGGCCTGGTCCTTCACACATATAGGATGAGCTGACGTTGCAACCACTAGAACGCAGGGGACTAGACCCTAACGATCTAACATTACCACTGTTCGCGTGATCGTCCAACTTTTTCATCGGAGACGCAATCAACCTCCGCGCAACCGTCTTGGCGGGCTGCCCTCTCTGGTTCGCTGTGGTTGAATTCCTGACAGATTTGGTGTCCGACTGGAATGACCTCGTTGGGGAGTTTGCGTACATTTTTCTGCTTTTCTCCACACGGCCTGTGCGTGGTGGAGAGGAACTGTGAAGACCTCTGGAGACGCTTTTCGTTGATTTTGGAGAGGAGATAATCTGGCCGCACCTGATGATGGTTTTATGCTTGATTTTGTAGCTTCCTACATGGCTTCTTTTATTGTCCTCAGGAATGGCCACTGGTACCCCTTCAGGCTCACTGTCACATGTTTTTACAGAGCTGCAGTTGGATACCAGGGAGAGAAACTTGGCAGAGTGACCCGAAGAATTACTCTCCCCGTCTGAGAAGTCCAGCGAGTGTTCCGCTCGAGCAATGAGCTTCCCCTCTCCATGGCTTAAAGCGATACTGGAATTATTTTTCACTGGTAGCGATGCTGAGTCACTCAGCACAGCAGTCTTGTTTGCTAAAACATTTCCTTTTTTTGAAATAATAGGACTTGACTGTCCAAACTCTCCATCATTTTCTGAATATCTAAGATCTTTCTGATAGCTCTCTGTTTGTCGTGGATGCCTGTACCGTTTTGTTGGCGTCTTAGTATTGATGTCCAAATCTCGGTCACGCTCTGGAAACTTTTGTGAAAGATGATTTGCTCTTGTTTGTGAAGATCTTACTTTATCTTTGCCTGATGTGCTGTTACCTCCACGGTCATTATAGGTCAAGGGAGCTGGTTTGCCTTTAGAATAAGCGGTGTGTCGTCTGTGGAAGTGACTTGGACCTGGTGATGAATCATCTGCTGTCAGTGAGTAAGGATCGACGTCAACTTCCATCTCGTCCTCAGAATCATCATCAAAATCTCTGATGGTCATATGGGTACTGTTGAATTCTTCCGATGTCCGCCGCCTATCATTCAATCTCAAATTTTCAGCCATACGTCTCGTCTTCGGGTGACCCTCGGAGAGCTTCTTCTGTTTTTTCCTGACAGCCTGTTCCACAGATGTCTTTTTATCAGAGCCCTTTGGGAGTTGGCCTTTAACAGGTCCATTGGTTGCTTGGGGCGAAGCCAGGGACATACGATTCAAAGGCGAGGAGAGTGTGGAGGGTGAACTTTGAACTGTAGGGGTCAAAATGCTCCTCTTGACCTTTGGGGTCTTTGAGGACAACAGGGATCTGTTCATGGAGCCGTCTTGAACATCTTCAGCACTTTTGTCCTTTGGATGCCTGGACTTCTGCGTTGACTTCTTGCCAGTGTTGTTTTCACTCTGTACTGGTAATTGTCTGGGTTTTGAAAGTTTATGCTCACTGCCTTTTCTCCTAGTGTCAAGTTTTGTTGAAGCCCCGGTTCTCTGATAGTTTGATTTTGGACTGACTGAATTTATATCAGTGTTTAGCTCCGGGGCATCAGTCGACTGTGAAGAGCGATGATGATGAACTGTTTGTCTGACTTGAGAATCTGTCTCTCCGAGTTCAGCTCCACAAACCTCAGGATGCTTCCCCTGTTGCTCTGTTACATTTAACGATTCGCTGCTGCTGCTGCCGTCAGTTTGCCTGGTTGAGATGTGAATCCCTTTGGGCATAGACTTGTCTTTTCTAGTAGGAGCTGAAGTCTTTAGTTCCCTCGTACTTTCCTTCAAATGTCCATTCGTTTCAACTACCTTTCTGTGATGTTTACGATCACTTGCAGTCTCAACAACCCCTGTTGTCCTTGGTGTCCTTGCAGTTTGGTTTGGTCTATCATCAGAGCAGACATTAATCTTACTAACCAAAGTTTCACTCTCCTGATCATCATGACTCTCAGAATCAAACCTTGTACAGTCCAATGTCATCTCACAAGCTGAGTTATTACTCTCTATTATGATCTCCTTTGCCGTTTGACTTCTGTGGTCTGTACTTTTCTCTTCTTTGGATGAGGGGGTCTGGAGACGCAGTAAGGCATTCTTGAGGGGACCTGTAGAGGGCGCCCCGGCGCCTTCTCGCTTTACTCTCCGTCGGGGTGTCAAATCCAAACTATCCACATTGATACCTGGTATGATCAGCGGCTTTGGCGATCGGAATATCTCAATGATTTCCTGAGTGTTAAACCGAGGGGAAGGAAGGCTTGTCTTCCTGTTGACCTTTACGGCTTTCCGCAGTCTGGCTCTTGGGGTGATGCATGATACATCGCAATCACCGGGACTCATTGTGGAGTCATGGTGGTTGTGATTCCTTGTGGTTGGTGTGGTTGATTTCAGGGAAATATGAACAGACTCTCTGTTGGCGTTGTTATATTTGACAGGAGTTCTGTATTCCGAACTCCTTTCAGACTTGGGGGATTTGGTTCGAGCTTCAGGCTTACACTGAGCATCAAAGGGCACCACTCCGAGGCACATCTCTCCCTCTTTGTCCAGGGGTAGCTCAAGTTCTCTGTGCCGGTCTAAATCCAGTTGTGGTTTCCTTTTGGCTGTTCCAAGTGCAGGGGGTTGAATCTCACTAAGCATAGTGCTGTTGCAAATCGCCTCAAAGGGGGGCTGGGACATATTGCCTGTTGAATCTCTGTTCTGATTCGCCCTTGAGAGCAGATTTGAAGGACGGAAAAGTTGTTGGTCAGAATGCAGGTTACCAGCTAAAATAGTGCTGCATTCGGTGTAGTCCGAGTCTGTGCTGGTGATTGTAAGTCCATCTAAGATCCTCTCATGTTGGTCACGCATTGGAATACATTCATTTTTACTGGTTCGTTTAGGTGTCGGCTTGGATTGGAGTGTCGACCACGCCGAGATGGATCTACTTGTTGCTACACTGCTCTCAATGGTTCCTGTGCTTGCCTCACCATCACTCGGTGAGTCCATCTCGTTGATGCCATCTTCATCGCTGAAGCTGTCGGCCAGTATTGACTGCATCTTGAACAAGAATCTGTTCCTCTCCTCAAGGATGGAAGGAAGTTCATCTTTGAACTCGTATGGATCATCATCCTCCTCCTCCTCCTCATCATCGTCGTCCTCGCTAAGTTCCTTAAACATCTCCCGCTCTTTCTTCTCTTTGACTTGATACCCATCCTCAAACTTCTTGGAGAGATTCCCACGAGCTCTCTGATGAGTGCGATGGATGGGGTCAGTGGGGGCGTCTCGGTTTCCCTGGTGATGCATCAGTGTGGTGAGAGAGGATCTTGTCGGGGTGGAGATTGGGCCGCTGTGGTCCGACTCCACATCCTCGTTGCCAGAATCTTCTGAATGCGAAATACCTCTCATCAGTACATCTGTAGGAGAGAAGGAAAAGCACACAAATTACAAACCAAAACGTTCATAGGAATGGCCCCAATTACCTAGAGCTGCTTAAGCACAACAAGTAACATTGACTTTGCTCACCAGAATGAGGTTACCAGCCAATTGTTTGTTAGTAGATAACATTTAAGTTACATTGGATCAAGATTAGAATTTTCAAAGTAGTGGGCCCTATTTTACAGAGCTGCTTAAAGCACAAAAAGTAACTAAGCACAAAACAACATTAGTTACCAGAATACAACGTTTGTGACTGGCGTCCTGTTAACTTTTGCTTAGCATAACATTGCTATGCAATTTTTCGCTTAAGCAGCTCTATGAATTTTCGCCCTTAAGTAGAAATCAACATAACAGGCATCTGGTATCAGTGAAGGTTACGAAAACTACCCCCAATTTCCTCCAAATTCTACATCCTTCAGAAACTCCACACCATTCAAACCTTTATTGAGTCTGCATCAACTTGTGGATCTTGACAACCCTCAAGTTCAGAGATGAGATTGGACAAATGTGAAAATTCCTGGAAAAATGGCCTGTGGGTCTTGGTCCCCTTTATTCTCAACCCAGCATCTCTCAGATGTTACAATTCAAGAGGTTTACAGACTCTTTGCATCATCAGAAATACAGAACTACGGGTTTTAACCCAATGTGGTGAGTGGTGATTGCTTCACTTCTTCTCAGAAAACTTGGAGGCTCAAAGAGGTTTTGAGAAAATCCCTGAAATCTGGAAAAATCCTGAGCAATCACCGACATGCCTTGCAAGTTATTCATGGATGTTTTGGCCATGTTGAATGGAGTATCGAAATCAGGCAAAACTAGGGTGTGGATTTTGTTAGCCATTGCGTAGATGACTAATTGAATGTTAACTAGATTCAAACTTAAAACTAAGTCATTTCCATCAATTTAAAGTCCTCAAACGTAGCCCCCCCCCCCCCCCCCCCCCCGAAAAAAGAAAAGAAACAACTCCGGAGAACCAACTTACCGTCCATTCTAAGTACAGCTCTTTCTCTCTCTTCTTCGTTGACTTGTATAGGATTCTGGGGACAAAGGAAAGATACCAGGGAGATTGGAAAGCTTTTGTCAACTCACAACATGACTGTACTTGGATTTAAACATTAAGACTATTATTATTATTATGAAGAGATTATTATCATTCTATTTTACCATCATTAGAAAGATCCGATCATTCCCTTTCCAACCACAGTAAGCTTGGGTATGGAGGGTGAACATCAATAAACCACAGCTTTTTAACAAATGGTCTTGTGCTCAGCGTGAGGTGTTTTAACGCTACATACAAAGTGTGGACTTGAGAACAAAAGAGGTCCACATAATGTAGGGACTTGAAACACTATGTGGACTTACACACGCCCACACAGTGCTATTTACAGTGTTGAGGAATAGGACTTTCCTTAAGTGTATAGAACATAGGAATGTCCACACAGTGACTGCAACACAGAGCTGTGTGCTTTTTGTGGGGTTATCTTGGTCGACTAAAATTGCCATTAGGGCTCAAGTAGAGAAAAGTGAACAGTTGACTAAAGCCGCCATTGGGGCTGAAAGGGTTAACCCTGGCAGTGCCCTGTATAGTACTATTACAGGATAAAGGATCCATGTGTACCTGGTAGGTATAGGTGACTGTAGTCTCTGTCCCTGATGTGTCTTCACTCTCGCTGAGGCGTGTGCTGCCAAAAGCCGAGTCTGTGCTGTCCTTCGTCGAGTCCCAACGGGTAGCTTGGGGGGAAAAAATGAAAAAGGATAATGCAATGATTTTTTTAAAACACAGCTGCAAACCCTGTTTTCATTCACAATAACTGTTGGTTGTTGTATTTCTGGCAAGGATTTAGGCAAAATATTTCAATTACCCCCCCCCCCCCAACCCACTTACACCCCCACCCCAAGAGAAAAAAAAAGAAGAAGAAGAATAGTAATTGTTACCCTTGTGAGGGGAGATTTTATCTGCTGCGAGTTTGGTTGTTCCGATCCGAGACTTCTTGGTCCTGCTTAAGAAACCTGCATGAAAGAAAAACACACAAATTACAATCACTAAATTACTTTTGTAGTCAGTTTTGCAATCGGTAGACATGTTAACTCATAGTGTATCATGGCAGTGAGGTCTAGTGCATGGGACTCAAGTTCTGCTCGTCTAGTCTTCTAAGTGGGGTTCAAATCTTGGTCATGACATCCGTTTCTTTGAGCAAGACACTTAAACATAAACTGCTTCTCTTAACCCAGGTGTATCAATGGGAACCTACAAGGGGCCGAGATTGATATTATGTTGGATTAACACCTTAATACAAGCGGCTTGAGGCTGGATGCTCCCCTGGGAGTTGAGAAAGTCTGTGGGTTGATTTAAGTATGCCAGATGAACAGGGATGATGTGAATTGCCTTGATCTACAATCCCGGCCAAAATGATTAGTAGGGCCTATATTTGACCCTCCCATGTCCCTGTTTGTCCATATCTAGTCCAGGCTTTACAGAAAATTCAGACAATCCCTGCCAAAATGATCAGGAAACTTTACAATAACCATACCCCCCTTCTCCCCCTCCCCAACACACAATGTTGTAACCACACAATGTTGTAACCACGGGCAGATCATGCGTTCTGAGCAAATATTGAACGAAACAACCATAGCTGTAGATTCCAGAGTTGTGGGATAATCTGCAGTAGAGGCAAAACATGCACAAAACATTTCAAGCAAAACATGGGGTTTTTCCTCACAAATTTACATATTTGTTTCCCCTGCTGGTTTTTAGTAATCAGTCACTCAAAGCCAATCTGTCCTCTTTGCTGGTTTATTATCTCACCTCGGTCCTCCACCACTGTCAAATTGTTGAGATCCAGAACGTCTGACTCAACAAAGGGACGGTCATACTGCAAAGGGGAAGGTTAAAAACAAAAACAATTTTAAGTTGTTGTTGACTTTTGTTTTACATTTTCAAAATTGGCTAGAGAAGAAGAGAATTTCACTCTTGAATTGATGGCACTTTCGCTTAAAATATGCTAAAATCCAGATCCCATAATGCATCGGAGAGGCACAGAGCGCCATTTGACCACATTCAAAGAAACCGTTGAATGTTTTGGTCATAAAAATGTCTTTTTGTCATTTGGCCAATTTATGGAAGCATATGTTCAAAACATATCAAACCATCGAAACACAGTCTAAACGCAATTCTTTTGCTTGGAGCGCTAGAACAATCTTTGAAGCAAAAATTTCAGAAAGAGGACTACGGCGCCCAAGTTTAATACTGGGCCTTAATTAAAAATGTGGGACAGCTTTGGTCACCATTTTTTTAAACAAACATTTACAGAAATAACGACACAATCAATCAACCAAGATTAAGAATGGATGCTCAATTTTCATCAAGAGTATGTTCATGTTATGTAGAAACAAGGAATCAAATGGATGTTCCTAGTTCAACATTACCTTTCAATCACTGATGACAGTGATAAATTTCACAAAATGAGCGCGACCTAGTGTCCGAAAAACACGAAGTATTCTTTTCCAGTTGCATGCATGAGAAAAGCGGGGAAGTCGGAAAAACATACCTTGGCAATAATTGCCTCAAAATTCGTCTGAAACCTTTTGGAAATTCGCTCTTTATCTCTCACAAAGACGCTAGTCTTGGTCTCATTTTGCGTTAAGAATGCCATGATTCTGAACGAATTAACCTCATAAAACTAGACGACGTTTCTCATTTTTCGGCTTTCCTATTTCTCTTTGGCGGGTGCGTGGGGCGATCGGTGGCGATGTTGTTTTCCAAAAGTGTCAGCTTACAGGGCGCCCTCAATAGTTGATTACTTGTGAACAATTCAACAATTACACAATTTTTGAGATGGCGCTGTCCACGTCAAGATTATGCCGTGCTGGTATGTTTTAAAAAGTCGAATTTAATTCATTGTGGACTTTAAAATCCTTTAATTTCACATACTTTTATGTAGTAGTATGATACCCCGTTAATTTGGAGTCGTTTCTATGCGTTTTATTTGTCTCATTCTTGAGTTTAGCAAGACAATACTTAGCACCGTGTTGTTGGTTGTGATGAATGATGTAATGATGTTTTACTTTCCTTTGAGGTCAAGGGTGAAGTTTTGTGGTTTACGTAACCTAGTCATAGAAACTGCTCTGTTTACCCATGGTTTCTCATTTAATAGCAGCTTTTCATTCAACAATTTACTGATTGATAATAACATACAAATCTGTGACCGTGGCCGGCTGTCAGTGTCACTGTAACTGTGACTCGGTGAACCATGGAGGAGATTTCCTTCCTCCATGACCATGGGTGAACTAGCTGCAGGCTGTCACTCACTATCACTCACTCAGCTCAGTCACCAATGAAACATTTTTATGTAGAGACTGGATAACTCACTGGACTGACTGAGTCTTCGACTTCGATTCATTAAACAATTTAGTACAGTCTGACCATGGCCAATTTCAATTCTGTTGAGCATCAAATTTGAATTATACGTACACAAAGAGTGTGATAAATTATCTCTTAGTCTTAGTCTTATTCTAAGTGCTTGTTCAAATAAAAACAGCAATAGTTTTTCTCCATTTGAAATATTTTAGTGAATAGTTTTTTCTTCATTTTGTTTCTGGCCTTTTTCTCCCATTTTCTCTCCCATTCAAATTATGTAAACCAAATTGAGGCTTAATAAGAACGGAATATCACTGGTTCAGTTTTGTGAACTGTATTGAGAGTTGAGGTTCATTGTTGATATTGTAAACAGGGAAGATGACAAAGAGGCTGAGGGCCAAGTGATAAAACTCTTCTGACACATTTGAAGTTAGTTGCAAAATCTACAGAGGAGAAAAATAATGATCTAAAAAAACAACAACAAAACCGGAATTCCCAACCAGACCTGTTCCCATGGCTCTGCTTACCGTGGAATTCTGCACTTATGCCCCATAGAATTACATGTATGGCACCGTAATTCTCATAAACACAGAATTCTGTGATAGGGAAAGAGCCATGAAATTGGGCCCAGCTCTGATGACGTGTATGATTTTCATGAAAAAGGACATTTTGTGGTGCTCCATGCCAAAAACCAGGCTTTCTACAATGTACCTAGCTTTTATTTGCTCATCAAAAAATAGAAGATGAGCTATATAACAACTTATTTTTGGCCTATTGATCCCTCGCATGATGCGCAGTCCACTTCTCCACGCCTATCCTGCACCCATTTTGGGAGTCAAAAAGTACACAAAGAAATTGACCCCTCAAATGGTGGAAAGGTCGGTGCACATTTTGTGGAGGTGGGGTGTGGTCCGCATCTGCTTGTGGTCAAAAGTGTAAGGGTTTCTAACATAGGACATTTTAAAGACATCACACCACACCAATTATGATGATGCTGATGCTGATGTTTTGTTTGTCTTTACTTTTTAATGCCATTTAGCTTTTGTTTTCCCAATAAGCTCTGATTTTGGCATTGGCCATCACATGTATTTTACTTAAAAAGGTGTTGATTGGTACAGCTGACAAAATAGTCACAGTGTTCATGTTTTGTGTGGTCAACCATATTACATGAAATGACAAACTTGTGAAAATGTTGGCTTAACCCATTGTGAGTCAGGAGAAAATAGTGAAAATCGTGCACAATTTTCAGCATGTAAACACATTGTCCCTAATTTTGGTTGTAACAATTGAAATCAACGGTTGCGCTTTTTTAGGTTTTCAGATACAGTTTTCTCGATTATGACTTCATTTCTGAGGGAAATATTTCACAGAAAAATGATTCTTGTATGAGCTTCATAACCAGTAAGCTTTCAGACTAACAATTAAACAATGACTTTTTTTTTATCCTTACCAATCCTGTATAATACCTTCAAAAGTCCTCAGGTTCTGTTTTTTTTTTCCTTAATTCAATTCTTGTTTCGTCAGCAGCGTGCAGATTTGCCAGATTGTCCAAGGCATCGTACTGCACATCCACAACACCCAAAATCACTACACACTACACAGTCATCCCTAGGGAAAAAGATGAACGATGGAAAGGTAATAATTAATATTAACAAATGACTCCAGAAAATCACATTGATAATGACTTTGATCACTCAAAACTTTGAGCCTTCAAATAATTCATAAAATATGTTTCTTGAATCGAAAAGCTTTTAAATCATTATTTTGCTGACGCTTGCTGAACTTTGTCTTTTATGCGTTTATACACACAAATGACCATTAAAATTTATGTTCAGAATTTGTTTGAATTAAAAAATTGTCACAACTAAAGAGGGCCACCAAGGACAAATTCAGTTTTCTGATACAATCATTTTCCAACAGAGTAAGTCCTTATGAAAGAGGAGAAAAAAAAGTGTTTTCAGAATTTGTTTGAAATGTTTCTGTTCCACAAGAAAGAGGGTGTCCAAGGTCGAATTCAGTTTTGTGATACAATCATTTTCCCATAGATAAGAATCCTTATGAAATCGGAAAAACAAATTACAAGTCATTAACCTCCACAAAATTGGTGTACAAGATGTCATTTGATATCCTCCAGTGCGAATTTTGTCAACATCCAAAAACATCCAATGATGTAAAAACATCCAATGATGTCACATTTCAATTTGTTGTGTCTGTACATTTTTGTACTAGAAATGTTAGTTCATTCCTGAATCTTTATGATATTTAAATAAAAAGACATTGAATTTGACCTTTTGACTGACTCAAAAAATTCCTCATTGAAATGTACAGACTTATTTGTTGTTTGTATCCAATGACCTCATGCTTCAAATTTCACTTGTAAAGAGTATAAAATAAAATGACATTTTGCACCATTTTAATGTGAATTTACAGATTTGTAACTTGTTCCCCCACTTTAGTTAGGACTCTATCTGTTGCAAAAAAAGAGTGCATCATCACAAAACTAATTCATCAGTTGGGGGCTATTACATGTCGTTACACCGCTGGTTACCAAGAGTGGGAGGGTTAAAAATAGGTAAACTTAATTCTGAATGATGTTGAAAAGCATAATGGTTAGTTTACACAATATTTCAGAAAAGTGTTTGTACGTGTAAAAAACAAAAAAAGTAAAAACCCTAAACTTGGCATAATGTCAGAAAAGAAGTAGAGAACTATGACTCTTTGGCATATTTTATTTACCTGTGTTGCCCACTTCTGTATTTATTATTCACAAATTCTGTTGTCATTGCTTTAGATAAATAGCAAATAGTGTCATACTTATTTAGTAAGCACCAACAACATTCTGAAAGCACAAGAAAAAATTGTAATACTCAAATACTTTTCTTTAAAAAAGGATATGCACAAAAATAATAACTTTTTAGCCTAATTCAACAACAACAATATACTCAGTGACAGAAATGACAGGAATTGGAACAATGGATTGGTTTTATTTTAGGTGGGGGGGGGGTCAGGGAAATAACAATACACAATACTTACTAAATTATATTTTGCTGTGATTTCCCAGATGTGGAGATGGAACGTTACGCTGATGAGGCTGATGTTGTGATCGTTGGGGGCGGCCCGGCCGGAATGGCCGCTGCCATCAAACTCAAACAACTGAGTCTGGAGAAAGGAACCGAACTCAGGGTGTGCTTGGTGGAGAAGGCGGCTGAAATAGGTAAGCATTAAGACTCAAGTTGTCGTAGATAGTGTTGTGAGACTCAGACCTTCATTTTTTGAGGAGTGAGAATGCACTCCTTAACCTTGTCCGAGGAGTGCAACAAATAGTTCTCCTTAAAATTTAAAACCGAGTTAAATACAGTTGTGGAAAAAGACAAGAAAAATTTATTCACAGCAGGATTTGAACTACTGATGTGCCATTTACTTGCTTTGATCTTGTAATAAAATAACAATCAAGAAATTAACCGAAATAGAAACTGACTGGGTAAATAGACTGTTCAAGTCTCGCGCGTATTCGTACATTGGGACCCGTTAAAGTGCGCGACTTTATTTCCTTCACGCATTACAGCAATGTACAAGGGGACCAAAGTGGTCCCAAAATGAATACGCACGAGGCTTGCACGGTGTATTTCTAATTGATTTGGGGTTTGAAACCACTGAGCCAACCTGGATCAATAACAAGCTGTTGATGGATTGGTGTTTCAGGTGGGCACACACTCTCTGGAGCGTGCGTTGAGCCAAAGGTCTTTGATGAGCTTATACCTGACTGGAAGGAGAAAGGCTTGCCACTTCACACACCAGTAAAAGAGGACAAATTTGCTATCCTGACAGAGAATAGACGAATTCCAATTCCAATTTTTAAAGGTATGTAAACACTGAGATTTTTGTAATGGCCAATTCCAAAGTTACTCACATTACATTGGCCACAACAATTTGAAATTCTCCTGAAGATTAGCAGAGTATAGACCACACCGGTTCTTCTCAGAGCCAACACTTCTCCCAAATGAGTTATAGACTGAGGTGTACCTGCAAGTTTACTACTGAGATTTTCTAATGAGATTTGGGTCATATGAACGGCATTTTCTTGGCTTTGTTAGTTGAGGTTTGTTGTTGTAAGCTGCAAACCCGAACATATCAAGTTTTGGTGTAGATATGCAATCTTTACAGGCAGCTTGGGTTTCGGCTTTGATCTGCATCAAGCATTCACATTTTTCAAAGTAGCCAAGTCTGACCAATCATGCAGGGATTTTGATAAAGCTTCTGCTTTTTGAACGCGATGTTTTCTGCATAAAGCATAGTTGTGCATTCATAAAGTTATTTTGCATTTGCCCAATTTTACAACTGTAAGTGGCCAACTTTACACTGTGGGACATCAAGTGGGAACTATCTATAGATGTACACAAGATTTGAAGAAAAAAAATAGTTATGGCCTGATATTTCAGCCCTACCAGAGTCTTTCTCGAAGGCTAAAATTTATTGACAACTCAAAACACACAAACAAGTAAACCAGTATACCTGTTTATGTGTGTTGTGTTGTCATTTAGCCTTTGAGAAAGACTCTGCTAGGGTTGAAACCTCAGGCCATTAAATATTTTGTTTGCATTTATACCATAGGTCCTGTTGGTTGGTAACCAGGGCCTAATTTCATAGAGCTGGTTAAGCACAAAAAGTAGCTAATCACAACAGAAATTATGCTTACCAGAATAAGGTTACCGGCCAAAATGCTATGTTACATATACCAGTATACCAGATCTGTGAATATATCCTGCTTTCCGCAAAGCAGAAAGTCGTTAAGCAATATTTCCTGCTTAGCAGCTCCATGATATTGGGCCCTGTTTGCGACGGCTAATTCTACTTTCCTGTACACAAGGTTCATCTCATTTTTCCCCCTCACTTTTAGGGTTACCAATGTATAACCATGGCAACTACATTGTGAGGTTGGGTAACGTTGTACGCTGGCTCGGGGAGTACGCAGAAGAGCTGGGAGTGGAGATATATCCTGGCTACCCAGCAAGCGAGGTCAGTACATGAAGAATTGAGTTTGTCGGGTTATTACCAAAGATTATATATTGTCTATTTTTGTCTATTTAAAATAATGTTTTTATCAATTATTGTGTAACTGTAATTTTCAACTTTTATATTTATATATATTTATACATAGTTTTTAATGATACCTGTAAGTGGCGGCTATCCGCTGTTGGATATCAATAATAAATAATTTTTAAAAATTACATAGAGCACCAAAGGCACAAGATGGGGAACTCCGGCTGTAATGTGAAATGTGCACTGGACGCCATTTCAGCAAGCAACTCTATTTGATGCAGACAATGACCATTGCTATCAATGATATAACAAAACATTTGCTCGCTGAAATGGCACCCATGCGTATTTCATGTTCCAACACTAGATAGAGCTCCAGTAACTCATCTTGTGCATTCGGCGCTCTATAATCTTTGGTAATAACTCACTTTAATGAATGTTATTACTTCAAATCCCCTTGGGGTTATTTACTACTAAGGATCCTTCCTCATTCCAACAAAATCCAACACCGTATGGTAACTCAACGCCCAAACTGTTGGACTGGTATGCATGATTCATGTAAAACACAACCAGCTTACTAGTGCAGTCCTCAGTCCAACAGAATAAAAATACTGTACAGTACAAAAATACAATCATACCCCCCCCCCCAAGCTAAGTTGACTGAACCTTTCTGTTGTGGAGGGTTTATAGGAGCAACTGCCCAAAACAAGGTATTTGAACAATGTGTTAAATTTACCTGCAGATCCTGTATCATGAAGATGGAAGCGTTAAAGGTATAGCAACCTCCGATGTGGGAATTGCAAAGGATGGCTCGCCTAAGGTAAGAGGCTCAAGTTTTCACTTCAAGGTGTTTTTGTTGATTTGTTTGTAGTCTGTCTGATCATGGTCTGATGTGGTGAGACCTTCATCATGTTTTTGAAAGGACTGAAATTTTATCTTTGAGAGGGGGGCATTTGATCTTCACAAAGAGCTTCTTCCATTTGAGAATATTGGGAGTCCATGGGAAACGCGGCACCAAGACCGAGACCAGGGTGAAAGATGTCATAGTCTCCTTGTCCTCCATGTAGTTCCAGGCCTGTTTTTGTAGATGTACAATGTGAATTGTCTATGTTTGTCTTTTTACATGGATTCAAATAAGTGTTTGCTAAAATAATTTATGCCCATATAGTACAGGGTTTTTTTCATTCATA
The DNA here is from genome assembly GCA_023634235.1 of Pisaster brevispinus. Taxonomy (NCBI): domain Eukaryota; kingdom Metazoa; phylum Echinodermata; class Asteroidea; order Forcipulatida; family Asteriidae; genus Pisaster; species Pisaster brevispinus. The sequence continues at coordinate 14,790,775 of JAMKCF010000005.1, read as the reverse complement.
CTTGTCAAGTTTTGGGGGCAAATTTCAGTTGGCATTCATGTGATACAGGTGTTCACATTATTCCAGAAAAAACTGGTTTATTTGAATATTTTCCATTTAAGAAGTAACTATAATTGGTAAACTTGTGGGTACAACTATTGGTAAATCTCTTTTAGAGGAGTGTTTGCTCTGAAAAGAGCCATGTGGTCCCCTGTTTTAAACAGTGTACTCTGCTCGTCTTTCCCTAATGTTTTTTTAATTGTTAGATGTTGATCCTTGATTTTTAGGACACATTTGAGAGAGGCATGGAGCTCCATGCCAAGTGCACAATCTTCGCTGAGGGTTGCCACGGTCATCTATGCAAGGAACTGTACAAGAAGTTTGACCTCAGGAAGGACTGTCAACCGCAGACCTATGCCATCGGTCTGAAAGAGGTCAGGGTGAACACTTTCATAATTTAAAGTCTGCAATATTTGAAATAGCGTTACCTCCCCTCAAACAACCACTTCCAGATTCACTAGACAAACAACTTTTCAGTTGGTCTGGTCCCAATTTCTTACCTGTGTCTGAAAGCTGTAATAAGAGAAGCAGAAAATGTTGCAAAGCAAGTTCTCTTGCTAAGCAAAATAACAACAGGGCACCATTCCCAACAATTTGAATGACATACCTTTTGGAAAGGTCACCTGTTCCTGTTTAGCAGTATATTTCTTGCTAAGCATTTTGTATGTATGTGTGCTTACAAGCTTTATGAAATTGGGCTAAGGGCTCAGGGCCCAATTTCATGGAACTGCTTACCACGGCATTCTGCGCTTACGGCCCATAGATTTACACATTTTAGAGGGCCCAAGCACAGAACTCTGTGGTAAGCAGTGCCGTGAAATTAGGCCCAGCTGATTTCCTCATTGTTGTCCTCATCTTTTTTCCCTGCCATAGAAAATTGACAAACGCTGTACAAAGTTTTGAGCATTAGACAGTTTCCTTGTTTTTCCAGAAATAGAAATCGAGTACTTGATTTATCATGTCGTTAAAAGCCATAAATTGCCACTATAAATTGCAGCAGTTAGTCTTTCAAAATAGGCAACTATGTATTATAAAATAATGCTGATTTTTTAATTGTTCTTGGTTGAAGTTGTGGGAAGTCGATCCAAGCAAACACCATCCAGGACGAGTGGAACACACCGTGGGTTGGCCACTGGTAAGTTGAGTTTATCAGTTAGGTAGAAACATTCAAATAAATTGATTTGTTTTGTTTTATTTTATTCTGGTTTTGAAGCCAAAGATTCTTATAAAAGTTTACTTAATCACTATGCTAGTGAAGAAGCCCGTGGAGAGAAGACAAGGAAGGAAGTCTCAGTTTTAGATGTGGGAGGAAACTCCCACAGATTTACTCCAGGGTAAACCTATGCAATCAGGTAGGGACTGGAAACACAATCCACATAGTGCCCCAGCGGGATTGAAACCAGGGTCCCAGAAATGGAAGGCGAGGAAAGATATCAGTATGCCAACCCGACCACCACTGATGTTTGGTGTAACCTGACCAACCCTTACCCTAAAAATGTAGCCCACAGAAATGTTTATATTTTTTTATTACAAAAATAACTGCTATAGTCAAGGCTAACACAAGTTCAAAATTGACATCCCCAAATTTTGGTCACAAAAAAATTGTATTAAATCCTAATGATATTTGAAATAGTTGTGTGTATAAAATAAGTTGGTTTCTGTGATTTTTCGTTTAGAAACTGGACACATACGGTGGCTCCTTCCTATATCATCTGGATGAGGGCTCCCCAACAGTTGTCGTTGGGTTCGTCGTTTGTCTAGATTACAAGAACCCATACATCAGTCCATTCAAAGAGCTACAGAGGTTCAAGCAGCATCCGTCTATCAGGCCGACGTTCGAGGGAGGCACGAGGATAGCATACGGTGCGAGGGCCCTCAACGAGGGCGGTATACAGGTAAACAAAGACAACAGGGCCCCATTTCGTAAAGCTGTCAATAATGCTCAGAAATATTGATTTGCTTAGTGGAAATGAGTGGGAGACCAGTCACGGCAACCTTAGCTAAGCAAGTTTTTTTGTGTGCTGACAAATTTGTGTGTGCTTCAAGGCTTTATAAAGTGCTGCCCAGTTTCAATCAGATGTTCTAACCTGGGCAAAATTTCTCAATTGCAAAGTTACAAAAAAGAAGCTATAAGCACAACAATTATTTTGCCTACCAGAAAAATGTTAGCAGCCAAACTATAATCTCGTGTGTACTGTTGCTGACTGGTTCCCTGCATATTTTCTCACTCCAAAGAAATGTGTTGAGAAATATTTTCTGCTGAACCAGCTCTGTGAAAATTTAGCCCAGGCCCTTGAAATGATTGAAGTCTGATACGATTGGGTTATGCCTGGGCACCATGGGGTGTGAGGCTGTGTATTATTACTGAAGTTATCAATGTGCACTTGGTTATTTGTGATACAATTCTGTCTTGCCCTGTGGTGCATTATTGTTGTCTTTTATCCATTGTTCTCTGTTAGCCTGACTGTCCTTTCATATTTGTTTCCAATTTTACAAAGTTATAATTGTTATGATGCCATTTTTATACCCAATATTGCATGCTCCATTAATTTAGTACTTTGTCATTGTATTTATTTGAATTCTTATCTGTGTTTTATTGTACCCTTCCATGTAATTTCTTTCTCCTTGCTTTATGTTATGAATTGCTAAATGTAATCTAGACATATTGCCTAAAACTAAATTGCTCCTTCATTATAAAGTTATTTGATTGTAGCAATGTTGTATGGTTTGTTTTTAAAGTTGAACTTGTAACTTTCAAGTTTGACTCATTATCACGAGGGAATTTACAGGCAACCAGTTCAAAGGAGAAAGGTCATACTCATTTCATATTTGTGGGTTGAACAAAGACAAATTGACGAGAGCTGGATATGATTATGGAACCTCCAGATTTACGTGCTGGTGCTCTACCAACTGAACTGTCTGGCCCTCATCTTGGCAGTCCAAAATTATTTAAAATTTACACAGTCAGTTCCCTTGTGTTTTTTTACTTGATATTTGAAATAAATAGTTGCATCCCTTGAAGGTGATCCCCCTGCTACCGCTTCCCAGGTTGTATTGAATATTGGGTGTGATCCCTGGCTACACGGCAGCTAACGGTTATTTGGCTTCTGACTGGCGACCCTCAACAAAGATATTGACAAATAGGGAGACAACCAACATGACTGCTAGAAAGCTCAGTTGCTAGAGCGTCAGCACATTAATACGTTGGTCGCAGGTTCAAATCTCGCTCTAGTCACTTTTTCTTTGTTCAACCCAATATTATTTTAACTTTACCCAGTCTGTTACCCTTGTGGTTTATTTATTTGATACTGTTGGAAAAATATGTCTTTTGGAAATGAAGTGTTTGGTTTGAATGCAGTGGCGTTTTTTGCCCTCCAAGTTGCCTGAAATAAAAAATAGACCACTTATGACAAGACTCTAATGCTCATTGTTTCTCGTATGATTGCAGTCCATTCCGAAGCTAGCTTTCCCAGGGGGCATGTTGATTGGATGCAGCCCTGGCTTCCTGAACATGCCTAAGCTCAAAGGCACCCATAATGCCATGAAAAGCGGAATGATCGCAGCGGAGACGCTGTTTGAAAAGCTCACTCAGGAAAACCTCTCGTCGGAAACAGCAGGTAATGTCTTCTCTTTCGGTCATTTATTATTATTGGGTATTTTTGTAGTTAGCGTGATTGTTTGGTATCGGAGTAAATATTTTTTTACTGGGGTGGAGTGTTTGTCCTTTCATTTTTCTGACAAAACTTTCAAAATAGAACTGAAGACACTGCTATTTAAACAAGAACACATCAAATTATATTGCAGGCTGACAGAGTTTCTCTATTATTCAAAGTCCATATTAGATATTGGATGGTCACATAGTAAGAGGGTTAATTTAATCAGAAATATAGATATTTATAACCCAGCTTTTCTTTTTTTTTGCCATTCTTTGTTATGTAGGGTTGTACATTGAAGACTATGAGCCTAAACTGAAGGATAGCTGGGTGTGGAAGGAGCTGTATTCAATAAGAAACATCCGACCAGCATTCTACAATCCCCTCGGCGTCTATGGGTCTATGCTTTACGCAGTCCTCTTTTACTTCCTAGGGAGAGGGAAGGAACCATGGACACTGAAGCATCATGGTATGGGAACGATGCAATTTGTAACAGGGTGATTTTGTATGTTCATGTATTCCGGCCTGATACTTAACAGAGCTAATAAAGGAATTCACCTCCATGCCCCTCGTCATTGCCTTGGTGCCCCTTGAAATGTTCCAGTAGGACTTGACGTTTCCTTCATTGAGGTGCCCTTGCCAAGGAAAGACTGCCTTGCCACTACAAGAGGGAAGCATGTATTGCTGTTTTATTTATTGTTGTTCTGTTTAAATTATACAGTTCTTAAAACTGTTTGTATATTTAAAAAGTAACCTTGAAATCAATTAGTTTTACTGTTTTGTGCTGGTTTTTATATTAATGGCTTTCAGTCATGTGTTTTCAATGTACCAGTTCAATTATTTATAATTATTTATAATAATTATGTATAATTTAATCATTTAGCCTTCGAGAAAGACTCTGCTAGGGTCGAAACGTCAGGCCACTAACTATATTTTTGTATAATAAAACTATTAACTCTTTCAGTGCCCACTTTTCATTTTGAACCTTAAGTGCCCAGCTTTTTGAGGTTTTGAAATTCTGTTTAAAAAAAACATTCTTGAGTGATAATGCCCTCTCGTATATGTACGTTATGGGTCATACATGTACGATATGATTGATGACACTTTTTGAGAACATAAAAAAAAGATTGTACATGCACAATAATGTCGCTTTCGGAATACATAAAATAGATCTTACATGTACGACCTTGGCATTGAAAGAGTTTTAGACACAAAAAATATGTTCTCATTAGTTTTAATTTTCTGATCTACATTACTCTTGTAAATGATATAACACTTTTTTAGGACTTTCCTTTTTTTATGTGGTTGTAGAAAAAACCAGGCTTACCCAAGCATGTCTCATAAGAAATGTGTTGTTGTGGAGGTGACATTGCCCGTTGGAGAATTATTGTGCTTACTTTCAAAACCCTCCATATTCTTCACATTTTTTAAACCCTATACTTTGTTGTAAATTTATGCTTCTACTCTTTTTAACTGGTATGTAACAATTTTTTATTCTTGTAAAGTGTAAACGTGGTTTATATATCAGCTACTCTTTTGTGGCTGCCTACCTCGTGTCTTAATATGAATAAACCAGAATAATAATAATAAAAATCCATTCCTCTTCACCTCACAGGCAAGGACAACGAGTATCTGAAACCAGCGTCAGAGTGTACCCCCATCGAGTACCCCAAGCCGGACAACGAGGTGAGCTTTGACCTCCTCAGCTCAGTGGCCCTCAGCGGGACCAACCACGAGAGCGATCAGCCGGCCCACCTGACCCTGATGGATGACTCCGTCCCTGTCAACCACAACCTGAGTCTGTACGACGGGCCGGAGGGAAGGTTTTGCCCTGCTGGTAAGATTTTTATCCAAATAGTTTAATCAAAGTGATCATTTGAAATGTCTGATGATGACTAGAGCAGGCAAAGACAAAAATTTTCTGATTTGACCAGCGAATGCTTAACTGTATTTCAAACCAGATATATACTAAAGCTTATTTTCTTGACAGATTAAATTATTGCATCAGTAGATAAAGTATGATATAATTTTTGACCCACACTGTTGTCGGATTTTAACATTGAAAGCACTGAATATACAGTGCTTAGCAGACATCATTGTAGGACAAAAGCTAAATCATTGTAAATTGAATACGTATTAAAAAAAATCAATTGACATATAGGAAAAATAAAATCATTTTCTTAATTTAAAGTGTCAATCCTTAGGTTTTTATGAAAATAAATCAATGAAATGAAAGTTGAATTCAAAACGTTTTGGGGACATAATTATATTTGTTCATTTTGTGTTTGTCCGTATCCGTAGGTGTCTATGAATATGTACCCGAAGAGGAAGGGGAAGGCATGAGACTACAGATCAACGCAGCCAACTGCGTCCACTGCAAAACCTGCGACATCAAAGACCCCACCCAAAACATCAACTGGGTTGTACCTGAGGCCGGTGGTGGCCCAGCCTACAGTGGAATGTAATGACTGGCTACTGGTGGCCAAGCATACAGTGGAATGTGCACTGGGGGGGGGGGGGCTGGTTGTTAAGTCAGTTTTGGAATGTAATGGTATTTCGGAATAATTTCAGCCCTGAAATTTCTACAAGGCAGGCATGCAGCTCTTCGGCTGATCTCCTAATTTTAGGGGGGGGGGGTACTCAGCTGTGTCGCTGAAATTTGTAAAACAAATTCTTACTAAGCTGGAAGTTGCTTGCCTTTAAAAGCAAGTGCTTCTAACCCCTGGCCCTAATTTTGTAGAATTCCCTAAGCAAACACGAGTGCTTAACAGTTGTTTGCTAAGCAAAAATTAGTAGGATACCAGTCACAGATGGTTTATGTGACATGGTATTTTGGCTGGTAACCATAATCTGGTCAGCATAATTTTGTTGTGCTTAGCTACTCTCTGTCCTTAAGCAGCTCTACGAAATCAGGCTCTGGCCTTTTCTGCACATACCAAGTTTCCTGACTATTTGAACATTTTGGGACCAGTTTGGTCCCATGTCCATGTGAAGGAAGCAAAAAATAGGCAGTAAGGGGTCCTAATATTTAGTACCTTTGCGACCTCTTTTAAGGTAATACATTTCTCATAAGAGGTGCCCTCCACAATTGAAGCAATTGCCTTGCCCCTACAAAATAATCTGGAAGACCTGCAATTAGGCTCCACTAATTAAGGAAAGTTTGTTTAAAAACCAACCCTCTGAATAAATGAAATGTTATTATTGATAAGTGTGCAGTCTAATATTAGAGTTTCTTGTGGGTAACATTGATGGATATATATCAGGGAATTTGTTTTTAAAATGTGAAGATGTGATCCAGTAAATTTCAAATGTTTTCCACTAGAGGTTTGTATTCTTTAAAGCATGTGACCAACATTGGTAATTGTCAAAGACCAATATTCGTACTTTGTGTGACCCAACATGCAAATGAAAAATGAAACCTGTGAAATTGTAAGCTCGATCGGTCATCAGATTCATAATAAAACAGTTAAGAACCACAATATATGTCCTCATTTTTTTTCTTCAAACATCACATTTTGGACTTGCAAAATCAAAAATAACTGTTTCACTCATTTCTCAAAAACTATAGCATTCCAGGGAAACGTATTTCTATGGAAGTTTTTGACCATGACCATCTTTATGTCATTGAAACTAATGCTTAAACCTGTGAATGTTTACGCTGTCAATGTAATACCAATGTTTTTAAGCACACTCTTTCAAGCACTCATTATCAGCAGAATGAAATATGCCTCCAAAACAATTATGTGTCACAGCTGGTGTACCCTTTAAACTCTCCAACAGTCCAGTTTGTCAATGCGATGACTTCACATTGATTTCATAAAAGCCAGTCACAGCTAAATTTCCAGGGTATGATTTGAGAAAGTTTGTCCCTTTTTATCTTGGTGCGTGTCGACCAAAGTATCACTGGAAATTTTAAAAGATGTGATGGATGAAAATTGTAAATTTGTATTTTTTAATTGAGGATAGCTTGGCCGTGAAATGAAACACGTTGGTGTTAATTTGTGACGTTTAAAGTGGAGTATTGAGGCCTGAAATTCTAATTAGGGGAAAGGCCACTATTTCTGAAAAAGAAGCATTTTCTTGGCAATAATAATAAAAATGAAGTCTTGTAAAGCACATGCATCCACAATGAGGTGCTCAGGGTGCAGCAAAAAAATGTTATCCCTGGTTGTCAGGTGTACTTGTAATCTGTCCTGGAATGTTTTCAACTCCCTTGGGATTATACAACTTCAGCAGCCTGTTGGTTGCTTAGCCAAACGGGGGTAGGGACCATACGACTCGGGCGTACGACCTGGGGGTGGGGGCCAGGGGGGCAACTGCCCTCTCAATTTTGTGCTTAACTGTGGGGAGAATTCTGACACAGCAAGAAGAAAACAAAATTGACAAAGAAAGCAATCGTTACTTTTTACTTTCAGGTATTAGCAGTTGGTACTTGTGTTTTTATCTGTGTAAGATCAAATCCTCTGCCCCACCCCCTCCCCCCTAACAAAGAGCTGCCATACGCCCATGGGAAGGGATGTTGCAAACCCAACTAATAATGGAGTAAGTCCGCAGATGTGCTGAAAGCGTTTTTACTGTTTTTAGATATTGGGAGGAAATTGGTTGCCTGCTGGACATGTTTTGATATTGGATTATTGGCCCAATGCTAAAACCACTGGACTCAGGCCTCAGGGTGGGGACGGGGGCAGTGTTCCTGTGAATATTTAGAACCCTGGTGCAAGCATTTACTTCAAGATACACTACACAGAAATGTCACCAGTATTTTAAGTGATGTTAATTTTGTTTACAAGCCTTTTTAAAAGGGTATTTGTGTACATGCACCAACAATGCAATAATGTTTGAATTAGTTGATAATCTAGTGTGTTTTCTACTTTTTGATGAACTCAGCATTGTGGATAGCTTGTTTTGTTGTTTTTAAAGAAGATTGCATTTTTAGCTGCAATGGTGTTTGAATTCTGATGGCTGAATGCATGACGTATGAGAAGTTCAAACGAAAATTCCATTTCGTGTGAAAAGGGCTTCAAGTGAAATCAGGTCACTAGGTGCAGTCCTCAGTCCAACAGAATCAAACAAACCATGCAGTTGGGTGTTTGGATTACTGGTGTGTGTGAATCTATGAGTCGTAAGTGAAGAATTCTGTGGTAGGCACTACCATGAAATTGGGTCTATTCACAGAAACTTCAGTTAAATGATCATGGGGCTGCACGAGGGTCAATAATCCCTAGGAATTTACTGGGGTTAGTTCTATAAGTTTTGTAGTTTGAAAAGGGGTGCACATGGGATCAGGCATACCACAATAACCAGAGTTACCTGGAGGCAGGGTTTTTGTGCGAGTTAGGAAGGATCCAAGTAGGCGAGTATTAATCACTCGAGGAAGTTGGGGCCAATGGAGTGGCCGAGATTCTTTTTTAGTTCTTGCTCAAATGCACTATTTCCGAATCCTATTGACTAGTGAGGCTACTGTTTTGTTGTTGGCTGCATATTTGTCATTTGTTGTTATTTACAATAACTGGATAAAGTATTTGAAGTGTTTGACATTCATGACCTCTACTTTAGCCTTGGAGAAAGACTCTGGTTGGGTCGAAACATGAGGCAGTTAACAATTTTGTGCATTTCTACTCTCCTTCTTGAAGGGATGGTATAATGTAAAAAGCAAATCTGAAAACAAGAACAAATGTTTTAAACCTAACTTAATGATGCCGTTTCATCAAACGTTCTCTAGACAATTTTGTGCAACAAAATCTTTTGTCTTGCTCTACAACCAACTGCAAAAAAAGAGAATTCTTCAAACCATCTTGTTAACCCTATTCACTCGACATCATCACCCTCATAAGTCTTGATTGCACCATTATTTGTGAGTCAGTTTACCCGTGTGTTAGACGAGCACGCGGTACAAGCTCACCAGTCACCATATCTTTACATACAATTTGACTGCCAAAAAGACAGTAGCCTTGCGACACTGGTGCAAGGGATCAATAGGAATGGAGGGGTGCATGAGTAGCTTTAGGATTCTGAAGAATATTCAGGTTCTTAAAGATTAGACCTTTTGCATACGCCGCCATTGCCAAGGTCAACCGATGAAAATGTGTACAGGTATGTGTGTACATAAACATGCTTGCCGACTCTCGCCAATGACGTGTCTTCCTGTGACCTCAGTGAGAGTTCTGTTTGGTCCATTCAGTGCATGCAATTAGCCTTTCTCATTACATATGCTAATTACATTCACGCATGCGTACAGACCCTATTGGTTGGCAAACACCATAGAGTTGTGCACTAGGGAGACTCACAACCGTGTCATGCTGTCATCAGACCCATACAAAAAGGCAAAGCACGTCGTGTATTCCTCTCTTTTGCTAACATCTAGTGTCGGTGCTCTCGCCAATGTGCAATTTACATATTTGATTTGAAAGGTCCATTATTGGGGAAAGCATGGCGAGATTTAATATAAAGTCGGAACTACCTGTGCCTATTGAAAACTAGAGGTCCAAATTGAATTCACTCTTCCAAAAACTCAGTGCTGTATCTTTACTCATGGATTACATGGTTTAACACCAGAGGCAATAACGTCTTCGAATATCTGCATCTTATTAACATTGTACATTTTTTCTGATAAATATATTAAATAGATGTAGGTATTAGTTACTTTTTCATTCCGGTGATTTTATTTTTTGTAATCCTTATTCTCAAGGATTTACCAAATGCACAAAGAGGAATAAAGGGTTTTAATCTGTGGTTTTAAAATAAGTCGTAATTGTTTGTCGTTGATATTTTTCCTAGTAGCAAATCTCACCTGAGCTGCTTAAAGCACGAAAAAGTAACTTGGCATAAAACAATTGTGCTGACCAGAATACGGTTTGGTTTTATTTGATATATTTGGCAAACTGCAAAAAAAAAAAATTTTCCACATATACCATTTACGACTTGAATCCTGCACATTTTTGCTAGGCAGAAATATTTTTGAGCTATATTTTCTGCTTAAAAGCTCTATCATATTTGGCCTAGATAAATGACAACAAAATAAAAGAATAGCAGAGGCATTGCTTCAAGTTTGACCTTTGTTTTTTAAATTTTTCTTTATTACATAACTTTAACCCTCACAACAACTGGTTGCCTTTTACAAGTATGTGATTTGATTCCACCCCGTTATCGCCATAATTAGGCGATGAACTTGTATGGGATGGGCTCCACAAGCTGCGGTGCGTTGTTCTTGGACCTCACGAAATGGGCTTTGCGGGGCTGCTCCGGCTACAAACAAAATAAAAACACACAAATTTGCATTGAAAAAGTCGTTGAAAATAAATCCACTCGGTCCCCTTGAAATGCATACATGCCACTTATGTGTCCTTGCCGTCAAATCAGACAGTCAAGTTACTTGTAAGAAAGCTGTTGCAATCTCACTAGGATGCGCGAGTTGCATGACAGCGATTTTGCTCAACATATGAGACGGCGTGAAAAAATAGACATACCATGAGGTACAAGTATCTGTACTGTTTTCCAATACACTAGATTGCTTGGTCAGCAGCTATATTACTAAAAGTAACGAAATGTTCTTGCTAGCGAAGGTGCAGGATGGTGCAACTGATAATTGCCTATCAATTTCCATTGGCACTCTGCACAAATGATGTCACTTTTGCTCAAAATACCCGGATGTCAACCTTTACACCACTCACACAAGGCAGACCGCAGTAGTACAGTACACGCTTGAACATGAACGTGCGCGTACATCAGTGAAATCTTAAACGTCTGAGATCCGGGTACTTGGGTGATGTCACCATGTTGAGCGCCTATTTTTAGCATTAGTGAGTTTGACTGATAAATTCTCACACGCTTTCGTTGTACTTAACCCATCATATTTTTTCAATACGGTGTTCTACTTTTTAGGTCAAACAAATAAAGCTGTCTGCAGGTCCTAATTTCATAGGGCTGCTTAAGCACAAAAAAAGTAACCAAGGTCAATTTTGCTTACCAGAGTAAGGTAACCAACCAAAATACCATGTCACGTGTATCGACTGTGACTGGTATCCTGCTTTTGAAATCTGGAAAAGGGGGGCACATAGCACAGCAAGAGGTACAAGCAGAAAGTCCAATGGCGTGATTTAAGGTCGAGCTGCCCAGGACCCCGCTAGGGTCAAATATTTGGGCTTACCTAGACCTGCACCAGCTGACCAAGCCTTTGGATTGTGAAATAGCGCCCTCTATTTCAGATGGCACCATTATTCCCTTATACCATTGACAACCAACCTGTCTTTTGAGGAGGCTGCGGTCCAGCTTGACGCCCTTCTCCTTAGCGTCACGTCTCAGCTGTTCATTGCGTTTTACTCGCAGGAGGAAATCGTCACGGCACTTGGAGGGCTTCACGTGCTGGATGCGTACGTTGATACGCTTGGGGAGGATTCGGTTTCTGTACAAACACAACAAAATCAATCCAACCTTATGTTTGTTTTTTCCGTTGTTAGACATTATTGCTCAGTTCTTGTTTTGTATTGCTTTTAAGGAGGTTTTTGTTTGGGTCGCATTGCAAGTCTCAAAGTATTTGCCAGGACATGGAAAATTGATGTCTAAATTTGTTAAAAATTTTAACACAGCAACCAAATTCTAACTTTCATTAGTTCACTTTTAGATGTCGTAGTAAACTCCAGACATCCCTTTGGGTAACAATGGGGATAAGGGGGTTGTAAAGTTGAAAGAAGAAACACCAACTCTCCTGATTGCTCTGTTTGATCATTACCAAAAAGTCAAGCATGTCACAAAAACGAGACAGAACTCTATGTCACCAACACGCTACTCTGTAACTCAGCTTGGCAATTTTCCTTTCGAGTGCATTCATTTGGGGATACTTACCCAACCTGCTTGTTGACGATGACTCCAACAGCGTGCGGGGTCACGTTGAAGACACGCCCAGTTCTGCCGTGGTAGGTCTTGTGTGGCATACCCTTCTGGAAGGCACCGCAACCCTAACGCATCCAATACAAAGGAGTAAAAAAGTTAACCACATCAAACCTAAAACCTAAGTGTACTTGTCATTTAAATTAAATAAAAAATGTGGGAATTTTTTTTTTAGTTTTGCATATCCATAGATTTCAATTTCTCCTCAAAGCTTTTGACACACACCGAATGTTTGATTTAAAAATATTTGTTAGTACCTTGATGTCGACGTAGTCTCCTCGCTTGTAGACATGGAGGAAAGTGGAAAGTGGCTCAACACCCTTCTTGCGGAAGTCACGCGAGAACATGTACCGCGTACCGCGGCGGTAACCTGTTGTGTTTGTCTTCACCATGATGCCGTCTGCAAAAAACAACAAAAATTACAGAATTGTGGAAATTAGTGAACAAATTCGTCACGTCAGGTAAAATTAAAAGAATTCTTTGGAATGTCACATTTTAGTGTGTCTTCCTTGTATTGTATGTTAGTTATCATCTTGACAACTTAAGAAGTATCAAGACTGTACTGTCGACAGCACACTTACTAAGTTACTGTGGTGTAAGCAAACTCACCCTAGTGGTTTATTCCCTGTAAATCATTTTGGAAAGATGCCGAACCACCACCTTTTCATTTGTTTATGAGATGACCCCAAAAAGTAGGTTTTTTTAAACCCAGATATGATTCTGTTTCAGGTCTACTCTAAAAGTTTTAGAAACTAATAACAGTGAAAAAGTGGTTCTGATTCTGCACCTTATCTAAGATTAAGAAGTAAATTCTCATTAAATGCAGCAGATCTGTCATTCATTACTTTCTAATCTAATTCTGAATCTATGCAGGATATCAAATTTAAATATATTATTAACAGATTTGGAGAAATACTAAAATAGTGTAGACTGAATTTTTGCCACCTTATCAAACGGTATGAACAATTGGGGGACTTGGGGTGATCTAATGAGGGGCGAACTATCCGCGTTACAAAATACAACACAATTCGTTACAACCACCCAGGAGAACGCACACACACACAGTCACATGCATAGCGAAGCATGCTGCACAAAACATGTACCAATCAATGCTGTACACTACCGTGCAAAAGTTATCGCGCACCTGTACAAGCAATACACTTTCTTTAACATCTTTAGAAATATTGTAGAAATGTGAATAAAAACTGTACCTGTTTGTTCTTTGAACTCTATAATTACATTAATTCATGTTAAATCCTGTAAATTAATGTTCCAATGTCATTAAAAGGGGCGAGAATGGACGTCATGTTTTTCCGTGTGCACAAAGTTAACGGGCGGCCGTCCTCATTATCATCTAATTATCATTATGCCGAAATCCAAGATGGCGGCGCCCTGTTCCGCAGCAAAACACTGAGGATGGTTATGATTTAGTAGCGTGTAAAAGCTCCGCCAGCATCAATTACAGCTTGGCATCTTCTTGGCATTGAAGCCAAGAGATTGGTGATGGTCTGGAGGTCCATTGTCTCCCAAATCCGCTTGAGAATCTGGTACAATTCGGCCTTGTTTCTAGGCCGCACTTCGCGTTGAAGGCGCCTTTCCATTTCGTTCCACAGATTCTCAATCGGATTCAGATCGGGACTCTGGGCCGGCCAAACCATCACCTCAAACTGCCAACTGCCCCCCATATCTTTGATAAAATCTGGGGTTGGATCGTCCATGAATTCACGGGTAATTCCAGCAGTATGCGGGGGGGCATTGTCATGCTGGAACATGAATTCATGGCCGATCAAATGATGGGCAGATGGCAGCATGAGGTCACGAAGAATACCAATATAAACAACTGCGTTGATATTCTCCGTGACCAGTACCAGCTCACCGACGCCAGCAGAGCCCATACAGCCCCAAACCATGATGCCAGAGCCCCCGTGTTTCACTGACGGAACAACACAGTTCTCGGCATAATCTTCACCCACAGCACGACGCACAAACACCCGGCCATCACTCTGGAAAAGCTGAAATCTCGATTCGTCACTCCAAAGCACACGCCTCCAGTCATTGGCCGTCCAGTCGAGATGTTGTCGAGCCCAGTCCAATCGCCTGGCTTTGTGAGCATCAGTGAGGCGTGGCTTGTGCCTAGCGACACGTCCATTCAACCCCACCTCAGCCAAGCGACGGGAGACCGTCGACCGATGAACATCGACCCCTGACGTGGCAGCGAGGTCCATCGAAAGCTCGGGGGCGGTCAAAAAACGATTGCGCCTTGAGGTGCGCACCAAGAAGCGGTCATCTCGGTCGCTTGTTGATCTTGGACGCCCAGATCGGGGCCGAGATTCCATCGTCCCATACTGCCGAAGCTTCTCTAGGTTGTGCCTCACGGTACTGTCGCTAATACCGAGCCGTCTCGATATTTCACGGCACGATACCCCCTCCCGGTGCCAAGCTTCCAACATCCCTTTTTCGTGGTAGGTGAGCGGAGTTTTGGTTGCCATTGTTCTCGTTCCAAAGGTCAAAGAGAAAGTATTCACATGCAAAGCATGGTCCTTTTATAGGCCATGGGTCGTCTAATGTCCATTTTGATGAATGGGGGTGTCAGATTCACGTTTTAAATATTCATAAACTAGCTTTTCCCGCTGCGCGATGTTTGTTGTCATTGGTTTAAATGCCCTATAATGATATTAATGAGGTCATGAATAAATAATGAGGTCATCCAAGATGGCGATTTAACGTGCAGCAAAAATATCGTCGCGAAATCTTCCTTTTTGGGAGCTACTATATAACCATGGAACTATTGAAACATGAATTTATTTGATTAAAATAATTACTCAATACACAGGTAGGACACTTTATTAAGAAATGGAGATATTTTAATGAGAAATTAGTGAATGAAATTTGCTACCGAGGTGCGCGATAACTTTTGCACGGTAGTGTACATTTACGTGTGTACATGTCATGCATGTGTACACACAACCGGCTAGTGTTAACTTTTATGCTCAATTCATGATTTATATACGGCTTTCCGTTAAACAAGCTTTATTTGTATACAAAATATAAATTTGTTAGCTATATCATTAATAACCCTTTTCATAAAAATCGAAGTTACTATGCTTCAAACTACCCTAAATATGAGTGTAAAATGACGAACACTTTTTGTCTCACCTCTGGTGAAATGGCCGACTAGAAAGAGGGAGATCACAGGCACGTGGTATTTCTCGCGATAAAATACGTGGCTTGTGCAGAAATTCCAAAGTCATTGACCCTAATAGTCTGGTTCCTCCAAAAACCCATTCCCCTCATTTCATGCAAAGTGTGCATCATTTTGCTATTGACTGGTGAGGCGGTGTCTTGACCAAAGTTGACATGAGACTGCGCGAGTGGAAAACGATGATCGTGTGATGTTGTCGTCGGGTTTTTTATCCCATTTTTAAGATGGTGAGAAATGTTGTTTTATTTATTTATGTAAATATTTACAGTGGAAAGGTATTTTGTGACATATGTCAACTGTTCATTTATAATTTTAAGTTGTGGAACTGTTTATGCCAGTATGGTAAATGAGCGAAAGCAAACTGGGATCTCGGCTGTGTACTTTGGGAGACCCATTGCATTGCGCGTAAAACCGTGGCTGGAACAGTCCAAACTGAGTGGTATTGTGTCCGGCCGGGCAAATGGGGTTGAGAGCAGGGCTGGGCTGGTGTCACAAAGACATTGTATTGATGGGAAGGCAAAGTGGCGAAAAAAAGTCCTTCACCCTTTCGTGAACTAAATATTATTAGTACATTATCGTCAATTCTCATGAGTCATTGGAACATTGTGACACCAACTGTGTCTGCTGAAGTCTAACTCTAATAAAATTAGTAAAGATAAGAATTAGCTTTATTATAGTAAAAATTTCCTTTTTTCAAATATATTAAAAATATACATCAAATTAAAGGTCTGTTCAGGAGAAATTCAATGGTGCAAACGCGACTGTCATAGGTGCTTTCGTTAATGAGTTATGCCTTTCTAAAGACACCATACACGAGGTACTCTTCTGATCGCCAACTGAGGTAAAGAGATTGTTAAATTAAGACCCCCCGGACTGCTAAGGCATTTCAGCCCTATCTCTAACGTGCACTCAAAGGTTAAAAAATGAGATTTTACCGAGTACCGTGATTGAATTAAAACCTCCATAAAAAAAATGCGCGACCTCGCGCAGGAACAAAACCCAACTTTTCTTACTCAAAAATGGACAATGATTTTACTGATATAGGTTTGACAGCATACCCCACCGTCGCTGAATGTATAAATTCCTTTAAAATATGAAATTTAGTCAAAATTTGGCCAAAAACGGTAAAAAAATACGTAAAAACCTTATTTATTCACCGATTGAGACGGGAAAAAAAGCACCATAGACTTTCCAATCCTCTCTCTATCAATAGATGGCAGTATTTTTCGATTAGAAGTCAAGAGAGGGCGGTATAATTGAAAACGGTCAGAGCCAATTTATCTCTCAAAAAAGTTCAAAAATGGCTGCGCTCGCGGTCGTCGCGTCGGTGACCATCTCTGAATTTTTTTGATGTGTGAAAAATTGAGGTAAAGTTTTGCCTTTTTTCAAAAAGCATGTTAGTTCGAAGCAACAACAATTTTAAAAACCTCTTTTTTGTGTGCGGCCAGAATAGGAAATGTCAATATCGCGCTACCTCTAACAAAGCTATAAGAATAAACAATACTAATTTTTTATGTTTTTTTTAGTAAGGAATTTGCCCACCCCGAAGTTTGGGCTTCACTACACTAGCCAGAAAAACTGAAAATTAAAATAAAAGGAAAATACATCAACATTGTTTTTAAAGATTAAATTAGTTTGCATCGTATCAACTATCAAAAAAGTATCACTATCACTCAGTCAGTATCAGTAGTTTTTTTTTTCCTTTTTTAGTGAAAACAATTATTAAACTTTAATTTAAACAGTGAGGTTTGTGATATTTTGCCAGGAATGTTGTGCATTATAAAGCATTTCTTATTTCAATTGCAGCACTAAAAAAAACAGTTGTGATTTTATTTTAGGAGTCTCTCCAAATCAGACCTTTGATTTTAAGGAGAGAGGGTCGATCTCTCCCTGCACTCTTTAACCTAAGGAGTGCTTTAAAAAACTTTTAAGGCCTAATTTGGGGAAAAGGCAAGGCCTAATTTGGGGAAAAGGACATAAATTTGTTTCTCAGCATGAAACTAACTACTGATCTGGTATTTAAATGCTTTTATCATGTAAACAAACACAAATCCAACAATCCAATCTGCAATCTGGTTCCAGTATGAACACATGAGATGTAGTAACTGGGCCACTGTACTCCTTTAAAACAAAATGGTGACGTTTGCAGTCATGCTAGTGCCCAAGGCAAACTCTGTATCCCCACACTGCATACATTGTGATTCAGCTATTTGCTATGATTTGCCGAAAACCTGGCTACAAAAAATGCCCCAAAATGACAAATAAAGACACTAGCAAAATGCTTGAAAATCGTGGGTACTGGCCTTTGACATTTACCAATGTTGTCCATGTCCTTTATGTAGTTTTGTTAGTTATTTTATTAATTTGAGTTTTTCTTGTGGAAATTAAACATTTGTCATATTTTTAAAAAATTCTGTTTTTTAAAATTATGTCCAGATGCACAGTCCTTTATTCGTCTTAGTTTTACATATTATGTTTATTTCTTTATACAGATCTCTTAAAATTGATAGGTTACTTTTTTATTCTATGGAGAACAAAAGGATTAAACAAAAGAATAGGCAGTCCAAAAATAAATTGATTATGATGGGGTGCAGCGGTGAAATCATTCTTGCATTCATAAAAACTGAAGTTTTTAAGTTTTAAGCAGACTTGTATTCTATATAAAAATTCACAATTTCAAAATTTCTATGGAAATACAGATGTTTACCTGCTCCAGCCCTGAACTTTGTATGCAATAAGTTTTCTTTCCAATTCCCTTTGATTGCATCAGTGTGCCAATATGTATCAAGGAGTCAAAGTAACCACTTCCTTGAGAAGTGATGTAATTTTGCCCTTTTGCAGACAGACACTCCTCCGCAGTGATTTCCTTGGAGAGCTCTCATTGCTATTGAGCTCGATGATTCATCCACCGCCAAGTTGTTGATTTCAGCCGGTGGCTGTGGGCCCCCTATCAACTCCCTTCTGAGTTTCAATCGTTGAGGAGAGTTGTTTCCGATTCAAAACCGCTGTTTCACACTTGAATCATTATTCAAAAATACCCCAGACAGTTTACTTGTTCTGATTGGTAGAGAGGAGATCACATGACCATGTTTAAACACGTAGTGTAGACATGGTAGAAAGTGTTTAAACATAAATTTGGCACATTACGCAGTCAATACATGATAGTACACTTAACCATTGAGC
Source organism: Pisaster brevispinus (assembly GCA_023634235.1). Classification (NCBI taxonomy): domain Eukaryota; kingdom Metazoa; phylum Echinodermata; class Asteroidea; order Forcipulatida; family Asteriidae; genus Pisaster; species Pisaster brevispinus. The sequence goes on along the minus strand of JAMKCF010000005.1, from coordinate 14,771,812 downwards.
GGCGCATGCAATTTGACCTGTCGTGAAAGGGAGCCGGAGGGGGTGACAGAAACTGAAAACTTACAGAAAAGTTAATTAGGTTTTCCAACATTATTAAGCTTCTTAACAAAAAAGGGCATATGGGAATAAAAGAGTAGTGACTCGGTCTTAAATGGTTGCTTAGAAACTTGCAGTGCGATAAAGTCAAAGTTTTAGCCATGATTTGGTAAAACTAAAAGGGTGTCAAAATTTGTTGGAAATTTAAAAGCTGGGTGTTGAAATGACTCACTTACATTACAATACATTTCTTGTAAATGACAGATAAAACAGGGTGTCAAAATTTAATACAGGGTGTCCAAAAGACACCCAGACACCCGTCTGACTAACACTGTGGATAAAGGACCTCGCCTACAATATCACATGGCCATGACCCTGGCCATGACCTTATTATCAATTCCATTTAAATTTACTCTGTAAAATTTTCATTGGGAGGGGCATTTTCAGAATTGTAGAAGTTATTAGTGTACAAATTGTATTGCAATTTCTTGAATGTTGACCACTATAGTCAGACATTTCATAAAGGGGAATTTATCATCACAGTTTAATATCAAAATGTGTTGACCCCAAAATAATTACATGCAGCATTCAAAAGATTGAATAATGGTATCCCAGAGATGATATGTATCTTTAACCTTTTTCAAGTGAGATAGACCTTTACAGAAGAGCTGCACTTTATTCACAGATGGGCAGTTGTTTTTAGTTGGGACAGACGTTTGGACAATCTAGCCTAACTTTCTCATCATTAGGCCTAGCCTAACTTTTTCATTTTGTGGCTGTACTTGTCAGTCATTTAACAATGCCTGTGCACAGGTATATCTTGAAGTGTTTTTATTATTTGTAACTGTATTACTGTTGGTGCACTCTCCTGCTCGACTGGCTCTTTCCACAAAATACTGCAGGAGACTGTGGGGACTAAAGCCGTGTTCGCATTGGATTAATGTTTTACCGAGACCGTGGTTAACATTCCAATAGGTGAAACTTACCAGCATCCGCACTTGGATTATTGACGTGGGTAAACTAACCGACACGACCGGTATAACTAACCGACTAACTTAGGACAGACACAAGAGGGCGCTTTTGCCGTGACCTTTGACCGGGATGCATGACAGCGAGAGTGCAACCGAACTTCCGTCCGTGTAAATTACATGTGCGTGGGACGTGTAAATATTACATAATACGTGTACACTACGTGTGGCGCGGCGGGTCGGGGGACCGGATGTGGCTTTTTACCGGGACGGCTTTTACCCAGATCGCGTTCGCACTGGACTTTTCGGCTCAGTTAAACTGACCTGGTCAATTTAACTGGGCAGACGTGGGTCAGTTAAACTACCCATTCAGGTCGGGTAAGTTGCCTGGGAGGGAAACTTACTGGGCTGTTCGCATTGGACTTAAAATGGTTAAGTTACCCATTTGCTCGGTTAGTTTACCCAAAATAAGTCCAGTGCGAACAGGGCTTTAGTCCACTGTACACAAGCCATGGGATTTCCACATAATACCAGCTCTACTGTACTTTATTCAGGGTTAGCTCTTAATTTTTTCTGTGACTAGCCAGCAGTACCGGTCAGCTTTTCTTTTCACTGGTTCATCAGCTTTTTCCCTAGTCCATAATCATATTAAATAGGGATGCTTTTCAACACTGTACAATCTAGCCGGACCACTTGGATTTTATTTTTGACTGGTCCTCAGGTGTTTTAACTGACATTTGGCCAGCGGACCACTGTTAAGGGAGACCGCTAATACTGTACAAACAGAACAAACCCATCCACCCATAGAAGGAAGGATACTTCGCGGAAGTCTGTAGTACCTGTTTGACCCTCTTGTTACAATAATTGTCAAAAATAACTGTGCATATATCAAGTAGTGCAGCAAAGAGTCTACTTTCTTCCATTATGTATGGATTATTGGGATGAAATGTATGAATGTACAGTTTTTTAATTAATTTTTTTTGTAGGTTTTGGGTGGTGTTTTTGTGCACAGGTCTTGGGGAGTGTTTTGGATGGGTGTTTTTTTTTTGTGAACAGGTCTTGGGGAGTAGGACGACATGTTTGCACTAAGTGGTAAATGTGACACTGGTTTATCTGCTTGTATATGATGGTACCCTCATAAGCAGTTTATACCTAACAAAAGGGTTGACTGACAGTTCAGAAATTCACCCACCAGTACGTGTGCAGATGTCAATAAATAAAATGTAATTTATTCAAATACCTACAGAAAAGAAATGTCACTAATGTGTTGATTAGTTTAAGTAGATAAATTTTCGTCATTACAGTTTTAGGTTGAGCTTCCTTGTGTGGTCAATTTGCGAGAAAGATACATTTACCACAATATGTTTAAATATTGGGTTGCTAAAACTTTCTGGGGGTGGTGAGTTTACAAACTCTGTGGGCTACTTTACAAAAAGCTTAAGAGAAAGGCAAGGCCTGCTGTACAGTGGTTTCTATGGTTGAATTATATGCTTGAAAAAAAATGACCCCAAAATTTGTTCTCATCTCGTTTGGTTTTTGTTTTGTTTTATTGTACAGGGAGCAAATGCATCTGCTTTGGAGAAAGAGATTGGATCCGACCAGTTTCCTCCCAATGAACATTACTTTGGATTAGTCAATGTAAGTGAAGTAGAATTTGAAACTTTGCATTTTCAGGGTTCTCCCCATGTACAAGCTAGTGTATCGGGCCGATACGCGCGAATTGCGTGCTGATTCAGGCAAATTTCGGCCGACTTATTTCTTTTTCTTCTTTTTTTTGCTAAAAATAAATCGAGAGAAAACCATTAAGAATGCTCCAGATTGCACAGTAGAGCTTTTAAGATAAAAACCCATTAGAAACGTTCCAAAGATGTTGTTTCAATTTAGCGTGCTTCGGCCAAACATAAAAACATTTTGGTCCAGAATTCCCCACAGTTTTGAAAAAACCCGGGGAGAACCCTGATTTTGGCCAAAATACTATCTAGTGAGATTTGCTGCAGTGGAAGAGATTATTTCCGTAGTGTTAAGACTGCAAACCTCACTGGAATGTAGATCTGTAGAAGTCATTATGACGAATCAAATGTTTTAGTTGTATTCACAATTAGTAGTGTGGGTCTTGAGACCTGTCTCTGTATCGAGACCAGTCTCAAGACCTACATGTAATTTGTTGAGGTCTCGGCTGTTTCCAGGTTTCAACTTTGCAGAGTTGGTCTCGGTCTCGGAGCAAAGGTCTCGGGGTCTCATGTCGAAACCTTAATTTCCAAATTGTCCATAAACATATACAATATAAAAAAGGAACCCAAAATAATTTTAAGCATAATTTTCAAGCTGGCCCGGTGGTTTATTTTTCTTGGAGGAGGGTTCAGTTCTGTCTGGACTGTACCACATTGTGGCTATTGTAATGGGTAGTAACATAGGCGGAGTAAAGCCACCATACCGGACCGGGAAAAGACAGCAATTCAGTGTTAAAAATTCATTGAAATTTTTAAAATGCTGATATGTATTTTATAACAAAAGGTCGCTATTCATTGCTTGTTGGCGTGATAGTATGCATGGTGAGAACTTTGCTATTGACACTTAAAAGGCCAAACATGCACTGTAAACAAGCTCATCATTACTACACCTTGCACTATGCATGCTTGATTGCAACCACCCACATATTGCATTTTTTTGTGCGCCACATGTACAAATGTATGTAAACAAGGTCAAAAGCCAACTTTTGTAAAGCTGTTGGGAAAATGTGTCTGCTTAAAGGTACGGTCATACATGTAGATTGATTTTTGTCAAAATGCTGATTTAGAGGCAAAATTTCATAAAGAAAGATACTGTACAATAAAAATCACATGTGAAAGATTCAGCTGAATAGGGCTGTACAGTGTCTGCTTGCTGAGAAAACAGTCAAAAACTGTCGCAGTATTTTCACAAGAGAGTGTTGAATCCATCCACGTTTAGCGAGGTGACAGCGGGTACCAACCCTCCCCTCCATCTCAGGTCACAGCATTTGCGAGTGGACACCATCCCTCAGAAATTTTAGAAAGGATTCATGCATTAATCCCTTTTTTTCAGAGTCAAATGATTTGAGGTAAAAAATTATCCAAACCATATTACTTCGAAGGGAATTCTGTCTCAAAATAGTCTATACTATCAATAGCTGCAGTGCTTCTCACCAAGTAAGTTTTTATAGTCATTAATGACCCGCCTTAAAAGCAAACATTAGCAGAGACCCAGTTACATTGTTGTACTTGCAAATATTACCAAAGCAATTGAGCTATATAGACACTGCAGGGCTCACACATAGTCAAATATGTCTTGTAATCTCGGGTTCCTACAAGTGCCTTTATGCGTGAAGGAAACAAACTCATACACTTGCGTTTCAAATATATGTACAAGACTTGCCCAATCGTTTCTTGCTGAATTGAATTTGCCCACTGCTCATATACGTACAGCACTTTGAGTTATTTGGAATCAGTTGAAGTGATCTGTTTGTTTTCATACTGTTTGATGCAATGCCTTTTTCGAAAACCTTAAAACTGAAGTGCACTTAAGACCTTACATGTGCACGTTTATTGGCAACGTAAAATAATAGTAAAGGGTGCATGAGGGAATTTTAAATTCTGCTGGAACACGATTGCCAATATGCGCAGGCCTGATACTTCACAGAGGCAACATAGGCAAGATAGACCTCTTGCATGTGATGTCACAAGCCCTCCTCGAGGTCAATGAAGACCTCTCAGGTCTTTGTTTAATTTCTATCCAAAAGCCTTGTTATTAAGATGGTAATTGAAGTAAGCATCCTGCAAAATTATTTCATCAGAAATTCCCTGGTTAGGTAGAAAACAATACAAGAGTGTTGATTATTTTGAACCTCCAAAACTCCCGTCAGGGCGAGTTTTGGAGAGTCAAATTTCTGTGGTGTCCATTTGTGAATTCTGTGGCCAGAGATGCGGTTGGTGCTAAACGATTTTATGTCAAGTTCTTGATTAAAATACCCTGACACTTTTGTGCTTTTTTATCAACAAGTTAACATTGTATTCAGCTGAATCTTTTGCGGTGACTTTTATTGTATCTTTCTTGATAATTCTGTCTGTAAATCAGCATTTCGTGGACAAAAACCAAACAATCACTCTACATGTACCTTTAATGTGCATTCCCTTATCCATACCTTAGAACTTAAGTGCACTTAAACCCTCAATGTAAAATGGATAGTAATGGCTTTGATACATTACATTGCAAGAATGCACCACTATAGGTTTGGACTGTGAAGCTCTCAAAATTCACAGACGATCTTGATATATATTGCAGATATACGTATTTTCAAAGAAATTGTGCATGACTGGTTTCCCTAAACCGCACGTAACTAATTTTGTACATGGATGCACTGCAGCTAGAGCTCTCTCTTTGTTTGTTGAAACATTTTGCAGAAAACCAGCTGGCAGGCGTCAATGTTGACACAAACATTGTCTGTATCACAATCATAATTTTGAGCATAAATTTATTTTCATTGGCACTCAAAATGTGTTATAAGGCCCCCCCCCCCCCAAAAAAAAAGGAAAATAAACAAATCAATACAATTTAGGTATCTATTCTATTACTCCACTCATTTTAGAAAATCATGCAGAACCTTTAACTTTTTATTCAAACAAAATAATAAAACAGTTTTGTACACATTGTCCTGTATCTACTTGTAAAACATGTACATGTATCTTAAAGTTGGTCTGCAATGCAGTCTTAAACCACTCAACCACTAGACTGGTGGACGAGTTGTTAAATGTTTGCTGTGGTGATAGCATTTATAAAATTATAATGGCGTTCCTGTGACTCTCGCGAGACTGCTGCTCTCTGGTGAGACTGCTCTCGCGATACTACTGCTCTCTCATGAGTCTGCTGGCTCCCGACTACTGCCCATTTCCCGAGAGCAGTTAGTTTCACAGGAGCCAGCAGTCTTGCAAGAACTGCACCTGTTTCGGGAGAGAGCCGTTACGCTATCACCACAATAAACATCAGAATTATAATGAAAATATATAAAATGTATTTATTTATTGAATGATGATGATGAAGGAACACCATGATGTTTTGAAACAGAAGGAAATCCTCAATGACAGTTGAGACGCTATAAAAGTGACTTTCACATGGATTATTCTAGAATGTCAGGGCTTAAATTTGGGGTAAAATTCGACAAGACTGCAGGGCTTGTGGCTCAAAATATTTACCGGAACAGAGTTCATTTCACGAGACCAGAATCTAAATTACAAAAAATTGTAACGTGTAAAATGTTTTCGTTTGAGCAATCACTTAGAGAACATTTATCTCATATTTGTTTTATGGGTAGTATTCTTTGACGCTCAACAGATTTGAATGATTTTATCACAAACATTTAAACATGATTTATTGAAATTAAAGTGAGGTAATATTATTTAATTGATAAAAAAAAACACAAGACAGTCAGACTACGGACCTGAGTTTACTGGCCCAAAGCTAAAATCACTGGCCTCAGGCCTGTTGTCCAATGTACAATTAAAGCCCTGCGATGCATTTAGGCCTATACATGTATACATGGTATATAGATACATGTGTACAAATTTAAACAGTCTCTTAATGCAGTAAACTGAATGTGAGGGGTGAAGTATCAAATGTAATTTTACAAATTTCCTAATGGCAGGCAGCAGGTTTTACATTAGCAGCTGGTGGACAACGTTGATATCGTAATTAGAACAGCCCATATGTTCCCTGAACCAGATACATGTATTAAATTCAGCTGGAGATTGAGACAGTTCTTAGTACTATGTATCGATCAATTGGGCAAACACGGTTATTATCATGTCATTCAGAGATCATCCCACTTTTAGATTTTACTGTTTCAGGTGTAACTCATTGAAGTGTAGACCTAGAGTAGACCGATTGAGCTCTCCAAGTCACGTGACCTACATGTATAGTGGGTATCAAATTTGAACAAACAGGCATCCTCCATAGGAAAGTGCCGCTTTTTAAAAGTATGCCGATTGTTGCATTTGTTTATTCGATCAATTAGGCAAGTTTCTTTCTTGAAATCTGTGAAGAATATTCCAGAGTTTGTACCTGAGACCTTACCGGAGTGGCTGAGTAAAAAGCCAGTATATGACAGTTCCAGCAAGTCTTTGAAATTCTACAAGGAACGTTTTGGTCACACTATGGTGCTCACACGGATGACTGCGATCACACACTTTTCAACACAAGAATGTCACAATTTTTTGAAGCTGAAATCATCCAAAAGAAAAGGCTTTCCAAAACTGTTTGATTCCTTTACACATCTACGTATCTCAAATTCTGCAAGGTTAAATGCTCACGTTTCCAAGACTCTTTACTCTTTACTCTTATCCTAGTGATTTACATTACAAACAAAAGACTGGACGGCTACATGATCGTCCGATGCTGTTAGCTCATAACTCAAAATGCACCTCTTTTGTAGTAGAATTCTGGTAATATATGAAACAGTGATGTGTTTTTAATCAATGTCACGACACACAACTTTTAATAAAAGGGGCTTAGTAACTGTGTTCTTATTTACCAAAAGTAACTCACTCTGTCACCACAGCATGTATGTAGTCTTTGCACGTCTTTGCCATCAGCTGAGATGACGTAGTACCCACTATTAGTCACATGATGACATATGTACACATTAGTCGCGCAATCAGTCAATTACACTTAGGCCACAGATCCCATGGCTCTGGTGCCCCTGGTCTTGGCCTTGTTGCCCTTTCAAAAGATTCTTATAGACTTTAAGATTTTCCAGTGGAAGTGCCCTGTCATCATGTTCAGAATGATACTGGCCTTGCCCTCTCGGGCAGATTTAAAAATAAAGTTGTATGAAGTTGTTTTCTTTCCTCCTCAGCCTTGCCCTCTCCACATTTTGTTGTTGTTCCTCTATATTTTGTCTTCTACAATTGCAGTGTACATGTTTGTTTTTTATTGTTTATTAACTAATTTGAATTTTGAGAATTGGAGTAGAGTAACTAATGAGAGTAATACTAATCGCACTTAATCACACTTAAAGTAGTTCCAAATGTGAGGGGTTTTTTTTCAGGTGATTTTTCTTCTTTCCCCCACCCCCAAAAACTCACAATGTGAGCGACCCCATGCTTTCTCGTCAGTTTGCAGACTACATAAATATTTTGCTTCACTCCCCAGTTTGACATTTAACCACCTCGCTCGGTTCCTCAGCTGGGGAGAAAACACTGAATGCTTTATACCGCAGTGTCAGCTGCTTAATGATAAACAGTTTCTTTGACAAACAGGCCATGCAACTTTTTAAGGGCAAATGCTGAACTTGGGTGCCCTTTTGTCCAATTTACATTAAATTTCGACGCCCTGTTTTTGAAACTCTGGTACAGACCCTGCTTTGCATGTCTGATACAATAATGTGTGCTCCTCTCTCCTGCAGTTTGGGAACACCTGCTACTGTAATTCTGTTCTTCAAGCGTTGTATTTCTGTAAGCCCTTCCGAGACAAGGTCCTGGGTTACAAGGCCCAGCCGAAGAAGAAGGAGAACCTACTGACGTGCCTCAGCGACCTCTTCAACAACATCACCACGCAGAAGAAGAAAGTGGGCGTCATCGCACCCAAGAAGTTCATCGGGAGGCTGCGTAAGGAAAATGGTAGGAGTTTGCAATTGGGCTTGTTTTTAGCAGAAATATTTTTTATTTGGGGTTGAACAAAGAGAAATTGACGAGAGCAGGACTTGAACCTGAGCTATCTAGCCCTAGTATTGGAGATCTCCCTATTTCGTCAGTATCTTTGTGGAATACTACCTAGTACGGTGAAGGTCTGAATTAAAAAAATAATATTAGCTCAAAACCACTTGATACTGTATAAAAATAGTGGACATTTAAACACAGAAATGAGCAAGTTGCTCTGTGCCAATTTATGATCAAGTATTTTCACTGAAATGACGCAAAGTGCAAAGAACTTGCCTTTGATTATTGCTGTTTGTTATTTATATATTTATTTTGTTTATTTTTATTCTAAGGACAATACAATATACGAGCAGAGGCCATCTAAGGGCAAAAGTACAAAAACTGTCATCAAAAAAGATGTGCCCTCCCAGACCCCTCTAATTTCAAACAATATAACAATTTATAAAATAAAAAATAGACAGAAATTTAAAGTTCAAGTAAAAAGTAAATGAGAACGTAATAAAATTAGCTGTTGCAAACTGCTTTACTTACCAAAAAGACATAATGGTATAAATGGGGAAAAAATAGTCAGTGGCCTGACATTTCGACCCTAGCAAAGTCTTTCTCGAAGGCTAAATGACCTTTAGCCTTCGAGAAAGACTCTGCTAGGGTCAAAATGTCAGGCGGCTAACTATATTTTGCATTTAAAAAAGAAAATGGCAAGTAAAATTATCAGAGCAAACATCAACAGAGCATTCAGCATTACTCTCTCACGGGAGAAATGCGTGTACAGGAAACGATTTCATCCAGCAATTTTACATAGCAAAATATCTAGACTGATCATGTTTTGCCTAATGTGCACATTGCGCATAGAATGCTGTTGTTGAGTAACAAATGAATGATGGTTATTTGAGTAGCAATTGATACAATTTGTGTAGCGACAATGGATGCATTTTGTGTAGCATTATGCATTGCTAAACACAGATACACGAAAGAAAAATGGTTCACTGATGTACCATCACTGAACCAAGAGACGTTGATTTATTATGCCCTAATTTAATTACAAATTATAGAGCCATGTTTCTCCCAGGAGAAAGCCATGCTGAATGCTCTGTTGATGTTTGCTCTGATGAGTGTCGTATTTGCATAACTATGGGCCTCTTTGTGGAGAGCGGCCAGAAGCAGAATATGAAAAGCAACATACACGAAAGACAATTTTGATGCGCCATTTTACATCACCAGTACATGATGATAGGCCAGCCAGTGTCTGTGTACATTTTTTGCATTTGGGTTGCGTCAGGCTGTGTGCATGCTGAACATTTTAGCTATTCTTGTACAGTTTTGTTTTCTCAGGATTATTCCTGATTTCAGGATTTTCACAAAACCTCCTTGAGCCTACAAATGTTCTAGAAAGAAGGTAAATCAATCACTGATTGGAGACAAGAAACAGTCCACATTGTGTCCAGACCTGTAGTGTTTGTATTCCTAGTGATACACAGAGTCTGTAAACCTCTGATTTGTAACATCTGAGAGTTCATCAAGCCATTTTCCAGGAATTGTCACATTTTGTCCAATCTCATCCCTGACTGTTAACTTTGTTCAGATTTGGGACTTAAGTAGTTACAAAGGATCAAAAGGTCCCCCAAAAAACAAAAATTAAATAACAAGTGATTCAAATTGCTCCTCTATAGCACTTCTTATACAGAGTAAAGGAAAGGAAGGCAGGGTCAAATTTCATGGCACTGCATACCACAGAATTCTATGGTCCACAGTACTTTATCGCGAGCTTGACAGGGTACTGTGAGGGCAGGATTCTGTAGAGCGCAGCACAATGAAACTAGACCCAGATATTGTTTTTCAACCCATAAAGTTACAATTTGTGCCTGTACCTGTCAAGCTGTCTCTTTAAGTTCGTCAGAAATTGAAATGCCTTTGACTCTAGCAGTGTCCCAGGTCGATTAAATTGGTCCAATGTTCAAACTGTGTATTTATAACGCATTTGTGTTGGTTATAACGCACCATGTGACCTTAAAATTACCCTTGTAATAATTCAAGCCGTGAGCCGTGACCAAAATCAAATTTGGAAAGTCGCCTTTGAACCTTTGAATATTTTTTGACTGCAGTAGATATTTAAAGAATTTGTATTTACATTTTAAAAAACTGTTTTTTTAATGGAATTTTACAGCTTAAGATGCATGTTGTTACATGTATTTAACACAGGGCACAATTAAGCCTGATTCATACTTCACGCGAATTGCAAAAGCGAAGCGAATTTCCTTGCATCAAAACTGAAAAAAAATTGTTTGCACTGCATAATTTGATTCGCATTAGCTTTCGCAAACCTTGCCGCTGTATTTTAAGCAATTCTCATCACAGTTTTTTCTACTGTTTGACTTTCTCAGAGGTGTTTGACAACTACATGCAGCAGGATGCCCATGAATTTCTCATCTATCTACTCAACACAATAGCTGATATCCTGCAAGGTATGTTCATTGTTTTCAGTGCTTCTCGGATATTTTCCCATCCATCTACTCTCTCATTGACCAAGTATCGTTGGAAGGTCAATACTGAGTCATCTAGCCCACTGGACTATTCCTAAGCTTTATTTCACAGAGCTTCTTAATGCACAAAACCAATTTTGCTTACCAGAATACGGTTACCAGCCAACATATGAAGTTGGGCTTTGAAGCATTTTTTCAAACCTTGGCTTGGGCTCTTTCTCCGGCTCCAGTCTCCATTAAAAGTTGGAAACACTCTGCAAAATGTACATTGCTCCCAAACTGATGACAAGAGCCCAAGCCGGGGTTTGGAAAAGGCCCCATGTGTTGTCAGAGTGTGGGGGTTGGGTACCCGTCACAGCACTTGTGTCCTTAACGCAAGACACATCAACATAATTTGCTTTTGATGTTCAAGCTGTAAGTTTGTGAATTAACATTAACAAACCCCAGGACATTTACACCAAACAAATTTCATCAATGAAAGGAGCGGGCTCTGGGTTTTTTTTCTTGCATTGTCTGGCATTAATTTACACCATAAGAATACACGGTTCTTATGTAGCACATATCTTAGTAGCTAGATCATGGCTTTACAACATTATCCCAGCTCCGCAAACTTTCTCAACTCTCTGTGGACTATTTTACCCCAAGCTGCTGATAATATCGCTAAGGCGTTAGTCCAACACAAAACTATCTCTGCCCTCTCAGGTTCCCATTTCCTCACCCTTTCTTAAGAAAAGCAATTATGGTTAGGTGCCTTGCTCAGGGACACAGGTGTCATGACCTGAAATCGAACCCACACACCGATGTTTCAGCCATCAGAACTTCAGTTTGATGCTCGGCCTCAAAACGTTACAACGTATTGCTTTAGAAAAGAAAAAAAAAGTAATATCTCCATGGACCGTTGACAATTTATCCAACTATGAAGCGGAGTAACTGTATGTAGAATACCGAATCATTGCTGGGGTGTACTTTGGTTTTTGAAGAAAAATACTGAGTTATTCATACATGTAAACTGACCTGTAAAAAGCTCATATATTCTGTTGTTTGCGAGTTTGGTCATTTTTGTTTTATTAATGGGACAAATCTGATAAGAATTTTTCTGATTTTTTCCTCTAATCTACTTTTAGCGGAGAGAACAGCAGACAAGCAAGCTAGTAAACCAAACAGTAAAGCCAGTACGCCAAACGGTTCATTAAGCAACAATAACGACTATCATCACCACAAGACGGAACCAACATGGATCCATGAAATCTTTCAAGGGACCCTCACCAACGAGACCAGGTGCCTCTGCTGCGAAGGGGTAAGTTACTCAATTTATTCATCCGTTTGTCTAGGCTGTTTCCAACCAATGCCACCTGACGTCATCACCTTGTAAATCTTGGTCGTGCATTTTTGGGAATCGGATCTGTGCGTAACTGCGCAGCGCGCATTTTGGGCCAACGCGCATGCGTTTGGATGCACACAGAAAGACAGCCAATGGGCAGACAGTAGCCAAATGTAATGTCAGTGCAGGGGGTCTGTAGACCAATCCAGTTTTGGTAATTTGCGTACGTGTTTATCCTGTAATTGAGGTCAACCATTTATCTTTGTTTCTTGACGTTCTTGCCCTTGTATACACAACCCTGCACTCTCCTCCTTCCTTATTCAGTTTTCTCTTGGCACAAACAGTGTTCTTGCTAGTCCTCAAATTTGTTCTCAACATCATTTCAGCCCTCATCAGAGCCGCACCACTCAGGAGAGATCACACTCCATGGTTTTATCACAAACGTCACTTTAATGGACTGTCACTTTCTTGAATTTTGTAGGTGAGCAGCAAAGATGAGGACTTCCTTGACTTGTCAGTTGATGTGGAACAAAATACTTCAATCACCCACTGTCTAAGGTAATTGTCGAGTCACTTTAGCAGTCTTGACGGCCACTCTATGGTTGTTTTTAATGGGTCATTGTGTGTGCGTGCTTATAATTGTTTATTTTGTTAAATGCTGTGTATTGTTGTTTTTACTATTTCGAGCCTTCTCACTGACGTCACATTTCTATAGCAGAGAACGTACGCATGACGTGTGCGTGTATGTACTCCAGCGTGATGAGTGATAAAATTGGGCCGCCATCAGAGAAGGTTTTATTGCCAGTGACAATTGAATTTCTATGTTATTACATGTTCACTAGAACATGGACGATGAATGCAATCAAATCTACTATAATCAAATCTATGTTATGTAGTATCTCTTTAGCAACACTGACAGCCTTGCTATTGTAAATCACTCTCTTCTCGGCCTCTTTCCTTGGAGGCCTGCCTTGAGTCAGAGAAGTCCCATGGTGAAACGTGTTCAGCCTTGGAAGTGAGGAGGAGAGAGCGAGGCTGTTGAAGTATCCACTTTTGATGAATTTCATATGAAGCTTTTGCTCAATGGGATTCATGTTACATTCAGAATGCTTGAAATGCATTCTTTGTAACATTGCACCAACTCAAGTACAAGGCTTTTTCCATCACGATTTTTCTGCTTATTTTTTGTATGTATTTTTTTGTTTGTTACGGGCCTTGCTGTTGGAATGATTAAAATGTGAATCAACTCATAATTGTGATCAGTTGGGCTATTATGTATTATTGCTGCTGTTTTTTTTGTCATTTTCTAAACATTTTCCTTCTGTTACAGGCCTGAGCACTTATTGGTGAAATCAATTCATAATCAATTCATAATCAATTCATAATCATAATCGGTTGAATATTATGTATTTTGTCTTTGCTTTATTTAAGATGATGTAATATCATTCATTGTATATCTTTTGTTGTTTTTTGCTTGTATTTGTTTATTTATTTATTTATCTATCTGCTTATTTAATATCCATATTTATTGAGGGTAACCCATCCAGCTTAGCTGATCATTATGGGCTCTCGGCTTAAAATGTCAAAACCTAAATTTCTGCTTGTTATTTGTCCTTAAACTTCAATACACTTGAACATTTTTCACCCAGTGTACTTATATTGTTTTCATTTATTTAATTTTTGTTGTTGATACTATTATAATGATGATTAAAAAATAACCTATTCCTGTATCTATCATATATGTACACTTTATTTATGACTCATTGAAAGTAGTACCTTAAAATGAATACTGTAACACTATTTACAAAGTAGCATGTAAATATGAATAATTTTGAGAAGACATTGTCCAAGCTCGTGTTATTTCTTTGACATGCATGTCATCCATTTTTGGTTTGCAGAGGTTTTAGTAACACTGAGACGTTATGCCATGAGTGTAAATATTACTGTGAAACGTGTTGCAGCAAACAAGAAGCGCAAAAAAGGTAGGTAGCCCAAGTCTGTAGTGTTAATTATTTATTTATTTATTATTATTTATTTTTTTTATTACTGCCTGACCTTTCTGCTTGTTGTATTTTTATTGTACTTCATATCTTTGTTTCTCTCCCACCACACCCCCTCCCACCCCAAGGAAACTTTTCCCATAAGCTCCTTGAAATTTATAACTCCTGAGTTTACTGAAAGGTGGAAATGTCATTGTTGTACCTTTTAAAATGTAGATCCACCTTTCAGACCTTTTCGTTAGCAATGTTTCATGTAGTTTAGGGTTGAACAAAGAAAAAAATTTGACTGGAGCGGGACTTGAACCTGCAACCTCTGGATTAACATGCCATCACTTGTGGTCGCAAGTTCAAGTCTCGCTCTAGTCAATTTTTTTATTTTCTATTTAACCCGAAATGATTTAAAACTTACCCAGTTAGTTTCCCTTGTGGCTTATTACTTAAATTTGTATCTAATAACTAATTGAAACTTGTAAATAAGTTTAAATAAATGATTAAATACACATTGCTAAAAATAGGTCTGAGAGTAGGTTTCGTCTTTTAATTCAACCAAGATTGTTTTCCCAAAAGGACAAGTTGCATAATTAAACATCCAATAAAATAAGCAAGTCAAAAAGTCAAAAAATACATCTAAAGCAAACTCAAACATTAAGTCAGTGTGCTGAAAATAAAACCAAAAACTGAAGCAGTAAAAAATAAACTCTCATCTCTGCTCAAATGAAAAACATTGAAACCAAAAAACAAAGACAGCCGCTGCATAGACTTTTAAGAAATGTTTCCCACACTTCGGGAAACGTTTTGGGAAAATCCCCGGTGGAAAAATTCTCTCCAATCCTCAGAAGCCAAAATATATGACTAGTGTTTACGGTGCAAAGATCCTGTTCAATTTATTTCCAAAACACGTCCTCAAATTCTCACCATGTCCCCTCCAGCACATCATAGTGTGACTCATTTCCACTCTCGGATCCAGGGGTTTTTGGGGGTGGGGTGGTTTTTTTTTTTCTTTCTTTTTTTCCAATGATTATGTTTTGCTTTCTTTTCGCTGACTGACAGAATGCAAGTGAAGAAATTGCCTCAGATCCTAGCCTTACACCTCAAGCGCTTCAAGTACATGGAGCAGGTTCACCGATACACAAAGCTATCCTACCGCGTTGTATTCCCGCTGGAGCTGAGACTAATGAACACAGTGAGTCGTGTGTGTTGCGTCATTCAGTCAGTCCCACAATTGAAGCAAATCAATTGAAATGAGAAAACCAACAAAATGGAAGGGATGGTGAAAAAAAATGACTTTGCAAACAAATTAAAATGTGGTGTTTTTTTTTTGTTTTTTTTTATCCTTACACCAAAAGTGTGGTAGCACTCGGTAGAGGTAGAGTTGCCAAAAAGACAAAAAAAGTATTTGAAGTTGTCCATTTCGTGAGGTTGACACGCGGTTAATAATGGGGCTCGATGGATTTCAGGCGCTAGGACTGTTTATGGCAATCAAAGATTGTAGAGCGCCAAAGGCCCAAGATGGGAAACTCAAGCTGAAATGTGAAATGTGCACTGGACGCCATTTCAGCAAGCAACTCATTTGATGCAGACAATGACCATTGCTATCAATGGAGAAACAAAATATTTGCTTGCTGAAATGGTGCCCATTCGTATTTCATGTTCCAACACTAGATAGAGCTCCAGTTCCCCATCTTGCCTCTTACTTCTTAGGTGCGCTCCATAATCTTTGATGTTAATCAAGTAATACCTTTTGTATGAAACATAAAACTGAATTTTTGGAAATATTTTTCTCTTCACAGTCTGACGATGCGACAAGTCCAGACAAGCTCTACGATTTGGTTTCTGTTGTCATCCACTGTGGAAGGTAAAGCACTAGATCCTTATGTTATAACACTTCTGCAGCAGCGATCATTGAGTTTGATAAGCCGGGGATCAGTGGGTTCATTTAGCCGGTGATCAGTGGGTTCAATTGGCCGGTGATCAGTGGGTTCAATTGGCGGGCGATCAGTGGGTTCAATTGGCCCGGCGATCAGTGGGTTCAATTGGCCAGGATCAGTGGGTTCATTTAGCCGGTGATCAGTGGGTTCAATTGGCCGGTGATCAGTGGGTTCAATTGGCCGGCGATCAGTGGGTTCAAATGGCCAGCGATCAGCAGGTTCAATTGGCCGGCGATCAGTGGGTTTGATTGGTGGGCGATCAGTGGGTTCAATTGGCCAGCAATCAGTGGGTTCAATTGGCGGGCGATCAGCAGGATTTAATTTGTCGGCGATCAGTTGGCTCAATTGGCCAGCGATCAGTGGGTTCGATTGGCCGGGGACCAGCAGGTTCGATTGGCCGGTGATTAGCAGATGGGTCATGTTCTAGTGCCTGAAACTTTCATTGGGTCTCCTGCCTAAAAGTTCACGTCTTACTCAAGATCAAGCTAATTTTGCCATTGACGTTGGTTATTTGTGTTGATAAAATGTTGTTGTTTTTTCTCCTGAACACAGTGGGCCAAATAGAGGTCATTATATCACCATCGTCAAAAGCCACGGGTTCTGGTTACTGTTTGATGATGACCTTGTAGATGTAAGTGTTGACATTTTTCTTTGTCTTTGTAGCTTTCACAACTAGAGTAATGTAACATGCAACTTGAAGACCTCTTCGATCCTGCATAAAACTTGTCGAATAAATTGTCTCGGTTATAAGTAATGACTCCATTTGATCTGAAATGGGACAAACTTCACGGTGTTGAAATTGGCACTGATATTGGTTCTTACGGTAGCAGAAAAATTTGTGCTTAATGTCAGCGTATTTCACAGGTTAGCAAAGACTTTTTGCTTGTGTACATGTATGCTTCAGATTACTAAGCATTCTCAAGCAGGATAACTGGCCAAAGAGGCATCAAGTCGTAGAGCAACTTGTCCCCTCTCAATATTCTTTGATCTTGTGATCTGTTTAACTGTAGGCAGTTTAGGGTGACTTTGTCAAACTTGACTTATTTGTTGGGCGATTGCATCACCAAACATGCATTTTGACTGATATTATTATTAAAAATATTCTTGATTTCTAATGCGATTATTACATGAGCTGATTTAGAGAGAATGATCTGTTTTTCTATCTTGGCAGAAAATTGATGTTTCTAACATAGAGGAGTTCTACGGACTTGCAACTGAGGTCCAAAAGACTTCAGATTCTGGCTACATTCTCTTCTATCAGGCGAGGGATTTATAAGCCCAAGTCATTAGGGGGGGGTGTAAACTATCCATAATTACTTTTTAGTCAACATGCTGCAAAAAGGTTTGAGTTGGAGGTAATTGGTCTGCGAGGATTGCAAATTGGGAGAGGAATGGTGTGTCTTGGTTTTAGTGAGTTTATACTCCGTAAAAATATCAATTCCAATCGCTCTAGGGTTGTCCAATGCATTTAATTATTTACTTGTGTTTGTGGAAATTCGTCTTCACATGGGCCAAATTTTATGAAGCTGGTATGCACACCAAAATTCACTAAGCACAGGAACACATTGCTTAGCAGATATGGGTTACCAGCCAAAATGATGTGTTATTCGCATCGTTGTAACTGGTTCCCTGTACATGTTTTTCTTTTTTCAAATGAAGTGCAGTGCTGTTGTCAGTCCACCGCAGTATGAACAGGCATTTATTCATACATCGTGGCTCAAAGTACCTGCTGGACCACTGGCCAGAGTCAAGTCATTTTAACTTCTGGCAAGTATTAACATCACAACCAAACAAGTCCTGAAGTCAAGTGTTTTTTTCCTAAATCGATATTTTTTAAGCCTTAACCAATGTATTCTTATCTTTTCAATTCCAAACCTCCCTCCTAAAGTTTCAGCAAATGTAAACTATCAAGTAAAAAAAAACCACAAGGGAAACTAACCAGGTAAAATTCATGTTGCAGAGAAAATTAAACATGATCTCAGACTTGAAATTGTGAGTTATATAGCATATGAAATAGTGCTTTGCATGGCTAAAGCAGACCAAAAAAACCACTCAGACTTGAAATCGAGTCTAGAAACAAAGTTGAGTATAAGCTGACTAGATCACCAAACACCCTCATGAATTTGATTATGCAGCAGTGAATATGATTAAATTATCACAGATTCAACTAAGTAAGCATTAAAATATTTACCATCAGCAAAGTTGCAGTTTGCAAAAAACTAAACAGCACTTAAGTTGTATCTTTGAAGAAAAGGAAGGAAAACAAAGTATTTTTCTAAAAAGGCAACGTTATTATTTTGTAATGATTTTAGAAAAAGTCAAAGAGTTGCCAAAAGTAGAATATGTAATGAATAAGTATAGAGATTATTTCAATAATTTGTACATAAATATCTGAGAGATGTTGATAATTTTTGTATATGTAAAGCAGATTTTAGTGTCTTGGTGGTAACGTGTGGTTGACTGTGATGTGGGACATTGTCTACAAAATGTTTTGTAACCCTTTTTATTTGGACAGTAATCGGTGAAAAATCTTCTTCTTTTTTTCCCCTTTCTGACGAAAGATGTGATTTTTCTTTGCGGTTTTAAGGTTAACACTTGGATAGTTAAATACCTGTTCAGACTTGAAGGAAAGGAAAGGTATGTTTCTGTCCAAGCCATTTGCGAGTTGGATTTTGAATAATGTGTGGTACAATGACGTGATTGGACACCATCGAACTCTCAAAATGAACTCCTCAGATTAAAGACCGTGTTGCTACGCGGTTTGGGGCAAGCTTTTGTATAGCTACTTCCAGGGTACAATTTTATAGAGCTGCTTAACACATGTCTGCAAAGCACAAATAAGCAGGGAACCAGCCACAAACTAGGTACATATTATGGTATTTTGGCTGGAACCTCTTTCTGCTAAGCAAAACTGTTTTGCACTTGGCTGATTTTTTGTGCTTAAGTCACCTGGGAAAGTTACAGCTGAATACAGTGTCTACTTGTTGAGAAGACAGCAAAAAACTGTCTTTGTATTTTCATCAAGAACGTTGAATGCATTCACGTTTAGCGAGGTGATAGTGGGTACCAACTGCATTTCTGGCCGCAGCATTCGCAAACGAACACCACGGATTGAGAAATCTGAGACAAAAATTCATGCATGAATCGTTTCTCAGATTCAAATGTTTTTGGGTGAAAAATTACCCAAACCATATTACTTCGGAGGCAATCCTTTCTGAAAATAGTTTATACTATCAACAGCTGCAGTGCTTCTAACAATGGAAGTTGTTATTGTAATGAATTTTTTTGAATCTTTACCAATCTATGACCCTACAATTAACCAGAAAATATTGTTCAAACATCTGCTAAGCGAAAAGAAGCAGGATACCAGTCAAAGATATATTACATGTAACATGGATTTTTTGACTGGTAATTTTATTCTGGTAAGCAGCTCTATGAAATTTAGTTCGGGGCTTAAAAGCAAGATATGAGTGGTGTATTGGAGGGTTGTATATGTCAAGGCCCAATTTCATGGCTCTGCTTAATGTAAGCAAAGAATCGGCGCTTACGGAAGCAGGGAATTCTGCACTTACACCAAGCGTATTCCACAGGTTAGCAGGGAATTAATTGCTTGTGCCCATGCACACATTACTAGGCATTCTTCAATTACACAGCTTAGGAAATTCAGCGCTTGCCCTGTACGAGAAGAATGGTGATTGCAAGTGCTGAATTCGGCGATAAACAGAACCATTAAATTGGGCCCAGATCACTCGGGGCGGGATTCGAACTTACGACATCTGAAAGCACTGTGCAGCAGTGAAGGGCAAACCAAGGTTGAGATTCATACCAAACATTAAACTGCAGAGACCTAAACCTACATTCTGTCGAAAATTTCTTAATTTGACCTTAAACTATTATTCATATATAACCAATGCAAACCTACTTTTCATGGGCTGTTATTGTACGAGTGTTAAATTTATAAGAAGTTTTGTAGGGATCCAGGGTGTACATCTAAACACATGAATGAGAAGAAAGTACGTTGTCGTACATTGCCTCATGTGTTGTTTTTATGTGAATAATAACTTCCAGTGAGTTGACCAACCATTTGAAACTATTCAACTGCACAGCTTGTGTATTTCAACCCCTTGCACTAACGTCACACGCGGCTACAGCTGCCACTCTATCAATTGTGGGAGTCAACTCTTATACTTGTAAACGCTGCGTCGCCTGAAATGCGCACGTGGTCATTGATTTCGCAAAATGGTGCAACCATTGTGATGATAACGCCAGGTGAATGGGAGACTTTGGAACCCTAGGTGGCAGTTTCCATTATTTACGTCATTATGAGCATGCTCACATTTACACCGAGAACAATGGATTTACCTGGTAAGTCTGCTGCCACCTAGCATCCCTAAAAGTTTCTCTTTGGGTATAGTGGCATAACTGTGCAGAGCTATTGATGTACTGTTCAGTTGCATTAACCTCAAGCTATCATTATTTGTAAGCAAGCAAATGTGTCCTAGAGTGTCTTTGGCTGAAGACCCTCTGGAGTCCTCCACCTTAATATGGTTATTTAATGTAAAATTGCTTGGACTTGGATACTATTGGTATGCCTGGCCCAGTGGTAAGCAGTTGTTAGTTGGGTCTACAGTAACAAAACAGACAACTTCCTGAAGAGGATGTTGGATTGTTTGGGTTTTATAGTGTGTTTTGGGGGAAACGCTTGGGGTCAGAGTCAAGCTTGAAGATATTGTACTGGATTGGTTGGTCGAGCTGACAAATAAACGCAGACAGTGTTCATGTTTTGTGTGATCAACCATTTTACATGCAATAAAAAACCTGTGAAAATTTGGGCTTAATGCGTTGTGTGAAAAGGCATGCACGTAATTCAGCATGTAAACATATTGTCCATAATGTTGGTTGTAACAACCGAAATCTGCTGTTGTGTTTTTTCAAGGTTTTCAGACAGATACAGTTTTCTCGAATATGACTTCATTTTAGAGGGAATTATTTTACAGACAAAATGGGTTCTAATATGAACTTCATAACCAGTAAGCTTTCAGACTAAAGTTAAACAATGATGTTTTTTATCCTTACCAATCCTGTATAATACCTTCAAGGTTAAGAGTCTGGCTTAAGATCCAAGGTCAGGCCGTATCCAAATTGGCGGCTTAGGCTAAGGCTACGGCTACGACAGTTGCCAAGGGTGTTCCTAAGGACATCCTGTACTTCAGCGCATGATGGCGTGGCAGTCCAGACCTCGCGTTTTGACCCTAGTAGAGAAAACCTCAACTAGGGTCGAAATATGAGAGCATTAACACATTGTACATTCACGCTACAGGTCCATTCGGTTTGTAAGCAGTTGTGCAAGAGCTTTTCCTATTTCTTCATCACATTTTGGGGTCATGCAAAAATTCATTTTCTGAAACGTTTGTTTCCAGTTCAACTAGTTTTGGCATGGAATAAGTACATGTGTGAATTTTTCTTTGTGTAAGAAAGAATATAATGTTCTCCCCACATCAACTGTGTAAAAAAAAAAGGGAACTGTAGATATTCTTAAATTTCACTTTTGTCGTGTTCTTTGGAACATTTTTGTATGCAAGCATATTTTGTGTTTCCTCATATGTATCCACGTGTTCTTTTTACTTATGAATCTTATCAAAGTTTAGGCCACAGAGATATTTTTTAAGAAAAGTGTTTTTCAATCGCACATGCACGTTGGTTAATATACCAAAACATAGCAGAGAGGATTAGTACAGCTCTAAAGGCCTTGTCACACAGTGCAATTGTTTCAGGCAACTTGGAGGCAACCCACTGCATGCAACCCTTCGGCAGCACAGGAGACAATCTTATTCTTGCTGCAATTCACTATCCACAAGAAAATAATGAGACAACTGAAATGTGGCTGAATTTCCTTATGGGAGACTGCCTGGAAACTGGTTGCTTGTAAGTTGCCTCCTGTGGCCTATATTGCAAAGAACCACTAGGTTTTAAATACTATTTTATTTGAAGTAGCTCAAATGTGAAAGAAGGGTACTCTGTTTTTCATAACAATTTGAAGATGTTTTAGGTTTTACTTTCCACTGATGTCATGGGCGTATGGGGACTATTTGGTTGGGGGGGGGCAAGGCAAGGGGTTGATTTTCCCGATATTATACACAGATTTTAACACACATTCTCAAATATGCATGCCTGTGGAGACTGTTTGGGTAAAGACAAAATAAATCTTCTTTACAGCGATGCAGTTATCACGTCAAATTAATTTCGAATGTTGACACTTTTGCGGGTGCGATTTTGCAGACTTTTATATTGACTTTTCATTTGATTGTGTTTGATTTCCGATTCGTGGTTTGAGTCAACATGCAACCTGTCACCTGTGGTACACACACTTGATTGTGTTCAAATTTCTTGTAGCCAATTATACCGAGTTGGATAGGCCTATGTCTGTGGATTTTGGATTTTGGATTTATTTATTTTATTTATTTATTTTTTTGGGGGGGGGGTAATGGATCTACTTTCTGCATAAGCATGAGTGAGTCCCTAAAGGCCACTGTTGTGGCATAGTGAGGTATGGATTGGTCGTCTTGAGAAACAGGCCAATAGTAGGAGGGTTAACGTAATAGTGTCACAAACACAGCATCCGCCATTAAAACAAATATTTTTCTTAACTTTTGTTCCCGTTTTTATAACTTTCGGCTCACATCTATCAATGGTATTCTCTACCTACTTTTGTAGGGAAGTTCTACACAAGCAGTGTGAATCCTTTATACTTAATTGAAGTACAGTAGGATTTAAAACTTTGCATGGTTGAGATAATGTACAATCTAGTCACTTGCGATAATACATTTCTACATGGGAAAAAAATCTCTTTGTGAGTTGCTATGGTTCTGAAAAGAGTAGTTTGTGGAACGATTTTAAGTTTTGATCAGTGTGCGCCGATTGTCTTTAGGAGACAGTATACTAATCAAAATGTTAAATTGTTACACCACCACCACAACTCATAGAGAGAGAGATTTGTTCATTTACACAGCGTCACCGCAAACTTTATTGGATTATGATTTCCAGTTGAAGTCCACACCATTGAACCTAAGCACTGTGTTTGCTTTTCTGAATTCTGGAGTCTATTATATCCACACGCACTTCAGACGAGTAGAATAATATTTAAATTACACGATGTGGGTAAACACAAAAGTAAGCCTTACTCACCTTTACTTGCCCATGAAATGTGCTTTAAGAGACACATTGCCTTCAAATCTCTCCAAATTTTGCTGTTTTGGAATTACTCTTTATCCTTCTTAAGAGTTGCTCATGCACTAAAACACAAACAGTGTGTTGTAACTAGTGAGTACTGATTACGAAAATATAAGTTTGCCTCTTGAAACACAGTGGAACATACGGACCACCATTTTGTGGAGTCAAAAATTTGGCTCTACAAAATAGGGGACTGTTTTCTGTCATGAAATTACACTAAAACTACACAATTTCAAGGGATTATGTGAATCGTTATACTCTACTTTTTAAATATCTTTCCAACCCTATTTATTTCAAAGCAAACACTTTTTATTGCCCAAAGCGCCCAATCCAAAGGTAACGTGCCCCTGTAATACGTAATGGTGTAACCGAGACAAACAGTTAGTGTTGTGTATTTGGCATTATGTATATTTACTGCCTTCTGCCATTTTGGTCTAGTTCCTGGAGTCAATGACTCCAAGTTGTAGTGACAACAGTTGGAACACCCCTCGTATGTATCATACCAACGGTGCCGGACTATTTGACCAGCACTGTGAAGATAAAGGAGTTGTCTCCGCTTGTTGTTATGGCAGTGTTTTATGCCATTAATGAAATGTTTTTAAAAATTTGAATCTAAAAACCTACCGATCATCAAGATTGTAAGTAATCGATTATTGCATCACCCTCAGCACGGAAGGGTTTAAGAGTAAAAGTGATTTAACTTCAGGGGGGGTAGTGGAAAAACACTTTTGTATGACAGGATTGTAATATTATTGCTCTGTATAAATGTTTTTTCACATTTATTGAAATGCCACAAAATAAAACTATGTACAGACTCAAAGAAGCATTGCATTGTTTTTGCCTCGTCATTCAATGCTTGTTTTTCATGCATAAGGGACAACTTTGGGGGCTAAAGCGACATTCTACATGAATAAATTCACACTATCTTTTACAGATTTCTTGTGGACAAAATATTGGTGCCACAGGAGTGTTTAGGGATTTGGGGGGCTTGAATCACACATGTAAGTGTTGGAGTAAAAGACGCAAGAAAAACAAATTGTATCTGTAAATTTTATCATTTATTGAAAATTTCAATAGAAAAAAACTGTTTTCTGCAATTTGGTAAATAATGTTTTTTTAATTTGTGCCAGTACATTGTAGTTCCACAACCACCTCATGTCATGCTCCCCAGTTGGGGTGCTACAGGGGGGCAAGGGGTGGCATTCCTCCCCCTCCCTCCTCCCAGTTTTTCCCTGATGGCAGAAATTGAATTTAACCCGAAACCATTGCACCCACATTAATGCAGTTATGTTCGCATTACCCCAGCGCAATGCTTAAAGGCAACGCTTTTTCGGCAGTACAAGATTACATTAAAAATGAATGTTTGTCCCTTAAATTTAGCCCCTCCCCCCCCAAGACTTGTCACTGATGCTTCCAGAAGATATGCCAGGCATCGCTATCGCTATCAAGTCAAATGCCTTGCCTGTAAAGTTTTCATTTCAATTAAGTTGTTTTAATTTTCTAAATAAGAGTTATCGGTGTTCAAACTTGTGATATTACCAAAGATGACATAATTCACAATACAAAATCAGTTCGTACAATAATTAACAGCACATTTTAATTAGAAGAAATATCCTTATAATTATTAAATGCTAAGAATTAACATTCAAATATATAAAAAATCTAGTGCTCAGAGAATAATTCTCCTTAATTTGTTTTTATGCGACAGTCTACATGAGCTTGTGATGAAGACACGAGATTGTCAATCATTCTTTTTGAAGTCGGGTTATTTAGGCTTTAAAAAACGGGAGAAATTTACCACCATTGACCCCTTGTGTGCACGTCACACGCAGTGACTGTGCCATGTCACCATTTTGGCAGTCAAGAGGTAAGCGTGTCCATGCGCGTTGTCTAAAATTTGCACTATGCTGTATAACACACACAGCCAAAATGGCACAACTAAAATTATTGTAATGATGGTGAATTGGGTCAACAGAGCCTTTGCAAAATGTAACCTGACTGCTGAAAAGGTACCCAACTGTAGATAAGGTACCCAATTGCTAATGATAGCGTAATAGTGAAACACCAAAAAATGATGCATTGAAACACCGTCAATTCTTTACACACCGTTCATTTCATTGCAATCATTACCATAAGCCCAGGCATATTTTCAGTAAAAATGTCAGACAAATCTTTTGAAATTTTACGTTTTGTTACAGAAATATTGATACAGTATTAACATGAGTAGGGCATTTACACTCAGTACATGACCTTGTCTCGACCTTCTAAGTAGGTAGAAATCTTGCGGTGGCTTACAGCTGTCATGGGCTTTTTGGTGCAAGCCACTTTCAGCCACTATGATCCCTAATGGGCTTGCAATTTGTCAGAATTTGTTCAGTTTTTAGGATTTTTCACTTGTCTCCCTGTACAGCTGTACCTTCAGATTTTCTTGAAAGAGGCAACCTTGCCACCACAGAAAAGAAAAGACTTGTATTTTGTTATGACCAGACCTTCAGATATATCTTTTTTAAATGACGTAGAGAGTCTGTAAATCTCCAACATTCAGGGAGCTTTGTTTCCACACCAAGAGGAAGTTGTCAATTTTCAAGATTTTGTTTTCATACAATCTCTCCCCTGCTCTAGAGGGTTAACATAAGCCCAATAGCAGACACTCAAGGTGCTTCAATTCATTTTTAATCAATATTTATTGTACATAAATATGTAATCCAAGAAATTTTAGCCAATTGTATTATAAATATGTAATCCAAGAAATAGCCGATTGTTTTAGCCAATCAAGAGAAGAGCATAGAGTAAGTTATTCATATTTGAACATTATTTTGCCGATTGGATGTTCAGCATGTCATTGTTACTGTTTTTAAGTTTGAAATTTGACAAACAGGTCCACCACACTATGACTGATCAAAAGAATGAGATCATGCGAATGTTGGAATAAATAAAATGTCCGATACCTTAAAGTAAAACGTAAGAAGTAAAAGTTGATCAAATACATGAAGTGTGCCAGGGGTGTCTCCATCAAATCGTTTGCACCACAATTTGGCAGTTAGCGCTAAACCAAAACTTGCCCTTCTGCTAAAAGAATTTCAAAAATGACACATCTTAATGGGGGCACTGTAGTTGTGATCAAAGTAGGCCTGTGGCTGTACATTGAATTAGGAACTCTCACCCAGTTACTACATGCGCGCGCACGCGCGCACGCTCTCTATAGATGCGATACGGAGGGTGGGCCGGATTGCACACTTCATGTAGTCAAGAGGATTTCTGGGCCCAATTTAACAGAACTGCTTAAACACAAAATGTAGCTAAGCACAAAAAGAAAACACCCTTTACCAGAATAAGCCAAACTACCATGTCACATGTACAATCTGTGACTGGAATCCTGCTTATTTTTGCTAAGCAGAGAATTGTTGAGCAATGTGTTCTGCTCAAGCAGCTCTATGAAATTGGGGCCCAGCTGATGCTTCATAACAAGAAAGATTGCATTCTATCTCTCCATCATACTCTCTTCCTACTGTATTCATCTGGGAATCCAAATACGTGATGGCCCTGGCCACCAACCCTTGGCAGCATGCCGGCGCCCGGTACTACGTTCCAATTCAGTGTCATCGTAATGTTGTCGTGCCCTCTGCAGAAGATAACCAATCAAAGAGAGAAAGGATGTTTAAGAAAAATTGAGCTCAAATCATCATGGTCAAACAATTTTTCCAAAATATTGGAAGTAGGAAGACTAAAGCTTCTGAGTGGAAAATAAACAGTTTGCTTTTTGCTTTTTGATGAAACTTTTTAAAATGGCACATTCTTGACAAGCTTAGATCAAATTCATTATCGTGGTCAATTGATGATTAAACTGGGGTTTATCCCCAACGATCTCAAATCCTCCAAAATCTTATTCCAGAAGTTGTTTTTAGGGTACTGTTGATTCACCTAGTACAAAATTAGGTAACCTAGTGGAAAACTAGAACACCAAGTAAAAAAGTACATAACCTACATGTAGGAGAAAACTAGACAACCTACAGTGTAGTAGCAACCTAGTTGAAAACTAGATCACCAAATAGAAAACTAGATAACCTAGGAGAAAACTAGAACACAGAGTAAAAAAGTACATAACCTACATGTAGTAGAAAACTAGACAACCTACAGTGTAGCAGTAACCTAGTAGAAGACTAGATCCCCAAATAGAAAACTTATCTAGTTTAAAACTAGTTAACCTTTCAGGTAGAAACTTTTGCAGACATACAGCGTACACAACAAACTCATAGCAAACTTACTTAAGGCCATTGCCGTCATCATAAAATGGGTATTTCAGGCTCATCTTCTTCAAGTCCAAGTTGGCCTTGCTGCCTCGCTTGATGATCTTATCCCACAAAACCACCTGGTTCAATTTCTGAAACAACACGGAAAGAAAAGAGAATTCAGAGCTGAACACAAGAAATAAACTCTAAGTGGTGTTTGAAGCTTCGCATGGTGTGGAAAAATAAGAAGTAACAAACTCTAAAACAGATGTTCATTCTAAAGAAGATGAAAGAGTGGAAGAAATCATCCAAGTTATGACAAGACTTTAATTGGGTGATATCCAGTTCTAGGTCACATTCTAAATTCACACCTGTGAAAACTAGGTCAAGTAATCCACATGAAATGTGGACAACACAGCACCAAGTTTTCATTATATGTTAATTTATTTATTTGTTTTCAGGTTGTAAAATCACAGAAACAATAACAATTCACTTAAATTCAAGATGTGACGAACACTTACATTGTGTTCCGTCTCATATTCAACCATCAGATAAAGAAATAGCTGCTTGGTGTTCCACGTGAACAGCGGGTCAAGGTCAGATGTAAGGTCAAAGATTATGTGACCTCTGTCAGCTTTCTCGCCATGTGGGGTGTAGGTATTCTTCCTGTTGGAATAAAGATACTTCCTTAATTAATCAATCAATCAATCAAAAGTTATTTATAAAGCGCCAAAATCAAAGTCATAGGCTCTTTCAAGGCTATCTTGTTAAAAGGGGCCGGTTTTTTTTTTGGTTTTTTTTTACGTTACCAAGTTGCTACTTTCCTTCAACTCGGCGCTAGAACTTCAGGCACGTGTCTAGAAGGTGCACGGAAGTTCGAGCAATAATTGAGTCATACTCGCAGACAGCAATGCGTGTTTGAAGTGTTTGAATAAGATGGCCCTACAGTGACAATACTGCTAAAGTGTTAGCTACAGTTACAATTACACTGTTTAGTAATAGTTAGTCATACTCATTATAAAAGTTGAATGAAAGTAAAAACCTAGACCCAGTAACCGGTGCCCTTTACTGGGCATTGTCTATTGACATCTGCCGCAGATGTCATAAAAAAAGGAGTAAAGTAAAGAGCCCCAGTGGCCAGTTACTGGGTCAAGTTCATGAGTTTTAAACCCTGTCCCTGTCCCCGACAATTAAATGTAGGGCTATAATATGGAGTAGACCCAGTAACTTCGAAAAAAGGAGAATACTGTGACTGTATGTACACTACAGCGCCCCAGTTACTGGGTCCCCAGCCCAGGGGACTAGTCACTAGGTCTAGCAAGCATGTCTAGGCTATAGGGGATCTTCCAGCCAAACTAGTCAGTATCAGTAAGGCCCATACCATAGCGAACAGAAAGAAAAAACATTGTCACTGTCAGCTACATAAAAACAAAATGGCAACAGTTTCAACTAACCATTCCAAGAAATAAACCAAGTTGTACTGGAAGTTGTTGTATATCATGGCTGGCCATGGGTTTTGTGAAAGAAAAAAATAGTAAATACTCACACCAGATGTTTTTCAGTTTCCATGTAAACTGGAGCAATATTGCTGTCGAAAGCTGTTGTCAAAAAACAACCAAATGTAAGGGCTGCCATAACACTGAGCGTGAAGGCAAATATAGTATTGGCTCTCGATAAAACATTGTTCATTTTGGACAAGTTTTTGGACCTTCTTTCAACCAGAAAATCGTGTTATTAATCTGTGGTCTTGCATCCTTTTTACACCAATCCATATTGGCAGGTAAATAGCCACACATAAATGCGGGACCATTCTACCTGTTTAAAGACGATGTGGCTTCCAGCCATTGGTTGAGGGCGCTGTTCAACGTGCATCAAGGTGCACCTTAATATTATGTCTGTGGGTGCATGCACCACACAAAAATTTAATAAACTTCCAAAGCAACCAATTAATGATAAATACTCAAAAAATATTCAAAGTCTCTCAGCCTCTTGAAAACCAATCAAATATATTTTCGGGTAACTAAACTTCAGATTTCTTTTCAATATTTCGCAGGTCAGCTAATTTTTTGCTTATAATAGTCCTACCCCCAGAAAAAACACCGATTGTTGTTGTGTGTTTTTTTCAAAACGGACTTGCTGCCACTTTTCATGAAGCACTCCCCCACTTCCCAAGTTTGTGTCATAAGTATCACACAATCTATTAATTGCATGACCCTCAAAACGGTATCAGTTAAAAGAAATTGAGGGCACACAAATTATGGTAATCAGTTTGGCGCATGAGTAGTTGCCTATTTTAGTGTAGTGCTCCCAGACGTGTATTTGTACACCGTGTGTATAGAAACATGACCTGGGATCTGACTTTCCAATGCTAGTTTGATTATTATTATTTCAGTTGTTTTTTTAACATCAAACGGGGGAAGTTAATATTTATAAAATGTACGATGTACGTAAGGAGTGTGGTTGGAAGATAAACAATAAAACGAAACAATCTACACAGGTGTGTTCGTGACAAGGCAATTCACTATAGAATGGAGATGTCTTGGTAAAATGTCTCTAGACTACATATCGACTCTCTATTTATCAAGAAACAAGACACCCACAGGGACGAAAGTATTTAAAGGTGTGGTATTTCTGGGGGAAAACCCCAATAATGAATTATTTTAAATCCGACCGAAATGAAAAAAGATGAGATTGAAATTATAACCATGTTTTTATTCAAATACTAAAATTTGAAGCGTCGTTTTTACACTTTCTTTCTCATCTACGGATAGGTTGTTTCATCTGTTTAACGAGGGCCTAAAGATTGTTAATAAATTGTAAGTTGTTGGTGTTTAATTTTTATAGTTTTGTTAAAAATATGATTCGTAATGAATGGTTGCACGTTATTCTATCGGTAATGTAGGCCATGGTCCCCTTCCATAATAGCAGTTCTGCGAACGCTTGATGTTGACCTTCACGGTGGATAGCCGCGTGTGTGTGTTGTGTTTTTTTTTAATTCACCAAGACAAATTTAATATTATCGTTTCTCGCCGAGAGATTCTGATGCTGACAGTGCCTTCCAAAAGCAACAGGATTATTTAACCGCTGATTATTTATCCACGTTGTCATAACAATATACCGACAGTTCTTACTAAAAATGATGAACAGTGGTAAAAAAAAAACCAGATTTAAAGGCGGTGAAAATAAGTGAGTAAAAGAAGAACTTAGGCCTACAACAAAACGTGTCTTTTTTCATAATAACCCCCCCCCCCTATTTAGAACCATTCAAATTTGATGATATTGTGTAATAATGAAGTACTTTGTTGCAGTGTAATAATTTTACAGATTTTATGTTGTTTGGCGTATATCAACAGTTTCATTTACATTAATTGTTGTCATTTTGGAGCTCGATAAATGGCACGGTGTTCCCCCCCCCCCCCCCCATCCTCGTACTGTGTCTTCGTTGTTTTCTGGGACTCTCAGGAATTCCTTAAGGATTTTGTCTTTCTTTCTTTCTTTTGGAGGGGGTATTCTGAGGACACGAGTGTGAGTATGGGAATAATAGGGGGACACCCTCTGACACATGTCGGCCATTGTTATATGCGATGCCTGCTCAGTTCATTACATGTAAATTTGTATGCATTGAAGGCCTATATACCAAGAGAGTATACAGTTTAAGTGTGCACATACTTATACGAATTAAAAACAAAGAAGACTAAATGTAACAATTAAAAACAGTTGCGAGTTCTCATTAACCAGATAAAACAATTATCTTTCCCTGGTTGTGAAACAGGTGTACAATGAAGCTACGCCATGTCAATATTTCCATAAATACAATATAAAATGTCAGTCTCGTATTACCTTCATTCTTTATTACCAAGAGATCAATATTGTTATTATTCCCTTTTTAAAGTGAATGTATACGTTTGGTAATCACTCTTCAAATTTAATGCTAATAACAACTTTTTACTTGGTTAGAAGTACAGCAGCTTTCGATAGTACACAGCAATTCCAGAATCATGTCACTTCGAAGTAAACTGGTTATTGAAAAAAGATTTCAGTTTTTATCCACCAAAATTTGAATCTGAGAAACTGTCAGGTATGCTTCTCAGATGAGTATTAGGGCCTACGGATTATTCGGCAAAATCTCAAAAACGCTACCACTTTTTAAATGAAATTTTCACAGGTTAGTTTTATTGTATACATCTACATCTATAATAGGATTAACAATCGAATTGTTCCAAAAACCAAAGGTAAATACGTTCCCTTAAAATAATATATTACTCCTTTAAATGTTTTCGTCCCCGTCAGACTCCTGGCTTGCTGACAGAGAATCAATCAATTGAAGAGAAGAGTATACGATAGTAGTCGAGAGAATCACCATCCTTGGACACTTTTTTGTTCTCCTCTTCTTCTCCCCCCCCCCCCCCCCCCCCCATTAAACTGCAGTACTTCAATGCGAGAGATTCTGACGCTGCAAACCCTTAACAAAAGCCATGGGCTTTTTTTTATTACGGATTATTTCGCAACATTTTCATGGCAATGTTCCACCACTTATCACTAAAAGTAATAAACAGTGGGGTTCTTTTTAAGGTAAGGAAAATAAATAAAAAAACTTTTCAAAAACAACAATTCACACTTTTTATAATAATAAGACATTCTTGTTCCATGACCAATCCTAAATCGTTTCTTTATGTTTGTGTACCTTCGTCAGTTATCTAATCATTCATTTGTTCCCGATTCCACTAGAGCGCTCTGTTCTTCGTATAGCGCTATATAAATGCTCTGTATTATTATTTATTATTAATAAGCCAACACCTCGCTCCTGCCTGTTAATAGCACGCCCACAGAAATACTGCATAAATATTCATTGTTTGTGTCCATCCCATACCAGTAAGTTCTTATTATTGGTCAGGCACGTATTTCATCTATCCAATAAAACGTGACAACTGCTGAACCATTGCATTCCTTATGAATATTCATAAGGTATCAGAAACTAACACGCTATTATCAAAGCTGAAGTTTCATTTACATTAGGGACAAATAAGTGCACTTGTTTTGTAAGCTTTCACTTATTTGATGACATCGCGATGACGTTTACTGGTTTTTACTTTTGTCAAGTCAACAGCTACGACATCATTATCATTTTGTCCTTAAATCGAAAAAATAATTATGATTTGTTTTTAAATTGGTAGCAAGATGGCACTTTTAATGTTGATGTCGTCATCGTTGTCAACCAATACAATAAATGGCATTTCCGAAACCAGGGCTTAAGTGCCTTGGCTCCGGCTGAGGCACCGATGAAATTACTGGCAACACCAAAGACCGAATTCTTGTTTTCGAAAAGATCCCTGGTCATATTCTCTCTGTCGGAAATACGAACATACATTATTTTACCGGATGACTTATGTCAGAGAGTCTTTTGTTATCCTTAATTGAATAGAGACAAAATAAAAGTATAGCTCACACTTCAGGATGAGTCAAGATGTTTGATTTTCATAATAAATTTTAGGTGTGACTTTTTCCTAAACACATCGTGTGCACACACAAAAATGGTCACCACTAGTGTCCAGAATCGTTTACCACTAGTGTCCAGAATCGTTTACTGCTGCTGAGACCATGCCATTTATTCATGGACGCATGCGCAGTCAATTTTATTACCATATCTCGAAGAGCATTCAAGAAAAAGGATTGATTTTAGATAAAGATCATTATATTATAGGCCGCTTATGTGCGAAAATCTGTTATTGGACACTCGGGTGTCAGCGTGGCCATCAGTCAATCGATATTGAGGCTCTGATCGCTGCTGGCAAAATACGCAATTTCTATTGTTTTTAATGCCTTCAGAAAATGTGTTTTTGTTGCTGATCTCCTAAATTTTGTCGGTGTGTGGAGGTCTGTGGCAAGTTGAAGAGTTTGAAGGAGCTTAGCATGTAGTCACTTGCTGCTTAACACTCCAGTTGTGTATGCATCCGACGCTTCTTCCTATTCGATTTTGAGGAAACCATCCGACCGTCATTTTGTTTGATCAAGTTGGGAACATGAGACGGGCTTTGATCTGGAACGCCATCGTTGCAATGTACTTTTTGGCAGGTGTGTATAATATCGGTGTTTAATACTTAATTGAAAAGCATTTACTCGCCTAGCTGTGACAAGATGTAAACTCTGGAAATTGTCCTTCCAGTGTGATGTTTAAAGATATTAAACAGGATTGGTATAGAGCTACACTTCAAAAACTCGGGTGTTAAAATTGACACCATGGATGTTGTCACAAGTAGATACAAAAAATAATCAACATTTACAACATAAATAAATATAATTTCTGCCTACACATCTACATTGGTGTTTTTTTAACACCCTTTCTTGTTAATTTTGATACTCTCTTTGGTATCTGTATGTGACAACACCCATGGTGTCAATTTTAACACCCGAGTTTATGCAGTGTACAGTCGCAGACAGTGTTTCGTGTTTTGTGTGATTGAGGGGGCCTAACCATTAACATGAAAAAAATATCAAACTTGTAAACACTTGGGCCTAATCCGTTGTGTGAGTCACGTGAAAATAGTGACAAACCATACACAATTTTCAGCATGTTAACGAATTGTCCTTAATTATGTTAGTAACAACCGAAATCAACTGTTGCGGTTTTTAAAAAGATTTTCAGACACAATTTTCTCAATTATGGCTTCATTTCAGAGAGAAATATTTCATAGAAAAAAATGGTTCTAGTATAAACTTTATTATCAGTAAGCTTTTAGACTAAAATTAAATGAGGGTGTTTTGTTATCAAAACCAATTCTGTATAATACCTTCCAAAATAATTATTCCTAGCTCACAATATAAGTAAATTATATTAAATTATGTTTCTCGAAAAAAATCTGTTCTCATTTCATTTTTTCTTCAATAAGCTAAAAGATTAGACTATCAAAATTGAGAGTTAAAGATGTCATTAGTTTTAATTAGCTAAAATTAAAACTACTTTCTCCCAGTCTAAATTTTAAATTTAATGCTTGCAATGACGACGTCAAATGCTTTCAACTTTTCTTCGGTCAAGAAAATTTGGCGTCAAATATACACGTCAGCGTCATTATGCGTGGACGCAATAATTTACGTACAATTTTCCTGCTCGCGCCCTTTCTGCAGGTTTATAAATTTAACCTCAATGGGATAAGGTCGCTGACGTGATATTTGACGTCACATTTTGCAACCATCAAGATAAGGTAGCAGGAATGACATATTTGACGTCAAGTATACGACCGGGAGAAAGCCTTCTTTTTTTTTGGAAAAATTAGTGAATGTCTTTTTTTTTCCCTCTTTTTTTTCATACTCTTATCTCCGGACGTGAAATATGGCGTCAAATTTCACGCCTTCGACCTAATCCCCGGTCGTCAAATTTTGCGTCTTGAAAAAACAAAATCGTAATTTCCAAGCGTAACTTTACGTCTTTCCGTCGTTCGGGCCATTGTGACAAAGTCAAGACAAGAAATGTTGAAGTCAATTTAGTGAAATGTTCTTTATATATTGACGTGAACATATATTGACGTGAACATTTACGTCTTGGGTGTCCATTCATACACAATCTCAAAATGATTTCAAATGAGTGAACTTGTAATTAGTTACAGTGACTTCGGTGTCAGCCCGTATTTGCGTTCTAGGCGAGGAACCAGATGAATCTCTGGGCAACAGGGTTCGGTTCGTTCTACCGCCGGGGGATCCGTGCTCCTGTACTGAAATCATGCTGGGCGGACACAACGCTTATGCGACCCCCAGAAAGGACAAACCTGTCTACATTAATAACTTACCAATGGACGCTGAAGGACTCCGTCGATCACAAGGATGTCCTGATGAAAGCACGCAAAGAGAATATCCGACGCAAACGTCAACTTCACAGAGTAAGAATAGTTTGACTTCTATTTGATAAAACAGGGTTTTTTTCAGAGATCATTCAACACAAAAACAGTGAACACGCCTTTAAGCTGCTGTTAATGACATACTTTATGAAAAAGACTTTTAGCTTTGCAAATTTGCTGAGCTAAATAGCACAAGAAAGCCCAAAGTCCTTAACATTGATTTTCAATCATATAATTATAGGCCTATTTTGAAGCAAGTTTGTTCCTCTCACGAACCACAAAGACCTAACCTTATTTGATTGATTGATTGATTTATTTATTTCTTCATTTTAATTCTTCAAGTGGAAACATCTGATTCGCCAACTACCAGGGAAGCTCTAGTAGTGTATACAGACTGCCAGGATGCTTTTGATAAGGGTCAGACCACCAGCGGAGTGTACTCCATTAAACCGTACGGGAACGAACCATTCGATGCCTACTGCGATATGACAACAGATCTGGGATTCATTGTAAGTGTCTCTCGATTTATGTTTAAAATTTCACAATTTGCTCTTATTTAACACGTCTTATTTGACAACATTCTGTTGCCATATTTTCGCAAAACTGACACTCTTGTGAATACGAAAGATGACAAAATCGGAGTCATCCACAGGTTCTTCATATTTCAATCCGATATTGAATAACAACGTTTAAAATAGCCCGAACGGCTGGTATATGCTGCCTCGCGACCCCTTCTATAGAATTCGTATATTGTACAGTTCAGCAATTTATAATTTAGTTAATCATTATTCAAAGTATTCAGCAAGTTTAAATCGGCAGGTTGCCTTCGGATTGGAGCTTTGGGCAATACAAAGCGTGTATTTTTTTAACAAGGTTGGAAAGATATTTTAAAAGTATAATATAATGATTCACAATTTTAATTATAATGTTTGGGGGGGGGGTTGGCGGGGGGTGGTGTTCATGGCAGAACACGGACCACTATTTTGTAGAACCAAATGTTTCAATCCACAAAATGGCGGACTGTATGTTCTGAGAGGCAAGTTTATGTTCCAAACAGCAACATTTTAAGAGATTTTAAGACAATGTGCCCCTTTAAGCTGTAGTCCTTATCCCCCTCAACCCAACCACTAAAGAAAAGAAGGTTTCAGGAAAAGAGAAAGGACAAGAAAAGAAGAAAAATTAAACAGAGGTAAAACCAAAAGAACACAAACTCAAGTTGAGTAACGCGGCATACACCCGAATACACTAAATAATTATAGCTGTACTTCGTGGTGTACTATATTTCGTGATTTTCATTTTCCTAAGGTAATTCAAAGACGTCAAAATGGATCAGTTGACTTTAAACGGAACTGGACCGACTACAAAGAGGGTTTCGGAGATCTTGATGGGGAGTTCTGGCTGGGAAACGAGAAGATTCACGGGATAACGTCCAGCACGTCTAAGTGTGAACTGTTGGTGACTCTGACTGCGTTCGATGGTTCTGTTGCTCAAGCTCGATACGGTCAATTCCTCGTTAAAGCAGAGAAGGATAACTATGAGATCGACGCTGCTTATCCCCAAACACCACGAGACATCAGTAATGCTGGTAAGGCAAACAATAATAGACCGTGCAAGTCTCGCGCGTATTCGAACATTTTTGGGACCACTGTGGTCCCACCTACATTGCTTTAACGCGTTAAAGAAACAAACTCACGCGCTTTAACGGATTCCAATGTTCGAATACGCGCGAGACTTGCACAGTCTATATTGGAGACTTTGGAACGCTGGGTGGCAGCAGACTTACCAGTAAATTTCCATTGTTTACGTAGTTCTGAGCATGCCCACTTTACAGAGAACAATGGATTTACCTGGTAAGTCTGCTGCCACCTAGCTTTCCAAAAGTCCCCATTGCTGGAACTTTGGTTACCATGTCATTACTTTAAAGAGAGGCGCCAAGGTGAAATTCAGCGTTGTGATCATTGATTTCTATTATATTGACCTCCGATTACATGTATATAAAAAAAACGCGCGCGTTGATGCTTATGGGGTAACGTGTCCTATCCAGCCAATATGATATAGATCAATGGTTGTGATGCACCCGTTTTCACAATAATATACTTCATGCACTGACGTCATCAAGTCGCCATCGTAAAACGATGACGAAACAATCGAAGTGCCCAGATTTGCACGCGCGGCGCACAGGATTGGTCAATGAACAACCTCCTTTTGACCTCCAGGTGAGGGCGCCCTACTGAAATGACGTCATGTGCTTAAGGTCTGTAGCCTAGATAGAGTCTTTATGAAAGTGGGAGAACAAATTGCAAGTCTCTAACCTCCCGTTAAAACGGTGTAGAATGTCAGGTTATTTGATACTCTTTCTCAAGAAAAATTCGGAACAATATGTCATTGGATATGAACAACAAACCGCACATTCAAAAAAGACAGTTTTGCGTCGGACAAAAGGTAAAAAACAATGTCGTTTTAATTGATTATCTTTGGGGTATTTTCAGGAATTGACTAAACAATTTCCATCAGTTTTCTTTTTTTTCTACTTATTTTAGTTTCCATCCATGACTCTGGTGTTTATTTGACGAGTATTAGCTTTTATTCAAAGTCACAATTTACAAACATGTATATTTCTTTTTAGTGCCCTGGTACATCGAGAATAGTTTAAAACAATCTTAGTTCACTCGCGGTATTGATTCAAATTCATATTTAATGTATTAGTTGCACTCCGACACTAAGGAACAGAGAAGCTCGTTACACTCTAAACAGGTCAGAATTTACCCGGATTCCGGATCCCAGGGGGCCCTGACCAATTTCTGGTTCCTGACCAGGAACCCGGTCCAAAATCTGATGCGTCCGTTTGACCCATTTTTTGGTCATTTGAACAAAGATTCCGGGTCATACTGACCCAGAAAAGGGCTAGGCCCCAATCCGGGTCAATTCTGACCGGGAGTTCATGTTTCCTCAACCTAAAACAAAAGTTTGTATCTTACTTTCTCTGAAGGTAACGCTTTTGAGTCAAAGAAGTTCACAACGTTTGACAAGGACAACGATGATGACGACCAAGAGAATTGTGCCGAGTTGCTGAATGGCGGTTGGTGGTTTGCTCACTGCTCGGACACATTGAGTAATCTGAATGGCCAGTACTCTAACACCGCCAATGTAGAAAACCAGCAGGGAATATATTGGTCATCATGGAAGGGTGACCAATCCCTAAAAGCAACCGAAATGAAGATAAGACGATAGGTGTGGAAACTTGTTAAGAATGGAACTTTTGTAAACTTAACTTTGATACCCCGCCGGCCCTCTTTGACGCCATGAGCACAGTTTTCAACAGTCTGCTTGGTTACGGCCAAAGATTGAAATATTTATTGTTTATGTCAATACCATTCAATTGTTGAAATATTATTGTGTAGGGATTTCATAAATAGTTGCGGAAATTAATTCGATATTTAGAGTAAAAACTGATAAGTGATAACGTTCCCAGTGATGTACAATCTCTCCGCGTCACTCCCCCCCCCCCCCCCTGGAATGCCTTGCCCGTGGTAGCGTGGCGGTCCCATCGGTACTCGTACTCGAGACTCGTTCTTGTACACAGCTAAAGCAAAGCCACCCCCCCCCCCCCCGAAGTGACGTACTCGACTAACTTGGACATACTCAATGGTCAAAATACCATTTCCTAATCATGCGTTAATTTTTCGATACTTGATATCCCATTCGCTAAAAGAATCGAGTACTACGGTATCACTATACTATGCAACGCAAAGGTAGGGTCGGCGTACAGACCGACCATTACCATTCTGTATAAAATGAGCCTCCGAAACCAGAAGATTAAGTACATTCGGTAACGTGGAGGTGTGTGGAAGGAGGACTGTTGGGTTAACTGCGCGCTTCATTTTGAAGTTCACAATGCGCTCCGTTTTTTTTCTTCCCAATCATGCTCACGTTAATTTAAAGCATCTTGTAAATCGCCTACCTAAATTTAGTTGTAGATGCCGTCAGTTCATCAGTAAATACGTTTAAGCAATGATAACTTTAACTTTAAATGATATCTTTATAATGGCAAATTAACTTTCTTTAACGTAGCTCTTATTGATGTAAAGTTTTGACTTCACTTTGATGTGCTCAAAAATCTTGGTGTATAAAAATGATGTTTAATGTTACATCCTGAAAATTCCTGGGTCAGAATTGATCCTGATTCCTTGACCCAGGGGCACGGGCTGAACCATATTGGGTCAAGCTGACTAGAAAAATGAGATTTGTAACTTGGATTCTGCGTCAGTTTGACCAATTTCTGTGTCACACTGACCCGCGGGGCCCGAATATGGGTCAATTCTGACCCGGAAGCTCTTGGAGGTTTCATTGCGCTGCTTATAATTTACCGCAATTTATGGCGCATTTTTAGAATTACGCGCTTTCAAGTGTAGAATTCTGTGCTAAAGTATTCTGTGGTTCAATTGGGCCGCGGTCGTCACTGTTGTACATAAAATGTATAAAGTCTTGGTAATTGACGATTGCTCTTCAAATACGGTTTTCGTCAAATGAACCAGCTTTTAACTGATGTAATTTGAAAAAAATGTTGATATTAAAGTCGTTGTAGACACATTGAGGTTTTTGTGTAGACACTGTCACCTATTTTTCCCAAAAAAGTGACCTTGAACATTCCTGGGTAGATCCTGGCAGGCAAGACTGCACAAAAAGATAGAAAAATTGCACTGTGCAGCTTCCATAAAAAAAATGTCTGGCGGCGGCATTCATAAACGGACGTGGACATTTTGAGGTGAGTTTTGGAGATTAAAATTGTTCTACGTTGATTTCTAATCAACGAGGGCACTTTAGACGAAATATTTTTTGCAGGGTCTTTACTACCATTACCATCTCTATAACAAGGAGGCTTTCTGATAGAAATTACACAAAATTTGATCAACACCCCCGTAACTGAGTGTTGCAGCATCGTTTGCTATCGAGTTCCCCTGTCGTTTCTTCAAGGATACTGGTGCGACAAATCCTATACCATAATCTTTTCTATTCAGATTGTATATTAGAAAATATTGATTTTCTAGGTAAAAATATTAAATTCACGTATCGTCAATAAAAAGCCGCATGCACAATTCAGGTTATTTTTTACACACGTCACTGGGGTCTTCCAATCAAATTAAGGCGTTGGTACACCGGTGTTGTAAAATTCCATCATTTACATCTTCAAGAAATAGGCCCTTTGACCTTATCTCTTTATTGAGCTCACATGCAATTTCGGTATCTTTGCTTCTGTGTCTAGTTCAGAATGTGCGGGTAGCTGCAAATAACAATACTTGTTTTAACAGCCAAATTCCCTTCCTATTTGTTTATGTCGTCATCCTATATATGAGCACCACTTTTGTTTCTCGGTAGTGGAGATTATTTCTCGGGTTTATCAACAACTTGCCTTTATATCTGTCTATCTGTTTCTATGAAAAATGGGAACCGACTGGATTTGGAATGTCATCGTTGCAATTTGCCTTTTGACGGGTACGTATGATTGGTACTTACTTTTAGCTAAACAAAACATGTAATGACCTAGGTAGACACGATTTATTTGGAATACTGTTCCATACAGTCTGATGTTATCACAAAATATTCAAAGCTCACGGGATTTGAAGAAGATTAATTTTAGGGCCTAATCAACGAGTTAACTACAGTTGCCGTGGCGTTAAGCCCGGTTCATACTTCCTGCGAAAGCGAATGCGATACGAATTTTGACGTCGAAAATTCGCCAAGAACAATTCGGAACAGTTGAGATGTGCGAAACATTCGCGCAAACGAAAACAGAGCTGTGACGTCAAGATTTGCTTTGCATTTAGTATTCGCAGGGGAGGTATGAACTGGGCTTAAGTCACGCGGCGAGACCGCAATTAAAATTCACGTCAAATTATGCAACTCGGGAGACTCTGGGATATTTACATTCATCGACGACAGTAGGCCTACTTATAAGTCTTGGGTGTCCCTTCAGGGCCACCATATACATTCCCCAATTATTCAATAAAGGAGTAAACTTTGGCTATTATTTCATTGGTTACAGTGACTTTGGTCTCAGCTCGTATGTGTGTTCTGGGCACGGAACCATATGAATCTCTGGGCAACAGGGTTCGGTTCGTTCTACCGCCGGGGGATCCGTGCTCCTGCACTGAAATCATGCTGGGCGGACACAACGCTTATGCAACGCCCAGAAAGGACAAACCTGTCTATATCGACAACTTACCAATGGACGCTGAGGGACTCCATAGATCACAAGGATGCCCTGATGAAAGCACGCAAAGCAAATTGACGCAAACATCAACTCCTAAGAGTAAGAGTCATACGATAAGAGAGAAACAAAACTCAAAAGGGCATTCAATAATGGTTTATCTTGACTCCCAATAATTTATAACATTTTTTTCAGAGATCATTCAACACAGAGACAGTGTACGCCAATAAGTTGCTGTCGATGACATACTTTATGGAAGAGACTTAGGCCTAGTTTTTGCTTTGCAAAAGTCGAGCTGAAAAATAACAATCCCATGACCCAAAGGCCGCAGTCTTAGAAGTTAATTTTCAAACCATGTGTTCTTTTTTTATCTTTTAATATAGTGGAGACATCCGATTCGCCAACTACCAGGGAAGCTCGAGTAGTGTATACAGACTGCCAGGATGCTTTTGATAAGGGTCAGGCCACCAGCGAAGTATACTCCATTCAACCGTACGGGAACGAACCATTCGATGCCTACTGCGATATGACAACAGATCTGGGATACATTGTAAGTCTCTCGCGATTTATGTTTTGAACTTGACAACACTCCCTTGTCCGGAGACTCGGCTTGAACATCACGGGAAAATGGCTGTTGTCGTGTACCAAGTTCAAAATATAAAGGTCAAGAAATTTTGCGAAAATTGTGCATTAATATTGATACAAAACATACAGAAAAAAACAATGTCGTCCACGACTGTTATCCAAATCAGATATAATATAACATCGGTTTGAATGACTGGATGCTGTCTGTTGAAATCTTAAATTTTACGGTAGCAATTAAAAATTGTAAAAAAATAAATATTGCCGTTCAAAGTATCAAGTGACTAAAAGCCGTCCTCACACCAGATAAAAGAAAGGGGGTAAACAAGTCAAACATAAAACACCCAAATAAATATTTAAAAAATGAACTTAATTATCAAATTTTGTCGTTTCCGATCTTAGGTGATCCAAAGACGCTTTGATGGATCGGTAGACTTCAACAGGAGCTGGACCGATTACAAACATGGTTTCGGAGATCTAGATGGAGAGTTCTGGCTGGGAAACGAGAAGCTCTACAGGATAACGTCCTTAGGACCAAAGTGTGAACTGTTGGTGATTCTGACTGCATTCGACGGCTCTGTTGCCCAAGCTCGATACGGTCAATTCCTCGTCAAGGAGTGCGAGGCTGACTATGCAGTCGACGGGGGTGAATTCACCGAAGCATCAGGCAGTGCTGGTAAAGCAAAAAAAAACAAAAAAAACAAAAAAAAAACCCAAAACACACACAATAATTCCAGGGCCAAGTGGCTTTTAAAAAAAACCTTAAACATGGGATTTTAACTCAGATTCTTCGTCAGTATGACCCATTTCTGGGTCATTTTGACATAGATTCCGGGTCACACTAACCCAGAGATGGGTCAGGTCCCGCACAGGACCAAGATCCAGGTCAATATTCTGACCCGGATGTGTTTAGAGTGTGGTCCAGAGAATAAGAAACATAATGTCAAGTTGTGTATATTCCTCACTGATCAGCGATATATCTATCCTCCATTCAGTTGTCTAATAATTTTTTTCCTTCGAAGGTGATGCGTTTAAGGGTAAAAAGTTTACAACGTTTGACAACGACAACGACGGCGGCGATGAAGCGAACTGCGCCGTGTCCCTGGGCGGAGGTTGGTGGTTCGGAGACTGCGTACACACACCGAGCAATCTGAACGGCGTGTACCATGACACCGCCGCGGTGGAACAGTTCAAGGGAATATACTGGTCAACATGGCAGAGGAATGGTGACAGGCATGAATCACTCAAAGCAACAGAAATGAAGATAA
Organism: Pisaster brevispinus; assembly: GCA_023634235.1. Classification (NCBI taxonomy): domain Eukaryota; kingdom Metazoa; phylum Echinodermata; class Asteroidea; order Forcipulatida; family Asteriidae; genus Pisaster; species Pisaster brevispinus. The sequence goes on along the minus strand of JAMKCF010000005.1, from coordinate 14,728,066 downwards.
GACTCTTGTAAATTGTTATTAGGTATTGGTTCACCACGCGAACACCTCTTTGAATTATTTTTTTATTAATGTTTGGTGTGGTCAACACTCGAACAGCTCTTTTTTAAATTATTTTATTTTTAGGTGTACGGTCACCACAAGAACACCTATTGGAAACTTTTCTAATTTTTTAGGTGTTCAGGCACCTCCAAAACACCTTTTTAAAATTTGTTTTGTTTTTAGGTGTTCGGGCACCACCCGAACACCTCTTGGGAATGATTTTGCCCGTGACTTTCGCTCGTTTGACTTTGAAGTATACCGATGGTTTATTCTTTTTGTTCTACATTCAGCTTATAAAAGAAAGTCGCCGTCTAGACAAACAACGTCGCCGGGAAAAAGAAGTTACTGCCAATTGTTTTGTTTAAGTTGCCGCCAAACAAAACAAAGTCGCCTTGTATAGGTGTCCATTTAGAACACCGATACAAAAAGTACCATGCAGTAAATAGCTTATATTTATACAGCTGGCAGGTTTGCTTTAAAGTCACTTGGCCTGACATAATAAGAGACTAAGATAATTAAAATGTAATTAATCTTAATCAAATTTGAACCTTTTTCTTACAATAACCATAGGCTTTTTGATGCCTTTTCCTTGAAACCAAAGAACGTTAAATACATATCATTTCATACATGGGAAAATAATTAAAACTATAAGTTAAAGTTGAACAAAAACGGCATGTAAACATAACCAACAGAAACTGACAGTAGGCTACTTATAAGCCTCAAAAATCAGACACTGGCCGAACTGCAATAAAAAAAATCTCTCACAATAAAAATAACAATGGTAACAATACAATACTATACCAATTACAGAAATAATACTAAGAATACTAATACAACAAAATAGCAATACAAATTATTTGTTTCATAACCGAATAAGATAAAAAATCAAATCATGATAATGAAAAATAATATTAGTACAAAATCAAAGCCCAGATAAAAAAAACACTAAGAGACGAAAAACTAAAGTTATCAAAAATCCTTCTGGACGGAACGAAACCTCTGAAAGAACCAATGAGCTTCTTGGTTTCAACACCTAAGTTTTAAAGAGATGGATGTGGTTGAGGTTTACCAGGATAAACAATCTGAAGATCGAGATGCCTGCTGTTAACTTTAAAGGCAGGGTGTACTTTTGGTAATCACTTCACAAGTTCATGACCATAACAACTTACTTGATGAGGAGGACTGGAGACCTGTTGATATTTTGTTTAAAACATGGTCAGAAACGACTCCATTTGAAGTTGTGTAGTTTTAGAGAAAGAGGTAATTTTCACCCCCCCCCCCCAAAAAAAAAATAAATAAATAAATAAATAAATAAATAAATAAATAAATAAATAAATAAATTAAATAAATAAATAAATCTGAGAAACGCTTGAGACATGAAGCCTTTCTCAGGCATCTGAGAGCACTCAACTCAGTGCAACAAGGGTGTTTTTTTCTTTCTTTATTTTCTTGCAACTTCAACGACCAGTTGAGCCCAAATTTTCACGGGTTAGTAATTTTATGCATTTGTTGCGATACACCCAGTGAGGATACTTGTCTTTGACAGTATTACCAAAAAGTATACTCTGCCTTTAAAATTACACTGAAAATTACAACTGAAATGAGAGGTATGGACGATCTGTTCATACGAATGTGATTTTCTATTAATTTATATTATGTATATATTTATTATTTTTGAAGATGGAACTCGGCATAAGAAAAAATAAGAAGTATGCTTGAAATAAGTTTATCTTAAATAACAAGTATCCTTTTCATCATGTAAGTAATTGATTAATTTTAATGTTCTGATTAATAATGTGTACGGTGGCGTAGCTAAAGATACTTTCTCCTTGGGGGGGTGCAAAAGGGAAGGGGATACATAAATTGAGTGTGCTCTTTTATGCAATCAAACCATTCATTTGTGAATATATTCGTGGGGGAGCAAGAGGGGCAAGGAATCTGAGTGTCCCTGCTGGTTACAGCCACTGGTTATAGAATTTCTGTCTTGCTGCGACCCCTCCCCCACCCGAATCGCGGGAGGGGGCGGGGACCAGTTCTGCCACGGCCACACACGCCTGTACCATCGTGCATGCGCACGAACACTATTAAACTGGTTGGCAAAAATGAGGACACTCGGCTCAAGTCAAACACCGTCTCCCCTTTGAGCCGAACAAGCTAATTGCACGTCCATGTTAGTTTGTTATCATTTTGTTCATTTCAGTCAAATTGTTGGAGTCGGTACGACCGGGCATCTGTGTCGACATTACCCGGATGGGTCAAACTAACGTAGAGTCAGGACTATATCCCTTCCCGAGTCAACCTAACCCAGAGATGGATCAGGCCCCCAAGATCCGGTTGTTCGTTTTCAACTGTATTTTTGTTTTACTATTGATATTAAACTTTGTGGTATTTTGCGATATACAATTTTTTTAAACTTAACATATATAATAAATTTTCATTTCATTAAAAATATTTTTTATTTTTATTTTATAAATATACATTTTTGTTTTGGATTTTGTAGATTTTACCGTCTAATTGAGCGAGGATGTAGCACTTCGCAACTGTAGTTTCATCATTACCCAGATGTTTCCACAATTTGAATATTTACTTCTTTTCATTATATGTATTTTTTAGCATAATTTCTTTTAAAGTTAAAATTAATGTGTAGATTTTTTTCCTAAAAAGCACCCTCTATATTCGCAGAGACGCAAAGCCAATTTCAGCGCAATATATGACCCAGTCATGAACTTACGACGACCCGCTGTGGTGTCTGCGGTTTCAGGATAGTCTAATATTAATTAGATAGTCTAATATTAATTAGATATTTCTGGAGTGAACATTTAAGAGAAAAAATCACATAAAAAATTTGCGAAAAACCACGTGGTATGACAAGAGACAAAACCAGATGATGGGGACGTCTAGAAATTTCAGCTAATGGTTTAATGAATTTACCCGGAATCTGGTTCCCAGGGGGCTCTGACCAATATCTGGTTCCTGACCCGGAAACAGGTCCAAAATGCAATACGTCCGTTTGACCCATTTCTTTGTCATTTTTAACAAAGATTCCGGGTCATACTGACCCAGAAATGGGTCAAGCCCCGATCCGGGTCAGTTCTGACCGGGAGATTTTAGAGTGAAGCAATGTATCCATCAGCCCAGTCCATTTTTTTGTTCTTCTCCATTTGCGAGATTGCCTGGAATTGTTATTGCCTGTAAATTGCCTCATGTGATAAAATAGTTTAAAACATGGATATTTCGAAGGATGGGCCCGCAGTGGTATTAAAGGCCTTCAACTTTAGTCGCCCTGTTTTCCGATTGCTAGTTTTTACTAATGGTGTGTCAGTGTCATGACGTAGGTGACGATTTGTTTAATTCTAAATGTGTGAATAGGTCAGTAAACTGTGAAGATGATTGGAATATTGTTCAAAAATACCAGTATATAAACTATGAACTGACTCACGACTGTTTTACACATTGTAGCCGCACTCTTAATTATGAGATCAGGGAATTCAAAATTCACGCAATCATCTGAACTTGCGTTTTATTCTAACTGCAAATTTTAACCTAACCGCACATCAAACGATGTACTTTTTTTTGTCCTGAAATTAAATTTTTGTTTTAGTATAATCTATGAAAAACAATCTGAACAACATACTCATTAACATTTTTATAAAATGAGTTTTTAGGTTTTACAATAAATACACAAATGACTCATTAAACTTAATTGAAACAAAATTTTAACTCTGGGACAAGGGTGTTTATTTGATCTTAAATTTTTAGAAACCCCTTTGTAAGTAAACACGCCCGAATATGCAACCACTTAAAGCTAGTTTATACGCGAGCGCGCGATGGTCGCGCGGGCATAAAATTAACACGTGGCACAGTTTAAAGAGGACACTAACGCCCCAACGACCAATGAAAAGGCTTTTCATCGCGCGCGACTAAAACAAGCGTTTGCATAATAGTTCGTGATCGGAGCTGTGGTGGGCACATTAATTCTAAATATTTTGCAAGCAGCCGGAAGCTGAGGTCAAGTTTAATTCTCAAGTTTACTTCGTTATATTGCTGAATTGAATTTACTTTCATATTTTTTTTCACTTTTTATTACATTACCAACAACATCATGATCATAACTAAACTAATGATCATAAAATAATTGACGAAGCAAAATCTCGCCCACGTGCTCCCGTATGGTTGGGATAATAATTGATCTCTATTATGAGGGATCAATGGTTGGGACATTGATCTCCATCACTACTAAATGGAGATCAATGGGTTGGGACCACAATGGTTCCGGAAGTTCGAATACTTGCGAGACTCGCACAGTCTATTAATAGAGATCAAAGGGTGTCACACGGGAATCTGGTAGCGCGATTGATCTGAGCTTTGAACTTTACACCTCATGAGCAATCCTGTTTCTTGACATTCTTCCCAGGTTTTTGAACAAAATTATCACTTCAGACTGAAGTTCAAGGGCTGTGCACATGCGTCGTAAAGAGTAAACTTATGCAGATTCAGAACCATACGCCAAGTTCAAATCGCATGCGTAGAGCCACCGTAAAACCACAATAATTTTTTTTTCGGCGGTTACTCACACAGGTTATATCATGAGTTTAGGTTTTCGTATCAAATCACCATATAAATAAAATACGTGTCGATTATGCATTTGATTGGGTGATCCGGAGGGTGTGTGTTCGTATATGAGACATCTCGTAACGAATGCACGCATCTACTCTATATCTATATAATAAAAAATACAAAATAAATAAACTAACTATGACTCTCTGATACTTACAATATGAACTTAACTATGCTCTAGCACACCAACCTTTCGTTCACTTTACTAATTTTCGAAAGATTCCGAAAATTGGCTTATTTTTTATTAAGGTAGGCCTACACAACTCTTGTAGTTTTATTACTTTTACATAATGCTATTTTATTAGGCAGAATTTACGTAAAGATTTTTGTATTTATCTTTTTTGTTAACGGGGGTGAGGTTTATACTTAATCCAAGCGAAAACATTTGCAATTGACACGTCACACATAATGTTATTATCAATAATTTGTTATGTACTGCAACAACATATTTCGGCACTTTTTTCTAAAAGAGACATCACAAATCACGATTGTGGTAACATTTTCGGGGTAATAATTTATGAGAGATTGAGCCAAATTTTCAACGGCTGACCTGCCAAATATTGAAAGAACGAAAAATCTCAATTTAAGTTGTCCGTAAATGTTATACTTGATTGATCACTTAATATACTTAATTGATTTATCAGTTTTAAAACTAATTTATCTTAAATGCACCCCCTTTTTTAAGCCTAACTGCCAAAGCACTCGGGGGAACGGCGCAAATAAATCGTTTGAAAAAGTGAACACGAGTTAATGGTGTAGCTCGGGCACAACTAATCCTAGGGCCCTGTAGAATTATATTTTCGTCAACTGACGTTTCTTCCTTCAAAAAGAAAATACTGAAGGGAGGGAAAAAACTGTCGTTCAAGCTACTTTCCCTTAAAAATCTTTAAAGTTCTTAAAATGCCGAGAATGCATCAAACGCCATCCTCACGCCGTGGTTCAAGATAAGGACTAGACTTATTCATTGCAGTTTTGTGTCTGCTATTGGTTTGCCAATAAGCGTGAGTTGTTCCCCTTTTGTCAACACGGAGGGACCCACTATTTGTTGTTAACATAAATTCATGTCCGCACAACCCCCCCCCCCCCCCGACACCATTCATTGAACCGGTTGGAACCAAAAAGTACAACTGGGGGTGGGGCGGAAGGGGTATTGCGCAGTCATTTTCAATCGTTTGACAATCGTCCCAACTATAGTTGGGACTGGTCCCAATTTGAGAGTGTTAAAGTCGGGGTGTCCCAACTATAGTTTGGATCGCCCATAGAGTTCAACAGGACACCGTTATCGATCATGAGATCGGCGTTAAGGTTTTTTTTTTTAAATTTCAAACACGGGTCTCGGCTATGTACAAACTCATGTCAAAACTGACGATGGAGCTAGAGCCAGTCGCGGGCCGTTGCCCGGGACGAGGTTTGGATCGATAGCATATCGCTCATAATGGACCGCTAAAACTAACTTGGTGTAAATTGTATTTTTAGAGGGTTCTGACAGCAGACTAGCCTCATGCTCTTGCTGGAAGACGCTTTCAGTCTCAAGTAGGCCTACGCATTTAGTTTCTCTTCTCTCGGAAAACCAAAATTCTTATTAATCTAGAATACTCTTTAGTGAAAGTGGTCTAAAAAACTTCATACATGTACTGTGATACTTACTTGTTTTTAGTTTATTCATGGGGGTGCTTTGTGTTTACAGCGATTCCAACTATAGTTGGGACGCCCCAACTTTAACACTCAAGTTGGGACCAGTCCCAACTATAGTTGGGCCGATTATCAAGTTGGGACGGAACAGAGACACCTTTGTTCCATCCCAACTTGACAATCGTCATGTCGTAAAGAGTGAACGTGTCAAAGTATGCATTTAATGCGAAGTTCAAATCGCATGCGTAGAGCCTACCGTAAAACCGCAATACTTTTGTTTTCTGCGGTTATTTTCACTAATTGTATGTTATGTACTTCATTGTTTCTTGCAGACTAGGATCTCATTTCCTAAATCTTGATAGTTTTATGTTCAACTTTGTAATTCTGTTCGAGATTACGCACACAGGTTAAACCATGAGTTTAGGTTGTCGTAATAAAATAACACATAATTACAATTTGGGCATTTTCACACTTAGACTGGGTGATCCGGAGGGTGTGTGTTCGACAAGATACAGAGGCCTATATAACGATTACATGTTTATTATATCAAATTTGAGGGAATTTACGATTACGTGTTTATGTATCAGATTTAAGGAAGTGTAAGGATTGCCAGATTTGGAAGAGACATTAGCACACCCACCTTTCGATCACTCTAATATTTTTCGAAAGTTTCTGAAAATTTGTTTATATTTTATTTAGGTACACAATTCTTGTAGTTGTATTACTTTTATAAAATGCTATTTTTAGTCATAATTTACGTCCAGATTTTTTATATTTTTTATCTGGGTTTTTTTTTAATGGGGGTGAGCTTTGTACTTAACCAAGCGTAAACATTAATTTTTTTGCAATTGACACGTCACACATAATGTTATTATCAATAATTTGTTATGAATACTGCAACCACACATTTCGGCACTTATTTCTAAAAGAGACATCACAAATTTATTGTTTGTTTAGGCCTTAGGGGTCAAGCAATTAATACATTGTGTAACTCATGCAGGTTCTGTGCTTTTCAACTTTTGAGAGGGCTTGATAAATTTAGGCTTTAGAGTTGGTCATGTGCAGGGATGCTTCATGAAACTGGCAGAAAGTCGGTTTGGGGAAAAGCACATTTTCGGGGTAATAATTTATGGGAGATTTAGCCCAAATTCCAAACGGCTGACCTGCCAAATATTGAAAGAACGAAAAATCTCAATTTAAGTTGTCCGTAATTTCTATACTTGATTGATCACTTAAATTATCAGTTTTTATACTAATAATTTATCTTAAATGCTTCCCTTTTTTGTAGCCTAACTGCCAAAGCACTTTCGGGGGGAAAGGCGCAAATAAATCGTTTGACAAAGTGAACACGAGTTAATGGTGTATCTCGGGCACAACTAATCTTAGGGCCGTGTAGAATGATATTTTCGTCAACTGACGTTTCTTCCTTCAAAAAGAAAATTCTGAAGGGAGGGAAAAAAACTGTCGTTCAAGCTACTTGCCCTTAAAAATCATTAAACTTCTTTAAACTGCCGAGAATGCATCAAACGCCATCCTCACGCCGTGTGTGGTTGCAGTGCATAACAAGTTATTAAAAACAACAATATGATTGTATACGGGTCCATAGCCTTATTCATTGCAGTTTTGTGTCTGCTATTGGTTTGCCAATAAGCGTGAGTTGTTCCCCTTTTGTCAACACGGAGGGAGCCACTATTTGTTGTTAACTTAAATTCACGTCCGCACAACCCCCCCCCCCCCGACACCATTCATTGAACCGGTTGGAACCAAAAAGTACCAGAAAGTACAACTGGGGGTGGGGTAGAAGGGGTATTGCGCAGTCATTTTCAATCGTTTGACAATCGTCCCAACTCTAGTTGGAACTGGTCCCAATTTGAGTGTTAAAGTTGGGACTTCCCAACTATAGTTGGGATCGCCCATAGAGTTCAACAGGACACCGTTATCGATCATGAGATCGGCGTTAATTAAAAAAGGTATTTATTTCAAACACGGGTCTCTGCTTTGTACAGACTCATGTCAACATGTTACACTCAAGATTTAAAGGGACACACCGGCTTCGTTGGGCTATTTGGGCTACAAAATAGGCTAACATATGACTTCAAAGGTCTTCCAGGAATGGAGAAGAACGGTTCCTAAAAGAAACCATCAAATTTTGCCGTTTTTGAGCATTTTTCAAAAAACGAGGGTCACGTGATTTATCCGAACAAAAAAAGTGGTTCGGATAAATCACGTGATCTTCGGAGATATACTTCCAGCCGTATAAAAGTAAATTACTGAACCAAATTTAAATCTGTTTTTTTAATACTATTCATGAGTATTTGACAAAAAAGACTATGTATTCAGATTATTGATACAATTTGTAAATAATGTTGAAAAATCGAACGTAAGATTCGCATTCAGAGAGTCCGTGCAACCGAAGCGTGTTTTACGGCACACCAGCGTGGGAGCTAGCGGAACGTAAACCTTGGGGCATATCCTGTATGTAGCCGGTGCCGTGTCTCGTGGGGCCAGAGAGACAAGCCCCGGGCATGAACTCCCCAGCTTGCCGGTCTAGCCGTGAGCTTGGGAGCTTGTCGGAGGGGTAGGGAGCCAGACCAACAATTACGTTTTTTTAGGAGGGTTTTAGTCTGATACCCTAGCTATTATCCCCTAACTATTACAACGTGTTGCCTGCACTACACACGCGGGACGACGACGGGGAATATTTATCCCATACAGCTGGTCTACTTCTACGATAGCTGCACAATGTCCACCCCCCCCCCCCCCCCATTGCTGCTTTTGCTGGCTTTCCCTTTGGATTTATCGTGTGTTTTTTTTTACTTTTTAATTTTCGTTGGACCACCTTCTGGGTGTTTTTCCTTGCGATGTTTTTTGTACAGATCCTTGGATGTCGAAGCCTCTCCATTGCAAGTACACATAATATAGTACGTCGTCGTACACAGAATACAGGTTGGGGTGCGTTTTTGCGGTCGTAACCAATAACTGTTTCAATGGCAAGTTCAACCGAAACAGTTAATGGTTACGACCGCGAGCGGACTTCGACTAGGACTGACCAAGAGCAAGGAACCTTGCTCTATGGACTGACGTCCGTTCATGTCTGGTTTTTTTTATTTACACGTGAATTGTGCTTGATGGATATGAAGTCTGAGTCCCCATTGTTATAATTTATACATAAACAGAGCACCAGTCTACTTACAACATTGCGCAACATTGTCACGTAAACTTGACAGTTGCAACGGCTGGAAAAGCGTACAAGCTGACCTTTGACCGCGTTTTGTTTTTTTCACATTTTTCGTTAATTACGTGCTATTTGGATGATTTTTTTTTTCAACAACCATTTAAAAATTGTTGTCTGTCATTCCACATTACTATATTAGGTAAACAGTAAGCCGGTGTGTCCCTTTAAACTGGTCCCTGATATGGGAAAACGGGTACAAAAACAACCTGCTTGATCCCGAAGATAAACAGTTTTAATACAGATTAAAACATATGATTCTTCCCACATATGGTTCTTTGTACAAAATCGGTAGAGTTGTTGATGTCAAATGTCCATTATGTGAAACAGAATCAGAATCCCATCAGCATTTGTTCATTTATTGTAAACGCTTGGATCTTTGTCGAGTATCTTATTAGAAAATACACAGACAACAAACACTTTTGTCTTAGCGACCCTAACAGAATCCTGGGCTATGAATTACAACCAGTCCAAGGCGTTCTTGTCGTTAAAATGCTCCGCCAAAACTGGAATATCCGATGCAAAAGGGTCTTTAATGATTATAAGAATCCATCCGACATTGACTTCATTTTTCAGTTCAAACTCAATCTTAAACGGTTTTTGACTCTAGAGAAGGGCAGAATGAATTGTGAAAAGTTTCAAACTGTATATGTTCGTAATAACTCTCTGTGCTCCATCAATGAGAAAAGCCAATTAGAATTCAGTTATTAAAACCCTTTTTGCTTTTTCCCCTTTTCGTTTAGGATAATCCTAACATTCTTGACCGCCTCATTCTGTAAGTGGGCTGTGTGTGTGTTTTATTTTTATGTAAATTTCCTTTGTAAAAACTGTATATATTCATTGTTATCATTTATCTCCCCTCTAGATTAATTCTTGGTAGTTACTTGTAATTTATTTGTTGCTTGTAGGCCTATTGTTTTTCTTGCGGAATGTCTAATTGAAGCGGTGTAATTTTTTGAGTGTGAAATTTATAAATTTATAAATTTATAAATTAAGCAATAAATAAATTTAAAAATAAATAAATAAATCAATCAATCAATCAATCAATCAATCAATCAATCAATCAATCAATTAATAAATAAATAAATAAATTAATGAATTAATAAATACATTAATAAATTAATTAATAAATAAATAAATAAATACATAAATAAATAAATAACTTAATTAATTAATAAATTATGTTCGTGGTTGAGCATTAAATTGTTTATATCAAGTAATTTAGGTCGATTTTGTTCTTTACAAAAAGTCCTCCTTTTTGAGACAGAATTTGTTTTTGTGAAAGATATTTGGTTCTTTTTATCCCCCGAAATTTGGATCTGAGAAACGTTACTGTCAGTAATGTTTCTCAGATTGTGTATTTCTATTAGTATTAGGGATTATTCTTCCTGCGTGGGCACATTCGCTCCGGAATTTCGGCGATATCTCAAAAACGCGACCACCTTTTAAAATGAAATTTTCACAGGTTAGTTTTATTGTATATATCTACATTTATATAGATTTAAAACAATCAAACGGTTGCAAAAACCAAAGTTATACTTTGCCTTTAAGATCCAGCAAAACACTACTTTGAACTTACCCCTTAACCTCTGGACGTAAATTCCAGCATATATATTTCACGACAAGCGGTGCGAATGTTGGTTGAACGACGAAGATCGCGCGGTGTTCAAAGTTTGCGCCCCGAGCTCGAAATTCTAAAAGCGTGCAAGGAAAGAAAGTTTGCGCCGTCACAATATGGCACACCGCGCGAATTTAAAAACAAGGACAACTTCAAAGATTGCGCCCAACACGTGCGCATGCATCGTTGTAAAGAGTTAGCGTACATTATATGCATCGTTCAGAATCATAATGCCAAGTTCAAATCGCATGCGTAGAGCCTACCGTAAAACCACAATATTTTCATTTTCGGCGGTCGATTTGTATTAATGTTATGATAATAGTCTGCATTATTTCTTGTAGACTAGGATATCCTACCCTAAATCTCGATCCATTTGGATGTACAAATATAATTCTGTTCAAGATTACTCACACAGGTTAAACCATGAGTTTACGTTGTCGTTTCAAATTAACACATAAATACAATACGTGTCCATTATGTATTTAATTGGGTGATCCGGAGGGTGTGTGTTCGTATCATGTACAAGTCATGTGATGACGTACGATTCTTCTTCAATGTTGAAATCGATTTGAAAGCGCTGCACGCCATGGCTTGGGGAATTAAGCTACTGTTAGCACACCACCCACCTTTCGATCACTCTCAAGCTTTTTGAAATGTTATTTGGGAATTTTGTTATCAAGTTATGAACCACGAGGCAAACTGGGTTAATGATAAAAAAAATTCAGTTGGGGGGGGGGGCATGGCTAAGGAAATTTACTAGAACGGGATTTGAACCAACGACCTCCGGTTTGAGATAATTTGTATGTTATTTATAAAGGCCTATAGGCCTACACTCTTTGTATTTTTATTGGTACTGTGCCAATAATATATATTTATCTGACATAATTTCAATACAAAATATTTGGGATGGCTTACTTTGCTCAAAGAAACCATTTGCAAGAGACTTTAAGTTATGAGCTCAGATATCACATTACTTCGAGCATAAAAAAATATATCTCTTAGTTTTATCCCCCAAAATTGGGATCTGAAAAACGTTACCGACAGTAACGTTTCTCAGATTGTGTACTTTTATTAGTATTACGGATTATTCTTCCTGCAAGGGGCATATTCACCGCGACCACCTGTTAAAATGAAATTTTCACAGGTTAGTTTTATTGTACATATCTACGTTTATATAGATTTAAAACAATCAAACGGTTGCAAAAACCAAAGTTATACTTTGCCTTTAAGATCCAGCAAAACACTACTTTGAACTTACCCCTTTAACTTCTGGACGTCTTTGAATCCAGCATATAGTTCACGACAAGCGGTGCGAATTTTGGTTGAACGACGAAGATCGCGCGGTGTTCAAAGTTTGCGCTTCGAGCTATCCTGCGCAAATTTTAAAACCATGCAAGGAAAGCAAATTTGCGCCGTCACAAAATGGCACACCGCGCGAATTTAAAAACAAGGACAACTTCATTGCGCCCAACACACACATGCACCACTGATCTCTATTATACTGTCAGTATAATAGAGATCAGTGACATGCACTTGCATCGTAAATAGTAAACGTATGCATCGTTCAGAATCATAAAATGCCAAGTTCAAATCGCATGCGTAGAGCCTACCGTAAAACCACAATAATTTTATTTTCGGCGGTTAATTTGTATTAATGTTATGATAATAGTCTGCATTATTTCTTGTAGACTAGGATCTCCTACCCTAAATCTCGATCCATTTGGATGTACAAATATAATTCTGTTCAAGATTACTCACACAGGTTAAACCATGAGTTTACGTTGTCAAATTAACACATAAATACAATACGTGTCCGTTGTGTATTTGATTGGGTGATCCGGAGGGTGTGTGTTCGTTTACGAGATACCTCTGAATGAATGCACACTTCTAATATATCTATACCTATACACAAACTATGACTTAACTGTAACCATGCTCTAGCACACCCACCTTTCGATCACTTCAATAATATTCGAAATTTTCTGAAATTTGTTTATATTTTATTAAGGTACACAGTTTTTGTAGTCGTATTACTTTTATATAATTTTCGTAAAGACTTTTTTATTTATCTGTTTTTTTTAAATGGGGTGAACTTTATACTTAACCAAGCGAAAACATTTGCAATTGACACGTATACACACATAATGTTGTTATCAATCATTTGTTATGTACTGCAACCACACATTTCGGCACTTTTTTCTAAAAGAGACATCACAAATCACGATTGTGGTAACTTTGTATTTTTGTTTAGGCGCCAAGCAATTAATACACTGTGTAACTCCTGCAGGTTCTGTGCTTCAACTTTTAAGAGGGCTTGATAAATTTAGGCTTTAGAGTTGGTCATGTGGAAGGATGCTTCATGAAACTGGCAGAAAGTCGGTTTGGGAAAAACACATTTTCAGGGGTAATTTATGGGAGATTTAGCCAAAATTCCAAATGGCTGCCCTGCCAAATATTGAAAGAACAAAAAATCTCAATTTAATTTTAAGTAGTCCATAAATTTTATACTTGATTTATCACTTATTATACTTTAGTGATTTATTAGTTTTTATACTTAATTTATCTGAAATGCACCCCCTTTTTCGCCTAACTGCCAAAGCACTTTAGGGGGGACGGCTCAATCATTCGAAACACGAGTTAATGGTGTATCTCGGGCACAAATAATCCTAGGGCCCTATTTTCGTCAGCTGACGTTTCTTCCTTCAAAAAGAAAATACTGAAGTTGGGTGGGAAAACAATTGTCGTTCAAGCTACTTTCCCTTAAAAATCATTAAAATTCTTAAAAATGCCGAGAATGCATCAAACGCTCCTCACTCTGTGGTTCAAGATAAGGACTAGACTTATTCATTACAGTTTTGTGTCTGCTATTGGTTTGCCAATAAGCGTGAGTTGTTCCCCTTTTGTTAACACGGAGGGAGCCACTATTTGCTCCGACACCATTCATTGAACCGGTTGGTGAACCAACAAGTTTATTACAACCGGGGGGGGGGGGGGGGGGGGGGTGGTTGAAAGGGTATTGCGCAATTATTTTGAATCGCGGTTTGGGTACACTTCATTTTAAAAAGAGATGATGACCATTAACAATCCAACAGAAAACCATGTTTACCGATAAAATGCTCTCTTTAACAGCACTGAAAATATAGCAGTATATAACGTTACAATATTACCAACAATTTTCCGTTAGTTTATTGCGGCGGCTAACGTGTATGAATGGGTCCCGGTGGGAATTTCATTACAAAACGTCACCCCTAAAATGGCTACAAATACCGACATTATGTGAACAATTTTATAGTTAATCCTCTGATTTTTTTTTTTCAATGAACGTAATATTTAGGGATATATCTTTCATTCCTGAAAGTTTTTTACAAAATACCTCCGTACATCCTTTGGATATTTGACGTTTTTTAAGAAGGTTTTTCAAAAATTGGTTTCTGCCTACACTTGGTTTGCATGAAAACGATCGTCTGTTGACGGACGGGAACATTTGCCGCAGGCCTTATGATTCCGAGGAAACGTATACGCAATCTTAAAAATGTATTACATGTCGTTTACGTTGTTAAATACACGTTATTAAATTATTAAATTACTGAAGCAGTTGGCTACACACACAAAAAACACCTAAGATGTTCTCTATCATGTAAAGATTTGGTGAATTTACAACATTTAGAGATAATAACACCCTCTTAAAAAATGGACCCGTCCGGGCAGTCTAATAATCTGCCAGAGTGCACCACTGATCTCTATTTTAATAGAGATCAGTGATAGCAACCGTGTATTCAAATCTTTTACCATACTGTACATAGGGAATGTAAATGCACGTATAGTTATGTTCTGCGCGCGGTTTGCGAAGTGATAGGTTTTGTATGAGAGCTTCGACACCGGTCCACGCCGCGAGAGTCGAATATTTTTTTTTCAACGTAGGTGCCGAGTTGGTGGCGGACCCCTTACGTCCCCCCCCCCCCCCCCCCCCCCGATCACAACAATAAAATATCTCATTATTAGTTACGCCCTACGGGTACATGTGTTCCGTCCCAACTTGACAATCGTCCCAACTATGTTTGGGATTGGTCATTCCCAACTTGAGTGTTAAAGTTGGGATCGCCCATAGTGCTCAACAATTAGATAACCTTTGTACCGTCCCAACTTGACAATTGTCAAGTGTCAAGTTGGGCGGAATACATAATTATGCGTCGTGTAAAGAGTGAACGTGTCATTTAGTATGCATTGATGCCAAGTTCAAATCGCATGCGTAGAGCCTACCGTAAAACCGCAATACTTTTGTTTTCAGTGGTTATTTTCACTAATTGTATGTTATGTTATTGTTTCTTGCAGACTAGGATCTCATTTCCTAAATCTCGATTGTTTTGTGTTCAGCTTTGCAATTCTGTTCGAGATTTACGCACACAGGTTAAACCATGAGTTTAGGTTGTCGTAATATAACACATAAATACAATTTGGGCATTTTCATAATATGACTGGGTGATCCGGAGGGTGTGTGTTCGTCGTAAGATATTGTCATCTATTGACGAATTGCAAACAACGTTTATACTACTCTGTATTACGAAAGCGAATTTATATTGACACATTTGTGTCGAGGTTTCCATCTAACTGCCTGCTATCTGGCAAATAGCACACCCACCTTTCGATCACTTTCAATCTTTTCAAATTGTTAATTGGGATTTTTTTTTTGGCTGAAAGTTGCGAATTATCAAGTTATAAAACCACAAGGGAAACTGGGTAAATGTTAAATGATTTTGAGTTGAACAAAGGAAACTTACTAGAACGGGATTTGCATCAACGACCTCCGGTTTAACGTTCCCGGCGCTCTAACATTAACAACTGAGATAAATTGTATGTTATTATTATAAAGGCCTACACATTTTTTGTATTTTTATTGGTACTGTGCTACTAATATATATTTATCGCGCATAGTTTCAATACAACATATTTGGGGTGGCTTACTTTGCCCAAAGAAACCATTTGCAAGAGACTTTAAGACATGTCTATAAGGCCAACGTTTTATTATAAGGGGGGGGGGGGGTTCCTCAGTCCATTATGATAAAATGATCCCCATACTAACGTGTGCATTGTATGGTTGAGCGTTAGGGGGATTGGAACGATGAACTGCATATAACTGTTAACTTGTCTTAAATGTGAAAAATCGTAACTTTTTTATGTGATAATTGTACATTTACCATTTTTTCTAGAAAATCATACGTGTATTTTATTGTTTCTTTTTCACGAATCAAATCAACTGAAACTGTTACGTTTAAAATAAACACATAAAAAATAAGTAAAAAATAAATTAATGAATAATAAAGTGCACCCAAATCAAGATTGTAGACATGTTTTCGCAAGCACTCAAAAAAATCTCCTAATAAAGGAAAGGATTAGACTGCAAACATATGCGTTTAACAAAGTTTACAAATTTCTTTGTATGGTTAAAGATAACAGACTGATCTTTACTTTCTAAAATTAAGTTGTTGGATTAACTAACCAAGCTTAATCTGTCTCCTTTACGTGATAAAATCAATTATTATGACAAAATACCACAACCTGGGGGCTCTGTGCTTCAACTTTTGAAGAGACTTGATAAATTCTTGCTTTAAAGTTGGTATTATTTTGTTTTGGAAAGTGGATAAGCGCTATTACGAAAACTGGCAGCAAATCGGTTTGGGAAAAGGAAAATTTTCGTCGTTTTTTTTTTCGAGGGGGGGGGGCTAATTAGCGAAAATGAGCGCCCACCAGTGGTGAAAGAAAAAATCAAGAACTTTTCAATTCTTGATAATATGCAACTTTTTTGAGGCTTAAAAGGGAACAAATAATAAGACTCGAGAAAACTCTTGCTGAACCACAGTGAGCCACAATGACCCCAAACTAGATGCCATTAAAAATAAACAGGATTTGTTTTTTGTTATGGAAATAAAGTAATTGACCATTCCACACAAATATTAAATAAAAAAACTGAAGTCGTAAACATTTTTTGTCGTACAACTGTTGTACAGTCAATTAAATTTTGAGTAATCACATAATAACCACTGTAAGATTTAGTGGTTCAAATGAACCCTGAAAATGTTATTGTCTGTTTTGTTTTATGTGGTATGTAGGCTGCAAGGGGTCTTTCTTGAGCTTAAAAAAAAGGTAAAGCCACTATTTTAGTGTTTAGCAATAATGTATAATGGACAAATTGAACAAAGAGTTAAGAGCGCCCTCTTTGGACAAATTAGAAACAATTAGTTATTTTTGAAGGAGTAAAATGATACTCTTTTGTTAGAAGCAACTATAACTAAAAAAAATAAAACTTTGCATTAATTTTAAAAACATTGCACGCAAGTTTATTTAAAAATATTGCCTAATATTTATTTTTGTTATACTGAGGCTTAGCTATAAGCGCTCATAACCAGAAGATCTTTGAACGTGCCAGCTTAAAATTGACGACCCGAGGCCGCGCGCGCCGCCGCGCCGCGAAGAGCAAATTGACGGGAAATGTGATGCTGTGAGAAACCTTCGACGATCGACTAAGAACTTTTCAACTGAGATTTTATTCAAAATGTCGGATTCTGAAGAATCCCAAGAGGCACCAGCTGCTCCAGTTCCCCCTGCTCCGTTTGGTCAACCGGTATGTATGTTAAAACTTTAAACAGTTTTTCCATAGTTTTAAAATGTGACTTTCGGACAATGATGACTGAAAATATTGCCCATTGTCATTTTGAATGCGCACACTGCATGCCGCACTACTGCACTGTCAAAAAAGAAAATGCTTTTTGAGTTTTAGGTATATGAGATGTGAACCGACCATGGAGGTGAGTCTGACAGTTGCAGAGCAGTTTCCAGTGCTTGAGCCCCGTAAATAGGGCCAATTCACTTCGTATCCTTTGCCCTAGCGCCAACATCACCAACAATATAAGTTAATAACTATTTATGAATGATGACCACAACGCAATGCAATCCTACTTCTTTGCCCACTGTAATTTTTGATCCGGGTCATTCTCGATAAGGAACCTTACCGATTGAATGCAACTGTACTTGTAGATAGCCCGATTGCTGGAATTTGTTGCATAAACACCATGCATTTGGGGGAAAATCAAATGCTAAAGTTTTAGAGTCGCGAGTGTGCATTTTTGTTCACATACTAAACTAACATTTAAACAACTTGCTTGAAAACCATACTTTGTCAGGTTTCCTCTCCCCTTCAACAACTTTACAAAAATTATACTATCATGACTATCAATCTTAACGATCTCATGGGGACCAGACTGATTTATTCAGCGTACTCAATTACATCTTTTTAGGCAGAGACGGGCGTGAGATCATGATGCGCACCGCATTGCATGTATTTCACAAAACCTTGATTGCGCTTGGCGTGCTGAGTAAATCAGTCTTGTCCCCATTACATAAAAGATTGTAGCAGGTGATCGTATCATTAGTGTAAAGTTGTTTTAGCATGTTTAGGTAGGGAACCCGTTATTGAGGGAATCAGTTTTTTGTGTCATCAGTGGCCCAGGATATTTTCACTGATCTCGGGACACCACTTTTGACTCCTGCATAATATGAATCACATATTCACATCAGTTTCATAGGTTGCTAATTTTGGACAAGGCAGCTGGGCCAGGCAATCTATCATTGTTTTTCTCACTAACTCTTTAAAATAGAACCTTTTAAAGCAATTGTTACCATTGACAGAGCAAATCTGTATTTACAGTCTGAGGAATTCAATTTAAGTGGTAGCCCTCCCCTGGCAGTCGTTCACTTTTGTAAAACAGTGACCTCCATTATTTCACGAAAATGACGGAATTTATGAGGAATATATGAAGTCCAAAACCCATCGCAGAAAAATGTATGCTGCCATGGAATGTGACTCCGGTGAAATTGGGGGCTTCTTTCTTGCAGGTAAGAATTGAGTTACAAAGCTTTGAAATGTTTCCGCCCAAGAAACCGGCCCTGATATCTAGGACTCCGTATCTTTATGTAGGGCTAATTAAGTGGTAACTTTTGACTAAGCACGTCATTTTACCAGACATTATTCAAATCTAACTCGCAACGGGGTCATTCCGTGCCAACTCGCCTAAAATCCTGAAAAGTTTGTCAGGCTCCGTCGCAGATTTTGCTAGTATTTTTTTAAAACAGTCCCTTATGGGTGCCATGAACACACGCACAATTTTAGAATTCCACTCCTACTCCTACAACCCCCTCAATAAAAAAAAGCAAAAATCTGAGACGGTGCCTGCCAACCCATCAGGTGAGCTGGCACGGAATGACCCAATGGCTTTTTTCAATAACATGAATTTTTCTATTAATTTTACAAACCATTCCAAGGTGGGACAATTGTGCACATAACTTTCTTTGTACTGTGTACGTGACTGCATTCCCTGCATGGTATCATCATATTGCAGGCTGCCGTAGGGTGTGCTGTCATACAAACCAAGTGGATGGTAGTAATAGTAGGAGGGTTTAATGCGAAGAAAAGAAACTAAACTTGATTACATTTTTATTTTTTTAATCATTTAGCCTCCATTGAAGCTAAAAAGTCCCCCACGCGGCAATGACTCTGGGACAGGAGAAACAAAAGCTGAATATGATGCTAAAATGGTAAGACATGTATTCCCCGGTTCAACTAAGGTGATAGTGAAGATGGCCGCAATAAAAAGTGAGACTTTGATGTGGATGAACTTAAAGGACACGTTGCCTTGGATTGGGCTCTATGGGCAATAAAAACATGAGATGGATACGGTTGGAAAGATGCTTTAGAAGTAGAATATAATGCTTCATACAAATATCTTTTGAAATTGTGTGGTTTTCCTATATAATTACGTCGTGAACTATCAGTTCTGTTTCATAAGTATAAGTCTGGCTGCCTCAATTTTGTGATCCAGAGTGTCCCAGTTTAGGTCTTTGATCATATTGGAGGCGTTGGCATGCTGGTCATAGTTGTCGCTCACAAACCTTGCGGCCTGCCGCTGAACCCTTTTAAGCTGGTTGGTTTACATGCACTTTGAATCAGCAGAGTCACAGACAGTTAATGCATACTATTGGTGTAGCTGCGCACAAGTGCCAAGTAGGCAGCACTCTTGATATGCTTTGAGCATCCTTTCAATTTTTGTCTCGACACTCCAATAACTTGGTTTGCCTTCTTGGTTAACAGCTGTTAACATTCTAAGTCTATAGTTTGAAACTATGTTGGGCTTTAGCCTGCCTCTTGCTACAAGTCCAGTTCAGTAGTGGAGCGTATAAGAAATCAGGTCCATGAATACTGCAATAAAACAAAGGGTTTTGATCAGTATCCACAGATTGTACTGATGTATTGAGCATACACGCCGCCCTCGCTGGGCAAAAATACGTTTAATTAGCTTTGATCTTTATGGTTTCGATAAAATAATATTTATGGTTTATTTTTTGCTCCCAGATGAAGGATCGAGCTTCTAGGTTTGGCTTCCTTCTCCAGCAGACAGAAATCTTCACCCATTTTATGAGTGCTACAAGCAGTGTCAAATCTCCTACGAGCCCGCTCAAGCTCAAGCCGGGGAGACCACGTCTCAAGAAGGATGAGAAGACAAAACTGTCCTCTGTCGGGGAGTGAGTTTAGTTTAGGGTTTTAAAAAGTTTGCGTGAAATAAATCATTTTAGATGCAGAACGTTATCTTTGAAAGGATTAATACGAACGATGAATGTGTTGAATCAATATAAAAACCTGAGTGGCATCTTTAACAAAATATTTGATGACTAAACTGTGCGTTAACCCTAACCCCCATTAGGGTCTCTCTACAAAGCCTGCCAAATACAACAGAATGCAACACAGTTGAAATGAGAAACATGCCAAATGCAACAAAATGCAACAAGGGATATTGTTGCATTGTGCAGGCATGCTGTTTGGGAAAGGACTGAGCAAGGGTGGTTGCCCTGCTAAATGCAACAGTATGCACATAAGTGTAATGTATAACTGTTATTATACAGTCTTTTGAATATGATTTGAATTATGATTCTTACCTAATATTACATCATACTTCTCAATACTTTTCCCATAAAAAATATTTTGAAAAAAAGTTTTTCAGATACAATAGAAGCACCCAAACCTATATGAAGTCACTTCACTGCTGAATGCAACAAATTCAGTCCAAAAATGACATCTGAGTTGACTGCCAAATGCAACAGATCACAACAACTATTGCCATTTGGTGCATATTGTTGCATTTAGCATGTTTAGGGTTAAATAGGTTAGATGAGACTCGTTAACCAGTCTAGTAATGCTAATCATCTCTTCAGAATCCAACTGCATGGTTTGGATTCGGTTGGACTGAGGACTGCGCCAGTACACCGATTAAATGCTTAACATGGATTAAATGCTTAACATGGATTAAATGCTTAACATGGAATCTGGCACACCGCCATTAACAGAGGCCAGTCATTTGGGTGTTGGAATTTGTAAGAGTGATGACGACCCAAAAACTCAGTCAAGGGTGTTTGGGTTGAAAACACGATACTTCTGAATTTTGTAAAGAAATATGTAAATGTGCACATCAAGAAATCATTACCTTATACATGTAAACGTGTTGGTGCAATTATACTTATGGATTTTGGAAATGCTTTTAGAGACTTCTTATAAATGTCACGTCTATTTTATTTTTTTTTTCCCGCTCATCGATGTTGTCAAACTATATAATCAACTATGAGTGATGAGAATGTATGTATAATTGTAAATATTTGAAACACATGTTGAATTGATTGAAACCACTTTATTCAGAAGAGGCAACCAACGACAAGATGAAGATACTTCCCTGTTATTAGCAAAGTGGGTACAATTTATTTTTGGACTAAACATTTTATCCGAACGTTTAACATTATTATCAAGTCATGGCTGTATGTACATTTTTAATGTCTCCAATTTTTAGTAAACGAAAGTAATTAAATACTCCGTACACATATTACAATAGTTGGACAAACACAATAGAGTACCTGATAATAACTTGATTTGATTCCCTGCAGCCACCGTCATCGTATGACTGAGCAGGAGGAAGACGAGGAGTTGCTGTCAGAGTCCCGAAAGGCAACCAGCGTCATCACACAGTTTGAGAAATCACCATCGTATATCAAGAATGGTGAGATGAGAGACTATCAGATTCGTGGCCTGAACTGGATGATCTCACTCTATGAACATGGCATCAATGGCATCTTGGCAGATGAAATGGTTTGTTGGGGTGTTTGTTTGTTTGTTTTTTGTTTGTTTTGTTTGTTGGGGTGTTTGTTTGTTTGTTTTGTTTGTTGGGGTGTTTGTTTGTTTGTTTTTTGTATGTTTGTTCTCAAGGTCTCATCTTATGGTTGTCTAGAGTTTGATGGATTTAATTTTGCATATGGTTCGGCATAGAATTCAAACAGGTGTCTGTTGAGTTTCCGTGAAAGATTTGGGACTGTGATATGACATTTCTTAGCCAAAAATATAAACCAACAGTGATAATTTCTACGCAAACAACTGAACCCTGTTCACTGACCTTTAACCTGTTGTAACTGACCTTATGTTACAGGGTCTCGGTAAGACTCTCCAGACTATCTCACTGCTTGGATACATGAAACATTACCGCAACATTCCTAGCCCTCATCTGATCATCTGTCCAAAGTCCACACTGGCGAATTGGATGGCAGAAATAGAGCGCTGGTGCCCATCACTACGAGGAGTCTGTCTTATTGGAGATCAAAATACAAGGGTGAGTCTGGCATGGGGAACCAGGGAAGGGAAGATACAATCACACATTTCTTAAAAAGGCTTTTGAACTGCTTTTAAGTTTTAGTACACAAAGTTGTTTTTCTACAGTTAAAAAATTAATATAACTACAATAACTGTTGTTTTTGTCATGTTATTTAAACAACGTACCTTTGACCCATAGGCAGCCATTATACGAGATGTCATGATGCCCGGGGAATGGGATGTGTGTGTTACATCCTATGAGATGGCCATCAAGGAAAAATCTGTCTTCAAGAAGTTCAACTGGCGCTACCTGGTCATCGATGAGGCTCATCGTATCAAAAATGAGAAGTCAAAGGTATTGAATAAAAAGGCAGGAGTGTCAGTATTAAGGTATACGATTGGTAATGAGTCTGAAAATTAATGGCAATACAAACTTACTTGGTAAGAAGTACAGCAGCTTTGGATAGTATAATGCAGTTTGAGAAACTTTTCACTTCGAAGCACTGCGGTTTAATATGGAAAAATATATCACTTTTTATCCCCCAAAATTTGAATCTGAGAAGCGTTACGGCCGTATCGCTTTTCAGATCGTGTATTCCTATAGGGAATATTCTTCCTGCGTGGAAATATTTGCTCCGGTGTTTCGGTGATATCTCAAAAACGCGACCACCTTTTGAAGTGAAATTTTCACAGGTTAGTTTTATTAATCTACATTTATATAGGATTAAAACAATCAAACGGTTCCAAAAACCAAAGGTATACTTTGCCTTAAACAGTGGTCCGCCGACCCATCGCTAGTTAAAACACCAAAGGACCAGTCAAGACTATTTCCAAGTGGACCGGCTGGTTAGTTCGGAGTATAGAAGCATCCCTAAAAGCTCTTATTTAATATGAGCCATGGACCAGTGAAAAAAGCTGGGGGACTTGTCACCGATAAGGTTAAGGGCAAACCCTAAATGCGTGGTGTTGAAGGAGACCTTGCTACTGGAGTGTTTCACCTAATACTATAGAATTTGAAAAAATCTGATGCAAAATCAGGGCTCGAATTTGGTGGAAATATCCACAAGACTGCAGGGCTTGTAGCTCACAATTTTTACTGGACCAGAATTTATTTTACAAGACCAAAATCAAAATGAGTTGAACCGGCACTAAGAGAAAATCTATCTCATTTGTCTTATGTGTAGTACTTCGCTACTGAAGAGAATTGAAAGTTGTTTGTTAGACTCACAAAAATATTACACAATGTAACTCATTGTGTAATATTTTTGTGAGCCTATTATTACTCAATAGAAAACACAAGACCACCGGGCTTGTCTGGTTATGAGTTTACTGGCTCGATGCTAAAATCACTGGCCTCGGGCCTGTGGTCCAGTGTTAAATTCGAGCCCTGAAAATGCCAAACACAAAATACAGACATATTTGCTCATTTGCTGACTTGTATCATTAAATCAATATAACAAGTTTGCCACTAGATCATACATTATGCCATACGTACGCAATCATTTATGTTGAGAAATTATGATTTGAAAATCAAACTGTTAAAAGTTTGAAATAAAAACCTCTGGATTTTTACCAGATAGTATTAACTTTAAGAACTGGTTACACTCCTATCACAGCTGTCCGAGATTGTGCGTGAGTTCAAGACGACCAACCGCCTGCTCCTTACTGGGACACCTCTACAGAATAACCTCCATGAGCTCTGGGCATTACTGAACTTCCTACTACCAGATGTTTTCAACTCTTCGGAGGATTTTGATGCTTGGTTCTCAACAGAAGGCTGTCTGGACACTGAGAATAAGAGTTTAGTTTCCCGTCTTCATGCTGTAAGTAAAAAAAAAAAAAAAAACTAATTTCTTTGGTTATAGAATTGTGTTTTGTGAATTGTGAATTGTCTTTGTGTTTGTAATTATTGTACTTTGGACTGTTTTTATTTTGCATACGGCAACCACCAGCAATGTTCAAGCCTCGTTTCCGGTTATTGAGGGTTGTGTTTCCGGTTATTGAGGGTTGTCGGAGAAGAATTTAATTTGTAAAACTAGTTCTAAATTTAGATGTTGAAGCTAAAGCAACATTCAACTTTACTCAAATATTTGAGTTGACCATGAGTATCTATTGTGCCGTTTTGAGTTGACCATGAGTATCTATTGTGGCATTTTGAGTTGACCATGAGTATCTATTGTGGCATTTTGAGTTGACCATGAGTATCTATTGTGGCATTTTGAGTTGACCATGAGTATCTATTGTGCCATTTTGAGTTGTGGCATTTTGAGCTATTAAAAAATGGCATTTATTTTGGGTGTGATTAGGTATTAATTTTGGTTTTTACCCTACACCGATGTGTGTTAGCACTGTATACTCTGTACTTTCCCGAGTTCTGTGAAAAAAATCACAGGCATATTACTCGGGTGGGATTCGAACCCTCGATCTTTCCAATTCTAGAGCAGTGTCTTACCAACTAGACCACCGAGAACAGTGCTAACACACATCAGTGTAGGGTTAAAACCAAAATTAATATTCTTTATCCCCGATGCAAAATTAACATCTATTAAATCGTTGCAGTACCCGCTGCTAAAATATAGGATTCGAACTGCCTCTAGCTACCAGGCAATCTCGGTGGTCTAGTTGGTAAGACACTGCTCTAGAATTGCAAATGTCGTGGGTTGGAATCCCACCCGAGTAATATGCCTGTGATTAGGTGATAATACACATCTAAACCAAAGTTAAAGCATGTAGCAAACAAATAAAAATTTGAGCACCTCAAATAAAAATCTCAGCTATATGAAAAACAGAATCGGATAAACAAAGACAAGGAAACAGGCTGAACAATTTCTGTAGTAAATTATGCAAGTTTTAATGTTTCTTCTTTTTCCCCCTTTTTTTCTGCCATTTTGCTCCCAGATTCTCCGGCCATTCTTGTTGAGGCGACTGAAGGCTGATGTTGAGAGGGGTCTCTTACCCAAGAAAGAAGTCAAGATCTATGTTGGTCTCAGCAAGATGCAGAGAGAATGGTAGGAATTTCGTTTATAAATAGTGGATTTTGGGGGTTTTATTATTACTATTATTATTTGTTTTTGAATGATAAACCTGAACGGTCCCGAATTCTTCAAAACCCTTTTCAGGAAAATGTATAACATTGCAGGATATGATACTGCTGGCCCAATTAACAAGTCCTTACCATTGGAACAGGCATGCAACTAACTTCAAATATTTAGGAGTTGAGTTGAGTTGAGTGAAATATTTTGGTAATGGGAGGGTCGTTAGCCAAGGTGTCTAGGCGTAAGAGTTGATCACAGTTTAATCAGTGACAATATTGCAGTCCGGCCAACTCCTGAAATCAGTAGTAAATCAAATTAGATTTGTATGTAGTTTTTTTATATTGTTTAACAGCTCTTTTCGAAACTAACACAACTGTGAAGATATATTGATGATGCTATTGTGGGCTTTAGACTTCCTTTGGACATATTACTGTGTTGAATTCTTGAAGAAGAGTGAATAAGTAAAGCAGAGATTTTTGAAACGTAATTTTAATAGTAGGAACTTGATTCTTTGTGAAAACAGTGGCACGCATCTTTGCAAACAGATGAGGCTGGACGATTATGATATATTTTCATAAACCTTGATTTGGATTCCAAGACTTACTGGAGCAATTTGTCATCGAAATAGCATTGCTAATTAGCTGTAAAAAACCTTCAGGAGTTTGGGCCTTTGTTGACCTCAACATTCATCAACATTTGCTGTAAAAAACTTTTATTTATTTTTTTTTAAATAGGGTATACAAATTGCTCATTTACAGTTTCTTTGCAGTTCCATGTACATACAACCAAAGCAGACAAAAGTGAGGTGTCCAAAAGACACCCAAACACCCTTGTGGTTGATGTATGATACATTACATTTGTTATTTGTTCATAGATACTTCTTTTTGCTATGGAATTGTAAACAAGCACATGAGAAATTTAAAAAGGACCATCTACCAATGTGATTTTATAAAAAACAGAACACCCTCCTTCGAACCCCCCCCAAAAAAAAAAAAATAAACAAAATAAATAAATAAATAAATATATAAACAAACAAATCATAAAAACAGCTGGAATTCAACTAACAAAAGTTCAATGTTATCTACAACTTTAAAGAAGCAGCCTAGATTCTTAAAGGAGCAACCTAGATTCTGAAATCATCCTTATCGGTCATCCTTCCTTCATCCAACAGGTACACCAAAATCCTCATGAAAGACATTGATGTCGTCAATGGTGCTGGTAAGACGGAGAAAGTCCGCCTCATGAACATCTTGATGCATCTACGCAAGTGCTGTAACCATCCTTATCTATTTGATGGGGCTGAACCCGGCCCGCCCTTCACCACAGACAAACATCTCTATGAGAACGCTGGCAAACTTGTGGTCCTTGATAAACTACTCAGCAAACTAAAAGAAGACGGTGAGTCAAGGGTCTTTTATTGCACTGCATAGCATGAACTAATGTTGTGTACTATGATCCCACCAGGGCCCAATTTCATAGAGCTGGATCCCACCAGGGCCCAATTTCATAGAGCTGCTGAACGGCCGATTCTGTGCTTACTGCGCGATTTCCATTTCATAGCGCGGCTAACCGTAAGCGCATGAAAAGGCATGCTAACCTTCAGGTGCTTACTGTATGAAAATGAATGACGTAACAATGCAAATCCATGGTGAACGCGCAAGATGGCTGCCTAATTTTCTTGCTAACCTGTGAAATAGGCTTACGCTTACGTAAATTTTTCTGCTATAGTTAGCACGCAAATTTGCTTACCGTTAAGCAGCACTATGAAATTGGGCCCAGAACTATGGTCTCTATTTGGTCATGGGCACAAGCTCCAATTTAAAAAATGCACTGCAATGCATCTTGGGAAACTGAGTACAGTTAAAGAATTAAAGCAAACTGCCAAGATGGACGCCATGCTGTAGTTTACATGTAACTATGCCAGGTTTTATGGTTGTGTACTGCATTGCTTTAAAATCAGCGCGCCACGATGGTTGCTGGTAATGCTTGGACTCGGATTTTACCCATAATCCTTTTGCCGCTGATCATGCACGTTAGAACGTGCATATGGGCTGATGTGAATTAGTGAAGGATCGCTCAAAGTGTGCTCTACTTTTCAGTGTCAGCTGTGAAATAGCTAACCGTCATTTCTTGAAACTGTAGATTAGGAACAATTGCACAGCAATAATTGATGAGCAAATATCACACTAGAGCGATTAACAAATAGCACACAGCATTTTTCACTGGTTGCCTTTTTTGCTTGTTAAAACTTTCTTTCTTCTGAAATTTTGCCCCTGTAGAATGCTGTAGGCATACATTAAAAGGGGTCATGCACTGTTTAATAGTTTGAGGTTGTGGTTCGTCTGATTGAATACCACCATCATGGCGTATCGTGGCCTAGGGGTCAAGTGTACCGGACTCAAGCTCTGGTGTTTCTGATTAGCAGAGTGTGGGTTTGAGTCTTGTCTTGGCTGGCACTTGTGTCCTTTAACACGTTGACTGCCGGTCATAGATTCGTAGGGCGTTCCCATTTGCCAAGTGTGGTGCGCATGCGCACATACCAAGTAGGTAACACTTTTTTGTGTCTACATGTTGTAATACAAATTCTCAGGACGTGTGTCCTCACCACTGCCAGAAGCGTATTTGTTGCGTTCTCAGTGATGCACGTGTATTCAATGCACAATACAAAAGCCTTTCATTCTCTACGAGTGTACTCGTAGTGGCAGAATCCGTTACACCTGTTACTACGAATATACTCGTAGGCGGCAGTCAACGTGTTAAGCAAGATACTTGACCATTATTGTGTTGTCCTTCAGATAGGAGATAAAGGTCCCATGTGTTGTGTAATGCAGGTATTAAAAAAAACAGTTACACTTATTGCGAAGAGAAGGTTTTTTTTGCCCTGGTGTTTCTGGCCGTGGCTGCTGAGTGCGTCACGGCACTTTGCAAACCCTTAAAAGGTGGGTCCCATTGTTTAAAAAGTTCTAAGCCTATTTAAAAATAATGATAAGTGCTTTGAGACACGTATAGAGCTCTACATAAAAACTAATTATTATAATTATTATTAACCATAATT
Organism: Pisaster brevispinus; assembly: GCA_023634235.1. Lineage (NCBI taxonomy): Eukaryota > Metazoa > Echinodermata > Asteroidea > Forcipulatida > Asteriidae > Pisaster > Pisaster brevispinus. Next base: position 14,699,161 of record JAMKCF010000005.1, on the reverse strand, counting down.
GGTTGTCTTATGTTTTGTCGTACTTCAGGTTCTCGTGTACTTGTCTTCAGTCAGATGACACGTGTATTAGATATCTTGGAAGACTACTGTACATGGCGTAATCATAACTACTGCCGTCTTGATGGGCAGACTCCTCATGAAGAAAGACAGGTATAAATCAGACCTGGGATCTATCAGGATTCACCTCCTTGGGCTTAAGGTTTTCTTGAAAGAGGCAAACTGGCCATCACAGAGACGAAAGACTAGACTCTTGTTTATCATCAAACCTGTAGGTTTCTAGTAGTGATGATGTGAAAGAGTCTATAAACCTCTGAAATACAACTTCTTATTTCTTCAGACTGAGTGGATATTATTATCCGCTAATCAGGATGTTTTATTTCTGTACAATTTCACCCTTGATGAATAGAAATCCAAGCCCTATTTCATTGAACTGCACGTACATTGAACAGTTTTTTGTTTGTTTCTTGCTGAAGTTCTTTCTATCGAACAGAATGTGTAAGCAATTATTATTAGCAATTAACATGAAATCAAGTGCAGGAAGAAGGATTACAACTTTGACATTGGTTTGGGAAAAAACAATCTAAGGGTGTTTTTTTTTTAGCATCGAGGAAAATTCATAGTTATTTGTTTGATTTTTAGAATTGTTGTAGTAATGAATTTAAGGAAACTCTAAACGTGCAAATTATTGGAGCTTTTGATAAGAAGACATGGTCCAAAGTGTGTTGGTGTTTGTAGCTAAGATAAAATATAACCATTGTGTGACTAGAATGCATGTTGTAGCACTTGACCATGATTGCTTCTCTTCATCCAGGAATATACATAGCATTCTGTAACGCATAGTTGATATCTGTGTATAATAAGGCATTGTGATTCTATAGGGAGCTTAGGAATTTCCAGAACCATTCCAACTGATTTGAATGTGCATCATCAGAGCATTAATCTTGACTGCAAGCTTCCTCTTGGTGGCAGAAGAGCTTTCAGAAGCAACAAAACAAAACATGGCATGAACCCATGACGTGTGTAGAACTGTTCGAAACACGTTTATGCAAATAATTTTGTTGTATATTTTCCCAGGCAAGCATTAACACATTCAACATGCCTAACAGTGAGAAGTTCATCTTTATGCTGAGTACGAGAGCAGGTGGTCTGGGTATCAATTTGGCTACTGCAGACATAGTCATCCTGTACGACAGTGATTGGAATCCGCAGGTGGATCTACAGGCTATGGTAAGATGAACAACAATCTGTCTCTAACTCATTTCAGATAACTGCATTGGTAATTATCAGAGAAAACAAAGCGCTAGTCTCAATCTGGGAACTCACATATTATAAAGTTCACTCCAGCACCAATTCTGTCCAGAGATACCGTCAAAGTCACAGAATTTGCATGAAGATCCCTTTTGCCTGTTCATATTCAGACTTAGTTTTGATTGCGACGATCTTTCATAAATTATGGTACAACAGTTGAACACATCAAGGTATATGTAAGTCTGCTTTGTTTTCAAGTGATGCAAGTATCTACAGTTTTTGTACTCTACTCCTAATATTTGATCACCATGTAATTCTACAGGTCTTAAATCATAAACAATTGTCGGCTATAAAAGTAGGCACTCGCTGTGTTGTCCATCAGTGAGTCTGAGTGTTGAATATTTTATTGTGAAAATCCCAAACTAATGTAAATGTTCATGATGGCTTTTGGTTAAAGGGATACAAGTCCCAAGGTGGTGTGGATACATTGGCTGTCTCACGGACTATGTTGGGTAGGTTGTCGTGGCCGAGCGGTTTAGAGCATCAAATTCAAGTTCTGGTGGTTAAGTCATCAGGTTGTGGGTTCGAATCCCGGTCATGACACTTGTGTCCTTGAGCAAGATGCTTAACTATAATTGCTTCTCTTTCACCCAGGGTTATAAATGGGTACCTGCGAGGGTAGAGGTTGATATTGTGTTTGAAGAAGCCTTCAGAGCACCACGGCAGCTCGGGGCTAAATACTCCCTTGGGAGCTGAGAAAGATTAAAAAGGAATGTTATTGGCCCAATAACCAGTGTACTAATGTAAAACGCATTGATAGGTTGTTGTAAAATGTTGTCAGGTGTTCTATACTAAATCAATATACTAGTTTAACATTCTGGTTGTTGGTTATCTGTTGTTATATTGTTATATGTATCGTTATATATTTAGGGTATTTTTTAATTAGTGTTTTTGATTTTTGTGTTTTTAGTGTCTTTCTGCATTTTTGTCTTTGTACATACAATTGGTTAATGTTTACTGGTAACCTCTGTTTATTCTGTTTATTTTTGATTCTACACTCGTATAAATGTTATAATTTACACCATTTATACATTTTTCGCTCTGATGTCTTTTTAAATATAGTGGCTGATTTTATCTTCTTTTTATCAATTTTACTTTATGTTAATTCGAAATGTATCAGCCTTCGAGCTGTAATTTTATCAAATATGATTTTAATTAAACCATTTCAATCAATCAATCAATTTGTCAAACTTCAACACAGGACCGTGCCCATCGTATCGGACAGACAAAGCAGGTGCGTGTGTTCCGTTTCATCACAGAGAACACCGTAGAGGAACGCATCGTTGAGAGAGCTGAAACAAAACTGCGTCTCGATAACATCGTTATCCAAGCCGGTGAGTAGTCCTTCAAATAAATAGTCTTTCATAAAATATTGATATCGATATCTTTCAATTAGTCATTTTTCAGTGAGATTCGCAAAAATATCTGAGCAGTGACTTGCCTGATCATGATTGAAATTGGCATTCTCAGACTGAAGCTAGTGTTGCCATATCACCTGGTTCAGGCAGGCTTTTGGAAAGCAGCCTCTGGATTGGTAAAGACTGGTACCCAGTGCTACAATGCATCATTTGAATGCAGTTTTACCATGTCTCATGTCACCATACTAAAGCTTGCTCCAGGTCATGTGACAAGAATTCACTTTAATAGTTTTGTCAATAAATATTTGCATCGGGGATGAAGAATTTAATTTGATTTTTTTCCCCTTACACTGATGTGTATTAAGCACTGTATGCTCAGTGCTTTCCCGAGCTCTGTTAAAAAAAATCCACAGGCAATCACTCGGGTGGTATTCGAACCCACGACCTTTGCATTGCTAGAGCAGATGTCCTACCACTAGACCACCGAGCTAGCCCGATGGCTAGAGGCGGGTTCGAATCCTTGGCAGCTGTTACTGCAACAATTTAATTGATGTAATATTTGCATCGAGGATGAAGAATTAAAAAAAAAAAAATTTCACTTGTGATAAAAAAAAATTGCAAAGCATTTTACCAGACATTCGAATAAAATTCTCAAATGGCTTATGGGCTTATTGTATGGATTGAGTAGGTTTCTTTTACAATGCATAATGCCCTGATGGCGGGCAGTATGTGTGTTCGCCTATAGCTGGTGTACACGATGGTGGATGAACTAGCTCAACAGCAAACATTGAGCAGGACTCTTCATGTTGAAGCGTAGCACTGATTATGATGCAAAACACAGAGTTTAAATTTTGGTCTAAGAAGTAGAAACTTGTTCCCGTCTGCAACAGGTCGTCTGGTTGATCAGAATCTGAAGGTGAATAAGGACGAAGCACTGAACATGATCCGCCATGGAGCAAACTTCATCTTCTCCTCCAAGGACTCTACCATTACAGATGAAGAGATTGATTCTATCCTGGAACGGGGTGCCAAGAAGGTGGGTTTATTTCAATCTTAAACACGGTTTCCGCGGATCCTTAAAAAAAGTGTTGACAAGTCTTAAATTTGGGGTTGAACAAAGAGAAATTGACTGAAGCGGGACTTGAATTAGCGACCTCTGGTTTAACGTACCGGCGCTCTACCAACTGAGCTATCCAGCCCTATGTTGGCGGTCTCCCTATTAGTCTTTGTTCAGGTTTATCAAGTCTTATATTGACGTATCCAAATTTAAGGCCTTAAAAAAGCATTACAAGGTATTAAATACAGTCATTTGAGGTCGTTCAAAAAATGGATGGAGCGTGTAATGACTTTTCCAATCTGCTGGTAAAGAACTGAATTACTCTGTACATAACAAAATATAACAAAGTGTGAGTGAATGTAGCTGTTTCCCCTGCTTTATTCACTTACTTCTGGTCTTGAACTTAGTTAAGGGTATCATTAAAAGGGTCTTAGAAAGTCTTGAATTTGACTATTCATAGTGTGTGGATCAGACTGTCTTGTGTCCATTCAAATCCTCCACAATAGTTCCTCGTTCGACTCTGGTAAATTTGACACGCCTCTTTTCCCAAAAGAAATACCTGTGTTTTCACCTTTTAGTTGCTGTTTATAAAATAATTAAAAAAAACTTGACCTACGTTTCATTTGCAAACAGACTGAGGAGCTGAAGAAGAAACTGGACCATCTTGGGGAGTCTGGCCTCCGCAACTTCACCCTAGACACCAACGAGAGCATCTATTCCTTTGAGGGCCAGGACTTTAGAGAGAAACAGAAGACAAATAACATCAACTGGATTGAGCCACCCAAGAGAGAGCGAAAGGCCAACTACGCGGTGGATGCTTACTTCAGGGAAGCCCTGAGGGTCAGCGAGCCCAAAGCTCCTAAGGTATCAAATCAAAAACCAGTTTCTTACTTTACTAGTACCATCTTTGCAACATTTCATTCCAGACAGTTAACCCAAACAGTGACTTCATTGATTATACATGTAACCTGTGGTATAGTGGCTAGAAATAAACACAGTAGACTGTAGACTGTGGTGGAATTGAAGACTATCTTTTGGGACACAACATTTTAATATACAGGTTACTTACCTTGAAAGAGAAATGGTTTTCTCTGCGTAATGCAGCGATGAGAACCTTCCGGTTTAAACCGGAATTCCGTTTTTGTTTTTGTTGGTCTTCGAGTTCAGTGTGATTTTGATGTAAAATTTGGGAGGTGAGTTTGAAGGGGTATACATTTTGATTTCGCTAATCCCTCTTCTCTAATCGGAAATTGTAAGTTTACCTTTGTAATCGTATATCGCGGATCCACACGGCGTTAACAATAAATTGCTGCCCGGGAAGCTGGCCCGATATGCGGCTTGCGGTCTCCCATGCACCGCGCATGCAGCATCAGCAAGAGACGCAATGGATGTATAGACTTGTCTCATTCCTCCCTTCGTTTAACGGTACGGTTCAATAATGTTCGCCCGTAATACGTTTACTGCTGCAGCAAAGATACGCGTGTGGAGACTTTTTGAAAGTCTACTGACAAAACAATGCACGTGTTTTGTACCGTGTGTACTGTGTCCGGGACCCCGGCCGTAAGGGACTTCGCTCTGCATGTTGGTGATGTGTGCTTCGCACACAAATTTGGGACTCTAACAAGTTGCACTCCAACTTAAAAAATGTTCCTGTTTTTTTTGTTTATCATCTCCCATTCTCATGCCTGGTAACGTACTAACTTTGTACTTGTGTTGATTGGTCTTCCAGGCCCCAAGACCTCCCAAGCAGCCCAACGTACAGGACTTTCAGTTCTTCCCACCTAGACTCTTTGAACTCCTTGACAAAGAAATCTACGCCTACAGGAAGATGATTGGCTACAAGGTAAGGCTGTTTTATTATCATTTATGCACATTGTTACTTTGTTAGCACTGCTAGGAAAAATCTATATGTTAATTATCGTAGAACCATGTTGTCCAAAAATTGTCCAGCGCGGCACTTTATTTTGGAATAGTCTGGATGACTCTTTTAAATCATTGTGAACTCTTTCTACTTTGACTAAAAAACTAAAAACTCAATTTTTTAAATCAACGCTAAAATACTGTATGCAATTTTTGTATATTATGGAAATAACAACGGCCTTATTTCTGTCTTGCCATTTGTTTAAAATTCACTTTTTTATCACTTTAATAAAATGTATATGTACTTTCATTTTGACCATATTTTAGCATTCTGTATTATTCACTTTGTATTACTATAATTTGTGCAACATTGAATAAACATATTATGATTTGATTATTATGATTAATTGGACATTGTTGAAATCACTGAGCCATGAACTTTAATTGTTCTTTTTCTTGTAGGATACAATGTTTATCTGTTTTATTTCACCCTCCAACTTTTCATGACTTTTTTTTCCATTAGCTATTTGAAACCATTCAACTGCACGGGCTGTGTTTGGTAGGAAAAAAAACGGCACACAGAAATGTCTTGGATTGTGGAAATGTATTCATTATATGATACCATATTGCAGGCTGGCATAATGGATCTATCATTCAAATCATGTGGATGATATTGAATGGTCGGACAGAATTGGGGTTAAGATCTGAAGTATAAAGTGTGGGCAAGTAGAACCTCAATGGTTGGAGCCAGCCTTGTTGTGTCTTAGCCCTCTTATTTCCCAGCATTTTAATATTAACCCATATGGTATTGTGTAATAAAGGCACTCTACAACAGGTCATGTTTCTGTTTAGCATGGGTTAGTTAGAATACTGATGAGTTCAACTGAACTCATTTATAACACAAAAGAAAGAAACCAATGCTGTACTAACTATAAAAGTAGAATGATGTATAAAGGCAGTCAATAATAGGGCAGAAGCAAACATTGTTAAAGCCTAATTTGAGGACTATCTCTGTTGTGATCTGACCTTAGGTTCCTTTGAATCCTGAAGTGCCACACCCTGTCCAGGCTCGTAAGGAGGAACAGAGGAAGATAGATGAAGCTGGAGCCTTGATGGAGGAGGAGATCCAGGAAAAGGAAGACCTTCTTACACAGGTTTGTTGCGGTTTCCTACAGTAAGAATATCATGACTAAGTTGTGTAAAGTAATTTCAAAATCTCTTTAGCTGCCAGTGTTTCCACTGCTATGTCTTAGTGACCATCTCACTACAAAGATTGGCTTTGCAGGAAATAACAATTTAGAAAATATTTTCAAAGACAATCCTGTATATTTTTCAAGTCCCGCTCCAGTCAGTTTTTCTTTGTTCAAACCCAAATTGTTTAAAATTTACCCAGTCATTTTCCTTTGTGGTTTATTACTTGATATTTAATATTAAAAAGTCGCCTCCCCTTAAGGTGATCCCGTGGCTGCCGCTTCTCAGGTTGTATCGTATCCCTGGCCACACGGCAGCTTACAGTTGAATGGCTTCTGACTGGCACCCCCGAACAAAGATATTGACTAATAGGGAGACCACCAACCTAGGGCTGGATAGCTCAGTTGGTAGAGCGCCGGAGGCGGTTGGTTCAAGTCCCGCTCCAGTCAATTTCTCTTTGTTCAAACCCAAATTATTTAAAATTTACCCAGTCAGTTTTCTTTGTGGTTTTTTACTTGATACTGTATATATTTCAACGCACAATAAGGATGTGTGGGTCACTTTACATGCAGCGTGGTGTTTCAATCCAGTGAATCATTTTGGACACTTTGCTTAATGCATCAGCCAATGGGTCACTGTTAGAATACAAAGTACTCATGCAAGAATTGAAGAAATCTGCAACCTTGATAGCACCGTGTTAATGTCTTTTAAAGAGTTGCACAGTCTCTAAGAGTGAGTCAATCCCTCAGTTGTTATAGGTCATGCGTGGGGCAGGATGCTTCCGAGCAGTAGTAATGAGTTTACTTTTGTTGTCCCTGACCCGCATGACTTGTCGTTGTTTTTCCTGTGTTTTCTCTCCTAGGTTTCCTGGTTTTGTTTCCCTCCTGCATGCTCCACCCTCACTCGCTCAATCTGTTTTGGTCCCTAGTTGTCTTTTTCCATTGCTTGAATTAGATGTTTCTATTATTTATTTATTTAGTTATTTATAATATATTTACTTACTTATTTCTTAATTGTTATTTTAAGTTGTTATCTGTTTACTTATTTATTTACTTAATTTTAAACTATTTTGTCACACTTATTATTGATTGTTTTTCTAGGGCCTACTATACTTATTTGTTTGTTTTTCTATTGTTTACATGTGTGTTTTTGATTGGATTACTTCTTTATTTTATTCATCTGCTTGTATTTGCTTCTTTGTAATTTTAATTTGTTTGTCTTGGTCAAATATTAATAGAAATAATAACAATAATAATAATAGGAATAGTAATAATAAAACAATTTACTCTATGCTATATTGGGTTTCTGTTTGTACTGTAAATGATAAATGGACACAGAGTTTTAATGTATGTTATAGCTCTGTGACTATACCATTTTTTTGATGTGTTATCTTTGGATTCAGAAATGAACCAGTGTCATATAAACTTATCTACCAATCATTGATAGTTTGTGTTAATGATGTCATCATGATTACTGATTGAAATCCGTTTCCTAATCTGAATCTTTTTTTTTTAGGGTTTCACTAATTGGTCCAAACGAGACTTCAACCAGTTCATCAAAGCATGTGAGAAGTACGGCCGTGATGACGTTGACAACATCTCCAGGGATGTAGAGGGCAAGACACCTGAAGAGGTTTGTTAAAAGTTATGCTTTGTGATTGTCAAGTGATTTTATTGCCATTGTTCTATGAAATTTCATTCTTCCAACAAACTTGAATGTTTGATCCTGATTGATCTTAATCATTCTTTCACCATTTTTGTCATGTTCCTCTGCTATAATGAATACTAATTACTAACTTTACCAAAAGAGGACCAGACTATTTTGCTCTTCCAGTCTCATTTTGGTAAGGTGAGTTCATTTAGAAGAAAACCCAAGATGGCTACATCATACTCATGGTCTGTAGGCTGTCTGTTGCATTCAAAGGTGACAGCTCTTACTTAGTTTCTACATGAGAGAAAGAATGGTGTTACACAACATTCAAATACTTCTGTAATCTACATTGTAAGACATGGTACATTTTATATGACACATGACGAGACAATAACTTTAGAATTAGACTGGCAAAGGTATTAGAGAAGGCGTTTTTTTATGAGAAGCTCAAGACCATTTGTCTTTGCAGTCTGATACAGTGCCTGTATCCTTATCTTTTTCATCACATACAAAAATGAAAGTTTTGATTAATTTATGTGTGGCTTGTTTGATTTAGGTGCAAGAGTACATGGCTGTGTTCTGGGACCGATGCCATGAGCTGACAGACATTGAGAAGACCATGGCTCAGATAGAGAGAGGTGAAGCCAAGATCCAGCGGAAGATCAGCATCAAGAAAGCCCTTGACTCCAAGGTAATCCATCCCCGACCCCTTCACCAACTCAAAGCTATCTCATACTCATTGATCTTGTCTCATCTTGTCTCGTCATCATCATCTCCTTGAAGAGAACTGAGAAAATTGCAAAATGTTTCCTTGGTGTGACATAATTTGTGTATATTTTCCCCTGTTGACTCATGCCAGCATTTGTTTGATTTTGAATGACAACTATTTTTACACTCCCCTGGAGTTGCAATGCGTAACTTCATTTTAATTGAAATACAGTTTAGTTTGGTTCACTACTTTTTTTTGTACTACTTATTTTTAATTATAATTTTTATAATAATTATAATGTTTTTTAAAAACAATTCATGTTTTCCTATTTACTACTTTTTGTACCTTTTAGATAGTTTTGTAGGAATGCATCCAATTTGTCCTGCGGGCTACGATTTGTGTTTGTTTTAAATAAAATATCAAATATCAAATACTTTTTGTGGTCTAACTCAACAAATTTGGCTTGGCATCCGATAGATTTGTTAATACATATTTTGATTCAAAGTTATGTGATTTCAATTCCAGATGGCGAGGTACCGTGCTCCATTCCATCAGCTTCGTCTCTCCTATGGAACCAATAAGGGCAAGAATTGGACAGAGGAAGAGGACCGATTCCTCGTCTGTATGCTTCATAAGCTGGGTTTTGACAAGGAGAATGTGTATGACGAGCTGCGTACGGCTGTCAGGCAAGCACCGCAGTTTAGATTTGATTGGTTCCTCAAATCACGTACAGCCATGGTAAGAAGCAGTGTGGTCATGTAGAGCCACCTATGTCCTTTGGACTGGTCTAAAAAAATATTCATAATTAGAAGACGGATTGCATTCTGCAAGCTTTCTTTTTTGACAAGTAATTTTTGTTTGGTTGATTTCAACTGTTCACCCTTTAGACATTATAGCGGCTGTAAACTGCCACAAGATTTGACTTACACTCTACCCAAAAAGACCCCATTGAAGGTCATGTCTTGTACTTACGTCTTCCACTATTTCCTATGTTTGCATACTATTTACATCTTAAAAACATAACACAATTTCTGTTGGAAATGTCAGTCATGTCTGGGTGTATAGTGATAATAATACAGTTTTGATTGGTCTCTAACGGGTTCAAATTTCCTTGTAAAGAAAACTCTTCAGGTTAGTAATAATATAATCGCACACTTTTCCATATGACTTTGTCCTGCACTGATGTATGGAAAACGCTGTATACTCAGTCCTTTTTTTTTTAGTCCTGCTGACAAAAATCCGAAGGTATTTTGGGTCGAATTCAAACCCACAATCTTGCACATTCTGTAGCCCGCCCAGCTCAAGCTGGTCCAGTAGAGAGTAGTTCTAATCTCACTTAAACCATTACACAACATTTATGTCTTGAAGGAGCTGCAGCGACGGTGTAATACGCTGATTACGCTGATTGAACGTGAAAACCAGGAGTTGGAAGAACGAGAGAAAGCTGAGAAAAAGAAACAGGTCAGAGCAAAAGGAGGCATGCCGACACCCAAGGTGATATAAACATGGAATGAGGGTCTTAACACTGGCTATGAACCAGATGGAAGAATAACAGTCCAGTGGTTTCAACAGAGAAATTAACCTTCATTCTGTAATTTGCTGAAAAACTAGTGAAGGATTTTAACAGAAGTAACATTATTTTGGCAGATTTCTTTTGTGGTAAATCGGTAGGCACAAAAAAAGCAATGTTTTCGCAGTATCAAAGTCAGCTCAAAGGAAGGTTATGGTGTTGGTAAATTCTTCTTGAGTTGCAGTGTGTTTGAGGGCCATTTCACATTGCACTTTATGCAACACATGAGCAGTTTGACGAGCACTTTATCTTTACGTGCAATTTCACTCCTGAAATGAAAGCCCATGGGCAGACTGGCTGGGAGTGATGTTGGTGCAAAAGTTCAATACAGAGTTTATAAGTGACATGGTAGTTTACTTTTACTGCATATCTTTATTTTTCAAAACCACTGTGGAGATGATACATGACAGCAGACTTGATTTTCCCTCCAGTTGTAAATTTGTATAATTTGTATAATTGTATAATTTGTATCATTTGTATCATTTGTATCATTTGTATAATTTGTATAATTTGTAGGCATCGAGTAAAGCTGTGAAAATGTGACTAGTGAATGTAGGCCTAAAGCATAGCATCAGTATCCCTTACTGAATCATGACCATATAGCTTCGACCGTTTGGTCAGCTCTACCTTTCTAATGATACTAGTATTGTTACGTACATAGGACCCATGGCATATTGTACAAGAAAAGCGAAACACTGTTATTATTTAAAAACAACTTTCTTTTTTGTTCTTTTTTTTCAGGGAAAAGGAGAAAAGAGGAAGGCAGATGCTACCCCTGACCCTCGTAACAAGACCAAGAAAAAGAAGTGAGCTTTTGAATGAGCAAGGATCTTTGGAATATTGTACAAAAACAGGTCATAATTGTTCAATGCCTGTCAGAACAGGTCGGAACTGGTTTGAACCAGGTTAAACTAGTTGAAAAGAACACAGGTTATTTAATGGTGGATATTTGCCTTACTGGAAGACTTTTTAAGTAATTTTTTTTTTTCAGAAGTAGACAACAATGTGAGGGGCCTATAGTTTATTGTTAAAATGCCAAAGAAATCAAACTTCTTTCCCAGTAAGGCTTCTGAAAAAAGTGTGGTTTATAAAAAGGCAAACAGGATAGTGAATAGCTTTGTGCTGTGGGGTTACATTTGAGTTCATATTAATTACTATTATGTTCATTATTGTTATTACATGCACACATACACACACACTAATAACACTACTGAGGTATCTAATGAAAGGCCCCTCATAACAATGCGATGTGTTTATAATTATTTGCTTTCAAGCTGATTTTATTCTTCTTTTTTTGTTTGCTGTAGTGTAGAAATCAATGTTGGGTATCATAAATTTAAAACCCTTCTTCCTCATTGTATATAAATTTTTATGATTTGACAAGTCTGATGTTTGTTTGTCCCAATGATCAAGAGGAATCTTGAGTCTGTTGCACTCGCTGATACTCTGCAGTAGTAGTAGTAGTTATGAAGAGTTTAACATCGCTGCCCTTGATCTATCACCTTTGATCCTATCTGTTTGTTGCGTACAGAGTGACATTCACGCAGTTATCTGAAAACCTGCTCCAACAAACTCCCCTCCTTCAACCCTACCATCACCCATTCGTCAAATAATATAGTAAACAAAATGACTACATCATGGTCCATCCAGTCCAAAAATACTTTTAAAATCCCCAAACAGTACATTCCAATACATACAATGTTTATACCCATGACCAGTGCAGTAGTATGTTGTACATAGGTCGAGATAAAATCTGGATACTGTGTGCGTTTGCATTCACTGAATGTACTTGCATTTGCTGAATGTACTTGCATTCACTGAATGTACTTGCATTCACTGAATGTACTTGCATTCGCTGAATGTACTTGCATTCACTGAATGTACTTGCATTCACTGAATGTACTTGCATTCACTGAATGTACTTGCATTCACTGAATGTACTTGCATTCACTGAATGTACTTGCATTCGCTGAATGTACTAGCATTCGCTGAATGTACTTGCATTCGCTGAATGTACTAGCATTCGCTGAATGTACTTGCATTCGCTGAATGTACCTGCATTCACTGAAATGTTGTCGATATAACTAGATGTTCTGACTGTCTTGGTCGGCCCATGGGGAAGTTTGAAATGCTCCTAACATGTTATAGGCCTTTATCAAAAAGATAAAATAACCTGGCACCTTTTTCTATTTAACAAACATCTGTATTCATAGTACACAGGTAACGTGATGAAGACGGCTGATAACGTCTATCAATAATGGACATTAAATACATAATCCACTGATATTGATGGACAGCATTCTTAATACAGGCCAAAATGAACTCTCCAAATTACATGTTTTATTGAAATCAATTTTATTTCTGTTTGATTGCCATCTCTGAAACATCACTTATTCTTTGTACTAATGTCACAGAAGATTTCATTTGCCTTTCTAAATGCTATATATCCGGCACTCATCACTTTGACTGAGTCATGTGTCTTAATTTATTGAGTATCAAACTGTTTCTAAATGTGTTTTAGATGTCGTGTACTAGAATTAAATAAAACAAAACACTTTTAATAATAAAACTAAGTTCTTGTATGATTTGCTTTTTTTGTAAAAACATGTTTATCTTTGAAATGGTTATTTGTTCTCTGATACTGGGCTGAGAACTTCATGGACTGGATTGAAGTGTGCGGTCAGATATCTAGCACATCATGAGAACTTTGAGTTCCCAATGAGAACTTTGGGCTTAATGAGAACTTTGAATTTCCAATGAGAACCTTTGGTTTCTCATGAGAACCTTGGGTTTCCAATGACAATGCTTTAACCTGTGAAGGAAACAATTTCACACTTTGATTTCAACTTTTATTAAAGCTAAGCAAGCGCCAGGGACATCAAAGGTGTGACGGATGACAACCTAATAAAAAGCCTAACAGGTTCTCTTCAATGTACAGAACTCACCATCACTGTAATGAATACCACTAGGTCCTATTGGAAACCCATTCTGTTTTCAATCTTATGATTTAATAGATGTAATGTTTGCGACAGAATGAAGAATTTTAATTTGGTTTTGGTTTTCGGTTTTTTAATTCGGCAGTACCCGCTGCAAAGGTGGTTTAGTGGTAAGAGCTCTAGCAATGCAAAGGTCATGGTTTCGAATCCCACCCGAGTGATTGCCTGTGGATTTTTTTTCACAGAGCTCGGGAAAGCACTGAGCATACAGTGCTTCATACACATCGGTGTACGGGAAAAACCAAATTAAAATCTCATGTTTTATAGGCCATCAAACTTATACTTGAGCTTCACTGAGAACAAGTGTGAAACGGGAAACACAATTTCCTTCTGGGATGTGTTTGAGAGTAAACCTGCTTTTTGTTTTACCTTTCTGCTGGAAACCAATAGTTACAAACTTGTTGGCAACCATCTTGTTTTTATTTCAGTGCTTTATTAGTTAATTGGGATTTCTGTCGGTGTGGTTTTCTTTTTAGCTGGCCTTAATAAATAACAGGTGTTTCAAGATTTAAAGATAAATAAAAAACTGGGTCTGGATTTTGGTTAAGAGGAAATGAAGCCCCTTTAGATGTTGATTTTGATTGGCTCACTTGTAGGTACAAGTTTCAATTTAAAAAATGAATATCTTTCAATTCAAGAAACTTTGGACATCAATGAGTTTTAACAAACAACACCTGAAATTCATTGGGAAAATGTGGGGAAATTTCATGTACAAGAGTTGCAGGTTGGGCAAAATCTTAACCTTATAGGGACCAGGCTTAATTTTTTTAATTTATTTAATTTATAGGGACCGGGGGAAACTGGTAATAACGTTTTACGAGATATTATACAAATAATGAATGTTTATAAGTGCAATGGTGCGAATATTTTCATGAGTTGAAAGATGGAATATTCTATTCAACGAGGCAGAGCCGAGTTGAATGGAACATTCCATCTTTCAACGAATGCAAATATTCGCACTGTTGCACGAATGAAAAACATTCATTATTTGTTTTATATAACATCCAAGTAGATCAGTAACACTGCTGCATTACCAAAGACACGCGCACGCAGTGATGTTTTACACACCGTGCAATAGTACATTTCGGATGGAACGAAAAATGCACGGTGAGTGACGTAGCGTGCAATAGTACTTTTATTTGCAATCACGTGACGGACAATTCCTTCAATCAAATGGCAAGGATCTGCTTGGGTGTTATATAAACATGCTTATTTCTTTTTCAGGGTAAGAAATCATATTCGGTTTAGGCAGACTCCTTGAAGATTACTATATCCTTTCTCAGGACAATTGGTATCAGTATCAAAATTCTTCGCAGTAAGAATTTTTACCAAGACTTCATACAAATTAACATTACCCATTGAGTTCGGAATAATCATTCTAACTGTATCGTCTTAAAGACTTTCAGTCAATTGGCTTTTTTTTTTGGAGACCGACTTAAATAAAGACAAAACACAAACAGTAGTACTATGAGCACCTGGAAGTTTAACCAATCGCATTTATTCCACACATTGTAATACATGCAGGAAAAATGTTTGATTTTAATTTATAATTCTCAACGTTGAACTTCACAATCACCTTTGAATTAAAATTCACATTTACTTTAATAACAAGGAAATACATATGTACAAATATATTACACTTTAATGTACATACATATGCAATGCCTCTGTAGACGTCATTTAAGGTCATGATACGATTGGCATTACACAACGATTAGACCACACTTTGTAAAGAGCAATGTCAATGTCTTAGTCAAAGGAACCTTTTATTTCCAAAATTTCCTATTAGGAAGGGTTTATCCCTCATTGAACACTCTTGACATGGAACTTCCTTTAGCAAAATGCAACAGTTGTAAGCTTGTTGTCAACCCAATAAAGATACATTACTCAAAACTTTCTCTCCCGGCAGAAAAACAAAACAAAATCCCAACACAATTGGGAAGGAAAAATTTGTTATTTGGTTGCAGTATAAAAAGGTATACCTTGTTTTGAAGCACATAATACTGTTAAACCTTAAGTTATGGGCCCAATTTCATAGATGCAGAAAATATTGCTTAACAATTTTCTGCTTAGCAAAAATGAGCGGAATACCAGTCACAGATACTACACGTGACTTGGTATTTTGGCTGGTAACCTTACTCTGGTAAGCAACACTTTCTTGTGCTACTTATTGTGCAGCCCTATGAAAGTGGGCCATTGTTTCAGGGTCCAACACCACATGGCAGGAGTTCATCACAACTTCATTTAACTTGTAATTACCGTACCTGCTTTTTCATACTTACACTTAAACACAATAGCTAAGCATTATACACTTTGGTTGGTAGCCTGCTTTAGACTACTCACCAGAAATATTGAACTTTTTAGAGACCATGCTTTCCTTCTTTACCAAGGCCATACCCGTATGGTCGATCTACACTTCTTAACAATATATTCTCTCTAGTGAAAAATCCTAGTAAAATGTATGTCAAACATGGAACATTGTGATTTCACGAAATGACCTACACTTTAACCCGTCTGGGTATGGGAAGCCTGGTGGATGCAATGGTCACTAAAGAGCTCAGAAAATTCTTCTGGTATTTGGAATATGAGTGTTGATCGAAGTGTTCTTCCATCTCTGACAATGAAAGCATAGCTTCACAGAGCTTCAAAACAAAAAACCCTGCTTCACAAAATCAGTGGGAAACAAAACACAAATAACCAAAGCAACGCACTTTTCCTGTTTCTGCTTAGTAACATTTACTTGTGCTGAGTATTAAATATAATTATGTGCTACTCAGCTCAATTTGTTGGCACATTAACACTGGCTACCTTTTGACAGTTCATCTGTCCATCCGCTGTTCTCAATTAAACAGGCTCAACTGTAACCACATTAATTTACTTGGTAATCTTAATTGATAATATATTACAATGTATAGAAAAAAAATAATAACAAAACTGAAAAACACATAGAAGAAAAATATTAAAGTACTGTCAACGTGTCCATCGTAATTGTGAACAAACTGTTCACATTTGTAATGATTTGCACACCCTACATTCGCAATCACAATATGCTCATTAAACTCTCCGCATACTTTTGTACATTTTATCCAACCAAATATCTGTTCAAATCTGCCTCATGTCTTGCCTCGCCTGAGATGTATAAATATTAAACTTAAAAATTACACTCTATACATACAGAATCACCACTTCATCACCAGAGTGCCTAGTAGCTTTTAGTCAGAATATATGCTCCAACCAGGTTTATGTAGTGGTGGCAATTTTTAGCAGAATTATATAGCCTACCCGGCACTTGGTGGAGTGTAACATGTTCAGCATGAACTCTACACTATCTTTGATTAAGGATTGCTTATAACTAACCCAACAGTTGAGAACAAAGATGGTAGAGCAGATATTTAGTTAGAACCCCTGGTAAAATCTCTTAATGTTGTTTCGTACTTTTGTTCATCTTCCATCTTTCTTCACAAAATTTAACTACAGTCTGCAATAATTCTCACTTATTCCCTCCGACACATTCTGTACATCTTACTCTAGTTTTAAGACCAATTGTAACAGATGATTTGTTTTGATATTCTCTCCCACAAACTTCATACAAGCCACAAAGTAAGAAAACGAAGAAAAAAAAGGAAAAAAAAAACCCACCCCTGAACTTTATTAATGATTTGAAAGTAATTAATAATTGTGCCTTCAGTCTAAAAATCTTCATCAAGCAGATGGCTGAAGTAATGAGTATGGAGTAAATTCCCCCGCCCCCCAAAAAATATATCGTGTTCAAATCGCTCATCACAATGTCATTGAAATAACTGCATGCTCTTGCAGAAAAAAAACTCACCATGGATTACATGTTCAATGAAAGCCATGCAAATGTTTGAGCCACTAGACCACTCAGCTTGCCCAGTCAATCCTTACTAGCAGTGGCTACAGCAACATGCTTTTTTGTAGAAATTAACTTATCTTATTGAGATGCAAGTTACTTATTCTAAGTGTTCCTTAGAGCTGTCTTCATTGAGCAATGGTGTGGGTGCAGTTATGAACGAAAATATCTTACAC
This sequence comes from Pisaster brevispinus, assembly GCA_023634235.1. Classification (NCBI taxonomy): domain Eukaryota; kingdom Metazoa; phylum Echinodermata; class Asteroidea; order Forcipulatida; family Asteriidae; genus Pisaster; species Pisaster brevispinus. The sequence goes on along the minus strand of JAMKCF010000005.1, from coordinate 14,681,415 downwards.
CATTGTTAGTATCTACCCTAAAAAAACACTTCCAAGCTCTGTCTTGCTATAGGATTGTAGTTAGTATTGATAGCCAAGGAGCCATTTAAACACGAATACAAACTTATTCAAACATATTTTCACATTTTGCTCAAAACACGGTTCAATGAAGTAGATTGTAAACTTTCAGAATATCTACTAAGGGTGGTAAAAGACAACTTGGGTTTGAAGGAACTTGGCTTTCAGATGAACATTACATTGTAGTATAGGTCCATGTTTTTGAGAAAACAGTGAGAAGTTTGACATGACTGATTAAGTTTGTATTAATGCATGAGGAATAAAACATACTTTCTTAGAGAGGAGCGCATTTCAAGAGTCAGAGCAATTAAACCTACAGATCTTGATTTCACTAAGCACTTAGACTCATCTTAAGATGAGTTGTTAATGTCACCAAAGTGATTTGTATTGTGACATCAAACTTTCCTTAGCAATTAAGATTGATACACAGTAAGATCAATCTTAGCTCTTTGTAAAATTGACTCCCTGGGCAGTAACAGCTTCATATCGAGTAAACTTCTTGGAGAGTAACAGTTATCCTGCATCTCATCATAACCACACCATGTTATTAAAATGCTAACTGTGTGGTGAAATAATCTAAGCCAGCACGGACAATGTACTCTTGAGCAATTTAAATGAGAGAGAGAGTGAGCGAGCGAGTGAGAGAGAATCTGGAAAATTATGTCCATATATGCTTTGGGGTAAATGGGAACAAAGCATAGGCAACCTACTACATGGTGAGGCCTACACATTCATTTGTCACTGAAAGTTACTTCCCGAAACCATTGACAATTGTTGTGGGGTAATCTTGTTTTATACACTATGTTGATGCTTACTGTTTATGTCATTAAAAAAAGTTCCCTACACAAAATCAGTTTGAATTAGTTAGCCTCCAATAAATGTTTCTGCTTTAACAGTGCTAACATTTACAATGCCAGAAATTAATTAAACACATAACCTAAACCACTTGCAATTTAAAATACCTAAGATGCTTTGGTTAAAAGTTATTGTCAATATAAACAATAAACAAATTATCAAATATGGCTGACTGACATTTCAGGCTCAAAATACTGCAATCCACTGCTTTTACTGATGCATGCATATTCATAAGGTGTGATGAATATTGAACATTTAAATCTGCACGGTAGCCAGTGATTTGGATGATTCAGGTGGTCTGGTACTACGAGAGATAGCAAAGATATCCACAAATAAAACAGTCCAATAACAACACATCATAAATATTCCTGGGGCCTGATGAATATTCAGCATTTGGGTCAATGAGGTCATGATGTGTGGTAGCAGATGGCTTCAAGTTTGTCGAGTGCTTTTGAAAAACAGCTGTAAATGCAGACTTGAGTTAGTCCTTCATGACAACTATGCCCTTAGTAATTCATAAAGCCTAATGAATATTCATCGATTAGGTCATCAGGGAAAGTGTGTGAGTAGATGCTTCGGTGGTCAGGTGCTATTAAGACACAGCTGGGATGATCCATTTATGACAATTCATACATATTTATAAGGCATATTAAATATGTAAAAAGCTCACAAAATGAAAAGATCCGACTGGATGGTTTGTGTAGGCATTTCTTTTTTTATTGTAATGGAACAGCTTTGGAAAGGGGAGGAGCTTCCACCTACTATTGTTGTCTAACTCTCATCCATTCTACAAACTCATCCAGCATAACAGGCCCTGTGGGGTGGAAAGAAAGGCAAGATTAGAAATACTTCAGGAATGTGAAGATGACAACACGGGTACACAGTGACTTTCAGATAAACCTTGTCACGCCAATAAAACAAACATACAAAATTTGAAGACAAAAGCTGTATTGTATCGCTGTGACTGGCAGTCACCTTGATGAGATATCCACCTGCAAAAAATCAAGCCTAGGGTTTTGAATCACAACAAAGGATCAAATGCAATGAACTTAAACTGTGTTTAGTGAATGAACAAATGAAGGAACATTGAAAGAAACACTTTGGAGTGACAATAAAATGAGAGTTTATAAGGGATATATATCAAAAGGCTCCTTTCTAAGCTCAGAAGCAAATTTCATTTGAAAGGTACAAATGACAAAAATCCATGTGATGTTTTGTTTTAGGTTGGTTATCTGTAAATGTTTCCCAAAATGAAGCTGATGAATTTGTTATTGGCAGTGGCTTTCAAGCATTAGAAATTTGAATTGAAAACATTTCTAAGGGTAAATGGCAGTTTGTTTAATTTTGTTGCATGGTTATGTCTGGCGTGCCTAGCCTTTATATTAGGAACATACAGTAACGTAAAGTACATTTACTACTAAAATATTCACTCAGTAGAATAGTTAAAAGCCATTTTCTGAGTGAGACATATTAATGTGTAGCCAATTCTTGTTAAATATTTGTATTTAAAAATATACATAAAAAAACCACACCAAAAAACAAAACAACCAAACAAATTTGTGAGGAGATATAAATCCATTTTGCAGCTCTTTTGAAAATGAGCCTGCAGAATATTTCACTTGTGAGTTTTGCTAGAGATTGATTTCCACTTACATGCGCCATCCACATCATAGTTACTTAGGTCAGGTTTGATAGCTCGACTAAACTCCAATATATTGCACCACTGGTCCTTATTGATCACTTTATATTTGGAGTGCTGGATGACAACGGGCAAGGAAAGAAAAGAGAAATAAAAATCATTATCAATCAAAAACTTTACTCCGGCGGAACTTTTTTCTTTTTTTTTTGGCATGAAAATTTTCTAATTGCGAAGAAAACCTGGTTGTATTTTTCCCTGCTAAAGTGATGATCGTTTACCCAATTGACTCCTGTAATAGTTATTAATAAGTGGAACCCACAACAACATTTACATGTATAGTATTAAAAGACAATGAGGCTTAAAGTAAACCTAATGCAATTGCGAGTCACAACAAATTTGGGCATTTTCATACAAAGATGGTTTCATAACCCAAATATTACCTGCTTTCCCTCACGGTACAGTGAAACAAGCCACCCCCAGTAACCCCCTTGGCCTCAGGAAAACACAATGCAGATAAAATCAACTTATTACTATTGTACACTTTTACTTCCTGCTATTTTGGCGCCACAGCGCCTTGTAAACCATTGCATGGCGCTATGTAAAGGAGTAGGTCTCATACTTCAGAAACGTTGCCCCAAATACCTTGCAGGAAAATACTGAATGTTGAAGCGCCTTGAGCGTCACTGAGTGACGGATATGAGCTCTATATAAGAAGCCATTTTTATTATCATTATTTTCCACCCTGCAATTGACAAATCTGCTTTTAAATATTACTAGATAGCCAGTCCAAGAACAAGATTTGCATTCTACTTACGTCCAGAAATTGTTGAAACGAGTTGAATAGTACCCACTGTCTACCAAGGAGGAGGGCTAACATGTCTTTGGACGTTTCTAGGTCCAGGCTTCGCTGGTCTTTGTCCTATTCCAATCAATCAAGAACAGGTTTACGGCTTGGGTTAATTCATAAACTTCCTTCTTATCCTTAAAAATATGGTACCACTTTGAAACTTAGAAGTATAAAGCTAACCAATGCTAACCTGTGAACGTTTGTCACAATAGTCGCCGTAAATTTGGCATCTTCAATATTTAACCTCTGAAAATGTTGTGGTTCCGTTATCTCTTAGTGAATGTTTTTGTATATCTTCATTTCATCCGAACTTTACATGAGACTTGTCCAATGGGAAATAATGAGGTTCAGACTAAAACTCATCTTGAAAACGGTAACAACTGTTTGGACCGATATTTGATTCAACATCATCTTTTTGTGCATTGCGTTGCAAGCTGCCAAACCATGCCACAAATCCAAGCCCTTCCTGTTTCATGATAATTACTTGAGGTCATTGAACTACACAATATACAAGCTAAAGGGAAGAGCAACTTGGGTGTTACACAGTCCACAATGTCCAAAACAGATACTTCTTGCTTAGCACAAATGGGCTGCCACCTCAAGTTTCACACATTAGAAGCATGTTCGTGTACACTTTGTGACTAGTTTCATGCCAGTTTAGTTTGAAACCAGATCGGATCTACATGTTTTTTCAAACAGGTCATTGAATTACGAAATAGCTAATGAAGATTATTATTATTATTATTTTATTTCTCTCCACTAGCCAATAAAAATTTACACACAACAAATATATCAAATATGGAGAAGGCTAGACTGAGGAGGAAAATATAAATTTTCCTATAACCTAAAGCTTCAGTCTGCCGATAAAAACATTTCTAAAAGGTACAGACACTCAATAAACACAAGGAAAAAGGGATACCATTTACAAAGAAATAAACAATTAAAAACTTTTAGTTGCATATGTTGAATCGAGGAGAAAGCTGTTGACTGCTGCTTTGAATAAAGAGATAGATGTCAAACAGCGGATATCGATGGGCAATTTGTTCCACAAGGCAGGCACACTATGAAAAAAGGAGTTTTAAACTATTACATCTAGAAAAAGGAATTGTGAAATTAGGAAAATCTCGACGTTGGTTGATTTGAGATACTTGTGTTAAGATACTTGTGTTATAAATAACTACTTGTGACAAACACACTTCCAAAAATCCAAATCAATATTTCCAGGAAGTTTGGATGCTCGGGGGATGATTCATAGACGAGGCCGACTGATGGCAAGAAGAAAAACAATCAATAAATAATATGTAGTAATTTGTGGGAAATGCTGCATTAGTTTCTATGCCAAACCTTGCGACTTATTCTGAAGGTCTGAGCAAAATGATTGAACAATTGGTAAAATATCAACAAATAAGCTCTCTTTAAAATCTGTCCATTGTTTCAGCACCAGTGGCAATACCATCTCAAGTTTTTACCATACATCTCTCATGCAAAAAGTTTCAATTCTTACAGAGAGATCTTTACTTGCACTAGTAGCAGTAAAGACAACAAAACTTCCAACGAGGCAATTACATCAAATCCAGTGCAATGGCCTTCAACTCAATCTTTGAAACAACTATTGAACATAAATTAAACAGGATATCCTAAAATAGTATCCCAACTGTTCTGATATTTGTAATATTGCTGTATTCCTCCGTCTTTCTTTAAATGCTATTTTGAATTATTACCTACATCCTCTAAGCATGACTCTTTCTTTTAAAAATCTTTCTAGACAGCGAGCAAAACAACTTATCTGTACAATATGTTAGTAACAACATGTTTCCCATTTGTTGCATTAACACCCACCAAAAACCTGTACCCATGATTGCGGCTGCGCACTTACAAGACAATTTTTTTTAGATTTTGTTTTGATAAAACCATGATTTCTCCAACATGGACCGTTTCCCATTCACGCTGTCATCAATAAGGACCTTCATTAAAATAAGGACCCACCGTTCAAAGAGCTTGAAAAACTGTATCAAAGTGAGCTTACCCTTGCAAAGTCAAATGCATATCTGTAGATTTTCTTGAAGGTTGGTGCATCATTAAGCAGTGTGCGTAGGTAATCCATCTTACCTTGAAGCTTCCTGGGGTTGTCCACTCTGGAGAAATGAGAGGAGACAGTGGTTAAGAGGGCTTTGGGTGTGACCAAGACTTCTTGCCTCTTCCTCAAGGTGCAAACGGGTAAGAAGCCCTCTCATATAAAAAGACCATCAAATATGACCTTCGTTAAATGTTATTACAGCATAGTCAGGACTCTCTAAAGTAGAATACGAAACGTGATTCAAAAAAAAAAAACTCTTTTGAGGGGGAAGAGGAAGGGGGTGTGGGTAGAAAGTGCAGGAGTGTGGGCAGGCTGACAGTATACTCCTTGTTGTATTGAAAACAGATCATGATATTAAGTTAAGGCTACACATTTCTGCTTGAGGTGGTGGGTGTAAGGAAGAGGGGGGGCACATGAGGGTTCATTTTGTATTTTGAGTTGGAAGTACATCACAGCCTCCATGAAGGCTAAACGTGCAGGTATTACCTGATTTCTACTTGCCATTAGCATTTAGAATCTATTCTATTTTGTTTTCTTTGTGCATTAACCCTAACCCCCATTAGGGTCTCTCCACAAAGCCTGCCAAATACAACAGAATGCAACACAGTTGAAATGAGAACCATGCCATATGCAACAAGGGATATTGTTGCATTGTGCAGGCATGCTGTTTGTGTTAGGACTGCTAAATGCAACAGTATGCACATAAGTGTAATGTTTAACTGTTATTATACAGTCTTTTGAATATGATTTGAATTATGATTCTTACCTAATATTACATCATACTTCTCAATACTTTTCCCATAACAAATATTTTGAAATACCCATTATAAGTTGTTCAGATACAATAGAAGCACCCAAACCTATATGAAGTCACTTCACTGCTGAATGCAACAAATTCAGTCAAAAAATGACATCTGAGTTGACTGCCAAATGCAACAGATTACAACAACTATTACCATTTGGTGCATATTGTTGCATTTAGCATGGTTAGGGTTAATCTTCTACTTTGACATTTTTCCACCTTGGTTCAATGTTTCAGTCTGTTTGTTCTGGTTCTTGATCTTGTTTTGTATCTGTCTGTGTACCATAAGCCCAGCTTCAAAAAGATGCCTCCATACTTATTTTTTCTCCCTCTAGTACAGTGTATAATTTTTTGCATTGTTTGGTGTTCTTCATTTGGTAAACAAGTATGATAATAAATGCGTGTTTTGAATCGAATTATCAGCGCAGAAAAAACCGTTCCACTTTCCATACAATCTCAGATGTCTTACTCTGTTAGTTTTACATTTTCATTATTTATGTAACTGAGGCTAATGTGACTACCCCAGAACAATAGCTCAAGGTAAAAAAAAACTGGCTGGGAACTATGTGCAAACAATATGTAGTCATTATCACTTTGGCTGGCTAACTTGGGGTTTTTTTTGTGAGCAAATTGTTACCATGCACAGAGAGCAAAAAGGTGCTATATGTAAAACACTGGGTCCTGGCTACTCACTGTAGTTTCATCATTCCCAGCATCCATTCCTGCAACGAGAAGAAGCCCATTTGATCAGCCTCGAGTTTCCAGGCCAGTACCAGCATGACAATGTTCTCGGGCTCCACCCCAATGTCCTCACAGAACTTCTCCATACCCTCGGGACCAATCAGGTCCTCCGACTGCTCCGTGTACTCTAGGAACCATGTTTGGCAGCGTTTGGAGGAAAACGAGTTGGAGCTCTCTTGGTTGATTAAGGAGGTCTGGTTGTGGTGGTTGTGGTGGTGGTGGTGGTGGTGGTGACGATGGTGGGAAGAATTGCTATTGCACAGAAAGGATTACAACGGAGCTATTTGGTAATATTCGTGGTTAAATACCTAAAATAACCAAAACATAGTGTTACTGCAAAACCAAACATGATTGACCTGGGGCACATATACCTATAAGTACCTTAATTGAGTGCTAAGAATTAGGTGTCAACCTTTACATATTATTAAAATAACCATGTTCAAACCTATTATTTGTATGAATTTTGAAAGGATTTGTACATACCATTAATTGTGTGTGATAATAATAATAGGCATTTATAAAGCGCTAAATCAATCTAAATAGATGTTCAAGGTGCAGAGAAAAGCAGGCAATGACAAACAATATGACATAGCGATTACAGTATTATTTTAATGCTTAAGAGTTCATATATGAATGTCAATATGGCATTTGATACACCTTTTTAAAGTGTAGCATGGACATACTATGATTAACAATCGGGGAATAAAAGAGTGGGCAACGAGGTCTTAAATGGCCGTTTATGGCCCAGGAGCAAAATCTGTAAAACCATTCTGTTTTAAAGGACTGTATTTTCAATTCTTGTTCTGTCCTCAGGCTCCATTTTGCAAGGGGTCAAACTGCATGCGTCACTGAACGGTTGTGCATACCCACACATGCCGATAGACTTAAAATTGAGTAAAAGTACGTATTGAATGCTTGACATATTAATGAGTGCCCGCGTAAGCTAGTGCGCCAACACGCGTATGACTATGAGTGTCGCATGCGCTTTCACAGCTCCAGTTACGTATTTAACAACAAGTCTTAAATGATCATGTGACAACCTTTCAACCAATAGGACTGCCTAAACTAACTGGGGTAGTTACATTTAATTAATGTAATTAGACGTCCGTGTAAGGATTATGTTATAAAGCATTTTGGAAAAGTGAAGCTTTTACTTCAATGTTCAATTCAGTCCAATTGTTTATTACCACACTGTATCATAAAATCATAACAATTTGTTGCTACAGTGATGATATTAAGCATTGAATCAATCTTGATCTTCAGAGAAGAACCAGGTTACCTGACCCTGACCTCTCCACGCATTATGCATACTTGACTACATAGTGATATATTGGAGTAGTTGTCAAACCTTCAAATACAATTGTGCTTTTGTCCAGACCAATGTCAACTTATTTGCAAATGTGCTCAGCCACTTTAGGTTGTAAATATTAAAAAACAACCCCCCCCCCAAAAAAAAAGAAAAAAGTTGGAGCTTCTGGCTTAACCATTTTTCTATGAAAATGCTGTTGCAACAGTAAAATCCTGACTCGACAAAGGAAAGACAACAAGTTATCATAATAAGCTTCTACATGGCAGACATACAGATTGTTCTTATGGTAATGTATTTTCATGTCTTCAGGTATTCTACTATCCCATAAGCCTCCCCATATAACACTGATGGCTACATATATCATCCCATGTACATGTACATGGATACAACATCGTACTAGCATTGCAATTTTAGTGTTCATAATTATGAGGCAAATCTGAATGAATCATCAGCCTGAAGACCATGAACTCACATTCCAATCAGTTCATTTTAAAACATACCTAGCCACATGATATTCAGTTTGAATACTGTGGGCCAGCTACCTGTACGTGTAACAGGCCTGGAATTACACAGAGGTCATTTTTTTCTAGATCACTCGGAATCAGCCCTTTAAATTACCGACGGCACCGACAGCAATTGCCGTCGGTACCCTGTGCCATTGCCCCTCGAAATCGCTGACAAATCACGGCAATATAAATATGCTTTGCCCTTTTTTATCCAACTGCCATCGGTGGCCTTTAGAATTGTAACATGCATAATAAACTGACCTTAGCTATTGTCCGATTACACTTTTAGATTTTTACGGTTTGGATGTAATCCGTCGAAAAATTCACTCAACAGTTCCGCGAAACGCAGACCACATTGCGATCACGATGTACACAATGCGAATAATCGGTGCAACATACAAGCAGTCCCATCGTGTCCAATTTACAGGCGAGTAGTCTTTGTTATTCATTACTATGCGTGCTTCAATAAAGGCAAGAAACATTGACCGTCAGGTGTTTCAGATCAATGCAATACCGTGAGAGTAAACGCCATCAATTGGTGAAATTTTCCAACGCATTACGCCTTGACCAAAGACTGAACTGCACAAGCTCGGGAAAAAAGGTTTCCCCCAAAATCGCTGCTGCTGCGCGCCAACACCGTATACAGCATTGTCCTCGCTGGGGCACACGCAAAAGCCTCAGACAGTATGGTTTGCAGAGCACAGTTCCTCGGAAATTTCAGCTAGTTTACAAAAAACTACACATCGTGTAGTCTTTATTTTATTTCTCACACATATTTGAATGGTATTTTTTAATGCTTTTACATAATTGTTGTGCCGGTCAGAGTTTGTTTGTTTGCTCTTGGTCCCAGTCGGCCAAAGCTTGTGCCAGACCAGACCCGACCGGTGCTAACCAGCAAGGCTACAACCCTGTGTGTGTCCCTTTTTTTGTACTTGCCTCGCAAGTTTTGTGATTTTACACTAACTGCACTGCCCAAACTAATTTCCCCTGTTGGCTACATTTGGCGACAGTGCTTCAACAGTAGAAAAGTCAGACCAAAAGAATAATATATATGTGTTTACCTTGACTTTGGTTTCTTCATCTTGGTCTCTTCTTCAGCTTGCGCTTGTTTCCGTTTACGGCGTGGGGGCATGTCTACGTTGCAGGGAAGGAGTAAGGACGGGGTAGATAGAGTTGTTTCCCTGATGTGGTGGCCAGATTCTTGTGTAGATGGTTTTAGACTGGCAGTCAAACTCTGCAGGTCAGACATGATGGAATAGTAAGGAGATCAGAGTGAGATTGGAGTTAATGCTTTCAATGCATCAATGGAGGTACAGTTGACAATTGTCAAGATTCCTAACTTAAACAAACTCCCTATACTCAAACCAGTGGATTCCCCATCGGTCTGTACTTGCAATCAATTGATCGGCTTTTATCTACTTTCACTTTAATGCCCTACAATGTTGCAACTATTCAACACAGTTCAGACCCACGATACTCTGTATGATGTAAAGATGGAAATGAAAACAGTATACAAGAAACCTGGTGAAGGGTAAAGTACCTAGTCTGGACTGTAAAAAAAGGAAGTGTTACACATTCCCTACAGCGGGGAAACTGTTGACATTCGAGGAGGCAGAGGGAACGGTGAATGGAAGATACGATCTCAATTACTTCACATACACAGGACCTAGTCACTGAGGACGTGGGGTCTTCTTGCTAATGATCTTGGCCCCTTCGAAACTGTAAACTAACGAGAGTGTTGACACATCAGTTTATCAAAACTTCCCCCCTCTCTCTGCCGGTGATCCCTTTTGGAGCCATGAGGTTCAAGTGACTACTTAATACCAACTTGAGGATAAATACCTCAGGAATGATTGAAAGAAACATTACTGCCACTACTGTAATCAGTATAAGTATTCTGGGGTGGGGGGGGGGGAGGGAGGGAGGGAGTAAATCAGGGTTCAAAGACTAAAGGAAGATCTTTCCTTCATATAACATTTCATGGCAACATGAATTGAGAATACAACCTGTTTCTGGTGTACTACATTAGTGATACTTTGTCCATTTGTCCATTTTTCCATCTAAAGCCTTCATGTTTAGTTTCAACGAAAAACTCTCCCAATAAACAAACACCCACAAGGCAAAATTTAAATGAACTGCTCCCTACTAACAACTTCTATAAGTGTGAACATGAACACTTTAGAAAAGCAGTTGGGTTAGGGTTTGAAATCCAGCCATGACACCTACAGAATTTTCCTGGCGGATTCTGCAAAGCATTGAGCAAATGTTACTACTAACATTTAAGTGAAACCAAGTGGGTTTTTTTCTTCTCACCAAACGAGTGAAACACTGGGGTAGTGCAGACTGCCGCAGAGGAACACTACCTGTTGGCTGCTCCAGGGTTGGCTATTGGGGGTGCCTGGAGGCAGTATGGATAGGCATGCAGTACCTTCCTTAATGACCACACCTATGAAACATATAAGGAAACAATTATGATATGGGATAAAAAAAAGAACAAAAATTTCCTCTGAAAAATGTTGTTGGCTGTTTAATAACCGAACAGCATTTAAAGTGCTGAACGAGAAGAGGTATTCAAGTCCCTGTTGTTCAAGTCTGAGTCCGAGTCCCTGTTTTCCAAGAGTGAGCTCGAGAAGGAGGGGGAGTGTGAGTCCTCCCTACCAACTCCGAATCCCTTATGAACTCCGAGTCCCTAATGTCAATGTAAAGTTATAAATCCTATTGGTAAGTCATTGCGTTGAGAGTTCCGAGTGTTACGAGTGTTGCTTAGACAAGGACTAGAATACAACATTAACCAACCAAAAAACAGACAGGAGGAGCCAGTCATACAACCTGCCGTTTCAAGTCTGAGATTGCACTTATTTTTGTCTGCGTCATCAGTTGCACAAAGCGCTAATCGGCAGAAAAAAATTAAAACCTACCATCGCAGACTTGAACAAGACTATTGATGTATAATCCTGACATGCGTGGTTGAAAAAAGCAGGGCTGTGGTTAATATACAAATAGCACAGAGGGATTTTTTTTGAAGATTTACATGCACAATAAAGGTAACTCAAGTTGCATGTTTTTCCCCATTTTTCCTCTCGGTTTTGAGCCGCTCTTGAGCCTAGTCAAGCCAGGTCCCAGGGTTGAAATTGAACTCGACACCATACATTTGTGTTTGCATTGTACATTATACCTTTGTACTTTGGCCAATGCAGCTGAATGTTACATGTACCATGTCACTACTGTCAGTATGTAGTTAGCACTCTTGTGCACCAATGGCCAGGCAAAAGTAAACCCATTCAAAAAAAAACAACAACCAGTGGATAATGTGGGTCACATTAACACAGCACAAACAGTACATTTACTTGTGTGCATGCAGTGTATAAATACATGTGGACATGTACATCAGAAAAAGTTTCTGTTCTCAAAACAGGTGAGTTCCACAGTCAATTGAAGAGTCAAAATTGAGAACGCCAATCATCCACAGTTGTGTATTTGGAATACGCAATGCTTTTGTGTCTACTTTAGGAAAGATAAGGCAAACTGTACAGTAGCCCTGTTACGATGGGTTACAAGGGCACCAGATGGGGCACAATGTACTCAGAATTAGCCTAATAAGAGACTTATCATGATTGAATGCACATCTGCAAATAGCCATTGAACATTGTACAAGGTTAATGTAATGTGCACATTTTGTACCAGAGCCAAACACCCAGTGAATCCAAAGCATCGTGTTGCAGAGGGGACAACCCAAATTACCCGTATATAGGCCTATACTTGTGTTTTTGGCTGTACATTTATTAGATTGAATAACCAGGCAATACTGCTACTACAGGCAATGTACATTTTATAGCAATTTTATACAAAACAGAATTGATGAAGAACCAGCTTCAAGCAATTGCTCAAGTGTTAATGTTATTTCGCTGTTAACCTTTTAGGGAAGAATTTTCTGTTTTACAGCAAATTTGTGTATTCAGCAGAATTATGAAGACGGTTGGACTAACAAATAGTGAAACAATTTTAAGCTGATATTGCAGCAGTCTAATGTATCATTTCCCCCATAACCCAACATAACAATACTACACTTATTAATATTTTATATTTCTGGTAATGAAGCCAAGGATTCCTCGTAAGTGAGCTTAATCACTGTAGCTCACAAGCCTGAGGAAACCTTTACACAAAGGTGCTAATAATGAGTAACTGAGCAATTTACCATGGGCCCAGTATGAGAATAGCGAGTGGGAACAGGGACCAGATGTCTGCTGCCCTCTAGTAGCTCAAAATGTGGAAACTACAACTGCTTTGTAGTCAACAAATCCACCACTGGGTGACGAGATGTGCAATAGATGGAACCATCACCTTTTTAGTCAACTTGACCGAACCCCTACATGCATCCTCCAAGTCTGCTGCCCTCTTTATGAAAACTAAAGCTATTCCTGTTTACAGAGAGATTAAACCTATTCCCATTTTTTAAATCAGGGGGGGGGGAGAGATGTGCTCAGGCAACCCCCTGCCTCATTGCCTCTTAGTTTCCATCTGAGACAGTGATTCACAGACACGCATACTTCCTCATGTTAAATAAACCAGATGATAAACTCCCCATGAAGCTATACAGGAAATCCCCTCACCACAGTACACTACACCAGTGACAAATTGCTAAGTGCATTAGTTCGGAAGCATTCACTGACTCTTTGCTAGAGAACTCTATGCTATTGCTGTCATACAGGCAGGCAGGGAGGAAATGAGCAGAAAACCTGCAAGATCACAAATGAATACCCCACAGTATATACTGTATTTGTTTTGAAGTCTTTAAAACAAAAGGAAATTTGCCCCAACTAAATGTGAAAGTTTTGAGTCAACTAAATGAAAAATAAGACTTGAAGGTTTCATGGTGGAAAGACAATAAACATAACAAATTCGCAGTGACACCATGTTGTTAGATCTCTTTTGAGTGATTGGTGGTTCTGAAAAGAACCTAATGGACTCAACACTTTGGACAGTACACTCTGTCCGTCGTCAGTCTCCTGACGCCTGGCGACGGACAGAGTAAATACTGTCCAAAATATTGAGCCTATCGATTCTTCTCAGAACCACCAATCACTCAAAAGAGATCTAGCTAGTACGGTGTCACCTCAAATTTGTTATGTTTATCAACTAAATGATCATGTTTACCATTCAAACCCTGATTGTATGGTTTTATAGTGAACAGCACCTGTGATCCATCTTTAGAGTTATTTCATTTATTGACAAGTCAAAAATTTTTCCGTTACACTATCTGGAAAATTTAATCAGCGATATAAAGATCTATTTTTTATGTGATTCATATAGAGTAGAACACCAGGATAATGGACACTATTGGATCCACATTCAGTATATAGTGGTCATTCAGTACCGTAATTTTCGGATTATAAACCGCCCGGCGTATAAACCGCAATGCTCCAAAATATGGGAAAAAATATTTAGTGTCAGCGTATAAACCGCGCGGCGTATAAACCGCGGCCAAAATGTTACAAAAAACTAACCTCAAAACACGGAAGTGAAGTTCGCAAAACTGCGTTTTGGGTGATTTTTTATCTCATACTCTCAGTCCTGAATTATACTTTTTCCATCAACACACGTTTTCAAGAATTCGTGATTTGATGATCGGTTGTGTTGACCATGTTTTGAATTGAACTTCGTTGGCAACAAAATCTTCGTGAATCAACGATCGGTCGACAACGCACACCAAGAAATAGTTGAACTTTGCCCTGCATCGCATCGCCCTCTGTTGACAAAATCTGGACAGAAGTGTAGCCTGAATGTCTGACGTCGGCATATGGAGATCGCTGGGATAAATAGACAGGGGACCAGTCTAGTCTAACTCGAGTTTCACTGATTGTTAATTTTCTTCCTCCATGATCTGAGGGGGACTGAACTCTAACAATAGGGCGGTTGATAAACGTTTTATAAAGGCATAACGGAATACAAATGAGGTGGGATTTTCAACAGGCATTTTCAACAGGATTTTGTCATCACACAGGCATGTTTTGCAGGATTTTATTTTGTTTAAGAACATTGTTTTTATTTAGAATATTTTACAAACGATCTTTCTTTAAAAAAATGCTGTTTTTTCTCTTCAATATTTATACGTCGGCGTATAAGCTGCCCGGCGCATAAACCGCAGGAGTACAAAAAAATGTCAAAATCAACGTATAAACCGCGGTTTATAATCCGAAAATTACGGTATAGTGATTTGCGGCGTCCCAAACACAGACAAATTCCCAATATGGCATCCAGGAACAGCAAACCATAAAGTGCGCCCTCTTTTGACTACCTGATTTCACCCGGCGCCCTCTTTGACTGCTCTGTGTGTTGGCTTTCCCTTCTATTAAATGTGGAAATAATATGTCTGTCATTCCTAGCAAATTATAAGCATTTTGTTCAACACAAAACTTTATTTTTAATGTTATTTTGTCATTCTTCTGGTCTGGTGATTGCCCAAGTTGCCATCTGCCAGGTGTTCGGTATGTTTTGTGCACAAAATTGGAAGTCAAAGGTAATGATCGGTATAGCCTTAATTCAGGCCTCGAAATAGCCCACGGCACCCACAGCAATTGCCGTGTTGCCCTGTGCTTTTGCTGTGGTGCCCTTTGCAAAGTTCTAATACAAATTTACATTTTCCTCATAGAGTGCCCCTTACCAGAGGAAAATTGCTGTGCCCCTTCAAGAGCGAAGTTCAGGGCCTACCTTATGTTCGTTGTTTCGGTGTTTGGTATAGCTGCGTTCTTCTGTAATGATTGTTACAAATTATGCAGTGTCCGTATTTGCATTGTGGATTCTTTGGATTGTTTTTAGTATTCATTTGAGACATTCAGGATACAGTGTAACATCACAGGCCTGTACTTGTGACTCTGATGCTTGACCTCACATTTAAACAACAAAGAGGTCAGGTTCATCAATCCACAATGTGAACAATGCTCCCTAGGCTTCCTCCTCATAATCACTGAAATACTGAAGACCAAGTCTCCATGGTCATTGTATTTCACTAGATCATTCCAGGCTCCATTTGGGTCTTGTAGTACTAACTAATGAGCAGGACTACATGTAATTTTGAGGCTCCGACTGCCTCATTACCAGCGCAATCGGAACTAAAAATACAAAAACGCTAAACATCTTATGTTAGGGTATAATACTTGTCTAACCTTAATAATAATTTACTCAGATATTGTTAAAATCATGTTGTCTAGCGTGTAAGAGGAAACTCACAAAATGAGTCCACCTACATGTATAACAATCAGCCAGAGGAACAAAAATGCAACTTGTTTTAGAAATGCAATTTTCCCTTGACATTGATCACTAAGGTCATGGCCATTTGATTAGTTATGTTTAAAGCAATTATCACAGTTGACCAAGCATTGCAACATAAGAATCATTCAATAAAAAAATATATAAATAAAAAAGAAACAATAACAACTTTGTTAAAAGAAACAAAAGCTGCCATTTGACACACTATTCATGTACAGACGACTATTTCCTGATCAAAGTGCTTGGTACATGTATGTTTAATAGTTCATACACTGTGTCCTGTGAATAAATTGCTCTTGGACAAGTATTTGCGTGTCATGAAGTGTCATTCCGAGTATTCTTTTCATTTTGAAAAAAAAGAAATACATTTTCCTATTGTAATGTCAAGCTTATAATTTTGTGCTCAGACAAATCAAGTTTGCAGTAACTGCCATAAATTAATTTTTTGGTTAATAAAAATTCAATGTAAAAAAGAAGTATTAATTAGTCTGATTTTTTTGATCAGTACACAAACAAACAAGACTTTTGTTATTTTTTTATTTCTAATTTGAATATCAAGTTAAAAACCACAAGGGAAACTGAATGGGTAAATTTGTTAAAACTTTGGGTTGAACAAAGAAAAATTTACCAAGCGGGATTTGAACCAACTACCTCCGGTTTAGCGTGCCGGCGCTCTATCAATGTTGGCGGTCTCCCTATTTTGTTAAATATCTTTGTAACCCTAACCCGGCCGAACAAAGATACTGACACAACAAGGAGACTGCGAGCATAGGGCTAGATAGCTCAGTTGATGAGAGTACATCCTTTCTTTTCTGTTTTTCTCCACCACTTCATTATAATTTTAGGATATTTACATTAGTATATAAGATCACTTGTAAAATGATGGTTCAATTGTATTAAATTAAAAATGTATGAAAAAAAAATAAAAAAATTGCAAGCTTAAAAAATTTGCAACATGGTTTTCCGTAACTCTCTACGTATCAAATGAGTATGACCGGCGGGAGGATAGAAGGTCGCAAAAATATACTGTGACTCAGTAGTCAGAATCAGTATAAACAATTTTAATTAAATTTATTTTCCCTTTTAATACTGCATAAATTTTATCATCAATCATCACCACCATCAATGATCTTGCTCTCGTCCATCCAAACCGAAACAGTACAGGCCTATGTTAGTGTTGGTGTTTTAGTGTTACAAATATGCACAGTTAGGACATTAATAATGACTGAACAATCGAATTGCATGTTACTTTGTTAGACCAGGCCAGGGTCAGGGAGGAAATTAGCCTTTTTAACTCTTGAGCATTACAAATTTGATAATGATCTAAGTGTGCTTGATGTTTCATACATACAAAATTACATCATGATCATGGGATATGATTATGAACTGTGTGTGTCGTGTGGGTATGGATGGCATTGGCACTGTAAAGGGCAAGGCGGTCACCTCGACCATGGAGCTATTAAACAGGATGGGATGGGGATCTCCATGCCTCGACCATCGACCCACACACTGACACAGACACACCGGCAAATCCAATCCCCCAACCTGTATGCATCGTACGTGCCCTGGCTGCCTGAGACGGCTGCTACACGCAGAGAGTAGCAGGCAGGACAAGCAGCTGGCAAAGTCAACACTCGTGAATGACTGATTGGTGGCGCAGACAAATCAACTAGGAAAATGCAATTTTTCACCTCTTTTTCGGTTTTATTTTTTGTTAAAATAATCTACATTTACGAAAAATATTTTGTTCTACTCACATGCAAATTATCTTCCGATGGGTAACCCTAAAGAATGATGGAATTTCTCCTAAAAATCAGTGAAAAAATGCGTGAAATTCACCACTGACAATCGCCATGTCCGTGGTGCAGAGCATGCGCTGTGCAATCCATTAAGTACTTACGAGCAACGTTGTCTGTGATTGGTTGAATATTTCCCTTGCCCCTTTTCAGCCAATGGGAATGCTCCTTAAATAAGCAGAGTCAGACATGCCAAATTCCTGTGAATCAAAGCCGACGGGGGAATGAAATGCTGTCAGCAGGCGACGGAAGTATTTAAAAGCAGCTACTTTTTACAAGATTATTCAGGGTAAACATGTGTTTCATTGTTTAAGATATTTGTAAATGACATTAAGAACAAATTTTGGCTTATGCATCGGCTGCAAGTGTATGCATTTAGGAATGTTTACCACCTAGAAACGCAACGCCATGTGCATAACAACGGGTTTGTACACATTTTTCCATTGCAAATTTTGCCGTGTGCATTGAAACGTACTAAAAACAATGCTTAATGATTTGCATGAAATTGTTGTACTTTATACCATTTTCACAATATTTTATGGGCTGTATGTCTTCTTTAGACAATTTTGTCATGTTATTGATTCAAAGTTATGTTTTTAAGGGCCCAGAATAAACACTATTGTTCAGCAATTTTAATTTGTTGTTATATACTATTACTAATATTATATATACTTAAGTTATACAGTCTTTAGCCCCACTTACTTGTGTGGCCAAGGAACCTGAATCCTTGGCCATGGGGCATGGCCTGGCCACACGTCTGGACCCATTTTTTCTTAAGCGCACCGTTGAAAAACTCAAGGTGCATACATACCCTACGGGTGGGTCAGCGGTTTAAACCACTTCAATGTGTTCACTCACCTCTTAGCTTGACCTGGGTGTTTTGGGTGTTGAAATAAATAAAGTTTTTAAAATAAAAGATATTTAGTTTTAAAGAAATAATTTGTCTATTTCCTCTGATTTGCTTTGCTTGATGTTTACTGGCGTGGCCATTTTGGATTGATCCTAATAGTGCCAATCAATTCACGACGTCATCGGCCGGCTGGGCTGTGGGCGGAGTGGGTACATAAAGCATCCATTGCAATGTTTGCATCTTCGCTCCGCCAACAACCCCGCCGGCTGGTGTTCTCATATAGTCTTTATTCAAGGCGCTCTTGGCAATCCGGATGTATTCATCACCCACAGCACCACAAGCAGCAAGCAGCGCGTGTGACCTTCGTCGATCAGTCGTTGGTACACGTTTACACATAATGCATTCCATGTAGTTCTGTTTGTTTTCGGCGATGACATTTTGCTTTATAGCTAGCAGTGTGCAGCAGTGGCATGAAAAAGACCAGATGGGTAATGCTGCTATTTCATGATTACACGCACCAGTAAACACTGTGGTGCCGACAAGGTCAAACTTGTTATGGTTCTTTCTCTATGGTTATTGTAAGCATGGAGATTCTTCATAAAACTACTCCAAAACGAGCTTGCACAAAATTGCTTTTATGTGCTCTCCACAATTATTAGTCAACGGTGTGACAACTGAACGGACAATTTCGGCAAAAAACACAAGTTTCTATTTAAAGGATCTTCACACATCACATCACACACAAAAAATACATCTCCACTTCAAGAATATTCATATTTTCTGGAATCCAGATAAGAACAGGAAACTCATAAAAAGTATCAGCACGTTGCGTAAAGTGCATCCTCAGTATGTGCAATTCTTCATCAGAATTAGACCACTCCATAATGGAGAGCAGGCGTGTCTAAAGAAATTCAGGCCTTTGTAAATAAATGCCTGAAATATTGCAATGAGATGGGATGATAAACATTGAAATTCCTCCGAGGTTAAATATATTTATATTGTTATTGGATTGAGCTCCATTCCTGTAAAAGTGCTTTGTAGGCCATAGGAAAAACTCCGCTTTCACACTGCACTCATACCCTTTTTCGGAGACCAGTGGAATTTGTCTGTCAAAGTGAAAACTAATACTTCAAAAAGTTTAAGGATAATAATTTAACTGGACACTTCATGAAGGTTGGTGAACATCTTTTATTGTAAATGAAAAATGCGTTAAGTACTGCGGTAATTGCGGACCCAGTACATTATTAAATCTTTAAAAATAATGGTTCTTTTGAGCTGCGATGTAATGTTGCTTGTTTCTTTTTTTTCCCCTCCAGATAATGAATTAATAGCTAAAGACCAGAAGAACAAATCTTGAGCAGAATGCCGTCAGCAGACGAGCGTAAGGATTTTCTCCTTAACAGCTGTGCATCTTTCTTTGGGCTCTCATCTGAAGATGGTGTGATTTCACAGCTGTTTAATGCCAGGGAGCTCAACACATTCCTTGATGATGGAAACTGTTCAGTGCTGTCTGCAAGGCTGAACAATCTTGGGAGCAATCGTCAAGTGCATCTCAAGAATAAGGTGATTTTTATTATCCAAATATGTTTCAATTTGTAAAACTAACTTGATATACCAGTTACCACAACATGAGAACACCATGAAACATACTTCAAGATTTAAAGAATTCCGGTTCTAATTCCAGCATGATTTATTTCATATCTACGGCATAAAAGTAAAAATAAACAGTTAATGTAGGAGTAGTAGTAAAGACCTGCAAAGTGTTAACTATGCCTGGCCTTACCTGTTTATATATCAATGTGCCACCAAGGTAGTTTGTGATTGAGTGTGTGTCCAAGTTTACCAACAAGTCTGACTGTTCAATATCATCCACTGTGGTTTGAATGACAGCTAAACTGTGACAGTGTGGTGAATGCAACTACACAGTACATACAGAAACAGTTACAGGTTACAGATTTCAAATGATCGGTCAACTCACTGGAAAATGTTAATAGGACTAGGGAGGAATATTTCTTCTTGTATACGCTAGTATGGGATCTATTTTAGGTTCAACTGTACGTTCCTAAAGGTCAACTTGTCTAGTAAAGTAAATCCACAGAATATTTAATATTTTCCAAGTGAGCATTTAGATGATAGTTCAACAACAAAATGCATTTGGCTTTCAATTGTAACCGTTGTTATAATTTTTCCCTAAATATCGCCTACAGGTGGATCCTAGTGAGACAGGAGAGAAGGTTCTCTGTTTCTACAAAATCCGTCCCAGTGTCATATCTAAAGAGAATATTCATTCAGATGTATTTTCCCTGTCCATGCTGGATTCCCCATGCAGTGCTTTATATCAGGCCATTGAAAAGGTAATTTTCATTCAACATGGTTGACATATCATAATTTGGTTTAGCTTTGGAAGACCTGTATACAAGGGAAACAAAAAATCCCAGATGCGCAAACTGAATAAAGATTGGGAATTGGGGATTATACAATAACCCTGGTAAAAGGGAGGTTTCATGCATGAATTTCAGTACCTTGTCCCTCTTTGTATGGAGCAATTGAAGTGTAACACTCTGTGGGCCCTGCACAGTGCACACTTTACAATGGAATGTCTGGGCATGTTATCACGCTGCCCTCGTTGACCTTGTATCAAAAAATAGTTCCCGTGTGTATGCGTGTCTGCCCGTGGCATCCTATGGACATTTTTGGTTTATCAGGCTTCCATTTCTGTCTCTGTGAAAGCTTTGTGTGTATACATTTCACCTGGCATCTTGTGGGCCAAAATAAATAGATAAGGAATTTCTTACTTTTTCAAAATTAATGTAGCAAACTGGAAAGAATTTGCACTACCAGGCAATCATTCAGGAAAAAACTTTGCAATTAAAACCAATGATTTTCAATTTTTTTTTTAAAGTAGTTAATTACCTCATAGTTTGACTGCAACACTGTGTATTGACCTGCCTATTTTCCATCTTTGAGTAGATATATGCACCATTGCTGATAAAAGATGAGAAGTGGAGTCGAACCATGGACCCTAAGCTGCAAAGCTTGCTCAGTGAATTCCAGGCTGGTCTGCAGAGTCTTGTTAGAAAGATTGACCCCTCCCAGGCTGGCAAGATGGTCAAAGATGATAACAGTTTTGCAGGTCTGTGTTTACAATATTGTGTTTCAAGGAAAAAATAATGTTTAATTATAGTATTTGTTAATCTGTTAAAGAATTTGGATATTAATGATCATTTATTATGTTGTAGTGACTGTAGAGATTTACCAAACGAGGACTTTCACACATTTAAAATGTTTGTCAGTTGCTGGTTGGAATAAAACCCATGGATTATAACCTTAAGCCAAGATGTTTGAGCAAAGTGGAAATGACTTTTTATTCCATAACCATAGTTGATTTTTATTCTTCAGGTATCCTGACTGCCAGTGATGAGTTTCAGTACTGGGCAGAAGTTGCAGTGTCAGGCACCAAACTAGACACAAAAGAGCGTGCCCAGCTTTTTCAGCAATACTTTGAGCCCATCACAAGGGATTACAGCAACCTTGATGCCTTATCATTGGCCGAGGGTATAGACCTTGTAGAGACAACACAAGATGCTGTAGATGATGTATGGAAGCAGGGAGAGTTTGAAGTGTACCCTGAAAAGAGGATGAAACATCTGCTGGAAGTGATGGGTAAGTTTGTCACTGAGTGGACTTAATTTCAAATATTATAGTGGACAAGTTTGTGAAGTGCGTTTATTTAGACTGGTCATCCTCATAGCCTCGCAGTCTTTTTCAGATTCTTTTATACACAATATGGGTAACAGCATCATTTTCCAAACCAGACAAACTGTCTTTCACATCAACATTTGGTTCAGTTACATCTCAGTTTGAATGTAGTACCCACAATATGTCGTCACATTATTTTTAATTAAAGGTTTATTGCGTGGCTTTTATGTGTGTGTGTCTCTCATCAACCTTCCTTGTGTATAAATTCATTCTACTGGATGGAATTTGAAGTATGCAAAGGAATGGCTTCATGAAGTTCTAAACTTCAATACACTATGAGGCTTAAAATTGTGAGTGTAGGATGTGACAGTCTTTCGGTAAGAAACATACTTTTGTGTGGAACCCGTAATAATCAGGTGTTTTTAACTAAGACAGCCTTGTTAGATTTTATTTCAAATTTCTTTCATTTAATTTGTTAGGGAGTTCCCTGGGCCGGTTTGCCCAGAGGAAACTAAGTGACTTCAAAATCTGGCAAGACCCTTACCATAAAGTTAAAGAAGCTCTCCGACAGGCCATTGCAATCTGTGACAAGTGGGTGACTGCCTGTGAGAAACTGACTGATCAGTTCTGGAAGAGGGACCCTATTCACCCCTGGAAGAGCTCTAAATTTGCCCCAGAGGGCTTGATCCAGCTCTCTGCCAGACTTCAGGAGGTAGGTAGCTGACTCAAGAAGTTATCTTTGACAACTCATTCCAACATTTTATGCTTACCTAAATTTTGTTTATGCTTCTTGAAAATGGAAAAATTGTCACATCATATTTGTTTTTAAATCTACGGTAACACAGAAGGGCTTAAACTTGGTAGATATGTTCTTCCTGAGTCATTCGTGTGCCTGTTCGCTTTTAGTCTGGGTGGGAATGAAGTTGCATAAAAAACGCATTAAACAATTGTTATCCACAGTGGACTGGAGTTAAAAGCACACAGTTGCCTGAATTATTTAAAAAAAACCAGAAAATGTTCAAAGAAGCTTTAGTAGAGGCTAAATTACTGTTCCCATGTATTAAGTATTCACCCAGGGGTATAAATGGGTACCATTGAGGGTAGAGGTTGATGTTGTGTTTGAAAAAGCCGTCAGAGCGCCACGGCAGCCCGAGGCTGTATACTCCCCAGGGAGCTGAGAAAGATTAAAGGAATGCTATTGGCCCAATGGCCAGGGCACTAATGTAAAGCGCATTGATACGTTATTGTAAATAAGAACTAGTTATTATTATAGTGTGTATTGCAAAGAGTATTCCTGGTGCACACTACACAATGAGCATTATGAGCATCTCAACTTGTCTTCCGCTATTGAACTTGCTTTAATAAAAAACTTGAGCTAGACGAATCATTCATGCACAAATGTACAAATCATGCACAATGTGTACGTTTGGTCGAAGGACACCAAAATACCCATTTAGAAGTCAAACATTTTATATTGGTTTATACATTTTATTTATACAATAAACCATGGAGAAACAAGGTGTTTTTTCTTCCATTTTTTACTATTTATGTGCTGTCATGATGATGATCTCGGGATAGGGGGAGAAATCGCTAACAATAATTAGTGGTTACTGATAAGCGTGGACACACTACTGTGTCATGTCTATGGTTGTATCACACAGACAGTTGTCTCCTCCCAGAAGGCGTGATACAAACAGCAACAAGACTATCTTACAGTGAGGTACACTGGGGGGTTCGGGCAAAGGTACCCATATTTACTCAAATGCTAACTGCTATGTCCAGTATTCACGTGTTGTTATTCTGAATATTAATTAAACAGTTTATTTATAGCCGTTTTAAAGTCCCGGATGTTTCAATTGGTTTTTTTTAATGACAGATTGCCACTTTGAGGACAGTCCATGAGCAGCTAGTCCGTCTACTCTCCACTGGTGAACAGCATGAACTACGCACAGCTGATGCCTTCTCTCCGTTTGCAGGACTCAATGCCTTGCAGTACAATCCGTACACCGAGCCAGTTTGGCGGGCGGCGGTTACTCAGTACCACAGAGGTGAGTAGATTCTTTGTCATGGTGTAAGTTTCACTAAATAAAAGTTGTTGACACACTGAGCCTAGGATTGTGTACTGTGTAGTTGGATGTGGAACTACGACCGCTGTTTTTTATGTTCTTGTTGAGTCGCCAACATTCTCAAATCTTTAGAAATAATTCATAAATTATCAATGATGTCAAAAACTGTGTGTTTACAATTCAGCATTGAACTTCTGCATTACAAAACCTTAAAACCAAACTCTCTGTGAGCGAAATCATTAAAATGGCAAGTTTTACACGTTAATCACATGTAAGCCTGCCTGTAGCAAATCTGTTGGTTGAACAACATCTGAAATGAAGGCAGAGTTAACCCAATGCTATGATCGGCCTATTGGTCATCTTGTCCAGTCTCAGAGGCCATTTTGTATTTCACAAAATTAAATAAAGCTTACAAAATATTTCTAAATTGTTATTGACTCTACAAAACTTGCGAACATAGAACATTGAGGTTCTGGGGTCTTTATCAGTTAAACCAAGTGAAAACAAAAAAAACCCAAATTATTTTATTTTAGGAAATGTTACTATTGCAGACTTATCAGGGAGAAAAATAACAATAGTTTAATTTCTTCGTAGCTATGGCTCCAGCTGAACAGCGTATTGCAGGCAAGCTGCGATCCCAACTGAGGAACTTAGAGGCAAGCCCCCAGCAGCTTCTTCGTGAATTCCTGAAAAACAAAGAACTAGTGAGCAGAGAGAGTGTCCGTAAAGAGCTCGTGTCGGAAAGGTGAGTTAATTAGTAGAAATGCGTCAAAGATTTTGATTAATTATGGAATTTTTTTTTATTCCCTTGTAATGCTCCACTTGAAATCTCTCTCTTGTAAAAATTAAAACAATTTTTTTTCCTCCCAGGGAATTTACAAAAAATTCAGTTGGGGAAATCTGGGTTAAATATTTTATGTTTAAATATTTTATGCTGAAATATGTTTGTTAATAAATCAGAATGATGGCATACCTAAATTACCAGGATCATCTTCTTAGTTTAGACTTTTTCTTCTCTTACTTCAAAACTTGTGAAAAAAGAAAGAAAAAGAACGAGAGCATGTCAGTTGTATTTTCTTTGTTGTTTTATACATGTCTTCATGATATACCTTTCAGGGAAACTCTTCTTGGCCAGCTCCAGGTGTACCTCAAGACAATCAAAGATGACTTTAATGTCCGAATTACTGATACAGGACCCCCAACTGGCAAGAACTTACCAGAGGTTGTCAATAACATTGTGTGGGTTAGGCAGCTTGAAGCCAAGGTAAAACAATAGTTTCAATCAATTTGTTTTAGGATATCAATTTGTTTTAGGATATTTGTTTTATAACTTTATGTTATACTTTTTGTATTATAACTTTATGTATTTGTATTATAACTTTATGTTCTCCTCTCTTTGTTCAGTCCTGCCTGTTATTTAAACTTATGTGTGGATTCTGTCAGTTTCATGTTTAAAAGTTTGCTGTTGTTTTGGGCATCAGCCAATCTTGTTTGTATTTCTGGCAACTTGACTTATTGTCCTTTCGTCAAGGTTAATTTTTACTTGTGTCTTGGCTGTAGGTGGAGGAAACCTCAAGTGTTGCTGAGGCCCTCTTGAACGATCTCTCTGGATTCAACCGCTTCAAGAGGAGCGCTGCGGACCTTGTGGATGAGCTCAGGAATTGGAGGCAGGATCAATTTGACAGCTGGTCACGTGAGATACAGGCTGACATCGAGGACCCACATAAGCCACTCAGGTACTAGATTTACACCCCATGACCCATTAAGAAATTAAATAGCATCACAAGTGTCAGTTTGTGGTGTAATAGCACTTCTGAAAGAGAAGTAAAATGATTGAATACAGTTCTTTTTGTAGCTGTTCTTGTATTGTATTTACTAGTTTGCTTTGTTCATTTGCAAAGGAGTTGTGAGCATCACGTTGACTCCTCTGTTTTTTGTCATTGGGATTAGATTCAAGGAAACAGCAATTCTGCTAACATAAACATGATTTCATAGTAGTTATTGCATGTTTGTATCGGTTCTTAGTGTTGAAATTTCAATCAACCTTGGACATCCTCCAAATACAGCCATTTATTTGTCTGCAAGGTGCGCTTTACTTTGCCTAGTTTCTCTTCCAACTGACTAAGAAAACATGATCACAAGTAAATTCATCCATCTGAAATAGTATTATAGTTGTTTACTTTTTATGTACAGCTTGGTTCATACTTCACGTGAATTGCAAAAGCAAAGGGATTTCCCTGCATCACAATTGGAAATGGCGCGTACATGATTATTCGCGTCGCCTAATTGCTTCGCATTTACTATTGCTTGAAGTATGAATCATGCTTTAGTCTATTAACGGTCATTGTATAATTTCCACAATACCCATCTCACCCATCTCGCCAACTCCCAGCACCCTCTAAGAAGATGTGATTTATCATTGTTGAATCCACAGCTTACAGATGAGTGGTCGTCTAATGGAATTTAACACTAAGAACAATGAACTAGTAGTGTCCTACAGTGAGCGCCTTGTCACTCTGATACGTGAGGTCAGGCAGCTACAGGCTTTGGGTTACCCAGTGGCTGCTAAGATTCAACACACAGCAGCCATTGCTCAGAAGTTTTACAAACATGGGGTGATTCTCAAGCAGGTAAATTTCATACATAGCCCTAGTTCAATGTACAGTTTACTAGACAGTTTGTGGAATATGTTAATGCGTGATATCATGCCAGCAGCTCGAGCATCTTGTAGCCGCATCCAATTCAGCTTCTCAGCTGCAAGTCAGGATGATTAGCCTCCCAAATCATCTTTATATCTATGATGTTTATTTACAATGGAAGATGGAAACGGGTTGATGAGTTAATTGTGGGTCCAGTTTCACGGAGGTAAACAAGTTTATCTACTTGGAATAAGCAAAATGAGAACTAGTCACTAGTAGGCAGTATACATAACCTGAATGTGTGTTCTTTGTTATGTGCCCAGCACCTCAAAGAAGTTGGATTCTGGTAGTTGCGACCCACATGTTGGAATACATATTGCGGGAAATATCTGTTGAACTTTTTACTAGTTGAGAAATAGATGTGTACACAAGCATTTAGCATTTTTGACATTGCTCTAAAGAAGTTGAACATGTGTCTTTCTTTAAATGTTGAACCTCAGGTGGCGCACTTCCACAACACCATCGCAGAACAAATGATCCCCAGTCAGCGCAACATGATGTTACAATCTGCCCTCGCCTTCGAGCGCATCATCAAGAAACCCAACGCAGGGGCTAAGGAGAGCGGAGGGCAAAAGGTGCAGGTAACCTGGGATAATCCCCAGGAGCTCGAGGCTTACATCGTCAAGCTCCAAGCAGCTGCTGAGAAACTCACCACAGAGAACAGGAAACTCAGGAAGTGGCATTTTGTTCTATCAGATAAGGTTTGTTGAATAGCCTCAAATGGTCTATAGGTTTCTTTACACCATAAATGCACAGCTAAATTGACAGATTTTTAACTGGCGTTTTTAACTAAATCTTTGAGTAGAAGATCTTTGGTTAGAGGAATTTAATTTGCAGTTTGTTTATAAATACTTTGCACTGAAAGTAAAAGTACTACACATTCAACTTTTTTGAAAGATGCTGTCTTTGATCTCTTTAAACAAAAACCATTTGAAGGAGTGTAGTTGTATTCTTGGTGCTTTGTTGTATTCTTAAAAGCAAATTTCTAAAAGTTTCTATAATTTGGGTTGATTTCAGAACAAACTTCTTTATCAAGTTTATAAATTCTTTACTCTATCCAGATTAAGAAGATGATAATGTTGACTTAGTGCCTTTGATTTTTACCCAGGTTGTACAGCTGATGTCGGTGGACCTACTCCGCCAGCAGCCTCGCTGGAAGGAAGGTCTTCAAGAGATCCGTGGCATCATGAGTACCCTGGAGAACCAGGGTTACAAGGCAGCTGACATGAAGACGTGGAAGATGCATTGGGACAGACAACTGTACAAGGCCCTTGAGCATCAATATCAAATGGGGCTAGAGGCACTCAATGAAAACTTACCAGAGATCAAAGTGGACCTTACATACAGGTCATTATTTAAACCTCTCTGAAAATTCAACTTTTTTTTCAATTCAGCCTTGTCATATAAACCCAACCATAAGATTCTCAACTGAACAACATGTACATGCCTTTTTATGTAAGGTGGTTTGCATAAGGTTTAATTGATTGTAAAGTTTATACAGTTTGCCTCATTCAAGCTCCATTTCATCTGTTTTTAGACAAAAACGTCTTCAGTTCCGTCCACCACTGGAAGAGATCCGAGCCAAGTACTACAGAGAGATGAAGAAGTTCATCAGTCTGCCATATCACTTCCGTGGTCTGGCTGATAGTGGTGACGACCTTATCTTCCCTGTAATTATTGAGAAACACACATCCGGATTTGCCACAGTCTACCGCAAGGCTGAGGAGCTGTTCGCAAGACTAGCCAAAGCCCAAAATGTCTTTAAGGTGAATAAGTTGTTTTGCCATTCAGATCAACTTCAAATAGTCTGAGCCCTTATTTATATTAAGAAATCAGTGTTCATATTGGCTGTAACATACAGGGATCGTGACAAAAATGGTGGCCATTTATGTGAATGAAGCAACCCTAACTTTCCTTTTTCCCTGTTACAAAATCCTGTCAACCCTAGTTTGGAATGAAGTTGCTTAGCTCGATGACAGTAAAAGGGGCACATTGCCTTTGGATTGGGCACTTGTTTTCAAATGAATATGAATATTAATTTTGGTTTTACCCTTACACCGATGTGTGTTAGCACTGTATACTCAGTACTTTCCCGAGTTCTGTGAAAACAAAATCACAGGCATATTACTCGGGTGGGATTCAAACCCAAGACCTTTGCAATTCTAGACTTTTTGAAAAAGGTATTGTATTTCCATGTTCATTTCAACAGGAGTGGATTGTATTGGGCTCAGTGGATCTCGATAAACTAATAGAGGAACACTTGCACACTGTTGCTGACTGGGAGCGTAACTTCAAAGCCCTAAAGACAAGAGGCAGAGACTGTGAAAAACTACCAAGGTAAACCTCAACAATTCTGTCATATGTTTCATTTTAATTTATGTTTACCTGTAAAATCATGAACCATACACACACAACAAAGTATTTTCAAACTGCACAGTCATTTGATGTAAGTCAATGGCTATGTGATCAGAATATTGATTTGAATTGTAGCCAGTGCTAAAGTGCTTCATTGCAGTAAGTGTGACTGCTTACATCGTGTCAAACCCTGCCTATTGTATGTTGTTGGTTGGTCATGTTAACCAACCATTTTCAAAGCTCAAGTTAATTGTCATTTTGCTGGTACACATTCCCTGTTTCTTCATATAAATCATAACAAAGCACACCAGGAACAATTTGGAGTAATCATGGCTTGGTTATTTGATTAAAGACTCATGGATTTATTGATTTTTCAAGGTTTTTTTCCTGATTTCAGGATTTTTTCAAAATCTCCTTGAGCCATTACATTTTCTCGAGAGAAGAAAAAACAAATTGCCAAAAGGAGAAAAAATGTCCACATTGTATCCAAACCTGTAGTTTTTGTTCTGCTGATGCACAGAGTGAGTCTGTAAACCTCCTTAATCTGTGAGGGTGGGTCTAGAATAAGGGTGATTTAGGTATGAGAGCCAGTTTCAGAAATCTTCAAATTCATAATATCTCATCCCTGAACCGTTAGTGGTCCGTCACACTTGTTCTTGTCACTCCAAACTTAGTTAGGCCATTTTGGAAAGAATGGCATCGGCAGTGGCTACAGCAGAACTGTTGAAAAGTCTTATTCATCAACATTGTAACTGTAGCCAATGGCCAAAACCATGAATCTGACCATGGATATAACCATGGCTGAAGTTGCTTGATTCAGACATGGCTTTGTACTATTAATCCGTACAGCTTAACCCTTTAGTCTGGCAGTTAATTCCAGTTCATACTTCATGCAAATTGCAAAAGGAAAGCAAATTTTCCTACGCACAAGAATGTTTGCGTCACGTAGTGCCCTTTGCATTCGCTTGTTCATGAAGTATGAACCAGGCTTTATTCAAGAGTTGCAACCATTTTTTCCTCCGACACAGCCAAATCAAGGTGGACTGCATTACCGTCTCCACCACCCCAGTCAAGTCCACCATAGACAGCCTGATCCAGCGTCTGTTTGACTCCCTGCTGTCCTCCCTGAGGTATTCCATCACAGAGCATGTCAATGAAATTGACCGCTTTCTCAAAGATGCTACGGAGGCTTTGTCAACGAGACCACAGACTGTGGAGGAGATTGGGAAGGCAAATGCTAAACATACTGAGCTCCAGGCCAAGAAACCAGAGGTTAGTGTTTTGTCTATTTTTATGTATACCTTCAGCCATGAGCAAGTTTGGGTGTTAACCTTTAGTCAATTTGCCATTCAAATCACGCATGCGTTGTCAGTGTTTCACTCAAATGCGTTTAGTCGATTGATTCGTCAAAATATGTGGCAACCAACATGGCGAGGACGTATCGAAGAGAAAAAAATGTATTTGCCTTAAAAATTTAATAATTGACATATTTAATTGGCAAAAACCTACCATTTATCGTTAAACCAATTTTGTATGTGATTAGAAAGGTTTACAAAACTTTCTCAATCACTTAACCAAAATGCCATCTTGACACCAAGTGACGTAACTTTGTTAGTTAACTAGAGGAACAGTGCTCCGGAGCTAGGTTGATCCAGTTGGACTAGCTAGTTCAACCATGCAGCGTTCGAGTGGCATCTAGATCGACTATGGTTAAATCAAGTCGACTCCAGTCAGCCACCCGAACCAATAGCAGCCTCGCTTTCATTATACATAATGTGATAAATGTCTGTCCTCAGTCATTATTTATTGATCCATGTTTTTTTATGCTTAGTTCCTCTGAAAAATGTTTAGTATTGAAAGTGAAATAGGTATAACTCAATGTGACATTTTACACATAACTTGCTTGTTTACAATGACATGCAGTTAAGAACAAGAACATCTAGCATACTGGATTGTGTTTTTACTTATACATTACATATACAATTTCCTCACCTTGTATGACAGTTGATTTGGGTCGACAGCCCTAATCAGTTAAGTGTAGCCCTCACCTTGATGTGGCCACATCCTACCTTGTAATGTTAGGTGATTTCTCATAAAAATGTTTCAATAAATATTAACAAATAGAAGACCTGTGGGTGCAGTGGGATTGAAGTCTTTCCCGCTAAGTAAGATTATACAAAGTTATTCATGACCTTGTACCGATTAGTAAGAACATTTTCTTTTAATTTCTACAACAGATTAAACCACTGTTTGAGAAGTCAGAGAGTAAGAACAAGCTCCTACGTACAGTGGCTGGTGGAGGGATAGAGCAGTTGAGTCAACTACAAGCTAGATGGGATAAGTTTGAAATCATGATGGAGAGCCATGAGCTTATGGTCAGAGAACAGGTAGGTTCAATGTCAATAAACAGATCAAAGCATCTGATGTAAGGGGCCATTCAGAGTAGTCAATGTTCAAAAAACAAGTTTTTTTCCTTCCAAATTGTTGGTGGGTGGGTCACAAGATATAACTGAAAATCAAAATTCAGTAAAAAAAATTTTTTTTTTAAGTATATAAATTAACAAACGAAAAAGAAGAAGAAAAAGTACCCAGCTGGCCAAGATCATCAATTTAATTCCTGATTAAACTACAAAGTTGTTTGTTTAAGTCAGAAAAAAACCCATTGAAAGCTACTGATGTAGGAGACCTATTGGTCTAAAATATCTGGTTCATTTGAGGCATTACTTTGTTCTTCAGTGTATAGATTATATTATGAAGACATTCAATATTTAAAAATCGAAATTTGGGGTGGGTGGGTGAATCAAAGCATTTTCGATAAAAAATCTAATTTTTTTAACATTGACTATTCTGAATGACCCCTAACAGACAATGTTTGTTTTTCAACAAGATTCAACAAGGTTCTTCTTATAAACATGGTTCTTCTTATAAACATGTATAGATATAATGCTCTTCATTTGGTTCACTTTGTTGCACATGTTGAATTTCATGCGTTTCATAACACATTGTTGGCTCATACAGCAGCCATTTGTTAGTGAGTTTCTGTATGAGCAAAATATAACCTAATTTCATAGAGAAATTTGAAAATACAAAAATGACAATGTGAGGGAACCGGGGAAAATGCAATTTGTTGCGGCTGACCATCTGTAGTAATTGTTACATCTGGTTATTGTGCTGCATCTTTAGAAAGTAAACAATACAAGTCAATATTATAATTGTCAGGGTCGCCCCAAAAAGCTTTGTTTTGCCCTTGTTGACATTAACACACAAAACATTTTAATATGAATGTTAACCTGCTGAAATGTTTTCATTTCAATTTTTCCTTCCTAAATAGTTCATAACATTATTCCATTTTTGCATTTGTATTAATTGTTTTTACTTCCCAGGTTGAAGTGATGAAAAGCAATGTACAGTCTCGTGTTGAGGCTTTCGTTTCTGACCTGGAGAAGTTCGCAGCTCGTTGGCATCAATTTAAGCCCAAGACGGACATTATAGAGTCTGGTGACAGAGAGGCATGTTCAAGGGCCCTGGCTACAGTCAAAGAGAAGAAACAGGAATTTGCTGAATTGGAGAAGACAAGAGAGAGTCTAGTGTAAGTTGGTAATCTCTGCTGTCTCAATTAGTATCAATACAAATGTGATGACTAAAGTCAAAAAGTCATTGTTTTATATTTCTGTTTATACAAAAAGCAATCCAGTTTGTTAGTGTGATGAAAAAACCACTGTAAGCTATGCTCACTCAACTGACTCTCACGGATTATCAGGAACCCATGGAATTGTGTTGAGCTTATTTTTGCTTTGAAGAATTATGTATGAAAAAACAAAATTATTGGACTTGCCTTTCACTATGGTTTGAATTGTTCATGTAATAACAGCTTATAATGAGGAAACTAGAGAATGTGGCGTGTCGTGGCCGAGGGGATAAGAGCACTGAAACTAGTGTTTCTGATCGGCAGGATGTGAGTTCGAGTCCTGGTCGTGACACTTGTGTCCTTAAGCAAGACATTTAACCATTATTGCTTCGTCCTTCGGATGGGACGTAAAGCCGTAGGTCCTGTGTGTTGTGTAAAAGAACCCCGTGTTTCTGGCAGTGGCAGCTGAATGCACTGCAGCACCTTGTAAATCCTTACAAGGTGTTACATAAATGGGTCTCATAATTCATTAGCCTCAAAAACCTGTCTATAAATAATGAAAAGCGCTTTGAGATACCCGTAGAAAGCGTTATATAAAAACAATCATGAGATGATTATCAAAGGAAAAAAAATGCAATTTTACAGCATATTTGGTATAAATTTATACTTTGGTACAATCTTCTTATAAAATTGCTCAATTTGAAATGCTGTAATTTTTTCTAAAATATTTGTCAACCATACCTGTTTCTTGGTTGGAGAGGCAATGTATATAACATTTGAAAAGTGTGTTGTAATTAGAAAAAAAGAGCACCTTGTGCTCGGCGTGCACAGAAAACAAGGTAGCCCAGCAGAAGGTTAAAAAAATAGGATGGCTACTTTATAAAACATGGTGCATACTTTTATCTTTATGTGGCTAGAATCACTTCAAAGACATAGTTTTTCATTCCTATGTGGAATTTAGCTTTTCCAAAATGACTTATGAATGGTGGAGAACCGATCAAACCTTCACATCTTTGTTTTTGTGTACACAATTTTACATATTAATTACTTGTAATCTTTTGCTGGGCACACAACGATAGCGTCTTGTTTTTCCATTCGTCCCCAGTTTTGACTGCAATCACTTTGGCCTTGATGAGCCTCAGTTTGGAGTAGCGGAGGAACTGAAGGAGGACTTCAAGCAGCATGAAGCAATGTGGACTTTGTACGAGGAGTTCAGCAATGGACTTAAAGTCTTGGAAGAAACTGAATGGATTGTGTTCAGGTAATGCTGTCAACTGATCTCATAGAGTCAAATTTATGTTTCTGGAAACAAGACTTGATAATGCGTCTGAATTCAGGAGGAAAACATTTGCTTAAAAGAGAAATGCCCTGAAATATATTATGATATTGCAAATATTTGCTGGGGACCTTCCAAAGTTGTTAACATTTTGAAGATAGAACAGAGAGTACTGCTGTATGAAGGCCCTGTAAGGCTAGTGGAAGTATTTCCTGTTATCACGTTTTGGGTACGTTTGTACTTGTCATCATGTTTTGTGTGTGTTTGTACTTGTCATCATGTTTTGTGTGTGTTTGTACTTGTCATCCTGTTTTGTGTGTGTTTGTACTTGTCATCCTGTTTTGTGTACATGTTTGTACTTGTCATCATGTTTTGTGTGTGTTTGTACTTGTCATCCTGTTTTGTGTGTGTTTGTACTTGTCATCCTGTTTTGTGTACATGTTTGTACTTGTCATCATGTTTTGTGTGTGTTTGTACTTGTCATCATGTTTTGTGTGTGTTTGTACTTGTCATCCTGTTTTGTGTACATGTTTGTACTTGTCATCCTGTTTTGTGTATGTTTGTATGACCAGTTTAATCACCCTGAATGGCTGTTAGATTTTTTCAGTATTTTTTGTCCTGAATTCATGTGTTCTCTTTGTTGGTTCTAACTGTAAAAATACCAACATTTGTGAGCACCTTTTAAAGTCATGCAACTCCCCCACCCTTGTACTCTTTGTATGACAGTGAAAATGTTGAAACAACCCAATAACTCACTTGACAACTTATGCTGTAAAGCAAATTACATGTGGTGAGGACATTTAGAAAATTTAATGTAAAATCATTTATATGGAGTGTTTTAAATACTTTTTAAATTTTTTTCATAGTTGAGAATGATAATGCTCTCTCACAAGAAACCAAAGCCTGTTTTGATTTTAAAATGAAATGTAATCAAATTTCTTGGATGTGAACATTGAAGAGATAAGTTATGGATAATTCTTCTTAAACCATTTAGTATATCAGCCAAGGAAATATCTGTGTTTGAGAAAATGCAAAATCAATAGGTTTTTATCACTGTAACTAATTTCCTTGAAATTACATCTTATACCTAAGGTCCAAAACGTATCAACTTGATGATTTCTTGGGGATGTGGGCAGAGAAACTACGTGGATCAGGAGATGAGGAGGTTGAGCACACCATGATGACTGTCAAACTCTCCAAGGATATTGATAAATACAAGGTCGGAAAATCTAGCTATTTAAATATTTAGCTTCGAGTGTTCAATGAATCGGGCCGACATTCCATTACAAGTTTCTTCAGATGTTTGTGTAATAAAACATAAATAATATACCTTTTATTGTAGAATAAACTCGGCATACTTTTCTGCCAAAAAGCTGCCTTAAATATCATTTGTATCTTTTGAAATTCAGAATGTATTTTCCTTTTCAATATGAATTCTGAAATTTAGTGTTGAAAAAAAAACCTTTTCATGTGCTAAAAGTTCAGATCACTGTTGATTGTCTCGTCATGAGAGCAACAGAGAGAAATGTAGAAGCAAAAAAATCATAAGATAAGCAAAACGCCCAATAGATGACGTGAGGAAATAGGGATTTTCCACAAGATTTCATTTTTAGGACATGTTTTTTTGTCTTGTTACAGGCTATCTCACCAATGTTGAAGTATGTCAGCAGTGATGTGTATTCTCAAGAGCATTGGCATGACATGTTCCGTATGCTAAAGATGCCTCGCGGTACCACTCTGGAGAAACTTACATTTGGGGATATCTTAGGAGCTACAGATCAGATCCTTGCTAACAGCCAAGCACTCAAGGTAACACAAGGATAGTCTGGAAGCCAGTTTTAATTGTGAATTATAAGGGTCCATTTATCTCTTGATATCGCACTTACAATTTGGCAAAAGTTCCATTTCATAAAAAAAACATTTAAATGATAATCAGTAGAAATAGTTTAAAAATTACTAACAAAATCAAACAAGTTGCTTCTCACTTAAAATGCCCCATAACAATTACTGTGCTGTCCCCCAACTACAACTATTGAAGAAGTGTGAGTTTTAAACTAAATTGAATTAATTTGACAGGATTTGTTCAATCGAGCCAAGGGAGAGGTGTCTATCCGCGATGCTTTGAGAGAACTTGATCTGTGGGGCGTAGGGGCAGCCTTTGCACTGACAGAATACAGCGATAGTCAGTCAGCTGTCATTATGCTGATCAAGGATTGGAAGGAAATAGTCACAGAGGTTAGTGTTTTATTGTCATGAATTAACAAATATGTCACTCTACAATGCTTATATTTTAACTCTATTGTAAGAACTGTTTTATATCTGTTGCTCCCAACGCAGGATTCGCAAGGCACTCATCATTTTTACTGATTTTGGTAAAGGTCTAGCACATTTATTGCAAAGTAAACACACAAACTCACACACGTGTGTAAACACCAACAATCGTGGACCCTCCTTTGTTCAACCCTTTGTGATAGCAACCGTGGACCACAATGATTTCCTTTGTGATAGCAACCGTGGACCTATTGTCCCTTTTGTTATAGGTCCCCGTCTTGAATGTGTACACCTACCCAAGCAAACACTGCAATCCTAACTTGTTATTTTTTCTGATGCGGGTGGGATGAGGGGGAATGGACCTACTAGGAAATTCATATTAACATCAATGAGCTACACAGGTTGAAAAATAGCTTATAGTGAGCATGATTACACTGCTAAGTAACTTCATGACGTCAAACCTGACAAACCCAGCTTTCCACACAGCTTTTCCAAAAACCAGTTTTTTTTGTGCAAGCTGGTCAAGTTCACTCATTCATAGAAATAGGTAAGAAATAGATTGTGCCTTTCCTGAAGGCAAGAGTTGTACAAACTTTCATTCTACTCACATGTAGGTTGGAGACAACCAGAGCCTTCTCCAGTCACTCAAAGACTCCCCGTACTACAAGGGATTCGCAGACAAAGCCACCATCTGGGAACAGCGTCTTGCTGACTTGGACGAGTATTTGCACAATATGAACCAGATTCAGCGCAAGTGGGTTTACCTGGAGCCTATCTTTGGCCGGGGAGCGCTGCCCAAGGAGCAAGGACGTTTCAAGAGGGTAGATGATGACTTCAGGTATGTGAGATGGTAGCTCTTCAGGGTGGGGGTGATGAAGTACACTGAAACCCTTGCCTAAATGAGTGAGAGACATATAGGTGGCTTAAATGGGTGAATTGTGTCAATTGAATTTTGATCCTAATAAATTCTCATCTAAAACAGTACCATGAAACCTTGACTTTTTGAATAAGAGACACTCATCTTTAAGAGAGTTGGTACTTTCAGTTAGGTGTAGTTTTCCTGAAGTTGTTTGATGGAATTTATTTTTAAGCTGAGAGATGGCCGGGGCAGTAATGTAGGAGCATAGTGACCATGAGGCAAGTGGATAGTATTGGGTATATTAAGACAGCAACTCCCCATGTTGTTGACCAGTTGAAGTGTCTCTTCACTATTTATGTACGTAATAATTTCTATGTTAGGATAAACAAAACTTGTTATGTAGTTGTTGTGATGCAACATATTATTTTCTACCGGTGATCTAGGTCGATCATGATGGATGTAGCTCGTGATAGTAGAGTACTGTCCTTGGTTGGAAGGCCAGGGTTAAGAAACACCTTGACTACGCTATTAGACCAACTTCAGAGATGTCAGAAGGCTCTTAATGAATTCCTAGAGGTACGTGACATCTGCCAATTTATTCAAATTAATCAAGAATTTCATCGATACCCTTCACTTTTGTTATGTGTATGTTCAGTACTTGTTTATTTTTTATTTATTTTTAGAGACAGCTCCACATAGAAAGTGGTTGAAGGCATACACTTCTCCAAACAACCCTACATGCTTGTTTTGTTTCTGTGTTTACTACCTTTTGGTTTATTATTTGTTTGCAAAGCCTAACATTTTCAGTTTTAATTGCTGTTTTTGTTTTTTATTCATGATAAATCTTGGTTTTAGTTGATAAGCATTCAAAACTTCTCTTTTCTCTAGGTTGAACTTTTGACTAAAACTTCTTTCGTTTGATTCCTTACAGGACAAGCGTTCACTGTTCCCTCGCTTCTATTTTATCGGCGATGATGATCTGCTTGAGATCCTTGGTCAATCTACCAACCCAGTGGTCATTCAAACCCATCTTAAGAAGCTGTTTGCTGGAATCCACAGTGTACAGTTTGATGAAGGAAACAAGAACATCTTGGCCATGAAGTCTCTGGAAGGGGAAGTTGTACCACTCAAGAGCCCTGTACAAATCATGCCTGATGTAGAGGTATGAGCGATTTCTTTTTGTTGACTTTTGCTGAAAATGTAGAGAAAAAGAAGCAAAGTTATCAGCTTAAAAATGTCACTATTTCTTTGTTTTGTTTTGTTTTTTGTTTTCTTTAAAGTCCATCTTGACTTCGAAGAGAAAAACAAAACTTTTGAAGCTAGCCTTGCCAACATTAATAGGGCTCAGGTTTCAGTTAAAGCTCAGTGGTTTATTTCCCTGCCTTTTACCTGCATGGACCCATGTTTGAATCCCACCTCTGACTGGAGCTCAACTTTGGATTGGGTTTTTTAGTTGCTACCTGATGGTGTGAGTTTCCCCCATTTGGGGTTTTCCTCCCACATCTAAAACTGAACAATTCTTCACCATCTCCTATTCATCCTGTTGTTGGTGCTAATTGCGCTTTGGGATTTATAATAATAATGATAATAAAAATAATAATAGTGGCTTCTTATATAGCGCACAATTCCATCACGCAGCGATGCTCAATGTGCTCAACAGTATGCAAAGCATATAAATATAAATATATAAACATAAATACTAATTTGGATTTTAAGTGTAAACAAATAGGTTTTGAGTAATTGTTTGAAAGAACTGGCTGATGGGGCTTGACGAAGGGCAAGTGGGAGACTGTTCCAGAGATTAGGGCCAGCATGGGAAAAACTGCGGTCACCCTGTCCCTCACTGATCTTTCATTTATACAACTGGGTTATGTTATTTGTAGGATACGACAAACATTTGTATAGAAGGGAACATTTAAAATTGCTTTTTCACCATTGGTCACTTCTTAATTGTATCAAACTTGACCTTTTCCTTGTAAAAACCCATAGAATGTTTTTATTAATATTTTATATGACCTGACCAACAATTACATCGGATTTAACATGCATTTTATCCTCAGGGAAACCATGGCATCATAAGTTTACATCTTTGCTGATATATACACCCTTTGTTCTATTTAGGTATGGTTGGGAGAGCTTGCACGGGAAATGAAAGAGACATTACAAGAGTTACTGCTAGAGTGTCTACGAGCTCACAGAGGAGGACGTGGGCAAGGTGTTGATCCCAACCAATTCCCATCCCAGGTAGGTGGATATTCTCTGGAGATTCCTCTGCACCTAATAGCTGTCAGGGGATTAATACTTTCACCCAAACCAAACTACAATACACCGCTTTAATGATGTTGGGGGTGTTGCTGTGCCATTTTGTAAAAAGACACTTATTTGAATGTGTAGTTAGTTTTTATTTATTTGATTGATTAGTTTACATGTGAGGGAGGAAACAAAGTGCCATGTGAAAGGAATAGGAATTCCTGCAATTTTGTTTGTATTTGACCCCCAGATCTATGGTCATGTTAATTGTGTGAGATTTAGTGCATCGGTTCTATTTAGCAGATGTTACTCTTAGCTATATAATATATTAATAATAATAATAATAATAATAATAACAAAAATAAGCATGATTTATACAGCGCCCAACATCAAACCAGTCACTGGGCGTTTTACAATATTAGAAAGGAATCGAAAAGCATACAAACACAAAAACCAACAAAACGGCAAAAGTTAATGAAAAAAGTACAAGTTGCAAGTTATTGTGATGAAGTGTAGTGTAAGAGTTGTAATGATCAATGCAAACTAAATTTCTAGTGTGCATAATGATCAATAGGCTTGTGATACTTGCAACACAAGTGAGAGTATTTCAGTTTAGACTGGTACCTTCATGGTTTGAGACAGGAATTCCTTCTTTGCCATGAGATGTTTAGAAACAGATACCAGAAATCAGACAAGCACACCATTATTCCTCAAGAATTGAATCATAGGATTGACTCCTGCCTTGATAATTGATTTAAGGACAAATATCATTCCATAAGTGTCCATTAATTATGAATTGGTAAAAAAAAAAAAACAGGAAACAGATGGTTTAGTTTCTGAATTGTTCATTTCCCTCACGACCCAAATCTGACCATTTTCAAAGATAAAATGCAAACATCCCACTGTGCCAAACTTTGTTTTCAGATCCTTTGCTTAGCCAACCAGATTCAGTTCACAGAGCAGTGCGAGACAGCCATGAAGGGCAACAACCTCCAGGAGTGTTTGATAGAGTTGGAATCTCAGCTAGAGGGATACACCTCGGCTGATATACATGGAGGAGATGGGGACAGTGATCAGATGATGCATGTATTGGAACTCAAACTCAAGGTAAAGTTGAAAGAAACCCCCAAAAGAATGAATTGTCAAAAACTACTTTTTACCAATCAATATACCTGTGGTATAAATGCAAAAAGTTGTAATCGCCTCACATTTCCTACACTGATAGAGCCTTTCTAAAAAGCCTTTGAGGAAAACTCTGCTGTATTTAGAACTTGAGACCATTCACACTTAGCAAAAATATATTTGTGCAGCAGCGGATTTCAAAAAAACTTTATGCAACTCCGTATCTCCACTTGTGCCAGATTTCTTGCGTTAGTGATGAACAATTTATGCAGTTTCGTGAAAGTGTCGGCAGGTCGTGGACAAATTGTTTAAGAAAAAGGAGGCATACATGTTTGGTTGTTCAATATACTACATCCATAACTGAATTATATAATAATAATAATAAAAATACACATTTATACCACGCTTAATACTATTCTAAGTGCTACGGTGCTGTTTTCATTGTAGACTATTAAGTAAAACCAGGGCAACAGCACCAAGAAACACAAAGGTACAAAATTACAAAAAGAATACATTAACAGAAGCAGATATTATAACATGAGAAAGGTAAACAAAATAGGTAAGCTACAGATAGGGATTGGCACATAAATTTGAGTAAGTCTGCAGTAATATTAGTCAATGATATCAGCCATAAGTACAGACACAAATTCCTAATAAGTCCTTGCTGAAGTTGGTCATGCTTACATTGTACAGATTTGGGGAAAGTACATCAATTTGTTGAATTTTTATTTTGTGGAAATGTGCCAGCTAACATGGTTGGTTGTAGTGGTTAGTACTGGTGTATTTAAGGTTCCATTCATGTTTTTGGGGTTTTTTTTTTTTGGGGGGGGGGGTTTGCACAAAGAAAAATTGACTGGAGCGGGACTTGAACCAATGACCTCCAGATTAACGTACCGGCGCTCTACCGACTGAGCTATCCAGCCCTATGTTGGCGGCCTCCCTATTAGTCAATATCTTTGTTCGGGGTGCCAGTCAGAAGCCATACAACCGTACTCAAATTTTTTCTTGTTTTCCATTTCTCCACAGGCACTCATTCTTGACAACATCCACTTCATTGACGTTGTGCAGCAGCTGCTGAAAGACAACATTCTGAGTGTAGATGAGTGGATGTGGCAGAAGCAGCTACGGTTCTACCAAGCAGAGAAGGGCAAGGCTATCATGAGGATGGTAGATGCAGAATTCCAATATACATTTGAGTATCAAGGTAAAGTGTTTCCATGGTTGATGAGAAGATTGTGTCAAACAGAGTAGGACAGTCTGGGGGTCTAGGTCTTGTTGTATGCCGTTTGCGGCTGGGTTCCAGACCAGGGCTGAATGAGTCTTACTCCATGCACAAAAGAAAATGTTTAACCTTTGAGAAAGACTCTGCTGGGGTTGAAACGTGAGGTCATTAACTATTTTTTTCATTTATACTATGGTCATTTTGGTTGGTTAGCAGTTTGCTGCACAGCTTATTCCATTTTTACAAAAGAAAATTGTGAAATTGTGAACTTTATAATAACTTTTTCCATTCAATAACTGACTCTCAAAAGAGATATTCCGAGATGCTTTATAAGTGCATCGATATATTTCATTGAAGGTTTTATTCTTGTTGACCATAACCATCCTTGAATCTTTCAAAACCCACAGGCAATGCTTCCAAACTGGTCCACACTCCTCTGACAGACAAGTGCTACTTGACGTTAACCCAAGGCATGCACATGGGTATGGGAGGGAACCCGTACGGTCCAGCTGGTACAGGGAAGACTGAGTCTGTCAAAGCTCTCGGTGGTTTGTTTGGTAGACAGGTTCTTGTATTCAACTGTGATGAGGTAAATAGTCCTCTCTGCATATCTGTTATGAGTATGACCTGTAGAGACCCCTTGCATTGACCGCCATCTTTCATGACGAACAACGGAAACATGCACGCATGTACACGCTGCGCATGACTCTCAGCCAATGATAGCTCTTCATCCGTGCGTATTTCATCGATGATGGCGGCCAATGCAAGGGGTCTATTCCAATAATATTGTTCGGTGTTGTTGAAATAACGTAGCTTTTTGCTCAAGTTTGCTTCATTCACATATTTGATACTATAATCACTTTAGAAGAATTCTATGCACAGTTTATGGAAGCACTAAAAGTTATGGATGATTTTTCTGTTTAGAAATGGGCGGTATTACTGATGGAAGAACCATTAAGATTATTTGATAATGTACTGTTGTCCTGCCCAGGGTATTGATGTGAAGTCTATGGGTCGTATCTTCATCGGCCTGGTTAAGTGTGGAGCATGGGGTTGTTTCGATGAGTTCAACCGCCTTGAGGAAGCTGTGCTGTCAGCCGTCTCTATGCAGATCCAGACCATTCAAGCAGCACTGAAGAGCAAGAAAGCTAACTGTGAACTTCTCGATAGAACAGTCAGTATACAGCATCACCACCATGTTGTTCTCAGAATTCCAATTTGCTTTTGAATTGTGAAGCTAATTTCAGTCTTTGTAGTCCTTGAACTTAGTTTGTGAATTTGTAAATCAAATGTTAGTTTTATGAGTGGCAGAGACAGACTTCTTTTAGAAGGCCAGATTACATGATCAGCTTATTGTTTCATGTAGTAAATATAAAATGTGTTGTTTTTTTACATTTGCACTTCAAATGTAAATAATAGACCGGTCACCAGAGATGAATTTGCTGCATGACACCATGCTGTCTGGCCCTGGAACACAGACCTGCAAAATAACAAATTTATATTTTTTCTGCATCTGAACTACGTATTTTATTTGCTTTATACAAGATCGTGTTGAGAAATGTAGC
This sequence comes from Pisaster brevispinus, assembly GCA_023634235.1. Lineage (NCBI taxonomy): Eukaryota > Metazoa > Echinodermata > Asteroidea > Forcipulatida > Asteriidae > Pisaster > Pisaster brevispinus. The sequence continues at coordinate 14,637,658 of JAMKCF010000005.1, read as the reverse complement.
TTAATAGCTTGCTTAAACACAATAAAAGATATTAAAAGTAAGTAGGATTTGAAACCTTGCATGGTGGGAGTACAATCAAGTGAGGTCTGTGGTGACACCATGTGTACCAATCTCTTTTTGAGTATTGGTGGTTTGACAACTCGACGCTTCGATCAGTATGCTCTGATCGTCTTCCCAGAACCACCACTACTCAAAAACCTCACTTGATATTTAAAGTAACCAAAATTCCTTGTTGTAGGTATGTGTAGAAATAGAAACCGGTGGAAGAAAATTTCTTGTGTAGCGGATCTTTGTAGAGTAAGTGATGAAACTAAGTTTTTTTACTTCCTACTTCTTCCTCAGATTGATATCGATCCTAACTCTGGTATCTTCATCACTCTGAACCCTGCTGGCAAGGGCTATGGTGGTCGCCAGAAACTACCGGACAATCTCAAACAGCTGTTCAGACCAGTGGCCATGTCCAGACCTGACAATGAGCAGATCGCTGAAGTCATCCTCTTCTCTGAAGGATTCAAAGATGGCAAGAGTCTCGGACGAAAATTGGTGGCTATCTTCAACCTCTCCAAGTAAGTGTTATTTTGTTTATATCTGGCAAGGCCACATGCTTGAAAGAGACGTATTTCATAAATCATCAAGTTTAACTTTGCCAGCTTGGAATTTGAAAACAAACCACTGCAGTCATAGTGATTGTTCCTTTAAAAGCTGCACAATTTGTAGTTCCTTTTATACCAATCAAACAAATCTTGAATCATCCAAAGAGAATCATAAGGGCCCGGCTTAGTACAAAGCAATCTAGCTCATTGGACCCGAGCTCTGCTGACTAACTTGAGTTTGGGTTCATCAGAATTTAGCCTGGGTGGTCAGTGTAGTTGAACCAGGACTTCACTTTTCTTTAAACTGAATTTCTAAATACTTGGTAATCTTTCTGCTGTGGCGGCATTTGCTCTTTGAGCAATCAATGTTCACATTGCCTTTTTGTGGGACTCCTCTGTAGGGAGCTATAGACTCCTAAGCTCTGCTGACTAACTTGAGTTTGGGTTCATCAGAATTTAGCCTGTGTGGTCCAGTCCTTCTGATTTGAAAATTCCAGGTGTGTGAAAAAAGCACACCTGGATTCTTCTAGGCGTGTGATTTTTGTGGTACTGGCTGGTCAATTTAAAGTCAGTTTTCTTAAAACTAAACAGCGGGTAGTGATGTACTTAAAACGACATGGCAAGGGATCTTGTGAAGGTACAATTGGTTGTACACTGGACACTTTATCAACAAAATCTCCCATACACTTATTTATCTAAACACTCAAAAGTGCATACAATTGTCGAAGCTAAAAAAAATAAATAAATAAAATAAAAAAAAATAAAAAATGGAAGTGAAATTCACAAACTTGCGTTTTTGAACGATCTTATCCCCTAATTTCTGCCCTTAATAATACCATGGGGGTCTATTTTACCTACAAAATAATACTTTTTTCATCAACAATCATTTTTAATGGATTCGTAAATAAAGGATCGCTTATTTAAAGCTTCTTTTGCAATACATTTTCCATTGAACGATCGGTCGAACGATCGGCCCACATTAGGGAAAATTGTGCGGCGAGAGCGATGTGTTTATGAGTACGAGGTTAACATTTTGTATAATATATCACCGGAAGGAGGTCGCGATTAGACTCCACCGCGCGTCTTCTAACCCCTGGAAAATCGAGTTGTGTGTTTCCCTACTCGCCTACGTATTGTGGTATGGAACATGGAGGAGAGAGCCAGACTAACAATGTGCATGCGTGTTTTAACGTTCGTTGACTGAAATGAACGATTGCGGCTAGTAATTATCAAGACTAGGGACTTTATCGCCAGAATTTTGAAGGATTTTGAAAAAAATAAACAATTAATTTTACAACGTTATTTTAATTTACAAATTATGAAGTATGATGACGCTGTAAATGTTTGCCAAGGCGTGCGTTATGGAGGGATCAGGCGTGTGATTTTTCGCACGCCTGAGGAAGCTTTTAGGCGTGCGATGGCGTGCGGGTGCGATCGCACGCCTCAAATCAGAAGGACTGGTGGTCAGTGTAGTTGAACAAGGACTTCACTTTTCATTAAACTAAGTTGCTTCATATTTGATAATCTTTCTGCTGAGGCGGCATTTGCTCCTTGAGCAATCAATGTTCACATTGCCTTTTTGTGTGACTCCTCTATAGGGAGCTATTGACTCCACAGCAGCATTATGACTGGGGCCTAAGAGCTCTTAAGACGGTCCTAAGAGGCTCAGGGAACTTGCTGCAGATAGCTAGACGACAACGAAGCAACAGCAACAGCAATGGTAAGTGCAAAGGTCAAGGTTTATTCATACCTGTAGTAATAGAGATGCTTAGTTATATTGCCTGGCCATTGAATTTGAACATGGGAAAGGGGTTTATAAATGTCAGCCAATACTCTGCTTCACCAAATTCCCCCCAATCCTTCAAAGGTTTTGCTTGATTTGGGTGGATTGGGTCATGGACATGTGGTTGGGTAGAAAGGCATACCCATCTTAATGAAACCCACACAGTTTTGTGTTTGATGGGTTTAGGCTGCTTCTAGAGTGTTTGTGTTGAAGTTTATATGGAACAGACTTTTGGGGAACTGAATCTGACGTCATTACTGAGGCTCTCTTTATGAAAAAGATACACATCATTATTTTGCAATTTTGGTCTAGTTGGCATGTTGTTGATGATATATTAGTTTGTACAAATTCTTTTGTGCCAAAAATCGGTGGAACAATCTAGTCATGATACATCTACGTGTGATCCCGTTCTTTTATAATACACAAAATCAATTATTTCACTTATTTGTGATCCATATTTACATATTAAAACACAAAGTATACACTTTTACCATGTTGGTATTAACAAATCTTGTCCGGGGGTGTTTTTATACGTCAGCCGGTCAACTGATCACAACCAAAAGTGAAGGCCTCGACATTGTTGCGGGCATTTATCAACATCCACCATATTTCTGCCCATAAATTGTTTACGTTTATACACATTAATCAAATTTGACAAATTCAAATATACGCTACCTGAACACACGTAAGGAAACATGAGATTCACGTATGTGGAGGCAGTCCTATATGTAACTCTACACCATTCTTTGACATGTGCAGGTAAAATTGAGGAGAGCAAGTTGGTAGTCCAAGCTCTACGGGTCAACACATTGTCTAAGTTGACCTTCTCTGACAGCCTGAGATTTGACTCTCTCGTCAAGGATGTCTTTCCCGGTGTAGAACTCAAGGATATTGAGTACGAGAGTCTCGCTCAGAGTCTTAGAGATGTCTGCTTGGAATCCAATCTGGTCATCATGGAAACACAGGTTTGTAGGAGAGATCACTCTTCAATTGTTTGCAAATAGCGTTAATATTGCTGCTGTGTATCTAGTTTAAAGTGCATTACATGGACTTGGGTTTCTGATTAATCCATGTCGGTAGTTGAATATCCAAGTGTTAAGGTACACTTTCATTTTGATCTAGTTTGCATGTTGTTTCCTGATGTTGCATAAAGTTAAACAAATTGGAACCAGACAAAATACTGAAAAATTGTTTGAGCAGAAATGAGTTTGTAGTAATCCACCAAATAGACAGGTGGTTACCATATTTATCATATTGTTGTACCGTCCTTTAAAATAGATTTCTTAAAATTGTTGTGTTTTTTTATTTATTTGTAATGTACAGATCAAGAAGGCTCTTGAGTTGTATGAGCAGCTTCGTCAGCGTATGGGTGTCGTCGTGGTGGGCCCTAGTGGCTCTGGAAAGTCAACTACATGGCAGCTGTTGAGATCTGGGCTCAATAAGACTGGGCAGGTTGTCAAACAGTACACAATGAACCCTAAAGCTATGCCTAGAACACAGGTAAGCTGAGATCAGTAGCAGCAAATTATGTTTGTGCGTGTGCTAAATCGTCTTGTTCATTTATAAAATAAAGTTATGCTGTAGTTATGCTTTGGTAAGTAGGCAAATTTGCTTGAAGAAGGTTGGACAGTGGCTGCGTCCACAATGGATATGCATTGTTGCATCACTTATCTGCTTTACAAGAACTGCCAGCAAGTCAGCTTGCTCTTTGATTTGTTTACGGTTATCAGTGATTTTAAATAGAAATTGCTAAGAGCTACTCAGTAAGCAGATGCGTACAGGCTTTTTGAAATGAACCTCTGTTTAAACTCCTTTATGAATTTAGCCCTGTATTGTAAAATTTTTCAATTTTAATTTTGTATATATTTTTTTTAACTGTCCAGTAGTAGGTATTCAAATATACATCAAATTTCTTTTGACTGATCTTTTGAACCATTTATTTGTATTTACAGTTACTGGGTCAAATTGACATGGACACCAGAGAGTGGACTGACGGTGTGTTGACATACAGTGCTAGACAGGTGGTCAGAGAACCAATTGGTAATTTGCTTCTATCCTGTCTATCCCTTTTGATATCTGAATAGTCATTACTGGGAGTCTCATAGCAGGTCTCAGTAAAAATCAAAGTTATGGTTTATTACGATTCTGATGTTTTATGTGAATTTCTGAATAAACAAACCCTTCAACATTATGACATTCCATCTGAACATGCAGATCCTTATGATGTGTAAAGCCCTAGTCATGTCCAATGCAAGCAACTGAGCGTAAACGATGTATCTAGTGATATACCAAAGCAGAGAAAGAACAAAACATTGCCGAATGCCATCAAAACAGAAAGATACTCCTGTACCTCAGGAATAGGATTAATACCTTTGACTCTAACCATCCCCAACCCTTCAAAATCCAACAGCATGTTATTGTTTGATTCTGTTGCACTGAGGACTGCACTGATTATGCTTGACATTGGATCGGGCATACCACCATAATCAGAGTCCAACAGCTTGGGTGTTGGGTTTACCATAGGGTGTTAGATTTTGTTAGAATGAGGAAGGATCTCAGTCAATCACTCAATGGAGTTAAGGTTGAACAACAGTGATCGAATATTGGGGGTTGTACTGACAAAAGAAAATTCCAAAATGAATTCACAATCATACAAAAATGTATATATGTTTTAGCAACACCCATCAGTATATTTGGTTTGCAAAGGCAAATAAAGTTGTATTAAGAAGTCATCAACAATTTTCTTTCTATGTGCATTGATTGGTGTCATAATGTGTATCCTGTTTTAGCCACATGCACACAGGAAACATTGCCTTTTTGAATAATAAGAATCTTGTGTTTGTTTTTGTTGACAGAGATCCAGTCCTGGATTATCTGTGATGGTGACATTGATCCTGAGTGGATCGAATCTCTCAACTCTGTCCTCGACGATAACCGGCTCCTGACCATGCCATCTGGAGAGAGAATACAGTTTGGGCCCAACGTCAACTTCCTGTTTGAGACTCATGACCTGAGCTGTGCGTCCCCTGCGACTATTTCACGTATGGGAATGATCTTCATGAGGTTAGAAAGGATCGATAAGCATTTACATCTTGCATAATTACTCAATAAAAAGAGCTCACTAAGGTTGGGAAGCACAGTACAAGACCAATTAGGCTCTACTTCTTCATGAATTGGCTCATCACAAACATGACAACAGCGTATACAAAAGTCTGACAGTATTTCTCAACTATCATTACAAAAATGTTAACGAGGCATTGCTGCAGTGGATATTTTGTGTGGGGTGTTGGGCATCATGTATTGCTTATAGACTTTATGCATTGACGTCATCCAGCCGCCATCTTAGAGGTAAAACGGTGGCGAAACAATCGAAACGCACAGATTTGTGCATGCGGCGCACAGGATTGGCCAATGAACAGCCTCCTTCTGACCTCTAGGCGAGGACGCCCTACTGAAATGAAGTCATGTGCATAAGTTCTATAGCTAGAGACACAAATGCATCACCGTGCAGGCTCTGTAGACAGACTGTTGCTGTGTTGGAAAGGACTCAATGGGTCATGTGACAAGTGTGTCACCTTGTATAGCTCCCTCAGTTGGCAGCTCCTCCAACTGTATAGTTTCTAGATTGCCTCACTGTCTTCTCATATTTCACTAGCACTTTACATGTACTACACACTGGATGAGTATGACAACACGATTTGATGAAGCCCAGAGAATGTTTCCGACTGAGTTATTTCTAATATTGATAGTATGTAAAGATACAAATACTATTACAGGTCAGTGTATTACACAGGTATACTGAAGAAAATACCAAGTATTTTGCTTTGAGTTGAAAGAGCACATCTGATTGTTGCATTTATCCATTTTTTACAACTGACCGTTATAGTTTGTTGTGTTATTTAATTGATCTGGGTTTGGATACCAAAAAAAAAAATCAGCACTTAGTTGAAAAAAAAAAGTAAATCTAGTTCTGTTTTCTTTCTTTCTTTTTTTTGCCACCCAGTGACGAAGACACCCAGATCAAAGACCTTGTGGAATCCTGGCTCAATAAACTTCCTCCAGAGAGGAGCTCTGAACTCCAGGGATGGATCAACAAATACTTCTACAGTGCCTTGGAATCCGTCCTGGCTAAGTCCAGCGACTATGTGGTGGACACCAGCCAGGTGGGCGTGGTCATGAATGGCTTGTCCCATCTTTGGGGGGCCCAGGAGGAGGTTGACTTCATTGTTTGTCTCATCAGGGGGCTGGGAGGAAATCTGAAAGAGACGGCGAGGCAGAATTTCGCCAAGGAGGTTTGTGTCCAATTATTGAATTTCTATTGGCAAAATCAACAATACAAAGTATCTGTTATACACAAATTTGCTGCATATGTTCCAAATATAATCACTTGGTGAAATCTGGACTATTCCACTTTTACAAGGTGAAGCTGAGTGAAATGGAAAAGCCCGATTTGACCAAGTGATTATATTCTGGGATAAGAAACAGACAAAATGCATTCAAAATTTATTTTATTTAACTCACACATATATCCTTGTCATTTGGAGGTTTTTTTTCACATTAAACACAAAATTGAAAAAAAACAAAACTTATCAACCCCATAACTTTGAAAATTCTTTAAAAATCCTTTTCTAATTTTCTAAGCAATGTGGACGATTCCATGCAGACACCAACCTTGTCCACTGTGACATGACATTGCCTCATTTGGATAAACGGGCGGGGAACGATTTACTAGGCATCCAATAATTATCAGTATTGGACGGGCCTGTTCAGTAAATACATAGCAAAATAATGGATGACGTCTTCCACCAATCAAATGACACGGATCTATTTGTGTGGTTAGAGAAGTTATTTATGGTCTGGATTATTCAGTAAAAGTAACATTATCAAAAAGGTATGTACTTAAATTGAGTTTAATTCTGTCCTTCTTTCTGTATTCTGTGTACCAACTATACGAATGTGGACATATGGCACTGCGATATTATAATGTCTTGTCTACATTTTTACTAATGTTCCTGTGATTCCAAACGATTGACCGGCAGTTGTCAGAATGGATGCTTAACAACTTAAGTGTATGATCGATGCTATCAGAAATATTAACTTGGATTTTTAACCCCCACTGCGGCCAGGCAAACCCCAGGCCTTAAAACTTTTTAGACCTCTCTATTGTTGAACCCTACTTTACTGACTTCTCAGACAGTTTGAGTAAAAAACTGTTGTAAACAGTGATAATAATATTATGTACTTTGGATTTTTGAATTGTTCAGATATTCCAGAAGGCGCATGAGTCCCCACCAGACCAGCGTAGACCTCTAGACACGTACTATGATGCCAAGAGTAGACGCCTCATGAACTACGTCATGGAGGTAAGGCTTACACATTCATTTCTTATCCACTTATTTGAACCTCTGTTGCCCTAACACGTATTTACATGGCCTTGTAGATTTCAAAACTAAATTGATGGTACTTGTTAATAGTTAAGTTTCACATATCTTATTACTTTTTATACTAATTTAATTCTGTGATAAGATTCTCGTTTAAATGGTTCAGTGCTTGACACAAGTTTATTTTCTTGACATCAGTATTTTCTCTATTTTATCTTTTCTTTTTCGCTGAACATTGATTCAATTGTCATATAAAATGTGTCTTCGGTTAGAGACAGTACAAAACTTTTTAATTTTTATTTTGACAACACAGGACAACAGTGATTTGACAGCAGATGATTTCAACAAGCCCAATTCCCTGCCAGTCATTCGTACCTCCAACGTTCAGATGTGCCTGGATTATTTTGCTCCATGGCTGGACGCGGAGCACAGACAGCCTTTTATATTAGTTGGCCCTGATGGCTGTGGTAAAGGGTAAGCTTGTCTTGTGTTGTAGGACTTCAGATACATTCTGATCTATTTCTGTAAAAATGAAATGTAATTATGCAGTTTGATATTCAGGGTTCTCCCCATGTACAAGCTAGCGCAGCGGGCCGATATGCGCAAACTGTGTGCCGATACGCGGAAATTTCTGCCGATAGGCGCAAATTTCAGCCAATACGCAAACAAAAATATAAAGTTTTTATTTTATTTTTTTTAATAGTTTTTATTCTCAAAAAAATGAAGAGAAAACCATAAAGAATGCTCCAGATTACACAGTAGAGCTTTTAAAACCAAGATAAACACCAAGTAGAAAACATTCTAAAGATGTTGTTTCAATTTAGTGTGCTTCGGCCAAACTTATAAAAAAATTGGTCCAGAATGCCCCACAGTTTTGAAAACATTGGGGAGATCCCTGGTTTGATATGATGGTATTCAGTTGGAAAAGACCGTAGTAATGATATCACACACTCAAAGGTTGACAATGTGACTAACTGATTAAAAAAGCACGCTAAAGTCACCCATTCAAATGTAGTTACTCCATATTTTGATTGTGTTTTTTTCTTTACCTGTTAACGTGTTTTGTATGTTGGGAAGCGCTGAACCCTTCTTTCATTAAACCTTTCCAAATCTTATGGATAATGTTTGATCAATACTTGAAGATGTCAACAAAAATCACCACAATTGTTTTTAGCAGAATTGTGTTTTGAAATTACTTGAAACTTCATGTGAAAACATTTTGAAAAAGGTCAATAATTATAGCGTATAATTATAATATTGATAATGGACATTTATATTGCACAATACCTATATGAGTATACTCTACTGCACATTACAAAAAATATAAAAAATACTGAAAAACAATACAAGTAACACTAATAGTTCTAGAAGGAATTAATCATAAACAAGTGGGTTTTTAACTTGGATTTAAATACATTTAATGAAGACGTTTGCCCTACACAGATTGAGCTTCAATCATTAGATTGCAGAAATTAATGTTTCCTTAGCAAGATGCATTTCCTGTGTGTGTTAAGGCCAAACAGCTTTTATGTAAATATTCATTTAGTATCTTTTGTTGTTGGTTATCAGCATGATACTGCGTCACTGCTTTGCCAACCTACGCTCCACTCAGATTGCTACCATCCACTGCAGTGCCGAGACCTCACCTACCCATGTACTGCAGAAGCTACAACAGACATGCATGGTCCTCAGCACTAACACAGGCCGTGTGTATCGACCCAAGGACTGTGAGACTCTTGTACTGTATCTGAAAGATCTGAATCTCCCTAAACCAGATAAGTGGGGCACCTGTCAGCTGATTGCCTTCTTGCAACAGGTGAGTTGGAATTAGGATAGTGAGTTCATACAGATTGCAATTGCATCAATCTTTGTCTTTACAAAGTCGCTCATGAAGTATGACAGGCCAATAAATAGCCTTGCCTTATTGTCCATTCACTGAGATTTCAATTGTGTTTGTCTTTGAAAAGAAATAATTGAAAGGTCTTTTGCTCTGCATGAGGAATGATTGAAAGATCTTTCATTGTGCATAAGGAATAATTGAAAGATATGTCATTGTGCATAAGGAATAGTTGAAAGATCTTTCATTGTGCATAAGGAATAGTTGAAAGATCTTTCATTGTGAATAAGGAATGATTGAAAGATTTTTCATTCTGCACAAGGAATAATTGAAAGATCTTTCATTGTGAATAAGGAATAATTGAAAGATCTTTCATTGTGAATAAGGAATAATTGAAAGATCTTTCATTGTGAATAAGGAATAATTGAAAGATTTTTCATTCTGCACAAGGAATAATTGAAAGATCTTTCATTGTGAATAAGGAATAATTGAAAGATCTTTCATTGTGCATGAGGAAAAATGTAAACATTTTTCAGTCTGCATCAGTAATAATTGCAAGATCTTTCGTTTTGCATGAAAGCTGTAAATCAGTTGGACTGTTAGCATTTTAAATTCCTGCTTGTTTTTTTAAACATGTAATCATTGCTTCAAGTCTTGGTATGCCTTTTAGTTTCAGACCACTAGAGATTAGCTTGGTCTTGATTTCAACGTTTCAACTGCATGCCTTTTTTTAAAAAGAATAAAACCACTGTTAAGAATATAACTGTTCTCTATGACATTTATTTGTATGAAGGTCTTGACCTACAAAGGATTCTATGACCATAATCTAGAATGGGTCGGATTAGAAGGTGTTCAGATCGTTGCTAGTATGAATGCAGCACATACTGTGGGACGTCATCCTCTCACCTCTAGATTCACATCCATCGTCCGCATCTGCTCAATCAGGTACAACAACAGTTCATAAGGGTGAAAATGGTTTAGGTCTGAACCTCAGGAGATTTTTACCAAGTCCCTTTTTAATGTGGCATCATTTTGAGACCCTTGGAATAGCCCATATACACGTGCCAATGCGCATGATTGGCATGTAAGGGATTCTGGGTACAACACCGGCAACCATCATGGTGCGCTGATTTTCAGTACACAACCATAAAACCTGGCATAGTTACATGTAAACTACAGCATGGCGTCCATCTTGGCAACTTGATTAAATTTGTAACTGTACTCATTTTCTCAAGATGCATTGCGCTGTATTTTTAAGATGGCACTTTTGCATATGACATATTATAGAAACTTGACCATTTGGTGCCAGGAAATCTAAAATTTTCAACTGGTTCCAAACAAGATGTCACTAGTTCATGGGTCTTATTCCCAGAAAATATTGCAAAAATCTCACGGCACCAGAGTAGAATTACAAAGTTTGCACCATATACTTACAAACTACAAAACCTTGATGTATGTTGAACTAATTTGCATGCTGTATTTTCATGAGTGATGTCTGTGTATTTGTGTTTTCTAGCTATGCCGATCAGGATCAGTTGCAGGCAATCTACAGCTCCTACCTGAAGGCTGTCATTCATTCCAACCTACCATCGCATCCAATCTGGGGATCTGTCTCTCGTTGTAATCAGCTGGCTGTCTCTATGCTCCATGTCTATGAACAGGTATGGGGATCCTTATGAATCAGCAAAAGGGTGCAACTTTCTTTAGAAAGTTCTCTAAACCACGATAACAAAGCCAGAGGTTTTTTTACTATGAAATATAAAGTTTAGTTTTGTTTCATAGCAATGACCACAGTTGTCTAACAAAAATCCATGGTAGTGAATTGTCGATGATATAGCAACAATAAAATATAGGTCTATTTATCATTTCTTTCTGCTTTTCAGCTTTATCTATGTGCCACAACAATTTTTGTTGAATGTCTGATTTATCTTTGTATGATTTATTTTTTAATGTGCCATTTTAGAAACGGATATTATTTGAAACTGATTTTTTTTCTTCACAACAGACACGTGCCAAATTCTCCATTGATGAACACAGCCACTACCTGTTCACACCACGAGACCTCACCCAGTGGGTCTTGGGTCTCCTCCGCTATGACCTGAAGGCGGCCTCCTCAGACAACACCAGCGACCACGTCTTGGAGATCTTTGCCTACGAGGCTTGCCGTCTGTTCAGGGACAGGCTTGTCAGTGAAGAGGCAAGGAGTCGCTTTGACTCGATCCTGTTAGGAGCTTTGCAGTCAGAGTGGAATGCTGGTCATGTATTGCAGAATATGTCAGGTAGGTTACAGGGTTATCATGGTCCTTGTATTGATGTGTTACAAAGCTATCCCTTCCATCAATTTGGGAGATACATGATTGATGTGATGTATGTTATTGGTTCTAACAGCCCTTGTGCTGTGAGGAATTTAATAACATATTTGGGTTTGAACAAAGAAAAATTGATTGAAGCGGGACTTGAACCAACGACCTCCAGATTAATGTACCGGCGCTCTACTAACTGAGCTATCCAGCCCTATGTTGGCGGTCTCCCTATTAATCAATATCTTTGTTCGGGGGTGCCAGTCAAATAATAAATATCAAGTAATAAACCACAAGGGAAACTGACTGGGTAAATTTTCCCTTGTGGTTTATTACTTGATATTTATTATTAAAAAGTCATCCCCTTAAGGTGCTCCCGTTGCTGCCGCTTCCCAGGTTGTATCACAGGAGCTAACGGTTGAATGGCTTCTGACTGGCTTCTGACTAATAGGGAGACCGCCAACATAGGGCTGGATAGGTCTGTTGGTAGAGCGCCGATACGTTAATCCGGAGATCGTCGGTTCAAGTCCCGCTCCAGTAATTTTTTCTTTGTTCAAACCCAAATTTTATTTTAAAAATTTACCCAGTTAGTTTCCCTTGTGGCTTATTACTTGAATTTAATAACATTAAAAATACAGAGTATTTGTAATGCACCAAAATCCACCAAATTAAGGTGCTCAAGGCGCACGAGAGCAAATCCTCAAACAATAAATAAAGACGAAAGTAAGACAAACAACAATTACAGATGAGCCATATTAAACAAGCAAGTTTTCAAACTAATCTTAAAAGTTTCAACACTAGAAATATTACAAATTTGTAGTGGTAAGTCATTCCAGAGAGTGGGTCCAGCATGCGAAAATGACCTATCGCCCCATGATTTCCTGCTCTTAGGAACATGTAACAAGCAAGTATCAGAAGATCGTATTTACCCACAACATCACAGTATGTTTACACCCAAAATCTTACAACAGTAGGCATTGATGTCAAGGTGTGGAGAGATTTTATTTTGAATGATTCATGTGAAAGCTTGGAATGTATTTGTAGTGCGGGTAAAAGTAGCATCAATTCGTAGTAATGTCTTTATTTTAAATGTTTCAACCTTTATAAAACAGGAAATAAACATGTTTATGAAATGAAAAGGAAGATTCTGTTGAATGGGAATTCATGAATAGTGACTGTTATAAGAAAGAAAAGTAGGCTAGAAAGTATTCTATAAGAATCCAAGTAATACTTGTTACAACTTTGTGCTGTCTGCCAGACATTGGTTTACATTTGCATTCTGTCCATTATGTAGGTGTCTACTATGTAACATGGGGATCCAGAGCTGATGCAGGAGCTTCAGGGGGACCCTTACCTCCAGTGGGTAAACCTCTGGGTAGACTCAGCTCATCTGACCTTAAAGAGGTCATCAAGAGAGCAAAGGTCACCTATGGTGAGTTTGAAACGCAAAAGTTCTTGCTACCATACTTTAGTATTGATAGTGTGGTACAATTTATGAATAAAATGGTGTCAGAATTGAGGATTCTCTGAATGATATTACTGCAGCTTTGTTACTTGTTAAAAATAACAAACTTACTAATTGGATAACACTGTACCTGTTCTTAGCATTTTGTTTGAATAGGCTCTTATTTCATGTGGCTACTTACCATGACATTTTGTTTGTAACAATCAATATTTTCACTTCACAATGATTGCCCAAAATTTACGCTCAATGTAAACAAAGAATGCTTGGTAGCATGACATATGCAAGCACTCAAACAAAACTTCCTAACCTGTTAAATATGATAATGTAAACATGCACTTTTCTGCTACTGCAAGCAGCAATTATTTTCTTTTAAAAAGATGCGAGATACTTCTAGGAATTAAACTTCAGCGGGAAAAGTGATACAAAACTAACTTCTTTGAGTTCTTTCTCTAATATTTGTTTGTGTTTTCTAGCTCGTGAGAATCGTGAGATGAACATTCAGATATTCCGAGAGGTGTTAGAGTACGTAGCCCATGTAGACAGAGTTCTCTCCCAGCCTGGTGGTTCCTTACTTATGGCAGGATGTAGTGGGGTAGGACGACGGACGGCCGTCACACTAGTAGCACACTGCCACCGTATGGAGCTCTTTACCCCTAAGATGTCCAGAGCGTACAGCATGAAACAATTCAAGAATGATCTCAAAGGGGTATGCTCAACATTGTGTCATAGAATGATATATATATCCTATTGTTATCCTAGGAAATGTCTCTATTTATTCTTAAGAATTCATTAGATTATATGGTGTGAAGTTAAAGAAAATCTATTTTGCAGATGAGTTTTCTCAATAGTCTCTACAAATTAAAAATAGAATTAGGTGTTGCAAACTGCTTACCAACCAAAAGGGCCTATGGTATAAATGCAAAAAAAAATAAGTAGTAGCCTGACGTTTCAACCCTTTCTCGAAGGATAAATGATTTAGCCTTCGAGAAAGACTCTGCTAGGGTCGAAACATCATGCCACTATTTTGTTTGCATCTCTACAGATTGTCAAGAGGTAATGATATTTTGATGGTCTGAATATTCCTGTTTCAGGTGATGCAACAAGCTGGTGTTGAAGGCCAACAGGTGGCTCTCCTCCTGGAGGATCATCACTTCACCCATCCACAGTTCCTTGAGCTTGTCAACAGTCTCCTGTCAGCTGGAGAGATCCCCGGACTGTATTCACCTGAGGAGCTTGAACCCCTCCTGGCACCGCTCAGGGACCAGGCATCCGATGAGGGCTTCAGGGGGACTCTGGCAAGCTACTTTGCCTCACGTAAGATTAACTTGTATCTCAGTTGTTATTTTATATAAAGTAATAAACCACAAAGGAAACTGACTGGGTAAATTTTAAATTGTTTGGGTTTGAACAAAGACAAATTTACTGGAGCGGGACTTGAACCAACGACCTCCGGATTAACTGTTATTTTGTTAGATTGTAAAAATAGATGGTTACACCATAGACATGACACAGTACTGGATAAATCCACAGTGGGTTATTTTGACCGTGGGTATTAGAATGATCATCTTGATTTAGTATGTTGATGTCTGTTAATGATAGTAACAAGTCCAACTTATTGAATCACTCAAATTATTCCTAATACCAGATTTCTGATTCGTAGTCGGTGTAATGCAAGTCACTGTGGAATTGCCAAACTGCATTCAGGCCACTCTGAAAGTATTTATTACGGAAGTTTTCATGTGAACTTTAAAGTCATTTCCTTGTGTGTTGATTTCATGCAAGTTAAAACTACCCAGTGATGTGTGCTTTCTTTTCGTAACACAAATTTCTTGTACAGGTATTCAAGTCAATCTGCATATCATCCTGATCATGGACTGTAAAAACAGCTCCTTCACCATGAACTGTCAGAGTAACCCAGCCCTGTACAAGAAATGCTCAGTCCAGTGGATGGAAGGGTGGAGTAAAGACAGCATGAAAGAGGTAAGCAAGCTTCTGGAAGATCAGTTGATGGCATTGTAGTCAAAGGGGTTAGCATTTTGAAACTCTGGTCTTTGTTTACTGTAAGGAGCCCAGATTACTAATTTGGAATTGGTAAAACCTGAAAGTCACTGACATACACAGCGTTGTGTCCGTGCCAAAACGTTGTATCTCAAAAAAATTGAACTTACGTTACACGCGAGTTTGAAATCGGCAAAACGTTGTGTCACGCTCAAAACAGCCCGGATGTCTACAGAAAACAAGTACGCATCGAGATATAACGCTTTTAGCCTGGCTAGATACGACATTTTTGCAAAAATGAGATACAATTTTGAACTGACACAATGACAGTGTGATTTTTTAGCGCAAAATGATCAGGCTTTATGTCTAGCCCCTTGATGTAGCTGTTTGTCTAGCCCCTTGATCTAGCTGTTTATGTCTAGCCAATGATCTAGTTGTTGTGATTTTTTCCCGCATACAAAAATAATTTTACACTGATATGTTCCTTCTCCCTTCAGTTACCCAAAATGCTTCTGAGCAGTCGTGCAAATGAAGAGAATAAGAAGGACAAAGGTAAAGACGGTAAACGTCGCCGTAAAATCTCAGGTGGAGATGAGCTGATTAAGACATTCCTTCAGATTCATCGCTCAGCCTCGGCAAGGAACTCTACACCTCGACGCTACGTCACTTTCCTTCACACCTACATGTCTGTCTATCAAAACAAGAAGGCTGGGGTTGAGCTCAGACAAAAACATTTGCAGGTAATTCTGAGATATAAAAGGAATTTTGATTTTGATTTTTCTTTTGTAAAAGTGGTGTAGCATTAGAGATAAAGCAATTCCATCAATTCTCGTTCAACAAAAAGTTAATAAAATTCTAAAATTCTCCTCAAAAGATGTAGATGCTGTAAAAACAGGGTCCATGTGCACTATGTAAACAAAAAAGTTTTGCTAGTAGATACTTTTTTCTAAACACATACAAATCGGTTATTTCTTCAGAAATGACCACCATAGACTTTTGTGTGTGATATTTAAATTTGAGGCGATTTTAGAAACAAAACTATGTTGAAATGTTCTTGTAAAACCCTCAACAAACGAGATTTAATTTCTTTGAATCAGTGTAAACGTGTAACAACACAAAACATAGATGGCTTTAAATTGTAATGGAATTAGTAAGAATCCTTCCTATTTGTGGTTTGACCTCTCAAGATTTGATTTTTATTTTGTTCTATTACCCCTTAGGCTGGTGTGTCCAAGCTGAATGAAGCCAAAGCTCTAGTGGCTGAGCTTAACAGCAAAGCAGCTGAACAGAGTGTCCTTCTTGCTGAGAAGCAGAAAGAAGCTGATGAAGCACTCAAGAAGATCCAGACTAGTATGGAGGTATGTACAACTAGGACTGTCAATCCTTGACATAGTTGGGTTCCATGTCAATCAACGTGCTGATTAATAACACATCAAACCAGCCAGCTTAGGTTATGGCTGGCATCTTCTGTTAACAAAAACAAAAAAAGTAAAAGTAATCTGTGCTTGTGCACTTTCACAATGGATTTGCATTGTTGTGTCACTCATCTGCCTGCAAGACCAGGACCTAATTTCATGGCTCTGCTTACCGCCGATTTCTGCACTTACGGTCACCATTCTCCGCTTGTTTTGCAAGCGCCAAATTTCTGCGCTAGCTGTGTAAGAAAAAAATGCCTAGTAATGTGGAGTACACATGCGCACAAGCAAAAAATCCCTTCTAACCCCTGAAATACACTTGACATAAGCGCGGAATTCCCTGCTTCCATAAGCGCCGATTCTTTGCTAACAGTAAGCAGAGCCATGAAATTGGGCCCTAATGTCCAGCTAGCTTGCCTTTTGCTTTGCTTATGGTTAGCAGTGTTCATGAAATAGGAACTGTGCTTAGGATCACTCCGTAAGACTGAATCAGGTTCAAAGAAATAAGATTCAACTTAACCTTGATTTTGAATTTGTTTTTGATAATTTTCCAGAATGCAGGAGAGCAGAGGCGTGAAATAGAGATTCTCAAACAACAAGCTGATGAAGAGAATCAGAAACTGGACAAACGCAAGCGTGTGATCGATGTTGAACTGGCTGAGATTGAGCCTCGGGTGCAGGAAGCCAAGTCAGCTGTAGGGAGCATCAAGTCAGAGAGTCTGAGCGAGATCAGGGCGTTGAGGGCGCCACCAAACGTGATTCGAGACATCCTAGAGGGTGTGCTAAGACTCATGGGGATATTTGATACCTCATGGGTCAGCATGAAAAGGTAGTTACATGGGAGTTTAATAGGTCTCAATATTCTCATAGCCAGGAGACTATTTCTAATGGAAAATCAGAGCATATGACAGGAAACACAATAAAGCGTACTTCTTTGCATTCGTCAAGTTTTTCCAGTGGTTGTAATTTTTTATCAGGCACCCAAAACCACCCCCTAAGTGTTTACGTGAACAGACATGCAGGCTTAAACTGAAAATAATTTGGGTTGATTCTTTTACTCTTTTTGTTTTAACCCTTTTTTTTTCTCTTTTCTTTTTTAATCACTGTTATATTTATCAAATATTTACCTGCCTTTTCTGTTTATTTTTTGAATGAAATTTGAGAGTAACTAAAAAAATGTATAATTCTAATCAACTCAAATTATGTTCTGAGTATACACATGTTGAAACACATAATGGGTGGTTTCAGGTATTAAAAAAAAGTTGGGACCATTGGAAAAATGCTTACGTAATGATTGATAAGTTGTACACTTTATTGTGCTTCCTGTCATATACTGATCAAGAGTTGCTAAACAACTAATGTTTCAGAAGATAGACATAATTATTTTCACACTGTTAACAAGTCTGTCTTTGATAAATTGTAAAATTGATCAGCAATCAGTGTTTCTATTTCAACATTCTCTTGTACCAACATATTCATTTATAACCAAATAATGTTGTTTTCATGTTCTTCAGTTTCCTCGCTAAGCGTGGCATTAAGGAGGATATAACCAACTTTGATGCTCGTAAGATTTCATCTGAGATCAGAGCAGGAGTAGAGGAACTTCTGGGCAGGAATGGTGCATCCTTTGAACCTCATGTAAGAACATTAGTACATTTTTCATCTTCATCTTTGGAGTTATACTCTGTATATGAGAATAAACATAGTTCACTAAATGAGCAAGAAATAGCTAGTAGTCCCGGCCGATTCCCTACCTTCCGCCCAGGTAGCAGTTAATAAGTAGGACAGATCTTTTCAGAGCTAAGTAGTCTCCCAAATTTACGAAATCTACTACGCGGCAGTGAAATAAAGCAAGACCTAAGTTCACAAAGAACAAATTTACACAGCAAAGTAAATATACACATGGTGTTACCGCAAACCGAGTATACATTGACACCTCACCATGCAATGCCTAAACAAATTATTTATTGAGCTAGAAAAACTAACTTGGGAAAACCATCAAATACATATATACCAAAACACTTCTGAGCAGCTTAAACATATTTCCTGTCTAAATAGATTTATCTTCAAGCAAGTTTGAATACTCAATTCTGATTGGTAGATTCATAGCAACAAGAGTGTAATATAAACCTATATTAAAAGGTCATATCAAACCCTGTTCTATAGACCTTTATCATGGTGCGGCCATCTTGATTTTCTCCTATTCAGCTCAATGTAACCAAACCGAGGCTGGAAGGAAAAATAATCTGGTACCTTTTTTGTACAGTGAATATTAGCATCCAATACTGTTACTGGATACAGGGAACATGACCAAGATGGCGGCAGCATGATAAAGGTCTATAGCGCGCTATTTTAAGCAAAGCGTCATGTTTGCTCAAAGATAAATTCATTTTCATGCGCATTCACGGAATACAGAAAAATATAGCACATCTGCTAATATAGCACAATATTTTTCCATATTCCACTCACGCTTGTGAGATAACTAATTTTACTATTCAGATTATTGAAGATTCTTAAAAGCATAAATCCTTGCTGGATTTATTTTCTTGCTATGGTTAGATAAATCACTAGGAGATGTCTTGTGTATGAAGACAGCTGGCAATCTTCTGTTTGGTTGTATTTATCCCTTGTCTCCAGTTGGTTGGGTCCCAAACATGTAGACTTTACTTTACAGTCACTTTCATTTTGTTCTTTCAGTTGATTGTTCTCCTGCTTGTAGTGTTTTGATATCATTCGGACACTTTGCTGAGTAAAACATTGCACTGTATTTAGTAGCAGTCAAATAAAATAGTACTGTTGAATGGTTTTATTTCAGAATGCAAAGAGAGCCAGTGTAGCAGCAGCTCCACTAGCTCAGTGGGTTAAAGCCAACGTGATGTATTCTCATGCCTTGGAGAAAATTGGCCCTCTAGAGGCTGAACAGAACCATCTCAAGAAGTAAGTGACACCCACAGCAAAGTTTCACAACTTTATAAATTTGTGAAATCTAAAGCTGTCCTTTGATTTTTTTTTAGTGTTTTAATGAAATGATTCATTTCACTGTTTTGTTGTACAACACTATGGAACTTGTGCAGAAGGCTTTTATTTTGTATAATGAAATTGTGGTTTTATGTTTTACAAGATGTTCTCAAACATTTGACATGATTTACATGTTAGTTGCATATTCGTTTGAAGTTCAAATTAACTAAGTGAGGTTTGCGGTAACACCATGTGAACATCTTTTTTAGTAGTTGTAGGTTCTGAAAAGAACCGTTGGTTTCAGAACCTACACTACTCAAAAGAGATGTTCACATGGTGTTACCGCAAACCTCACTTAGTTATACTTCCACCATGCAAAGTTTCAAATCCTACTTGAGTTCAAATTAATCATACACTTGCAAGCTAATGATGTAATTTTTGGTTTAAATGGATAGTTTGTCTAAGGAGGTTTACAGTGAGTAGGTTCCTTTGTGCCAAGAAGGATTGTGAGTAATTAGTTGCCCATCGATTGTCATTTCAGAAACCTTCAGAAGGCCATCAGTCGCATGGAGAAGCTGCAGAAGGGTCTGGAGGATGTTGACAGAAGAGTTGAGGAGTACAAGAGGAAGTTCCAGAAGCTGAACGAGGAGGCCACCAAGCTGAAACTAGAGTTAGAGAAAGAGCAAGAGACGATTAGCTCAGCAGAGAATCTCATCGGCAAGTTAGAAGGAGAGTACCAACGCTGGAGTGCGCAGGTATTATTCAGTTCCATAAAGAAATTACCACTTTCACTAAATCGTTCTGGGGAACAGTTGTAAGTTGCTATCTGCCCAGAGGGGTTTTACGGCAAGCATTGTCAAGAATAAAAATGTCATTCACATTTGAGACTCCAGGGAGAACATATGTTGCGGTAATAACATTTGGATGGAGGTGAATGGCTGGGGATTTTTTAACTCAGATTGAGGTTTGTCGTACCACTAAATACTCTATGTAATTAATGTGAGAGACATATTCTTAATCCAAGCTGATGGAATTGCTTGTTTGGCTAAAGAAAAATGCTGAATTGACACATTAAGATACAGTTTTGCAACAACATTGTGATTTTTTATGTGCACAATAATTGTGACTATTGATGACTATTAATTGATGCTAAAGTAACTACATTTATCGCATCTCCCTGAGACAAGTGTGTTGACTGTATAATCTAATCCACAATCACTCCAGGTATCTGAGCTGAAGACAGACCTAGAGACCTTACCCAAGAAAGCCCAGATAGCAGCAGGCTTCATCACCTACCTGTCATCAGCCCCAGAGGACGAACGCAGAGCTAAACTAACCGCTTGGGCTGAGATGGCTCAAATGGAGACATTCGACATGAGACGCTTCTTAAGCACAGAGAGTGAACAACTCATCTGGAAAGGGGAGGGATTACCCAGCGATGATCTCTCCATGGAGAATGCTCTCGTCATCCTTCAGGTTTGGCACATTGTTATGATTTCCTTTCATTTGTTATTAAGACAACATTATTTTGAAGACATTAAATGCTTTGGAAAGAGCATTGTTGTTAAGAGCATTGTCTGAAATTAAAAGACACCAAGTGTTGAAAATGTGCTGCGAGTACAGGCTCCAATCACCGTGAGAATCTATCTGTACTGTAAGTGTCCTTTTCTATGAGGAACTAATGATTGAAAACAGCAAAGTAGAAGGCTGGGGAATGAAAGTAAGCTTTATAAAATGACGTTGAACCATCTCTTTACTTTCAAATTGAAAAGTATTTCTGATTTTAAATCAGTTTCGCTGTTGAGTTTATTATAAACGTTTTTATAAACTAATTTATACTTTTTATAGAGTACATTGACTGGGGTTTCCAAAAGTTCAAAATTTCGTTGGTAAATTTTCTTTTAGTTGTTTGTGTTGTTAGTTTGTTTGTTTGTTTGTTGTTGGGTTTTTTTTTTTTTTTTTGGGGGGGGGTTGGAATTTAACAACTTCAAAACAGTTACAATTGTTGCTTTGAGGTTCTCTAAACAGTGTACATTAGACTTTTGTTATTTGTTATTGTTTATATTGTGGTAACAATTTCCTCAGTTTTGTAATGCAATGTAATAATGGCATTTGTTAACAGCGCTTCAGGGTTGTTCATTTTTTGAAAGCAATTATCCAAATTTGTCCTATGACATGTATGATGAATAAATAAACAGTGCTCTGAAAATGAAAGAAAAAATGAACAACCCTACATTATTTATTGTTAAAAAGCTTTAACAAACATAACAGTTTAACACCCTAATTATTAACCGTGGTTATTTTTGTTAAATCCCATTTTTAATTACTCCATTTTGTTCATTCTACTCACCCCTCCCCTCCCCTCCCCCCCCACCCCACCCGCATGATTACCATGATTGTGGCTGCTCATTGCTCGATCACCTTGCTTTGTTACTCCCCACTCCCCCACTGCCTCGGAATGCTGCCCTCATTGTTAACACCAACAACGATGACAACGATGACCACCTATTATACAGATAAATGACCTGCCTGTCACGGTAAGATTGAGTGCTTTGCAAAGGCTACACTTTTCCAGTCATGCTGCTGACAGGAATACATTTATTTCTTATTTTTTTTATAGTAGAGTAGCCGTTCTTGTAGTTTTAGTTTTTTAAAGACAAATTGTTGTTCTGATTGTGTTAGAGTTCTGTAGACCTAAGTTAACTTTACTTACTCATGAATTATTAGAATTTATTCATTTATTGCTAATTTAGAAAGACCAAAAAAATGCACATACACTGTACAAACGATGCTTTATTTTATTTAAACAGAACATTTAGGAATAAGAACATTTATAAACAATACAACTTACTGAATGCAAAGCAAACCCTCTTCCATAAGAAGGGCTGGGTAAAAAAAACTTTTTTTTAGTTAAAGAGTGTTTTCATTAGTCAGTGAATATTGCTTATGTCTTATGTTGCTGTGCTGCTGCAACTGACAAGAAATCCACGTTGTGTTTAAAAGATATGTGTGCAGTGTATTTATTCACAGGTTTTTATGTAGACGTATGAAAAGCAGTTCATTTTACAAATTTAGATTCCCATCATCTGCTACTTTATCACTCTGCAGTTCTCGGTTATTTTAGCGCATAATCCAACAAATCCAAACCAAGGCAGGAGGGCAAGATGTCTGGCACCTCGCCCTGAGTGATGAATAAGAATGTTATGTAACAGTAGTCTGGTAGTCAGATAAAAGTAGCTTCTGAATGATGAGGACTATAAGTCTGAACTGAGCTAAGCCTAATTGGCTGTGGTTATTGGCATTTGAGTATGCTCAAGTATAGGCATTATTAGTTATCACACAAGCGTGAGTGGAATATGGAAAGATATAGCGTCCCATATGAAGACCGAGTTGGTTATGGGATGCAAACACACTTTTTTTTGTATGCCACAAACATGAGTGTGATAAGGAATTTATCTTCAAGTAAACTTGCTGCGCACCTTGAAATAGCGCAATACAAAGAGTTAGAACTGCGTATTAAAACAGGGTTAGAGATGGGCTGTACAATATAGGTTTATATCACACTCTTGTTGCTATGAATCCACCAATCAGAATTGAGGATTCACGGTTGCTTGGAGATAAACATGTGTAGCTGCAGCAGACAAATCCCCCAATTTGGATCATTCCATCATCAGCTCAATTACATAGCTCTGCTTCATAAAACACAAGCTTACTTAGCAGCTTCTTAGCCAAAACTGCATAAAGCATCATAATGTGGCTAGTAGTGGTTCAATTTTGCTAACTGTATTTCATGACGCTGCTTTCGACAGGATTCTGCACCCAGAGAAGCACAGAATTCTATGGGCTGTAAGTGTAGACTGCCACAACAAGTATTGCCATGAAGTTGAGTCCAGCTAAACAAGCTCTAGTTCTTTCCCTGCATCCCACCACACCTCTTAATGAAACAGTTGCCAGACTGTTTATTGAGAACAGGGCCTAATTTCATAGAGCTGCTTAAGCAGAAAATGTTTCTCAAACGATTTCTGCTAACCAACAATAAGCAGGATATCAGTCACAGATGTTACACGGGAAATGGTATTTTAGCTGGTAACCTTATTCTGGTAAGCATAAATTTGTTGCACTTAGCTAGATTTTGTGCCGAGGCAGCTTTTTGAAACTGGGCCCAGAGTAGTGATGTTGTGCAGCACTGCCGTGATCTAAGGTGGAATATATTGAACATTCAGACTTGTAGATTTATAACTCAACACTTACAAAGGCAAGTTCATTTTTCATTCAACAAGAATGATAATTTTCAGACTTTTCTTTATATTTGCCTGGTGAAAAAATGTTTAAATTTTTGCTAGACACAAAGACATTCTGCTCATTTTTCAACGCTTTGAATACTGTTCTGAAAAGCCCCTTGAAATCTAGTACTCCAGGATTTGTCACCATTTCAGTATTCCTCCTAAAATTTGGATCCTAGGTTCAGAATTTTTTGTTGGCAATGACTCTCATCCTTGATTCACGTCAAACTCTTCTGGATAAAACATCTTTAGTAATGGCCTTATGGTATTGTATCAAATTAAGTATTCAAAACAATCACCTCGTCAAAGATTTCTGCTAAGTAATTTTTAGTGATAATGGAAGTCTTAAGATTTTTTCTTATCCATTGATTTTCAACAGAATTCTTTGAGGCCATTCCTTGTGGATCCTTCATCTAGAGCCACTGACTGGTTGAAGACACATCTTAAGGATGCCAGACTAGAAGTGGTCAATCAACAGGTATGAGGCATTTCTTCGGACAATTGTCTGTTGAAATTGTAATAACATCATTTCAGCATTCATAAAAAGTCATTCAATACATGCAGACTGGAATTCAAATGACAATACTACAGGTACCAATATCGGGTAAAGGTGACGTCATGTGATTCTGCAACTTACTTTGCCTCATACCTCAGCCAGTGTTAATGGTCACATCTGTAATTTAGACAAAGGAGTTGATTGATTTTCTTTGTTAATTAGCTTAGAGAAAGAGGTAGGAAACATAAGTGGAATTATACTGTATCTGGCCTTAGCAGAAGTTTATTCAATGTCATAATGAATGAAAAACTGACAAATACTACTTTCATTTCCCTCATTACATTGTCTGCATCACATCTCTTAGGATTCCAACTTCAACACTGCTCTTGAGCTTGCTGTCCGCTTTGGGAAGACCCTGATCATTCAAGAGATGGACGGCATAGAACCCATCCTCTACCCTCTCCTGCGGGCGGATCTTGTCAGTCAAGGTAATCTGGGGTGTGAAGTACAGAATCCACTTTGATCAAATTTCAATCCTCTGGTATAAAAGATGATTGTTAATAATAATGTGCATTTATACCATGCTGTTATTCATAATAACATTCCTGGTGCTGACAGCAATCCAGTCATATTAGGGCTCGAATTTGACACCGGCCCGAGGCCAGTGATTTTAGCCTCGGGCCAGTAAACTCATGACCTGACAAGTCTTGACAAGTCTTGACAAGTCTTGTGTTCTTCAATTGAATAATAGCCTATGTGTAATATCTTTAACAGAAAGAAACTATGTTGAAATGTTGACATTGAGTCTGGTTTTATACAATTCCATTGAGTATCAAAATATACTAATCCCATAAGACAAGTGAGAAAAATCTTATGGTAGTGCTTGTTTAAATGTTAAACTGTGTAGAAAGCTCTTTGTCATAAAGATTGTGGTCTTGTGAAACAAATTCTGGTCAGGTAAACATTTTGAGCTACAAGCCCCAAATTCGATCCCTGCATGTTTAGATTTGTAAGATTCATTGTATGAGACATAACAACCAGTATGAAACACAAGATGGTGTAGAATTAGAAATAGTTTGAATTAACTTGTTCAAGTTGAACCTCTAGTTTTCTGGTAAAACAACCTCTAATGCCTTAAATTTTCGACAGCGTAAAAGATAGAACCAAGAATCCTTCACATCTTCTACTATGTTTTTTGCTTGAATCTCACTTTAGGACCTAGATTTGTGATTCAGATTGGTGACAAAGTCATTGACTACAATGAGGACTTCCGTTTGTTCATGACAACACGCAATCCCAACCCTGAGATTCCACCAGATGCTGCCTCTATTATATCAGAGGTCAACTTTACAACAACGAGGGCAGGCTTGACTGGCCAGGTACATAAAGTTTGGGCATTGGGTGAAATTAGTACATCCAGAACACTTAACTTCCCCCTGAAATCATATGGAAAGCCCTTGCATATGCATCATGCAACTATACAGAGTGCCCTTTTTAGGTGTTCGTGCAGCCAGTGCGAACACCGCGTCATTGTTGGCGGGTTTTTTTACCTTCTCTATGACATAACTCCGACAACTGAACCTCAATATTAAGACAGCACCAGCACAATGTTGTCCATGATAACGTTATCAGGTGCCAAATTACATGAACTTAAAGTTTAATGTTAAAAACAATATTTATGACTTATTAATAATAATAGTTTAAAATTGTTATTTTTCAAAATGAAAACTGTCAAGGAAAGTTTAGCAAATGTGATACATTCGTAGATAATATCAGTAGAAACTTAAATGATGGTGACATCCACCAACACCTTGTGTTTGTAAAGTCACAAAACTGAAGGAGGGGGAGGGTGATGGCAAATCTAACATGTAATGTGCAACCACTAGTGGCTGCAAAAATGCATGCATTTAATCTGCAAATTTGCCTTCCAAATGGTAAAGCAGTAAGAAATCACATTATTTGCAGGAGTTGTGTATTGTTTACTCAGAATAATAATATCACAAACAGTTCCTTGTGTAGAATTGAGGTCTGTATTAGCTTCTCAAGGTAAGTTGGTTAAGTTTTAGTTGATTAATATTAACCACAGCTTTCCAAGTTTTGTGGGGAAAATACCCAGGTGCTTTTGGCAGACATGAAAACCCACGCGCAAAGCAATCACACTGATTTTAATTTGGTTTCATGTGTTATTTAAAGGACAAAAGACGGGTAGACTTGTTCCAAATTGTATGAAACTGGTGTACTCAAGTCCTTTCAATCCTGGCTTTCTTTTCAGCTTTTAGCTAACACCATCCAGCATGAGAAACCCGAGTTGGAAGTCCGTAAAACAGAACTCTTGAAACAAGAAGAGGATCTGAAGATCCAACTTGCTGAGCTGGAACAGTCTCTCCTTGAGGTATGTGACCCATCTGGGATGTAGTTCCTTATCTAAACAATTACACAAAATTCAAGAGTTCTTCCAGATGTTACAGTATAGATATCTGTGGAGTCTCTTTGCTGTGTTCCATTTTTATCTTTGGGCCTACTGTGTTGAATGCATGTGTTTGTGTCCCAACAAATTGTAGGCCCGACCAATAATTTCAAAATGCCATTTTAACTTCAAATACTGTTTTGATGATTTCCCTGTTGTAGACTCTGGCCAAGTCAGAAGGTAACATTCTTGAGAACAAAGTGCTCTTGGACTCCTTGAACAAGACCAAAGAGAGCAGTCAGACAATCTCCAGCTCCTTGACCGAGTCGGTCCATCTCCAAGCCTCTCTGGACCAAGAGAGGTCTGCTTACCTGCCCCTGGCAGAGAACGGTAGCACCCTGTTCTTTGTCATCAGTGACTTGGCTAAACTGAATAACATGTACCGCTTCAGTCTGGGAGCGTTTCTCAGGCTGTTCTTGAGAGCACTTGAAGGAAGAACAGTAAGTGTGATTGGTCGGGATCGTTCAATATTTTTAACAGATTTTCCCTGAACTGCTAAATCTCTTAGAACAAGTCCAACTGCCACCATGCAAGTCGCCATACACACAAGGCCTGAAGGCCACTTCAAGGTGTGGGCTACAATCAAC
Source organism: Pisaster brevispinus (assembly GCA_023634235.1). Classification (NCBI taxonomy): domain Eukaryota; kingdom Metazoa; phylum Echinodermata; class Asteroidea; order Forcipulatida; family Asteriidae; genus Pisaster; species Pisaster brevispinus. Next base: position 14,610,095 of record JAMKCF010000005.1, on the reverse strand, counting down.
TATTTTTTCCAGGGGCCGTTGCCACCTACTCCTGGGGCTGAAACAGGGTTACCCCCTTTACAGTCCATACGGATGTAGGCTTGGGTATCATCCATCAGAAGCCTGGCTGGTAGAGCAGAAAGCACTACCTCCCCAACTTTACGAAGCAATCATGGTTAAGTGTCTTGCTTAAGGACACAAGTGTCACGACCGGGACTCGAACCCACACTCTGCTGATCAAACACCAGAGCTTGAATCCGGTGCTCTTAACCGCTAGGCCATGACACGCCACAAAATGAATGGATTTAAAATAAACATAGCTCTGCACACCTTGTTTATTAAATAAAACTGATCGCTTTGAGACTCCCTCGGGTTTGATAAAGCGCTATATTAGATCTGCATGTTATGATTATTCATTTTTAATTGTTGTTTTCTTCTAAATGCTTCATGGATGATGGTTGTAAGGCACTTTCCTCTTGTAGACAAGAAGCTCATTTCAGATTTTGCTAATCATTGAAGATTCTAATCCAAGATGACTGCAATGGCTGAAAATCTTAAAGGACTGGGTCCATTCATGCAACTTGCCCTAGTGTTGATAAGATGTTGTATTTTTTCCCACCTGTCTCTACCAGGACGGCAACAGCACTGAGATGAGGATCCAGAGACTCATCATCTCCCTACAGAGTCTTGTCTATGAGTATGTGTGTAGATCACTCTTCAAGGTAGACCGCCTGATGTTTGCTCTTCACTTGGTACATGGCATGTACGCACACCACTTCAAGGAAAATGTGAGTTACATTCCAAACATCTCTCTCTCAAATGTTCTAATTGTGCCTCATTAACAAGTGTCTCAAGGTTGGGCTAGGTTTTCTTACATTGGGTCTCAAGACCCAATTTGTGTTAGTCTTGACCTCAGAATGGTGATTTATATAGAAAACAAGTTTGTTGGCTTTTGTAGACCAAAATGTTGTAACAATTTTATGTTTACAAACAAAATAGTGGCCTGACGTTTCGACCCTAGCAGAGTCTTTTTCATTTAGCCTTCAAGAAAGACTCTGCTAGTGTCAAAACTTAAGGCCATTTACTTTTCTTTCTTTTTTCATTTATACCATAGGTCTTTTTGGTTGGTAAGCAGTTTGCAACAGCAAATACTATTTTTCATCAGTTTGATGTTTACACGAGGTTCAATTAATAAAGGTGCAGTTTGTGACAATTAGAGGTGTCACACAGTCATTGACATCAACTGTCTGTTACATATTTTTTTTAAAGTTTTGGTAGAGTAGCCAATCATCTTTGTGACCACTCATTCTCATTCTGTGATGATTGGTCATATAGCGGTAAGGAACAATTTGACATACACTGATCCTGCGCTTGTTGACCTCAAGTTTGAAAGATGTGGTCGTTTCTAGAATTATCAAGAATGGCAATTTAGTATATGAACATATGTTACTGTACTTCAATTTTCACTTTTGTGTGTACAGGAATGGGAGTTATTCCTGGGTCAGATTGTATCTGATGTTAAACCTGATGCAAATAAATCAAAGGATGGACTTCCCAGCTGGATTGATCAGGACAGAATACAAGCTGTTTCTGTTCTTAAGGTTAGTTAATTTCACTATCGAATCATCCTATTAATGTTTCTATGTTATTACCATTGTTATTGTATAGATAGAGGAACTGTATCAGTCTGCAGTGTGATATTATGGGGTGAATGAGTGTCAGCAAGGTGCATTACAAACCTTCCTTTTGAATCGTAATACATCGTCTTACCTTGGTCTACAGGTGACTGATGTCATGGAGAAATTACATCCAAACAGTGCAAAGAATGCCCTTCTGTTGACTTTCATTTACTGTTATTTGGTAAAAAATGAGACAGGAACTATACCACCATGCAATATGCAGCCATGCAACTTATTAGCTAATAAGCTGTTGTTCTTCTCTTTGTAAAATTAATTGTGCCTTAGAGAACTGATCAGCACTGTACAAATTTGATGGACTACTTGGGTGTTAATACACCCAGAGTTTGAATCAGAACTTGTTAAATGGGTTTCCAAATTTATTGAGCAAAAGTGGTACGTCCAATCTATTTTAATTATCTGTAAACACCAGATGAAACAGTTGTACAAAACCTGTCCAGTCATTAAACAATGTGTCCACAAACAAACATTTAGGGGTGGTTGACTGCCTCACTTCGTCACTGTTTTCACGAAGAGCCACATTCCTTAAAATGACAACCTATTGATTAATACAGGAAGGGGCGTATTTCTCAATAATTGCATTTTGCATTTTCACAAAGAGCCACACATCCCCAAAGGTGCAAGTCATACATTTCAACAGAAGAGCGTAGATGTTGGTCAAACTTTTTTTCGGGTTTTGCATTATTTTAACATTTAGTGATTAGTACAATTGGTGTGGTCAAGACCCTGTTATTTCTGCCTCTACAGAGGTTTTGTCTCTATTCCAAGCACTATCTTATTTGTATTAGAATCAGTTTAATAAAGGATTCTTATATCTCTCTTTTTTTTCCAGTCGAATTTCGCGTCACTATACCAGACTCTAAGCCTGTCCGATACCAATCTCTGGTCGTCATTCTCAAGAAGCTCTCAATGTGAACAAGAATTTCCAACCAGCCTTGACAAGAAAATCTCATCATTCCAACAGGTACAACATTTACTTCATTCGAACATGTGACTCTTACAAGTTGTCTCAAAGTTAAGAAGGATGTTTATTTTTGGAGTGATAAAGGTTTTATGCTCTTCCCAGTATTTATGTTTTAATCATTTTAGAATAAGTCATTCCAAAACTTTGAAAAAAAGCTGTATTGTGTCGAACGGAATTCACCTTTGTGTTACAAAAAGCTAAAACTATTATCCAGTGTCATGTGTTATGTATGAGCACCATGGGAAAAAGCGACATACCAGTTAAATTGTATTCTTGTAGGGCACTTGGGCACTCTTTTGATGGATATGCATGGGGTATAAGTTTTGCTATTATTACTATTGAAATACAAAAAAAATAGTTAGTGGCCTGATGCTCAACCCTAGCAGAGACTTTCTCGAAGGCTAAGTGTCACTATTGAAATAGTGACACTAGCTCTCTTCAACACCAATACGGCTCTTAGATCATAATATATATGGGGCTCCTGCACATTGCCTTTAAATTGTACTACTACTATGCAAAGTTTACTCTCTAACTGAAAAACTTTCAATGAATGATGGAAACTCATTATTTAACTTGATTATTTGTATCTTTGTTGTGTTTAACAGGCATGTGATTTCTCAGGATTTTTCCTAATTTCTGGGTTTTCTCAAAATCTGCTTTAGCCTTCAAATTTCCTTAATGGAAGTAAAGCAGTCACCAAAGGGGGGAAGAAATAGCACACATTGTGTCCAAACCTGTAGTTTTTGTATTTCTGGTGATGCACAGAGTGTAAACCTCCTGAAATTTAACGTGTAGAATGTGGCGAACCCAGGCCTACAATCCATTGTTCAGTACTTGTCTCTTTCATCAGATCTCCTCCCTGGTATTGTGTGCATCATATGAACAGCTGAAGTAATCTATAACATGTTGAATTAACCTATGAACTTGATTTGTTTTCCCAACCAGACATTAGTAGTCCAAGCACTCAGGCCAGACAGACTACAGAGTTCTATGGCTATGTTTGCGAGCAAAGTGCTGGGTAAGTCAAGGTTTATTACTTCACCACTTTTATTGTCATTTTTTTGAAAAAAGTATGAAGGCTGGCCAAAAAAGCCCTATCCCCTGCTACTGGAATTTCATACATGCTGTCACTGTCACAGGTATATTAGGTTTTGTCTTTATCATGTTAAAGACAAAGTAGAGGATTTGTAATTAGAATGTTTTAAATGTTACAGTCAATGTCAAGGAAATCTTCACTGCTTATTTTGATTGCTATAATCAAAATAAGCTCAATATGAATGTGCTTATGAAAAATCTTTGGCAAAACATAAACTCTTTTTTTTTTTTTGGGGGGGGGGTTCACTGAAACGTTACCACAATTTGGTTTAATGAAAACTAGAGGATGAAATTTAATGATGTTATGTACTTTCCCTTATAAGTATTCACCCTGTAGTGCTTCAAATGTGATAAGTTTTAATTGGTAACAATGTTTCCTCTTTGTATGATACACAATGCTTAAACCATATTCATGAAGATATAGTCCCAAGAGTGTATTGAACAATGGTTGTTTGTCTGATGTAATCATGATCTCTAGGTATGAAGGAGTTATCCCCGCCCACATTAAACCTGAAGCGTCTTTGTCAGGAGACAGTGCCATCGGAGCCCATACTTGTCATCATCTCACCTGGTGCAGATCCTTCTCAGGAGCTTCAAGATCTCGCCAATGAGGTCATTGGTGCTGAAAAGTACCATCAGGTAAAGATTTAACCATCTTGTGTTCACTCCTGAAGAGTTGATAATGGGCTACAGTGACCTACAACCCAGTGTTCATCATAGGAAGTAGACATGGGATAGGTCATCTGTTATGATGTATCATCACTTCAGTTATTTTGGTAGTAACATCAGAACTTGCACAATTTACTTGTGCAAGAGGCTCGGTGTAAAAACATTGGTTTGAGTGTACATCTTAAGGAGATGACGTTGGCACAGTTTCAGAAAACTATGTTGTGTTAGGGCTTTATCTGCTGACTGATCAACCTTGCCCAGCTTCTCCTGGGTGTGTTAATGGAGACCTATCTGGGCTGAGAAGGTAATGTGCTTGATCAGCCTCTCTGTACCCATTAGCTACTTGGTGAATGCTTCCCAGGGAGGTGAGAATGTGTAGGTAATGGCTTAAATAGTCTTGACGACGATGGCTAATACGGGCCTTAAATCACACAGAGGCCATGGCCTCTGTTGCTCCTGGTCTTGGCCTTGGTGCCCCTTCAAATTTTTTCCATAGACATTAAGATTTTCCAATGGAAGTGCCCGGTGCAAAATGAAAGTTTTAAGAGGGTTGTTTTAAGAGGTCTTACAAGAAATATCTTGTCTCTAGTTATCTTGAGTAGCTTCTTCTGTTTTTTCATCCTTCACCTCTTTGAGTTTCTAGTTATGGTTTACCCTCTGGTTCCGTCCTAGCTCGTTAAGTAGTGTTTTCTTTGTTTGTCCTGTTTCGTCCTTGTCTGTCGTTCTGTTATAACTGAAGTTCTGTTCTGAAGTCCAGTATTTTGTTTTTAAGGCATTTCTATACAAGACTTTGTCTTTTGAATATGCCTCCATATTTGCCTCTTTTAATTATTATTCTAGCAGTTCTTTATACATCTTTGTTTAATAGACCATCTTCATAACTACGTGTATGTTCATTTTGCAATAATGTGGAAATAAATGTCGAGTTGAATTTAATTGAAAGTGGCCTTGCCCTCTCAAAGATGAAAATCCAGGCCTGCTAATAAAATACTGGCGGTCACCTGATCAAAGTGGTAGGTGCTATGAAACATATCCTTAAATCGTTCAAAGATTTCAACCAAGTTGATTGTCCTTGCTGTAATCAGAAAGAAAAAAATCTGATCAACAGAAATCATGATGTAACAGAATGGAAATAAGATATGACGTGACTGACTGACGTGTTTGTATTTACCATTGACTAGGTTGCTATGGGTCAGGGTCAAGCTGATATTGCCATGCAGCTTCTACATGACTGTGCTCGTAATGGAGAGTGGTTGTGTCTTAAGAACCTCCATCTTGTCACTCCATGGTTGGCTGTTCTTGAGAAGGTGAGAAGGGTTGCTGAGGGCTAGTCATGTAGTCTTCCTTTTATACCTCATTCATAGATTCATCACGTTATGGCAAATGGGTCAAGTAATTTTAAATGGGTTGAACAACGTATTAGCCCAAATGCCACATCCCTGCCCAAAATGTTGACTATAAAGTCTTAATTATTGTCTAAACTTTACATGACACCTGAACCAGCTTTATGGGGATACAATTTCATGTGGAAAGGATGCTAGTGTTTCTTTGGTAGTATAAAAAAAACAGGCAACGTGTTTCAAGAATTCACATTGTGTATTGGGGCTGACTGATGATTTTCTTATTTTTGTCCAGTAACTTTGTTATATTAGAAGTTTCTTAAAATCTGATCCGTTCCACTACATTAATCAATGAAGTCCTGTCAACTGTTTGTGCCCAGGGAACTCTGTGTGGTCTAGCTGCATGCTTGTACTGGTATCATTTCTCTGATTCAAATGTGTACACAACATTACACTTGATTACATACAAACATTGTGCACACGCCGCGCAGCAGTACAGTACGATCAAAAGTACAGTTAACTGCTGGTGTATGTAGGTGACGAACTACGTCACTTCAGAGCAGACTATATCATACACAGAAATTGAAAGCTTTCATCACTGCAAGTTTTGTCCACTGATATCATTGGGCTTGTAAGAGCAGTCCCTGTCTTTATCCTTGCGGATAAAGACAGGGGACCAGTCTACCCACTGATCAGACAAAGTCATCTTGAAATATCAGTATGGGACAGCTGAGGGCGATATCTGGGAAAAAGGGCTCTAATCTATTGGCGTACAGATTGAATATTGCTTGTCTTTTTTTTATAGGAAATGAACACACTGGAGCCTCATGAGAAGTTCCGCCTATGGTTAACTGCAGAGAGTCATCCTAAATTCCCTACCATTCTACTGCAGTCCAGTCTCAAGATCACCTATGAGGTCAGACTAGCTTCTTCATCGTATTTTAGAGGGAAAACATTTACAAAGCCTTCATTTGTGTCATTTTCAAGATACATTTTAACAAGTTTTTAAGATAAAATCTTGCGTAAGGAATATTTAACTCATTCATAATTTTTTGGAAAAACCAAGTGAAAGTAACATTTACCCCTACCCCTTCAGGCTCCACCAGGAATAAAAAAGAACCTTCTTCGGAGCTACGAATCCTGGTCTCCAGAGTTCATCAGCAAGGACAACAACACAGTCCGCTCACAGGCACTCTTTGCTCTTGCCTGGTTCCATGCTGTCTGCCAGGAGAGACGTAATTATATTCCCCAGGGCTGGACCAAATTCTACGAGTTCTCCATGTCGGACTTGAGAGCAGGGGCAGACATTATTAATAGGCTGTCTGTAGGAAAGAGTAAGTAGTGGGGGGTTGGCTTCTGAAAAGTGCTTTTGGAAGATGTATCATTTTAAATCTGAAGACTGAAGGAGAACATTAGTTACAGATTGTCTGTGGACAAAATGAAGTGGGAGTTTGATGGTGGGAAAGTCACATGGGTGACATTTATGCCAGGTGCTAATTTAATTAGCGCTTGCGTCTATATCTGTGCCATGACCTGACACATAGTGACATATTGAAATAGTAGTCAAGCTTTGGGTGAGGTGGCTTAGGCTGTAGCCGAATTGATGGCTACAGCTACAGCTATGACTGTTACTAAGGACCTCCTATACTTCAATGTATAGTGACTTGGTGATGCAGCCGTAGCCGCCAATTCAAACACAGCCTTCAAGCTCTTCAAGTATGAGCATACAATACTATACAAATATTGGATGCATACAAGTAACGAGTGCATTGCCGAAGAGTATAATCACGAGGTGAAATCTGGACTATTTGAAGGGGAAAAAAAGCCAGATTTCACCAAGGGATTATATTCTGCAACAACGCATGAAAGAAATGCATTCAATGTTCGTTTTATATAAACTCACACATGGATCCTTTTGAAATTTGAAATTTGTCTTCACAATAAACAAAACAGACACACGGAAACTCGTCCACTTTCTGAAAAAAACCTCTTAACTCCATATAGACACCAACCTTGTTCGCAGTGGCATGACCTTAACTCATTTGGACAAACAGGTGGGAACAATTATTTTTGTAACAACGCTGCAAAGCACCTGAAGCATTCTTTAAAAAATTCATTATAGGACTCCTATATTGAATTCTGGGGCAACGCGGCAGTCAAATTAAAGGATGACATGTGACTCGTGTTCCACCAATCAAATGTCAAGTTTCTTTGTGTGCGGAGTACAAATACATTTATATAACATCAAAAACAGAAGTTACATTTTCACTCGTTGTTTGTATGATTTTTGTTTTGGATGAACGTACTCATTCCAATACTATTCAATCCATTTAAACAGGCAAAGAGCTTCAGTGGGACTTTATTTACGGACTGTTTGAGAATGCAATCTATGGTGGTCGAGTGGATAACCCATTTGATATGCGAGTTTTGCGCTCGTACTTATCACAATACTTCAACAAGGAGGTACTGGCTGGAGGTGGTGCTAAGAGACCTAAGAAAATTGCTGCTGGCGTCTCCGTACCTTCCTCTGCTTACTACAGGGTAAATGCTTGATATTGTTGTTTTCAGTGTTAAGATTAAGATTCCAACTGGTCTTGCTCCATGTTGAACTTCATAATAAGTTTACTGTAGTCAAATAGTCGTAACTTTCTTCTTGTAGTGGTTAAACTACATATAAGTAAGAACCATAACTAGAAAAGTTATGTTTTGTGGATGGTACTTTCTGCATACTGTGGATAACTTCATGTTTGCAGTCAGTCTGTTATTGTCTGGATCTATTGTTCCAATAGATAAAGATACATTCAAGAGAAGTGGGTAGGATTGATCTGACTTATCTTTAAGAAGTGAATGAATTTGCAGAAATCTGAAATTTCTGGTAAGCTGATAACTGCCTGCTCATCAGAGCACCGTCCAACACTCTCCAGCACCCAACGGTGTGTGGTCTTCAAGTTACTGTAACCATTTACTGAAAATGAATATAAATACATCTCTCCTCTAAACCTTGAATTGATTGAATTCCTTGTCTCTTAGGACTACACCGATTTGATCAACTCATTCCCTGAGGATGACAAGCCATCATACTTTGGTCTACCAGCCAACATTGAACGTTCCTCTCAACGGATCATCAGTAACCAGGTCATCTCCCAACTCAAGATCTTACGCCGACTCGATGAGGCAGCTGTCAAGTTTGATATGGATCGCTGGAACACTGAGTTGGGTCCTATCCTAAACTTATGGAAGAAACTTAACCAAGTAAGAGGAAACACCAACATTTAATGTGTTGGAGTGTTAGTTAGAGATTTTAAATATCATTATTATCAATGCAACAGTGTTATCTGTAAATTGGGATCACTTCAAAGGGACATCAGATTTTAATGAGTTTTTCTGGGTAAATTTTAATTCAATTTTGGGGTGAACAAAGAAAAAATGATTTGAACAGTTTTTGAACCTGCGACCTCTGAGTTTCTGTGCCAGTGCTCTACCAACTTAGCTATCTAGCACTAAAGTTGGCAGTGACCCTATTTTGTCAATTTCTTTGTTCAGATTTTAAAATCCCATTCTAGTAAATTTTTCTTTGTACACCTCGAAATTGAACTAAAATTTACCAACCCGGTTTCCCTTGTGGTTTATTTCTTGGTATTTGAAATAAAAAGTGACATTCCCTTAAGGTGATCCCTATACTGCTACTTCCCAGGTTGTATCGTAAACTTGGCCGTGATCTCTGGCTGTACATGGTGAGGTCGCATGTTCAAATCTGGTTCTTGTAAATTTGTCTTTGTCCTCACCCCCTAGTTGAACTAAAATTTACCCAGTCAGTGTCTGTTGTGGTTTATTCAGGGATGTGACTTCTCCATTTTTAACCGGAAATCCGTTCGTTTTTTTAAAACTTAAGATCATAAAAAACATGAAGATAAAACCAAATAGCATGCCCCAGAGTGCAGATTAGAGCTTTTAAAACAAAAGATAAATGCATGTAAGTAGGCTTCGAGCTCTCAAGGTTTGGCCCTCACAAGCTTTCACGCTTTGCGCTCACAGTTCAGGGTTTGTTTTTTCTCAACAGCCTATCACATCCCTGGGTTTATTTACTTGAAAGTTGTATTTTGTGATTGACTTCTAGGGTGCCCAGATCATACAGACCAAGCTCCAAGCTCCAAGTGAGAAATCTGGCTCCGATAACCCAGTCACCTCGTTCATCCAGCTTGAACGCTACAACGCTGTCATGCTGGTTCAGTTTGTACACTCCACACTGGCTGCACTGAGTAAGGTGATCCGTGGTACAACACTGTTAACCAGTGAAGTACAGAAGATGGCTGCATTACTACTCAAGCAGGAGGTATGTTTTAACTCTTCAGGCTTAATTGTTAGTTTCTTCAAAACTTTAACGCTATTTACGCCTGACTTTGACAATGTTTCTCTAGATGATTAGAAATAGTATGAACTTTATAAGCGGTGTGCTTTCAAGTTCTTTTTTTCTCCTTAGTTGATAAAATAAAGTCATTAATGTCCATCAGGAGTTGAGGTTTTATTCATGATTCAAGATTCAAAATAGTTATTGTTGTGATAAAAAGCATGACATTTGCTTTCCATGTGTACAATGAGATTAAATACAAATACAGGGCATATAAAATAATGGAGAACAAGAATTAAATATAACAAAAGAATACAACAACATAAATGGGTAAGGGCAACAGGTTTGTACAAAAACATTAAATATGCATGTGTAAACAAAATATTTAAAAATGCACCACTTTATCTCGACCAACTACTGTTAAAAAGGTTAATTGCACTAGGTAAAAAGGAATCCTTAAATCTGTTGGTCTTAAGACATAGTTGTCAGATGGGTTGGATCACAGACAATCTTATTGAACTGAGTCATGATGTAATCTTCCATAATTTCTTGCATGTTCGCAGTGTCTGCTCCAATGATCCTGCTAGCCTGTTTGGTGATGCACTGGAGTTTATTACAATTGGCTTGAGATAATGAATCATACCAACAATTATAACTGCATCCTTGCTTTCCCTCTTGTTTCCTCAGACACCCCTAGATTGGCAGAGCAGATGGGAAGGTCCAGAGGATCCTATACAGTACCTGCGCACTTTAGTGGCGCGTACCATGGCCATTCAGGGGTGGGTTCAGAAGGCTGAATCTAGGTCCTTATTGAATGAGACACTAGACTTGTCAGAGCTCTTTCATCCAGACACATTCCTGAATGCCTTGAGACAACTAACAGCGAGGTAAGAAAAGAGGAAATAAGAAAGTCTCTTGAATGTATCCATATGCTTTCAGATGCTTTTAAAAGGTTTTTTCTATGAAACAAGTGAGAACAGCTGTCAATTTCTAAAAGTGTTCTTTAGGTGATAACTCTGCTGCCGCTTCCCAGGTTGTATTGTAAACTTGGGTGTGATCCCTGGCAATACAGCAAGTACAGGTTGAATGTATTCCGATTGGCTCCCTGAACAAATATATCGACAACATAGGGAGACTGCCAACATAGGGCTAGATGGCTCAGATGGTAAAGTGGCAGCACGCTAATCCAGGGGTCACAGGCTCAAATCCTGCTCTAGTCAACTTTTCTCTGTCGAACCCAAAATTATTTAAAGTTTACCCAGTCAGTTGCCCTTATGGTTAATAACTTAAAATGTGTTCTGTTAGATGTACTTAAAAGATTTGCACCAATATTTTAAAATGCCTTTTTTATTTTTATACAGTATTGACAAGTAACTTGGTCATTGTTGCTTTTCATTACCATTTTCACCTTATCATAGCTGCTCCTTGTGGTTCATCACTCACTTAGAATATTGATAGGGGGGTGGGGTGAGGTTTGTTAAGAATAAATTCTCCAGTAGTCACCTTGAGTTTGTTCTGTTGAGCTGAACACCTGTCATGTGTAATTAGCTAGAATGTTTTCCCCTTTAATGATTGCAGATAGAATATTAAAGGTTGCATTTAAGTGGGTTTTTTTTCTATTTTTAATTTAAGAATGTGTAGATTGCGACTCAGTGTGAGAGTTAAAAATGATTTGATATATGGTATATTGATGAATAGATGATTAACAAATGATTTGTTGATTTCAATCTGACAGAGATATTAACACATCAATGGACAGTCTTAAGTTCATCTGTACATGGGGAGGAGGCATCAGTGGAGCTAAGCACCAAGTCAAGGTTTGTTCAGTAATCACTACACTAAGGGGGTACATTCAGGGTCACTTTGTTATTACTGGCAGAGGAGGGAGCCTCACCGAAAACAAGACAAATAAAGCAGTTGCTAACTTTGGCAATATTTATTGATGACTATTTGGATGTCTGGGTTTACATTGGAGAGGTAATGACAAATAAAGCAGTTGTTAACTTTGGCAATATCTATTGATGACTATTTGGATGTCTGGGTTTACATTGGAGAGGTAATGACAAATAAAGCAATTGTTAGCTTTGGCAATATTTATTGATGACTGTTTGGATGTCTGGGTTTACATTGGAGAGGTAATGACAAATAAAGCAGTTGTTAACTTTGGCAATATTTATTGATGACTATTTGGATGTCTGGGTTTACATTGGAGAAGGTAATGACCATTCTGGATATTAGAGATGTAAGTGAATATTACCTGTATTAGCTATTCATTACTGAGTCATCAATTGTTCATTGGGGTAACATTTTTCTGTTAGGATTTCTGAGGTTTGGTAAACTCGTAGGTATTGCTTCTACCCGGGCCCATTTCCATAGTGCCGCTTAAGCACAAAAGTAGAGCTAAGCACAAGTAAGTTATACTTGCCACAATATGGTTACCAGTCAAAATACTATTCCACATGTATCATCTGTGATTGGTATCCTGCTCTTTTTCGCTGAGCAGAAAATTGTTAAGTGATATTTGCTGCTTAAATGTACGGTCATCGATTGGTTTTTGTCACCGTAATGCTGTTTCATAGGCAAAATTATAAAGAAAGATGAACTAAAAGTCACCTGTGAAAGTTTCAGCTGATTACAGTGTCTACTTGCTGAGTAAACAGCAAAAACTGTCATGGTATTTTCACGCGAACGTCGAATCCATTCCCATTTAGCAAGGCGACAGCTGACCGGTAACAACCACATCTCTGGCCGCAGCATTTGCAAACAGACACCAACACTCAGAAATCTGAGAAACAGTTCATGCGAGAATGGCTCTCAGATTAAAATGTTTTGGGGTTGAAAAATTATTCAAACCATATTACGTCGAAGGGGATCCTTTGTCAAAATAGTTTATACTATCAACAGCTGCAGTGCTTCACATCAAGTATGTTTTTATGGTCATTAATTTTTTGGAGTACTTACCAAAATATGATCTTACCTTTAAGACGCTCTATGAAATTAATTGGGCTCTGGAACTTAATTTTCCTTAACCTCAATTGGGAAGTTGCCATTTAGAATTGTGTTGAAGCCTGGACCTGAATGATAACAAACCTACATAGGGTTCGACTCCCATCCAAGTGATTGCCTGTGGATTATTATTAATTTTTTTTACAGAGCTCGGGAGAGCACTGAGTATACAGTGCTTAATACACATCGGTGTAAAGGGGAAAAAAATCAAATAAAATTCTTTATCCCCGATGCAAATATTAACATTGATTAAAACCTACATAAGCAATACTTAGCTGTGGGGTTTGTTTGGGGGTTTAACCTCTTAAACTGTTAGCAAGACTCTGCTCATCTTGGAGTGTGGTTTGTAATCTAGATCGGTGGGCTACAGCTAGAAGGATGCACTTTTGATGGATCCAGACTATCTGAGAATCAGCGAGACTCCCCTAGTGTGTGTACCATACCCTCATGCACAGTAGCATGGGTCCTCAAGGTAAGGGTTGGCTGATTATTCATTTCAACCATGAATGCTCCATGGAATGGAGGGGCTGGGTACACAAAAATTAGGGGTTGAATTGAAATAAAAAGTTTCTAATCGAACCTTTTTTTTCCCCATCGTGATTAAAGAGTCCAACAATTAAACTGTCAAGGGTAACAACTTTTTCGAGGTTCAGTTTGATTGATGCAACTTTCTGTTTCCGATTTCTTGCCCAATTCTCATCCATTGCTTTATTTGATATTTATGTTTGATGTAGTTTGATTATTGGAGTGCAGAACAAAATGTAACACAAGATGTAGAAGCCCTTCTCATCTTAGTGTATCACTCGGCTCAAAATATTCTGAAACTTTCTCTACCCTCCCAAATATGTAAAACTTGCTTTTCCCCTAAAAACAAATAAACTCTCACCAGTTGAGAATTCAATATTTTGTTTCCTTTGTTTGTTAGGATGCTGGTGAGTCATACAGTAGTCAAGAAAGCATTTCACTACCTGTGTACTACAGTGCGGACCGTGAGAAGATTGTGACCCATCTGACGCTGCCCTGTGGTGGGGACCAGGATCACTGGGTCCAGACAGGGGCTGCTCTCTTCTTGAAAAGTCTCTGAACAACATCACATTATTTGTAAATCCACCTATATTACTGTGTATTCAACTACTGTGCCTTGAGAAATTGTATCATACAGGATTGGTTAGTAGCCAAGTATTTATTGGAGTCTACAGGTTTGGGTATTGCTAATAGACCTTTGCCATTGGCTGCCATCGCTGAGGTCAAACAATGGAAACGTGCACACGTGTATGCGCCTCGCCAATGAACTCAGTGAGGGCGCTGTTTGGATCTTGTGGTGTCACGTGCAAGGGGTCTATACATTTGTTCTGAGAGACAAGTCCAATGTACTTAAAAGATCCATTTATAACACATTAACAATAGTGTAGTGTGTTATTATTAATATTCAAACGAAGCCTAGTTTCACATTAATTCTTGACATTATGACCCAAAAGGTAGTTATATTTTCTAAAAGAGAGCAAATTTTCTGTGAGATTAAGAAAATCTCTTATTTTGCTGCACTCAGTTTTATCCAACCTGCTGACCCTTAAACCACAAATGCAATTTATTTTGAATGAACTGGGTTTGATTTACAACTGAACAATATCTTAAGGATTGTTTTAATCAAGCAATTAAAAAGTTCTTTGGTAATCAGAAAGCAAAGTTTCGTTAAGGCTGGTAAGGATTTCAACAATCAAGTGTGTGACCTAGAAATTATAGAGAAATCCTGTATATAAAAGTATATATTGTTTTTAAAAGTGAGTTTGTTTGCCGAGTACTGTACACTAAAAAAAATAGTTTGATGAAATAAATAGATCTTTATATTATAAGTTATGTTAAACAAATACTCAATGACATTGAAGTCGTTAAATGCCTGTATAAATGTAACTATACACTGTTTTGTGTGCAATTTGAAAAGGCATAGGTCGAGTTTCCACACTGGATTCTTGGATAGTTATCAAACTGGACTCTATATACAACCTTTTCTGACTCCTACGTTCAAGAAGTACGGATAGCACTTGATATTCTCGGGCAAAGATGAGCAAAAAACGAAGGTACGAATTAGAGACTACTTTATCATTCGTTTTTTTATCATTAAAGCCATACACTTTCTCTTTTAAAATCACATAAAAGCTTTCAAGAAAGCACGCACCAATAAGTACCACATATTTATTACTCATTCAATCAAATGATTTTATAAAAATGTACTTCTGCAATATTACACCAACTGAACACTGTGTCTTTGCATCACTTCATCAGATACTTTATTTGTATTCATTTACAAGATGATGCTACCACACTATTATTGCTTTAATAGTAACAAAATAAGTTTCAAGTGAGGTCCTATGAAATTAAAATCTACACCTGTGCTGTGTCACAGCTTTTCTTTGTGGCTCAACTTTATTGAACACAGAACTCAATACCTAAGATCACATGATCAAAATTACATGATCACATGATCAATACCTAAGATCACATGATCAAAATTAAGGAATAGGGTTTCCTGGCGAAGCTGTGTTTGAGATTCCTCATCGAATGAGTATGCAAGGAGGAGCAAAATCTGCAAGTCAGAAGGTCAAATTCAGTGCCGTTTTGATTGAATGAACTGAAAATTCTCTACAAATATGTACAGACCATTTATTTATGTGACGTCATTTTACGTTTTTGGATTTTGACAAAAGTAGACTTGTAGTTTGACAAAACTGACTTTGACCTTTGAGTCCTCTTTAATTTTTGGAAACTAATGGTGGAATTTTCTACAACTGTAAACATAGAGTATCTGTTAATTTGCTCTGTCCAATTGTGTGTTTTTTGGTTTGTTTTTGTTTAGGACAGAATGTTGGGCAATACCTTTTGTTCTTGTCCAAACCAATTCAGTGCAACATAGTTATGTTTCTCAATAAATAAAATACAAAATAAAATATTTAGTAGAATGAATACAAAGTACAGTTCATTTATTCCTCCCCCCCCCCCAAACAAACAAACAATACATACTTAAATAACAATTAATTAAAATAAAGTAAGCAGCACACACACACAAGTGTGTAAACACCTCCAATCGGGGACCTCCTATTGTCCCTCTTTTGTTTGTACTTTAACTTTTTGGCAACAGCTCCCATTGGTTTTGTACACAATTTCTAACTGGGGACCTTTACCAAACCGGGGACCCTATTGTCCTCTTTTGTTATAGGTCCCCGGTTTGAATGTGAAAACAAACTCACACACACCCCCGTACGGATCTGGTTTGTGGGGTCCTGCTATTGTTCTATTATTCTTTTTTCAGAAGAAATTCTCTGTGGGGTACCACTATGCCAGAGCAAACCTTGTGGGGTAGCATTGTTCCATTGTTAAAAGTACCCAGTAAGTTGGCGTGATTAACACTCACAATCAGGAACCTCCTATTTGACAACAGCTCCCATTGGGTTTTGTACACACTCTCTAACTGAGGAACTGCACCCAACCAGGGACTCTCTTATCCTCTTTCGATATAGGTCCCCAGTTTGAATGTGTAAACCTTCCCACTAATATTTTAAATAAGTACCTGGTAATCGTAAGCTTAATTGCCATATCAAGTATAGACATAAGCCCCTTTTGTTGTCCCCAGACAAGTACAAACACACGCAACACTGTCGCTGTCCCGTCTGTCCGGATAATTATTAACTTCATGATTTCTTTTCTTGTTTCAACCCTGGTTAAGACATAATAAAATAAGTATCCCATCTAAGGCCTTTATTATTTCCTTCTCACATATTGTACACAATTTCCTCATGGAAAACACTGACTGTACATTGATCAAGGAAACACATCAATCTTCTAATACCTAGGCCCAATTACATAAAACCTGTAAACAGACAAACTTGCTAAGCACAGAAAAATATTGCTTAGCAGAAACTGGTTACCAGCCAAAATTCCATAAATTTTACATTGTTGTGATTGGTGCCCCACACACAGAAAATTGCCAAGCTGTATTTTCTGCTTAACAGCTTTATGAAATTGGGCCTTGCACTACACACCATCACATACAGGTTTGGCTACTACAACATCACACACTACAATACTGAGCCTTCCAAGCTTAGACAACACAAAAACTCTGTTGAAAATGCACTTGCAGAAAGACAGGTGCATGAAAATACATTATCAAGTATTGTACCCCCGACCCCTGCCAAACAAGTGTGTAATGGCTTCCAATCAAAGACCCTCTTTTGTTCAACTCTTTGTCCTGACAAACGTGGACCCCATTGTTTTCCTTTGTGATAGCAATTATGGACCTATTGTCCCTTTTGTTGTAAGGCCTCAGTTTAAATGTCACTATAAGTACACACACACACACACGTTTGTGAATCCCGTAAATCGATGACTTCTCTTTGTTCTCCCATTGTTTGGACTTGTTTGTTTTTTTAGCGACGTCCCCATTGGGTTTGTACACGAAAACGAAGCGAGGACGTCCTCGCTCTGTCAAACACCCGGATCCCTTTTGTTAAAGTCCTCAGTTTCAACGGGTAGACACACTCACCCACACTCACTCAGATGTTTGTCAACCTCGTAAATTATTGACCTTTTTTCATATTTTTTTTTATTCGCGATGTTCCCATTGTTTTTTTTTACACAAAAGCGAAGCAAGGGTAGTCTCGCTCTGTCAAAATACCTGGATCCCTTTTGTAAAACTCTCGGTTTCAACAGGTAGGCGCCTCATACACATAAGACGCCAATCACAGTATTCAAAACATATTCAAGGTTTAGGTTATCATTCATATATTGTTTTCATTAGCAAAGTTTACCCAGCATAAATGTCTCTATATGATTGCAAAATATATATAAACCTTCATAAAAACATTTTTAAAAGATGGGGAATCTATTATCTGAGGAGGTAGCCGTTGTGTGTATCTCCTGCTCCATTGTCAATGCTGGTGATGACAAAGTTTTCATCTCCGAAGTCAAGAGCTGCCGTTGCATGGAAACTAATATTACTGACCACTGAGATGTACTCACAAAATGCAAACATACTGTAGACTGAAACAAAGAGAAAAAAAAACCACACTGATTGATTGGGATTCTATCAATTAGGAATGTGGAGGAACCTGTTCAACTCATAGATGGCATATTCAGAGACAGTCATCTTCAAGTCTGTGGTAGCTCAACGCACCAACAATGAGATTCAGATAACATTGTTATGTCTGAACCATAGCACATACACAAATAATTGGCAAGTTGGCATTGAAGACCTAGATTGACCAAATTAAAACAAAGCAATAAATTACATGTATGGCAAATTTGGGATGGTGTGGGTTCAAAGAAAGAATTGCAAAAAATTGTAAAGGCCAAAGTAAGTGTTTCCAAACTTTTTCATAAGTCGATATACTTCAAAATTACTCAGATGAATGTTTTTAAAATACAAATGACATGTGAATTCAACACTTACCGTATGGTTCACAATAAAGATTGTGCCTCACAAATAGATATGAAAACCCACATATCGAAATCACAAAAGCAATAAACGAATAACTCTTTAACCGCCGTGAACGTTGAATCTGTCAAAAGAAGAGTGACAAATAAAAGGAATAAACTAGTCAAGGACATGAAAATGAGCACTGATCAGTGTACAAGAATATGAGGACCAAATTCAGGGTAAATATCAGTTAACCTCAGTTAATCTCAGTTAATTTTATTCAACCCCAAACTATTTGGTGTGGAGTATAAAAGTATTGAGTTTTTTCGTTTACCATTGGAGCCTTCCTCATGTAGCACAGACAGCATGTTGTGATCATATAGATGACAGCAAACACAACGAAGAATATAAAACACTTCTCATGTGTTTCTGAAAGAAAAAAAGGGTAAGTTGTTACAAATGTATGCTTTTTTCCCTCCTGTAACTTGTCCAACCTTAAGAGAGAACTGGAGCCTGTTTCTCATTCTGAACTGATTCTGTTTTAATTTGAAACCAATCAATGGGTTTTACAACTGATTGTTAATTTTTTCCCTAATTGTTAATGACTGTCAAGTACCATATCATGTACACAAAATGTAATTGCTCGTTATCCCAAATGCAACAATGATATAAAAAATGTGAGCTAGATTTACGATTTAACATTTTTTAGTGAAAAGCCGTATAACACTGCCATTTAAGACACAGTGTAAAAGGTTTGTTGAAACTCTGCAATCAGCATCCTATATTTATATCTAATAATGTACTCATATCTTACATGGAGTTCCAATTCAACTTACTGTAGTCTTCATTTGAGGAGACGTATGTCAGACCAAGCAAGCAACACAACTCTGCTAAGTTTAATCCAAGATTTGCTTGACAAAGAGTTCTGTAGTTAGATTTTTGGTTCCAATTCTGGGTATCCTGACGATGCCAGTTGTAATACATAAATGCAAAGAGAAACCTTGGAGTAATGTGAAATGCTACAGCGATGCGCCATATGTAGCGCTGTGGTGTGAAGCCCCCAATACTGGCACTGATAGATGGCAGGAAATTGTAAACCTACAAGGAAGGGAAACAAATAAATAAATCAAGGCTTTATGAGAAAAGACATTTTCACCAGACAGACAGCCTGACAGAAAGATATCTAATTATCTATGATTCCGGGTACTGCGCAATTGTAACTTGAGCCAAGTATAAATTATTAAATTAAAACGTACAGCTGTTTGTTTACAATATTGCATTAATTTATCTGTGTATCAAGTTTGCTTGAATTGAAGATAAATTCATTAACACACGTGTGCTCATGGAATATGGAAAATAGTGAGTCTGCGTCCCATTATTAACTCTGCCGTTGGCTTCGTTGGACATAGGACGCAGAATCGCTTTGTTTTTTCCGTATTCTACTCACACTTGTGTGATAACTAATACAAGTTATAGTCAGACCATGGATCTACCTACTCCTAGAACTATTCGGTTCGTTCCGCTATCGTCCGGTCGGGGAGACGATAGCGGAACGAACCGAATAGTTCTAGGAGTAGGATCTACCTCCATGGTCAGACAGTATTCAACTGTCTTGTTGGGTTCCATACTAAATTAGTCAGTTAATTAATAATTACACTGACTGTTTTGTCTTATTAAAACTAAATCCATTTTCATCAAAAGGTTAACCACTGATTACTGAAAAGTGAAAGGTTCACAATGTACAGAAGTCACAGACTGTCGGGAGGATGGAGGGCTACGATTACCGCAACTATAAGTAGGTTAATAATAGTAGTAGTACTAGTACTACAGTACTATTACTAGACTTATAACTATTTTTTGAAAAGAATAAACGTTCTTACTTTACAGTGGGTGTGGTTCACTCCCTCAAAATCCTTCAAGAAAGAAATTAACACACATAGAATGAACCCCAATAACGGTAGACTTGACGTCACTAAAGTCAAAGTTCTCATCGGAATCCGGATCATAATTTTAACATATCTCGACAATGTTTTCATTTACTAAAAGTAGTTAAAGGATATGTGTTAAATACGAAATCGAACTTCCTTCACACTGTCACCGACTGTTCAGTTTGTTCAGTTGCTAATGAGATTGAGAATGTTATTATCTGAAAAACTGACGAGCGCCCTCAAGAGTTCAAATATAAAATAGTGTCGAAAATTAATTGATGCATGGTACCCATTGTGGCTTACCATAAAACACGTATGTTTAAATACGAAGTGGTACGGAGTTTTGGGCAGGAATCTGACTAATTCATCCAACTGTACCACCAAAAAGTTAATTAATATCAGTTAATTAGGCTTATTTGAGTGAAAGTTAAAAATTTAGTTGTGATAAAACAACAATAATCTACTAAAGACTACAGAATAATTTATCTAAAAATTAATAGTGATGAAAATTTGTTTGTGTTTGTGACACCAACTACAAGTACTAAAATATTAGCATTTTACATTCTACACACACACAACAAACTCAACTGCGACTCGACACAGCCCAATCAGCAGCACGCAAACTGAGATGTGGGGTATTTCCTTCGTGAAGATTCCGTCAAAATTAATGGGTTTTCACACGGTGTAAATTACAGGTTTCTACATTACACTCCCGTCGACCTTCTCCATAACTGCGGGGAGAGATTTTCGTATGAATCCACCGAGAGATCTCTCCTTAGGCTTAGGAGCGAGGGCTGACGACGGAGAAAGGTGGGGTGTTCCGTCCGGGTGATCTGATGATTTCTGCTCGCCCATAAAAATATCAGTCGTATTTGGGCGTCTCACGGCATTGCTGTTGAAAACTTTCCATTTACCCTTTTTGATGGCTCTGTTATCAATACGTTTATTAATTGTGCGATATATTAAGAAAACTCCTCTCCCGACTGTCACTTTTTTTCATTCATTATTATGGCCTAAGTTAGTATCTTACTTATTTGTTTTATGATTAAATGTTTTTTTGTTATTGTATTGCAATACATTTATAGACCATAGTCCTTGCTCTATGTATAGACTGATACTTAATACTTATAGTGGGTTAGTGGTGGTTGGATTCAGTATCTTTTCTAATAAATAAATAAAGAGTTGTGATATGAAATACTATTCATTACATTAATTCTGAAATTACAAGTTTACTGTAAGCGTAATGTTAGTTCTGTTCCAGTTCAGTAAAGTTTTAAACTTTTTATGTCAAAAAATCTTAACAAGTCAGGATAGTACCGGTAATAATATTGCATCATCAAAAGAGGAACTCTGACTCTGGATTCAGAAATATTTCTATAGAAACAAAAAAATAAGGTGTGGGAGACTGTTTATGAGGGTTTTATTTAAGGTACAACATTTTTTTAGGGCCCCACCCATTTTTGATTTAGACACCACGCCCATCATGAAAATGTATTGCCCGAGTTCAGGCTGATTTGACTGTAAAAAATTAGTTTTTATGTTAAATAAATTGCCAATTTTACAGGATAGGAAAATTTATTAGCTTTCATTTGAAACCTTGAAAAAAGGAAAAAAGAAAGGCCAAGGATTTATGGCTTTTATATGATATTCATTAGAAACATACTTGAATCTTCTTAAAAGGTTTGACCTCATTATTATTTTGTCATTTACTGTTCTACAGCAAATCAGATTAAAATTGTTGAGATGACGTATCATAGTCTTTAAGCAATAGATGTAACCCTTGGGTTCACAGTGTTTTGCATCATCTTGGTATCTGAATTGAGTAGTGGGCAAAAAAAAGTTGACTGTTGCCGGGTTCAAACTCGAGACCTCTGTAAATGGTACATGTTTATGAGTGCTCCATCAACTGACTGATCAAGCCTAAATAATGTCTATGTGAATACTTGTTTATTTTAGTATGCCCACATTTTTGTAACTGGAATTTCTCAGAGGCCAAGGAGAACAAAGTCCCTGTAGTGTTACCCAGGGTCACTAACTTGGATTACCTTTCAAAATGTTCCCATGGACTGTGTGGTAGGACATGCCACTTTTACTGAGAAATGGCTAGAATAAATCCCTCTTGTTTTGAAAAATAGGCAAGACTCCATTTTTACCGTAACTTCAAATTGTCATGACCTTGCAATCATTATCAGGGCTTACACGGCTTACACATATTTTTTTGAAGCAATGACCTAGCTAGCAGGACCACTTGGACAGAATTTTGAGCGGTCCTCAGAAGTTAATAACCAGCATTTGGCCAGCGGACCACTGTTCAGGGAGAATGCAGATAATTACGAGAAACCTCAAAATATTAACAGCATGAGTAGTCATTCCATGTTATAAATGAACCCTAGCCTTTGATAATGAGATGTCGATGAACACCTGTGGTATTCGTTAGTAAAGATAGTATCACATACAAGTTTTAACAGATTTTGTTGATTGTGGGAAACATTTGATTCTGTACAAGAGATAAGTTTTAAGTTAACATTATTGGTACGTTGTTTTGAGTGTGGGGTTGGAAAAATTAGTCTAGAGAATATAGAAATACATTTGTAAAATTCTTGTAGATTAAAATCTAATAGTGTTAACGTTTTCAATACTCACAGAAACCTATGTATTTTCTCCATTCAGTAACACTGAAGTCAATCTCAGAAGCCCCGCCAACAGTCCAGATGATATGTAAGTTTTAGCATGTTTAAATGATATTTTCAATATTTGGAGTTATAGTAATGTCGTGGTCGGGCGTTTTAGTTCATCGGACCCAAGCTCTGGTGTTGTCAGCAGCAGAGTGTGGGTTTGAATCCTAGTAATGACACTTACATGTACGAGTGTCCTTGAGCAAGGCACTTGACCATAATTGCTTCGTAAAAAGTTGAGAAGGTAGTGCACTCTGCTCTGCCAACTGGGCTCCTAGTGGATGATACCCATGGCTATATCCTTACGGACTGTTAAGGGGGTAACCCTGTTTCAGCCCAAGGAGTAGGTGGCAGCGTGCCCCTGGTGACAGTTGATCTGGGTCGACGGCCCAAATCAGTTAAGTGTACCCCTAACCTTGAAGTTGCCGTCCGACCTTGTGACTTGGGCAATATCTTGTAACATTTTTTTTTCCAATAGGGTAGTACAGTTTCTGTACAAAACCTTGACAGATTTGTCAAGTACATGTATACCTCAATTTCTGGTAAATGAGCAATATTTCAGCTCAAATCCCAGTAGTGGGCACTTGACCCCTCAAAATACATTCAGTATAACTGCTTCTCATTACCCAGGAGTAATAATGTACTTCAAGAACTAGAGGTTGTTACTATGATGTACTGGTTTCATGTCACCAGTGTACCTGCTGGGGATGCATACTCCCAAAGAGACAGGAATAGATTCAGCAGTGACTTTCACAGAGATATAGTAAAAATGCAGAGCACCATTACTACTGTTATGAGGTGGATGTGTGTGCCTTATTCAGGCCTCATTTTGTTAGGTGTTATGAATATGATGTTAAAAGTATAGGTAATAGCTCCTGAATGTAATAATGTGAGATGACAGTATGAGGATCACTTCAAAACTAATATAATGAAGACCTCTGAAAATATAGTGTTTACTGTATCTGAAACTCTCACAGGAAGCGTGCAGCAGTACAGAAACGAATTGAGCAATATTTCTACCAGCTAGTAGATGGCTGTGGCAATTCCAAGTGTTCAAATGTACACTGTGCCTCCAGCAGAGGGCAACGTCTCAGCCACAATGAAGCCGCTGCTAAGGCTCTGGCGCTGTGCAAAGCCAAGGCCCAGCTCTGCTACCAAGCCTCACTGACAAACACCAAGCAGGCCAAGACAACCCACTCCACGAGTGTTGATGTGAGTGATGAGGCATCAACTAGTCATGCCTCATCACCAGAAGTCGACACAGTCACCTCTGGGACTGCCACGCCCAAGATCAGCAAAGGTGCATCAACGAGCAACCTAACGCCCCAAGCAGGCAGGGATATCTCTGTAATGGAGACGCCCAGAAATGAAGGGGCATCAACAAGCGAACAGACTCCCAATGCTGGCATTCTTCCTCCTGACGTTACCGGAGCACCTGTAAAGAAAACCAAAGCTGAACCACAAGGTGAAAAATTTTCACAAAATACCTTACCAGGTTTTAAGCTTTAAAAACGAAATCACAGAAAAGGAATGTACAGTTGACCCAATGTAAAACAATCTCCCCTTGGCAAAATTTTTGGTTCCGATTGGAGTTATTGCCATGATGCTTCAGACAATGTGTCATGATCTGGTGCAGATTCACTTTCATGTAAAGATCTGCGTTTACAATACAACTTGGTTTAATTTAAATGATTGGTAACTAAAGCAGAAAATACAATTAACACATGTATCAAAGTTCAACTTCCAACTCATTTTTAACAGCTTGTCATCAGAAATTCAGAAATTTGTCCGTGCTCACTGGTGAGACTTATTGTAGAAATTTCTGCAATAATTTTATTTATTTTGTTTTAGACAACACCATTGCCACAATGGAACCATGACTTAACCAAGTAAAGACAAGAAACTTTTGAATAAAATGCACTGGGATTTTATTTCCTTTTTGAGTAAATGTGGATTGGCACTATGACTCGGCAATTCTTGGTCAAAAGCCATGAGTAAAAATTTGCCATTGGCATGCTGGAAACTTTGACTTACTTCCCATGTTGAATACAATGGTAAACAATGGTGGCAGCCTACTATTTCCTGTGATCCGTGTTTGTCCAACAAACGAGAGAAGGTGTAGAATTGGGGATTACAGAATAATCCCCAGAAAAAGGGAGACTTTTAGCATGAATTTCAGCATCTGTCCCTCTTTGTATGTGGCAAACATAGCATAACACAGTGAGTGCATGCTCTGTGCACACTACATAATGGAACATCTGGGCATGTTAACACGTCAGACGAAGGCATCCCAAACATTTTTTTTTAACAACGGGTTTATCAGGCTTCCGTTAGCGTGTCCGCAAAAGTTTTGCATGTATGACATTTTCCAGTGTTAACTGGTTAAGACATTGGATAGCTTGTCAGCATAGTTAAGATTTTTGAGAGAAAAAAGAAAGATCAAATGCAATTTTTTCTTTTTATTCATAATTGCAGTAGGCAAACAGCCAGACCACCTCTCTGAGAAGAAAATGATTGCTATGATAAACAGCTGCAAGAGTGAGAAGAACTTTTCACCGTTAGTACGCCTGATTGGAGAGGTGTTCTCTAGTTGGAAGGCACTCAACAAGAGCTTCCTGAAGAGAGCCTTCAAGATGGACACCCCTGACAAGGAAGAGACAGACTTCGAGAGACAGTTGTCCGAGAAGGAACAAGAAAGAATGATTGATGAGAAAGAGAAAGACGAAGATGAAACGATGGGTTCAGCAGAGAGCGGTGAGCTCATGGTGGATGTAGAGGCAGTGCAACGAGTCTTCAAGGCCCTCGAGGACCTGGAAGAAGAGCGTGTGACAAATGCTTTGCTAAATGCCATCATTGCACTGTCGCAGATCATCGTGGTGGATGTACGCGTGAAACCACAGTTTCAGAGCAACCCGCGCTTTCTAAATGTCTTTGTGATCATCATGGAGAACGCCTCACTACAAAGTCCAGAATTCTTGGAGGTGGCTTACCCAAGCTTCTGTAAAGCAATTGGCCGTCTTCCCCTGTCAGCTCAGGCAACTCTTGCTCGTGTGTGGTCCAAGTTCCCTGCGAGTAACCTGAGAAAAAAACTGGAAAGCCTTCAGCAGCTTATCACATTCAAAGTGCTAACGGAAAACTTTGGAGCATCAAGCAACAGAATGGTCAATGAGGAAGAGAGTATAACCAGTGCCACAAAATGCATGAAGGTTATCTTCTACGCGAGTCTCTTGGGTGGAACTGTGGACCAGTCAAGGTCTTCTAGCACCCAGGAGGAGGAAGAGAGGGACATTATGGAATTTCTTGGTGCAGTTGGAAACGACAAAGACAAGAAGATTCCCAAGGAGGACCCCCTCTCAAAAGAGCTCTCCATCTCTTTCTTAGATTCAACACAACCCCTAATACCATTTCAGGAGTTCTACAATGAAACATTAAGTGATCAAGTTGAAATGGGAGAGGATTTTGCTCGTTACAAGAAAGATGGCCTCGGACAGAGTGGACAGTTTTCCTTTCTCCACTACCCCTTCATTTTGACAGCTGCTGCAAAGAACATGGGACTGTATTATGATAACAGAGTAAGGATGTACAATGAGCGCAGGCTAACTGTCCTCAACAGCCTGGTGCAAGGAGAGCAGTTTAATCCTTATTTAAGACTGAAAGTGCGGAGGAGTCATGTCATCGATGATGCACTAGTCAGGGTAAGTAGTAACTGTATATTTCTATCATCATCCAAAATCAACAGCTAGCTTTATTGAAATCTGCTGCAACCAGATTACTGTATCATCACTGCAAACATCACTGATTTTGGCTATATAGCCAAAATCAGTGATGGTTGCAATGATGTCCAGCTAACAAATTTAAGCAGACTCAAGTGGTTTGCTGGTATATATTCAGAAAAGATGGAGGTTGGAAAAGGGAGTTTGAATGACCTGACAGTGATGCCAAACCAAAATGATATTTAGTGGTGATACATACATACACACTGTACATACACATACGATGTATGTGTCCTCACATTTGTTCAGGCGCTAAGTCTATGGAGAGTGTTAAGATACAGGGACAAAGGAAAGTCCTCACATGGATAGCAATGTAAGAATACATGTACATGCACTTTTGCATACATGTACAATGTGTAGCCCAGTTAATTCTTGGCTGAAAATGCTTTGGACACCTATTTATGTGCTTAGTAAAAGTCTGCCGTGAACCGGTCACAAATTTTGAAGACGGTAATACATGTATGTCATGACTGATAGTTGGTTTCTGCTGAGCAGTCAGCAGTTTTATGAACTTGTGTCAAAGGCTTTACTTGTATTTTACCAAGCAAACAAGCAGGAAATGACATGTCCAAGCAATAGACGCTGTGCTGTCATTACCAAGGTCTAGCAACAACTAAGGATCTGTCAGCCTGGTGTTGTCCATGTCAATGATTGCAGTTTGACCAGTATAAACATAAAATCATCCCTAATCCTTAAAAGTCATTCTCACTAAGCACTATGTTTCCTGAGTTTGGTGGACTAAATGATTGAAATTGCTTTTCTTGGTGCCAGGTTTGCATTTCTGTTGGCAGAGTTCAAATGGTTGGATATTTTCAAAGTATCAAATGTATCAAAGTACAGTCGACTCTCGCTACAACAAGATCGCTGGGACTGGCCTCTTTAAAACAGGAACGTTGTTATAAGAGGACAACAAAACAGAAGAAACACATAGCAGAAATGAGATGATGGATTTCAGAATGTTCTCTTTATAAGCAGAAGGTTTTCTTGCCAGAATTGTCGGCATAAATTCATCCGCAGTATTGTTTGTGTTTCCTTAATTGCTCCTGCAGCTTGAAATGATTGCCATGGAGAACGCTGCAGACCTGAAGAAGCAACTGTATGTGGAGTTTGAAGGAGAGCAAGGCGTAGATGAAGGAGGAGTGTCCAAGGAGTTCTTCCAGCTTGTCATTGAAGACATCTTTAATCCAGACATTGGTAGGAAGAGTGCGATCAAGTTATGTCCATAAGCCATTGTTAGATATGGTGGATACAATATTAAGACGCAATTAGGGTTTGGGTTAATCTGTCTGTCTACACCAAAACCAAACAGTGCACTCATATATAGTGTCCATCATATCTCATAAAGCTGATACACTAACAAGACAGAATTATTGCCCATTAAATCAGAGGCCTGCTGTTATTTAACTTCGAGCAAGTGTTTTGCACCTTCAAGATATTCAAGTTTTTCTGGTTGATTCTTGGTGACAGGTTGACGCGAGCATTCCCACGTCTCGGTTCATACAATGCCAGAGTCGACGCGTTGTCCTTACCTGTAAGCCGATGAGGCAATAAATCTGTACTGGTGCCAGCTAACTTTTAGGAAACACTTTTAAGCCAGTTTTATAGTATACTGCCCTCTTTGATGCATACACAGGCAGCCATTGTTAACTCTCTCAGTATTTTGACCATTGTTGCGTAGCTCAGTGCACAACACTACTAGTTATCAAACTGTATATTCCTGCTTCGAGCCATGCCATTTTCCTGTCTTTTTTTCTTCATCTAAAAAAATAAGAATATTCTTCTTTTATTAATGCCAATTGATTCCTGCATTTAAATGAACAGTATTACCTTTTCTTGTTCTGATTAGTAGCTCCCAAAGATTTTTTTAAAGGAAATAAAGTCCAAAATTTATAACCATGAAGTCACAATGACAATGTTGACCAGACTAACATTTGTCACGGTAGAATTCCAAATTCCCCAAACATGTTCTCTTCTGCTCAGAACTGTAAGGTCTTTAGTTGCAGTTTCATATTCCTAATAATCAAAAGGTCATTAAATAATAAATGCAAATCAATTTGAAAAAATAAAACAAAAACAACAGAAGAATGTTTTACTTAGAAAATTAATGTTTCTTTTAGCCAAACAAATACAAATGTACTTTGAAGACCACTCTTGATCTATAAACCCCATTTACCAGGAGCTCCAAAATATGCAAAAGCAACTTTATGAAACCCATACAAATTGCACTAATGAACTAAAGTATCCACTATGGTGACCTTGTATAGCACCCTCACGTGGAAAGTCCCCATGGGAGGGGGCTATACAAGTTGACTGTTTTTACAGATTTCTTACCTCATAGCGCCCTCAGGCGATACCCAAGTGAGAGGTTCCATTTTCATACTAAACTTGACATGTTCATGTCGGACAATTCAGATACACCATATTGGGACTGACAACTTATCAGTCAGCAAACTGCATTACATCACCATGACATCATACATTTTTCCGTAGTTTATTTTGTTATACCGGGAACAACAAACACATTTTTAGTTGTTATTATTATTGAATGTTTTTATCACACTATGTTTATTTGTTAACAGGAATGTTTACCTTCAATGAGGCTACAGGACTGTACTGGTTTAATCCCACCTCGTTTGAGGTTGACCGTCAGTTTACACTGATAGGAATTGTGCTGGGTCTGGCCATTTATAACAACATCATCTTGGATATACAGTTCCCTATGGTGGTGTATCGCAAGCTGATGGGCAAGAAAGGAGTTCTCTCTGACCTAGCTCAAGTTGAGCCAGTAAGTACTATGTATAGATCAAACTATCTTCATGTTTCATTGTTAGTCATCCCACAAGTGTGATGCGTGTGAGTGAGTGCATTGTCCCAGAATATAATTGCTAGGTTAAATCCGAACTATTCCATTTCCGAGGGAAAGCCAATTGATTTGGAAAAGCCTGATTTCACCGAGTGATTATATTCTGTGTAACAGTGCACAAACGAAATACATTCAATATTTGTTTTATAAAACTCACGCATAGATCCTTGTCATTTGAATATTTTTCACAATAAACACAAAATAGATGCAGAAACTCGACCACCCACACTCAGGAAATTCTTTAAACCGACTTCTAAACAATGTGGAGGACTCCATGTAGACACTAATCTTGTCCGCCATGGCAAAATAAAGGATCATACGAGATGTGTGTTTCGCCAATCAAAATAACAAGGATCTTTGTGTGTGATGTATAAAAGAAAATCAAGTGCCGTTGGGTCTCATACACAATGAAGCAATATGCTGAAAGGTATGGGATGCTGATGCAGTGGCCACAGCAAAGTTGGCCTCCTTGGTGGTTTGAAATTGTTACGAGCTTTACCAGGTAAATTGGTTTTACCTGGTAAGTATACTGCTGCCTAGCATCCCTGAAAGTCTGCCATTAGTCTGTCAATTAAAGCAATTCTCCTAATTGATATCTTAGACCACAATTGATGAGTGTTCTTTTTGCTTGCATTTCATTGAAGGTCCTTTTCAATAGCTTGAAGTACCTGTTGGAGTGTGAGGAGAATGTAGAGGATGTCTTCATGATGAATTTTGTGATCAGTTACAAGGATGTGTTTGGTAACACTATAACCCACACTCTGATGGAGAATGGTGAGAATACACCAGTCACCAACGCTAACAGACAGGTGGGTCATGGATGTATGCAATAAACATGTCAAGACATGGTAGAGCGTTGGCAGTCATCTTATATGAAGTTGTGATGCTTAATGTGAAATCTCAGTTGGTACTTAGACAGTTAGATGATTGTGCATGTTTTTCTTCTTTTTCCTTTGCCCTTTTCAACTTTATAAATGATCATAAAATTACATACTTTTGACATTACCCTCTGGCAAAAAGTAGAAGATTATGGTATATTCAAACTCTAAGTATATGCAACCAAACTTCACTAAACTGAGTTCAGTACATTAGATAACATCAGTTGTGAGATTGCAATGTGATCAAAAGAGATGCCGTTTAACGCACAATCGGGGAATGGGGAACATGTCATACGATGTCCCTGTTTCGCCAATGTTGTTGTAAGCTGAAGTTTTTTTTGTTTTTAAGTATTGCTGTTTCAAATTTAACAAAACTTCAAAGGTTGGCATATACTTTGTAGCTAATGTTGTATGTGTTCATGAGACAATATCAGTGACATTATTAGGTGTGAAATAAAGGCAATTCAAAGTTTATCGTTTCAAAATATCAGATATCCTGATTTGCTCATGTGCACAGTAGATTTTGTACAATCTATACATCATCTAAAAGGTCTTGAACAGAGTAACATTGTTATAAGAACATCAAGATCAAACATTATCTCTCCAGTGTTTCTTTTCTGAAAAATATATTAATTTTTTTACATGGTTGTTACCCCTAAACTACTTCGTTTTCGGAAAAAAAATGATTATGAGTAGGAAAAAACGAATTTATTTTATAAAAATATGTTTCTTGCTTTTTTAAAAGTAAGCAAGTTGATGATGTTTGAGAAAAATTTGGGGTATTAAATTTTCAGGATGTTTTCTTTCATCTTAGATTAATTTTAAATTTTCCATCTTATGCAGTACCTGACAGATTTATAAAGTTTCAGTTTTATACAAATGTTGAAAGGATTTTGATGTATGCCTTTGCTTGTTATCCAATATTTATTTATTTTTTTTTTTATATATATATATTTTTTTTGGGGGGGTTGGGGTTGGTGGAAGGGAGAATGGGGGTTGGAGACAGTTAAGTCAAAAATTATTTTATCCCATTTTGAATCTCTCTTTCTAGGATTTTGTGGATAAGTATGTTGACTTCACTCTGAATAAGTCACCAGAGAAACAGTTCAAGGCATTCAAGCGCGGCTTTGATATGGTCACTGATGAGTCTCCGCTCAAGATCTGGTTTCGTCCTGAGGAAGTGGAGCTCCTCGTCTGTGGAAGTAGAGTAAGAAATCAAACACTATCAATGAAAGTCCATGAATTTGTCTTTGTTTTGTGCATGGTCCATCTTCCATGTAAACTGCTCTTCTGAGTGCATTCATTTTGGATGGATTATGCGATATGGACATGGTGTACATATTCATTTGTAGGCACTTAACACAATGAAAACATGTATTCCATTTGTAACCTCTTTTGTTTTAACTTGATGTCCATTTAATCACTTTTGACAGTATCATGCAAAATTGTGTCAACAAATACATGTGCACAAAATAGCAATAGATTGTTTTAAGTCACAGGAAAATCCTTCAATTTTGAATGACATGGAATTATATTTGAATAGCAGTCAAGAGGATATTTCACTTATTCTTTTTTTTTTTTTTTTTTTTTTCATTTGGTTGGGAGGGATATAGAATTTGAGTCATCAAATTTGATGATACATGTATATTGCAGTAATGAGAGATGTTTGGGGACACTAGGTGGCAGCAGACTAATACCAGGCAAACCCATTGTTCTCAGGAAATGTGAGCATGCTCAGAATTACATAAACAAAGGAAATTTACCTGGTAAGTCTGCTGCCACCTAGAGTTCTAAAGTATCCCATTGAAATCTCTTTTTGAATGATATTATTGATATTAGTTTTCATGATTGTGTCTGTGTTTACAGCATTTTGATTTTGATGCTCTTGAGGAAGCCACAGAGTATGACGGAGGATACACAAAAGAGTCCACCATCATTAAGTGAGTACCTTAATCAACAAAACTTCTTTAATGGTACTCTGAAATTCATGTTGCTTTCATCCATTTTCCAATGCTGCTATTTGTGGGAAAACCTACAGAAATAATATTAAGTAATATTAAGAACACCTGAATGAGATTTGTTGAGAAAATTGTAGAAAAACACCAGTTTTCTGTACATTTTTTCTCTGCTGCAAATTTTCTGGATTGTAAATTTGTTTATCGCTCTCTCTGTGGGAATATTTGTAGCACTTCATTGTCTCATATACATCTTGGTCTTTGGCCGTGTTGTACATGGGGTACAGAATTGCTGTTTTGTTCTGAATTTCACTGAAGCTTGTTGCATAACTAAGGTAAAAGGGTTGGTGTTTTTGCATGAGTCAAGTAGTCCTTGTCACTTTCTAATATCTATGCTTAAGATTGGTTATGATGGATGACCATTACAAGGCCATTATTGGGCAATCAAGGTGTGGGCTACAAGACCAACGTGTTTAAAGGAAAGAGGAACACAGCAAGGGCAAATACAATGTATTATATTTGTATAGTCTTGGAACTGAGATTATAGGTAAAAAAAAAGAAGTTTTGTTTATTGAGATATTTACTGTCACTGATTTCATATTCTCATATAGACACTTCTGGGAAATTGTGCACAAAATGGATGAAAACCAGAAGAAGAAGCTGCTGATGTTTACCACTGGGAGTGACCGGGTACCAGTCGGCGGATTAGCCAAACTCCGCCTTATCATAGCCAAAAATGGAGCAGATTCTGATAGGTAAAACAATGTGCAGTTAGAATCAGGAGTTGAACCAACATGTTATCACTTACCTTGAGTCCCTATAGGAGTGTCGTGGCCGAGCAGCGGTCTAGTGCACCACACTCAAGTTCTGGTTCAGAGTGTGGGTTCAGGTCCTGGTGATGGCAGTTGTGTCCTTGAACAAGACACTTTACCCAAAACGGTACACTGGTAAAGAGAAAGGGGTTTGCATCTGTGTTTCCTGGCAAAGTTGGCTGCAGATTGCGCCACATCAGTAAACCTTTAAAAGGTGCTATATGAATGGATCTAGTAGTTCAAACAGCTCTGCATAGCTGTTGTATAATTGGGGAAAGCACTGAGTATACAGTGTTTATCAGACATCACTGTAAAACCAAAAAAATGTTGTTTCTCAGAGTGTGTTTTTAGTTTATACTTATTTTATAAAAGAAACAGATTTTTAGCGTCGGTTTGTTAGAGAGTACCAATTTCATAGAGCTGCCTAGCTGAAAATATTGCTTAACAAATTTCTGCAAAGCAAAAAAGGGCAGGAAACGAGTCACAAATGGTACACGTGATAACTGTGTTTTGGCTGGTAATCTAAATTGGGTAAGCATATTTGTTTTTGTGCTGAGCTACTTTTTGTGCATTAAGCAACTCTATGAAATTGGGCCCCAGGTGAGTTCCCTTGTTTTCAGTATGCGAAAGAACATATCAACACAGTTGGTGCTTATTATTTTGATAAAACAGTTAATATTAGTTTGTATGCACAATCGGGGACACTTCAAGTGAAAATAAGTCTTAGGGTGGTTGGTCCTTGTGTTGGCCTTTCTTAAAGTGAGATTTTGAAGTTGGGTCATAACTATTTGCGAGAAAACTTATTCCAATTCTCAAGTTTTCAAAATGAAATATGTCACTTGAAGATACTTGTAGATACATGTACTTGTGTATTATCAGTCAGCTTGCAGAGTGAAATGTATTGAATGCCTATAGGCTTCACCCCTGAAGGATTTAGACGTTATATAAATACAGTTATTACTAATTGTTTTTCCTAGTAATTACCAATGGTACATTTTAATTTAAAATTGACTGTAAATTATTTCAAAGCAGTGCTTTTTTGTACACTGTTCCTAACAGTGGTGGATGCATTGCAACTGTAGTTGTAGTGTAATTATCAAACATAACCAAAGTGTGGTCTTTTCTCCAGGTTACCCACGTCGCACACTTGCTTCAATGTCTTGCTACTCCCAGAGTATGACAGCAAAGAAAAGCTTGAAGAAAGACTACTCAAGGCCATCACTCATGCCAAGGGTTTTGGTATGCTGTAAGCATGCAGCCTGCTGTTGAGTTATACCCCCTTTGGGGGAAGTATAAACATCAAGTAACGGATTTGTGTTGTAAATAAAACCTTTTCACTATCTGGACATTTGAAAGAGAAACTGTTTTATGAGCCTACCTTAAACTCCAAGAGTGTTCTTTGATATTCACACCCTGATTGGGTGAACAACATGTCTAAGTAATATAGGAGAACAAATACCAATGATGATTGAAAAACAATTATTTAAGAGCTTTGATATTTTGAATTGTGCAGTTTTTCCAAGTGATTTTGCAATTTAATACATATTGGCTTGAGCTTTAAAGGTTATTTAGTGCATTAAGTATATTCTGACGACTAAAGTTCCATCTTTCCCCCAATAAATAGACAAGACTTGATGCAAGTAAAGGGTTCTAAGTGGAATGGTTGTCTAGACCATTATCCATGACATTGGCTAGAGATGTACATAGAATTTACCAGATTGGTGGCCCAAATGATTGTGTAGAAATGAGGGAATGCTATGGAAGTGGTGTTAATATCTGTACATGTATCATTACTAAGTCACTCAAATAATAACATTCACAGTTTCCAGTCTCAGTTCTTGGAAAGAAACCTACACAGAGACAACTCTGCTTTAAGTCTCCGTTGCTTTATCTCAAGAGGTGATTTTTGCACACACAAAATAACAAAACAAAAAAGGCAAAAAGTTAAGGTTATGAGGGTCCAATGTGCTGGCT
Organism: Pisaster brevispinus; assembly: GCA_023634235.1. Taxonomy (NCBI): domain Eukaryota; kingdom Metazoa; phylum Echinodermata; class Asteroidea; order Forcipulatida; family Asteriidae; genus Pisaster; species Pisaster brevispinus. The sequence goes on along the minus strand of JAMKCF010000005.1, from coordinate 14,574,729 downwards.
GTTTACTGTAACAGGAATGGTCTATCTCATACACCTAGACTGACTGCAGAAAGATCATGGCCCAGCATTGTAAGTGGACAAATATCAGGTTAAGTACTTGGGCCCCAATTTCATGGCACCATTCATTCAAATAGTGAAAGCAGTTGGGATAGTCTTGGCAGTATTGATATTTGTATTGATTTTAGAGAGTAAATCTACAGATTGATTGCACATGACGTCAGTGGCCGCCATCTTTGATGACAAACAATGGAAAATTGTCGGTTGTGTACGCGCTGCGCGCGACTCTCAGGCAATGATAGCCTTTCACGCGTGCACGTTTCATCAACGATGGCGGCCAATGCAAGGGGTCTATATGTAGCCGCCACATTGAGCCAAGATTGTCTGCATGCAAACTTCAATCACATTTTTCCAACCTGTATTTGTTCATTGCCTTGTAAATTTAACCAACTTTGCAGTCTGGTCATTAGAAACACCATTAAGTAAACTGAAATATATGCAATATAAAAATAATCTCTTTAAAATAGTCAGTAAAGAGGAGAATGATTCCCAGAGTTTGTCGCCAGATATTTCTTCCTTTGAGGTGTGAAAAAAAACATTAATTTATGCTTAAAGAATATCTTGAAAACATACGAGTCTGCATAGTGTTTATATTTTGTAGTATACAGATATTGTATAGGTCTGGAATTTGAGGATCTCTATAAAAAAGGTTTGCTTTGTGTGCTGCACATTGTGATCAACCCAAACCTTCAATGTAATCCAATTTGTTATTGCCAGAAAACTTTTATATTAAAAAGATCCTTAATTCGCTTTCAAGTGATGTTACTAAGGAATTGCAGTATCTTTTAAATTACTTGAAAATGTCGATGAAACTTAGTTTATTATAGTAAGGGTGTGTACTGACTCAATTTGTTGTTAGTTTCATCCCAATACACTACAACATGTATTGATAATTGTTTAAAGGCCAACTTGGATGAAAGATGATAATGGTACCATCCGGGCCAAACTTAATGAAACTGTGAGGCAACAAAACTTGCTTAGCAAAAGCAGGTTATCAGCCAAAAATGCTATACATTGCTTGTTACTAGGTTCTCTGCTGGGTTTTGTTTTGCAGAATGAATGTGTTAAGCATCATTGGGTACTACTGATGGAATCAAACACAGTTGTTGGGTTGTTAACAAGTCCATTCAGATGTTGTGATAGAAGTCTTGAAAGGCTTGCTTAATATTAGGTCTGAATGGGAGATATTTGTACCTGTATTGAAGATGGTGAGTGCACATTAAAGTAAGGAATAATAACTCCACTGACAATATGGAACCATTGTTATCTTGCATGCATACAGGCTAGTGACTTAAACTCTAAATATTCAATACTAGTTTAGCTACTACATACATGTAATTATAGTTGCTGAAATTAGATGCATCCCAAAATTTAAACAAATATTTTGTTACAGAAAATCCAGTTTATCATTATCCATTTTTAAACTGTGGAAAGAATGTGTCCAATGATATTAAAGCTTACTTGTGATTGGTCAATGTTGTGTTTTTGTATTTTGCCATGACCACTACCTAACTGATCTTAAAACCTGTTAAACCACTACCCTAAATTTGAATAAGCATTCAAGTTTTGTGAGCATTTCTTACTATATCTACTATACGAATATTGAAGTACACCACTGCTTATAAAATACTTTGAATTCAATAAGAATGGGATCTGACTTGGAATCTGTGTATAATTCCACTAAAAGGAGCTACACTTGAAACCTATATCTCCAAATCCATCACCTTTTGGGGTGTTTAGTCACCAGCATAGAACTGAGCTTGATTTGAGACCGCTTCAGGCTACATTACCTTATAAGCTTATGCTGAACTCTGACTTCTAACTGAACACTTAAAAATCATGGCGCACTCCCATATTGATTATTTTATCAATCAACTTGTGAAATTTAAAGGTTTTTTTATGCTACTTCATTTTGCAAGAGCCATTCAAAATGGCATCTTAAAAACATGAACTCGATGACATAAGTCGTAGTTGAATGAATTTAATTCAGAGGCCCTTTTCAAAACAAAGAATTGGAACAAAGGGACGAAAAAAAACCAGAATAACACTAAACAGAATCAGCAGTTTCTTGGAGTGTCATCAAAACTTCCCCACCATCAATGGCAATATAAAAAAAATTACTTATTGACAGTTAATTTTGTGGTTCATATAACTTGATTTTTTTTTTACAGCTTTGTGAAATCGAGCCCCAGAGCTTGTAAAGGCACAATATTTAGGGAGGAACGAAATATTATTTTGAGGGAAGGAAATAATATTCGGAGGGAACCAAAGATTATTTTGAGGGAATAAAATAATGTTTCAAGAATCATGGGAACGAAATAATATTTCGAAGAAGCGAAATCATTAATTTCAGAGAACAAAAAAAACCTTTGTCCCTGTTATAAGCTTCATAGATCACAGCATAGTTCCTTGCTCTATGATCACAGAATCCCAAAGTTTGAGCAAAATCTTCGTTCAATGTGCTACTCCAGCTCCCCTCCGTCCCATCCGAAAGCACGACTAAAGGACCAAATAGTTTTGAATAGCGCAAAGACCCCGTTTGTTGACACATTTGTGACACTACTCCCTGCTGCGAGAGGGCGCGGGCCAAAATTGTGACAAATCAAAACAAGGACTAGCAAAATGACGTTGAACTACCACGTATACACGGTATACACGCCTTGCTCTCAATCTTGAGATTGAGCTGTTCAATCTCGTGATTGCGCTGCTTATTCTCCGGCCTATTGCTATTGAGTTTATAACTCCATGAGCTAAATTGAGCAAGTATTGCGCGCGCTCAACTGCTATTTCGCACCTCGAACACCTAACGTGTGTGGATGTGGAACGAAGGGTATCCGGAACGAATACGACGGTGATTTCCTGGTAGTTTAGCGCCATGCAATTCAACGGATAATGTCTGCTCAAACATTTGTTAGGTGTGTATGTGTTACTGTTGGTATTCTATGTTCTCTCACATTCAAGTTGTCGCTACTCCACTAGGCACTAGATTCAGATAGTTAGGCAGTAACTGGGGGGGGGGGGGGGGTGCGCTGTCACGGCTGTACTCCTTAAAAAAAATGTTTTACATCTTCAGGACTGATGCAAGCTTTGTCCTTTATTGCACTTACTTACATCCTGAATACTTGCACATTGTTCTGCTTTTTTATGGCATGTTTCTGCAGAAGTTCAATATAAATGCATCCCTCAAGGCCTCATGAGGCTCATGTTTTTAAAATTGTAGTTCAAGACGGACAATAATTTACCGGATCATATTAACCCTCTCAATACCGCATTGTTTATAGGGGTCACAATGCATTTTTTCACACAAAAAGCAAAGTGCAGTGTTCACTTTTTTCAATCTTGATTTTCTGTGTGAAGACATATTTTTGTGGAAAAACTTTGCGCATACAATTTGTAGCTAATGAAATGACCTTTCATATGATGTCAAATTTGTGTATATTAATTATTATCTTCATGTCCTTTGCCACCTCGATCGGCACGAATGGGTCAAGGCCCGCCGAGCCCATGCTCAAGCCCACGGCGTTGAAGGGGTGGGGTGCTCAGTCCAGCTACCGGTATATCGTCAGGATGGCTGCCATCATTGTACGTGCCTTGCGACGAAACATCACAACTTCATCCGAATCTTCACTAGGTTCTTCTTCAGATATTTTCAAGTCCAATTCGGAGTCACTAACGACAAATATTTCAACCAAAACCTCTGGGTCACGAACAGCCATGATGGTGATTTTTTGTCGGGAAAACGGAAGCGTGAAATCTGGAAGTACTGCTGCATACAATGTAGTTTTTCTTGGAAAATCGTAATGGCTACCCCCTATACAATACACACCATTGTAAAGCTCGATAAACAAGCTACCCGTCTATATAAAGGTCAACAACAGAGGGCGCCAAACAAAATAAATACAGGGTCTCAAACGCCGCGACTTTTTTTGTACAGTAAACTCGACATTGGTACGAAAGCAAACACGGCGCACGGTCGAGTAAACTCGACAATGGTATTGAAAGGGTTAAACTTTCCCCATCATCACTGGCTTTGTTCAAAACTTCCCTCGAGCTCAAGACTCACTTTTAATGAAATCTGCATTTAAACATTCCACTCTGTTGATAAGTTGCTGCACATGAGCAACTTTAGACACGTTAGATGGATACTGGCGCATTATAATTGCACATGCAGGACATGAATATTATTATTAATTATTATTATTATACTTATTATTAAGATGGCCCTACCTGCCTACATATATTACTTATTAGCAACGCTATGTTCATTTTCAATGAGTTTTAGTTTACTTTTTGAGGTTACAACAAGGGTTGTGGGCGAAGCGAGGATGCGAACATTGCAATGGTTGCTTTATGTATCCGCTCCGCCCACAGCCAGGCCGGCCGGTGACGTCATGAATTGATTGGCACGATCAGAATCAATCCAAAATGGCCGCGCTCAGTACATGTCGCGAAAAACAAGTCGGAGGAAGTTGACAATTTTTAATTGAAATATCTTTTTAAATTGTTATTTATTTAATCACCCAAAACACCCAGGTCAAGCTAAGAGGTAGGTGAACACATTGAGGTGGTTTAAACTGCCGACCCGCTCGTAGGGAATGCGCCTCTATTTTTTAATCGGTGAGCTGAAGAAAACATGGGTCCTGACGTGTGGCCAAGGATTCAGGTTTCCTGTTACTTGGCCACACAAGTGGGGCTAACACAAACCATATTCTCCTAAGAAAATCACTATTAAATGTAGGCTTAAAAATTTGATCTAATTTGTCTTTTTCTTTTCCATACCACTCAACAGGTGTATGTTAGGTCTACTTTCACCAATGCTGTTTGTGATATTGCCATTCATCCCCCTGGGGATCTTACTCTTCTACTTTCTGAGGTGGAGAGTCCAGCACCAAGGGAGACTCCAATTTGGCCACCTGAGGGAGCGAGGCAAGGATGGACAACAGCCAATGGTGGTGGGGTTCTTCCATCCTTACTGTAATGCTGGAGGTGGTGGGGAGAGGGTTTTATGGTGTGCTATTGCTGCTCTGCAAGAAAGGTACTTGCCGAATCTCTCCCATCCTATAAAGCTAATGAGGTCCAACCTGTTTAGCTTTCCTGATTCCCTAATATTTCTTGCCTGAAGGAAATATTTCTTACCTTCAGAATGTAAGAGCCTCAAGTTTTAGAGATACTTGAATTTGTACATACTTTACAAGTGACCTTATTTTGTAATTGTGCTGAGACCATGGTTGAAGGGCAACATTTGAATGAGTTGTAAATAAACACACAAGACAAAACTAAGATAAAACAAATTTTGATATATTTTTGTGTTGAAATTCTGCGTTAGGATTTTAAAAGTATAATACATGTGTACATTTCATATATATACTTTGTCATCAGTGTTCTGAAATTAACTGTAGTTGTTCACACATTTATTTGTCTTTTCTTATAGATATTCCTTTGTGAAGTGTGTGGTATATACCGGTGACAGTAATGTGAGAGGTGAAGAAATTATACAAAAAGCAAAGCAACGCTTCAACATCAGCATCACCAAACCTGTGGAATTTGTGTTCCTAAAAAAACGCTCTCTTGTAGAGGCATCAACTTATCCATACTTCACTCTTCTTGGGCAGAGCCTTGGGTCCATGTTACTGGGATGGGAAGCATTGATAAACTGTGTACCTGATGTTTACATCGACTCCATGGGTTATGCCTTTACGCTGCCGCTCTTCAAGTATCTCGGCCTTTGTAAGGTTGGCTGTTATGTGCACTATCCTACCATCAGCACTGATATGCTGACGAGGGTGACCCAACGCACAGCCACATACAACAACCCAGGTTTTGTTGCCAGAAGTCGTGTCCTTAGTTTCTTGAAGGTGATCTACTACCGTATGTTTGCATGCCTATATGGAATTATGGGCGCACGCAGTGATGCTGTGATGGTCAACTCATCATGGACAAACGGTCACATCCAAAGCATCTGGAAGATTCCAGCTCTTATAAGCACAGTGTTTCCGCCCTGTGATACAGACGCCTTCCTCCAAAAACCTTTGGTCTCAAAAACTGGAAAGAAGAAACAGGTGATTGTTTCTATAGCTCAGTTTCGTCCTGAGAAAAACCACCCATTACAAGTAGAAGCATTCTTTGAGTTACTGAAACGGTTTCCAATGGAAGAGAGGCAAAATTTGAAACTTGAACTGATTGGCAGCTGTCGAAATAAAGATGATGCAGACCGTGTGGATGCATTGCGGGAACTTTGTGAGGACCACAAGATACGCGCCAATGTGGACTTCCTGCTCAATATTTCATTCGAAGATCTCAAAGAGCACTTGTCTGCTGCCACCATTGGGCTACATACCATGTGGAATGAACACTTTGGCATTGGTAGGTACAGCCATTGCAACAAAATCCTGCCCAATGATTGCAGGACTATTCTGATATTGATTTACCTACGTAACTTGTTTAAAGGAATAGAGTATACACCATTTGTCAGGAGAAAAAAAGATCAGTGTGCCCATAAATTTATGATTTTTGTAAATGTTTTTTTAAATTTAACACCCAAGTGAAGAAGGGAAGACCTAATTCCCTTTGGTTGGCCATTTTTGCTTTGCTTATCCATTTAGAAAACCAACAAACAAAAAGTTTTGAATGAAAGAAAAACAATATCAAAATGTAGGTGGAGGAGTGTAAATAAGTCTTAGAGCGATATGGACAGGGGTTTGACACCGGAAGAATCTGGGGCAAATGTTTGGGTTTACAAAGTAAAAATCCAAGGTCCGGTCTTAGCAGTATGAATTCAGCATATTTGACAAGGATGACAAAAATTAGCAATATTTTCACATTGTTTTCTGTAGGTGTGGTGGAGTGCATGGCAGCAGGTACAGTTATCGTGGCACACAACTCAGGAGGACCAATGATGGACATTGTCATTGACTTTGATGGCAAACGTACAGGGTTCCTTGCTGAGGATGTGATGAGCTATGCTGACGCCATGGAAAAAATCCTTAAAATGAGTGACGAGGAACAGATGGAAATCCAAAGGAACGCTAGAGCATCGGTGGGGCGTTTCTCAGAGGAAGAATTCAAGAGAGGTTTTATTGATGCTACTGAGATTCTTATTAAGTGAAATAGCTTCATCAATCTTATTGTACAATTTTGATCAGCTACATATTGCAAAGGAGTTGAGAGAGTTTTATGCCTTTGGTTAAAGTTAGTGTTTAAGATTGGTTTTTGTTAACATAATGCTAATATATAAACAACATTATCAAGAAAGATACAATAAAAGCCACCTTAGAAAGTTTCAGCTGAATGCAGTTTCTGCTTGTTGAGAAAACAGCAAAAAAAACTGTCACTGTATTTTCACCAAGAACGTTTCATTCATTCACGCTTAGCGAGGTGATAGCGGGCACCAACCGCATACACCAATGTATCTGGCTGCAGCATTCATGAATGGTCACCACGGAAATTTCCATTTTCAGTCGACCCTTAGAAATCTGAGAAATGATTCATGCATGAATTGTTTGTCAAATTCAAATGTCTTGCGGTGAAAAATTATTGAAACCATATTACTTTGAAAGGAATCCTTTTTCTAAAAATAGTTCATAGTATCAACAGTTGCAGCGCTTCTTACCAAGTAAGTTTTTATGGCCATTAATTTTGGGAGAATTTACCATTCACTGACCCTACCTTTAAACAAGGGGAGTTTGTATCGGTGAAAAGAAGTTTGATACTTCAATGTGAAGGAACGTTATAAATGGCTGCTGTTTTTCAATAATTGGAATCAAAAAGCATCTGGTATATTAATAATGAAATGTATAAATTACGAAGATCATTAGTATATTTTATAATTTTGTCAAAAGATTAACATGAACAAAATTATGAGAATCTTTCAAGGAAATTTATATATTTTTATAAATTCATCAAAAAATCAAATGTATCATTTCAGTTAGCCTTTACTTTGTTTAAACAAACAATTGTAGTTTTACAATTGTTGATAAAACATTTTTTTGGAAAGATTGTGATCCCACTGTGCTCAAGAGATAAATATAACTGGATAATTAATATTCAAAAGAACAGGCAGAATGTATGTCCCAAGTGCTACTCAGACACTTGCTGCCTGGTGAGGCAGAAACACATCTTATCACCAAGGGTCATTTCTTCATATTCATTACTTATTGGACAAACAGTTTTTGCTATAATGATGAATTTAAGTTTCACCACAGACAATTGTATGCAAGAGATGTTTGATAAGGAATTCACTTTAACGTCACTAATTTTAAAGTTAAATTTTATAGATTGTTTTCTTTTAAAGTCGCTAAAGATGTTAAAAGGTCAACACTAAACTTTGCTCTTCACTGATGTTACAACTTGTTTCTAATTCTATATTGCCTGCTCAAGTTATTGCTGGCTTTTTTCTGCAGAACTCTGAAAGGACCAATTGTTATATTATGAAGGAAGAGGTCATTAGGGGGGAATTTGTTTAATTATCAAGAATTTATTTTTGTTTAAAGATTAACATCAATTGGAGTTGGAAAAGGTCACTTAAGGTGACATACATGTAAACAAAGAAATTGTCAGTATCTTGCAAATAACATGTCATGTTCAAGACAGAAATAATATAAATACATATTAAGATCTAATAATTATAATGTATTAAGAATCAATTAAAAGAAAGCATATGAAGCATTATTGTTGTAGTTTGTAAAATCAAGGTTAGGGCCTCTTTTAAGACAACTAATGTACCTGGTAATGTGTCTTTAATTATTATTTTCTGGAAGCGTACTGATCATAATGCTGGGGCTAAAAGTTAAAGTTGTTTATTAAAAAGCTTTAGAAAAAGCCTAGTTTTTAATTATAAACAAACTCTAATTCACCGGTAAGATCCTTTCTGTTATTTCCCACATAATACATGTATGAGGAAATATTTACAGTTATTTAGTATGGTTTGCAATTGAAACAAGGAATTAATCATCTTAATATTTAATATAATCATGGAAAGTGAAAGACACAATTTCAATTTGTTTTCTGTTTCTTCTCAGATGACTCCAGACTATAAGTTTGAGATAAAAGATATCATGCATACTCGGTAAGGGTAATACAGCAATAGGGAACGTTTACTATTCTTCACTGCAATAGCGTTTTCATCATTACGTAATATGGGTTGCAGCAAGGCTTTACATTTTTTAGAACTTTGTACAAGCATGGAGGTAGAAATAGACCTCCATGGTACAAGTTTAATCCCTGTTTGTGCATGTGCAAATAATACTATAGCGCCCTCTCGTGCAATAGTGAATGTTGAGCTCCTCTAATAGTCTGCTGACCAACTTTGCTGCTGACATATCAGACGGGACAAGGATTAGGAACAAGGACAGACGTTTGTTCCCCTTGTTAAGTTAACTTTTTAACCCAACAATTTTGTACTTCTTATTCACAGAAAAAGTACAAGAAAACGTTATTTCGGTGATTGGTTTGTATTTTACTTGAATTTACTTCAGGAATATAGCTCGTACATGGTTTGAGCGAGTTGAAATTGCGGCTCAGTCTCAGTTGAAAGTGAACGCTATTCTGTCCTGATTTGGAGCATTGAAAGTTCAAACCAAACGGATAATCAAGATGGCGATACACAGAAGGTGATTTTTGTTGTCGGTGTCTGTTTTCGCTCCGTCCGGAATGTCAGTAAAAGCTGAAAATATGCAGCCACCGCCAAGAAAGGTGAGTATTATAATGCTTCGATGACAGTGTGGATGAAAAATCAAAACTTATTCCAATCCTAGTTTACGTTTTATAAGTATTTTAAAGTACTAAACTATACTTTTTTATAGCCTTGCCCTTGGCTGTAGGATCGAGTCTACCTATACTGGCTCATCGAATGAGTATTGAGTTATGAGGCCCCAAACCATGCCAACGTACCACAGTCTCAGGTCGCAGCACATGTGAATAGTCAATGGACATGTCAACTTCTGACATACATCTGACATACATGACGTATAGTATTATTATTAAAAGACGAACAATCTCTCTTTCCAATTTTCTTTAAGGTGAAACTTGGTCAGGAACTGCGATCTACCCAAACAGAACAACTTTACAATTTGCACTCGAAACATCAACAGGAATCTGATTTGTTGGAAGAAATAAGGTGAGGTTTTTATTTGAAGATCTGACTCTGGTAAATGCCGTTTATTTACCGAAAATATAATCTCCTTTTTAAGCTATGTGGAAATTAAATCTGACTTGTATTGAGAAAAAATAACTTGAGGTACTTTAATTGGGTCATAATGTCGGCATGGAATTACAGAGCTCTCTTGAGGGTTTGGCCTCTGTTGCCCTGGTCTTGGCCTATTCGGTAGAACTACATGTATGACTCATAATAGACCCAGTATTGGGGCGCTGTACTCCTTTTTTTGAAATTTTGTCATCTTCAGTCGTACTTGTGCCCCAGCCAACCATTGTACATATTGTTGGGAAACCTCAATTTGCTATGATTTCCCCAGCACAAAGCCACAAAGAATGTCTCCAAAGTGACCAAAAGTCCCAACGAAACTGCTTGAAAACCACCAACTGGCTTCTTGATTCATTCATTCATTCATAAATGGTTTATTAATAACAAAATTTACAAATCGCGGCATCAGCCGAATTGCAAGTAAATTTACATTAAAAATATTTAAACTTTTTAAGAAGGTACAATGGAAAAAACAACAAGATATGTCTAAGATGCAACATCAGGCATGAAATTGTGCTCACGATCATTTATTGTGCTCCAAATTGATGATTTTTAAGTCAATACTCGGCGGTGAGACCATCCATCACGATCCACTTCTCGGCACACTCTCTGAATTTAAAGGGAGCTCTGCCGTCGCGGTTGGTTCATCGGTGTGATCGCATCAATGGTGGATGTAAATCAACGACTGTTTAACGGCACACTGGCCAGTGCGCTCGTACAGTATATGTCGTCCCATTATTATAGTACCAGACCAGTGTACTATAGTATGTGTGGTCCCATTATTCCAGTACACCAGATCAGTATGTGTTATCTCATTACATCAGACCAGTGAACTATAATGTAATTTGTGTTGTCCTATTATTCTAGTACACCACACCAGTGTACTATAGTGTGTGTGTGTTGCCCCAATTAGTACATCAGAGCATTGCATTTAGTATGTGTTGTCCCATTATTATAGTTTATCAGGCCAGTGTACTACTACTATAGTACACTATGCACTGTCCCATTAATTTATCAGGCCAGTGTACTATAGTATGTGTTATCCCATTATTAACATCAGACCAGTGTACTATAGTACGGAAATCCCATTATTCTTACTAAGTTACTTTTTTAAACAGAAACAAACACTGATTTATATAGGTGACCATGATAGGTCTACACATGTGATACATTTTTTGCTTTGCATTTTTCTGTCTGTCTTTCTCTCCCATGACTCCATTTAATCAAAGTATACTCAAGCATGCTCAAATTGTTTTGATGACACATTTTATATTTACACCTGTATTAATTTCAAGAAAACAAAGCTGTATTTACAATGTTTCATCATTTTGTCTTTGTAAAGGGATTTCTGTAAACAAAGAGCAGCAATCGAAAAAACTTATGCACAGGTAAGTCCTTTCTTCTTTCTAGTTTAATGTTACCTCAAATGTATTCAAACTTTTGGTACTAACTCTAGTAGACTTAGTAAGCGTAAAGTGTACTAGAGCTTACCGATATCTGAAGTCAGCATCAAGCCTGATATTTTTCCATTTTTGAAAATGATGAAATCTTAATGCTATGGATTGGATGGAATCAATGTAAGAATGAATGTAGCTACTGACTCTGTCTTTGTATTGTATCCACTTACTGCTGTATCCCAGACATCCTAAAATCTAATCAAGGGGGGGGGGGGGGGTGTTAAATCAGATGGTCTGGGTTGTACCAATTTGAACTCCTCATCCAACCCTAGACATTACTGAACCCCCATTGATGCTCATGTTAGGGGCAAACCATTCTAGTTAAACTTATTACTCATGATACATACATGTAGTTAGTATTGTGGATCCTTCTCTTTACACTTACATTGTAAGTCAAAGCGTTTATACATACTTACTTTTTCCACAAATCAACTAAGCTGTTGGTGACAGTTAGTGAAGACTTATTTGTCAAGTTTATTGCAAGTGTAGTTGCGGTAATAGTAACCCTCCATCCTCCCGATGGTTGCAGTCTGTGACCGTCGAGAGGATGGGGGGTTACGATTATCGCAACTATTGAAATTGACGTGACTATAGAGCAAGATGTGACAATATGTCTGGAGCTATGGTCTAATGAAAAGTCAGCCAGGCTATAAAAACACCCAGTGTTTCTATTGCTTGTATTTGAATCAGTCAAGCATGATTTTCTTGCTGCTATTGGGCATGGATTTATGTTTGTACACTGGTTGCCCCATGGAAGCTTACCTCCATAGCATCATGGAGCTACTCTTCCTACAGGCAGATGTTTCAGATTTCCTGATAAAGATTGTAGTTGACACATGAAATGTTGATACAAAACTGTATCAAATTACATGCCTTGGAATTTCATTCCCAGAGGGCACAAGCCAACTTTTCTTGAATTCTGTGCACTTCTAAGGCTCAGATATGTAGAATGTGTAGACTATATTTTAAGGGGCATGGCACAGAGGCTATATAAAAAGTTGGGCTTTGTCACTTTTAGTGATGAGGCGCTTTGTAACTCCTGGGGGAACAGGCTCCTTAATACTAATATGCATGTGATAGTGTTTAACAAGGTGCAATAAGGCCATGGCCACTTTATTAATAAGGCCATATTAAAAATGCGCTTTTGATCGTTTTTTTATGTAAATGATGCAATATATACATTTTGAGTTATTATTAGTCTATTACTCAGCCACCATTCATTCAAAGCCTGATTGTCAGTACCTACATTGTACATATGTACTTAACTTTTTGTTCTCAATGAACAATGAATGTTCTTATGCTTGATTAACTTAAAGGTCCATTTTAAACGAGAGGGTCAAATATGGAAAGTATTCCACAAGTGAAAATACAAACACAGCTCTGTATGTGATAAACAGAGTCAACACAAGACAAGCTAAACCAATTTATAAACAAATCTTGATGAAAGTAATACAACCCTGAAATCCATACTTCGTTTTGATTTGGTTTGGTCTCCGATGTTCATGTATGTACAGTTAATATTTGGTATGTGACTCATTCTTCCCTGGAGTTCTGGGTACATGTACCTTTGGATTAGGAATGCATGACTAGACCAGATTGCCTTGACTTGACCTAGATCTCTGAAATACGTTTTTGTAAACTAAAGTTTGTGATGTAAAAAGAATCAGTTAACAAATCTGTACCAGTCCTTGGCCAAAAAGTTCAAATACAATAAAGGAGCGTTGAACCATAGAGTTATGCAACAACGTTGCTGGAGGGTTGTTACAATTTCACTGGATTGTCAGACACCCCTGCTTGTATTTGTACCCAAGTGTGTTTGTGAATTATAATCGGATTCAACTCCAATTTGGTGGTTTTGCCTTTTAAAATTGAAGATTTTATTTTTTTCAAAATAAATGTAGTAAGGATTCTTGAAGACAGTATCAAGGTTTGAACATACTAAAGTCTTTCACCACTGTAGTGTAAGTCTTGTATATATATGTATGATCCCAGTAATAACCAGTCAGTTTCATGCAAACAGTATTACATTTTCTTCATGGATACATAGATATTACGCCAAGGAGGATGATAAATGTTGTTCTTAATACTGTAAACAACTAATACACATCAAGTTACTGTCTTGAAAGTTGTGAAATATGAGAATTGCGACTAAGATTTTGTCCAAACATTGAACATTTTATTTTATAAATCTGTTATAAATGGCGGTAGTTCATATTTTCCCTGGTTGAATGTTTTTGCAGAGGATTCTGGTTTAGCAATACATTATGTACCTACGTACTCCCTGCGCTAATATTAATAACTGAAAGAGAACTGAAAAGTGGTTTAACAGACTTGTGACCAACAGTGTACGCTACATAATGATTGAACTCGCAGGTGGCCCTTTCACACTAACCGTCAAGTTCAAGTTTACTGATGCCCAGATAAAATATGAAATGATAATCAGGCCTGAGTGCACTCTGCAGTTATAGGGGGGATGGCTCTTCATGGTACTGTGCCTGGGATTTGTCAATAGTGGTTTGTCCATGACACTTGTGAGGGACAGCCTGTCATACTGTGATATACAGTTTAATCTTCCCATGAAGAGTCCTTTCTTTACTGGCCAAAAACTTGAAGCATGTGTGACTGTAGTACAGGTTGTATTATCAACACAAATAACCTTTGTTTTTTGACACATTTTTGTACCTTACATAACATGTAGTAGAACAGATTTTAGTGGCCAAATTACTTTATTACTCATTGTTGGTATGAAAATTATGGTGAAAATTATCACACGATACATACAAGTAAATGTACATGCCACAAACAATTTTGTTTTTTTCCCCAGGACTCGACCTCAACACCTTAGCCTGGTGTACATTGTCTAGTTAAAAACTGCTGGGGGCTAGTACAAACCTAAACCTTGCCCAATGGACTAACTAAAGAAAATATCTTATTCTGTATAGACGTTGTGAACAGGAAAAAAATATGTAAAACTTAAATTTTGACCTTTCTGTTGTGAACTTATGTGTGTGTGAAAAAAACCCACTTTAGACTAGCTACAATAAGTATAACGATGAGCACCTGAAAGGTAAAATTAATGCAAGCAAGTAAAAAGCACAATTTACTTGTTCGATTGACTAACTGAAAAATAAAAAATGCAAAATTAAGTGTAAGGCCTACTTTTTCCCATGATATTTCAAGAGAGAGAAAATTGAAAGGGTGAAAAGAAAAAGAACAAAATTTGTAAGTAGAAAAAATTGCTGATTCATTTTAACATCCAAGTAACCTGCTAAACTCACATCATAAAATGCATTATAGGCCAGGGGCCTGAGTGATTCAAGACTAAAACAATGGAGTTATATGCAGATTAAGAAAGGAGTGTTATGAACATGATATCTTAATGTGGAGTCTTCTCAAGTAATCATCTTTTAAAAATTGACCAACAGTTTGAAAAGTCACGCGCAGTCTTAAGTTCCCATTATTAAAATTTTAGGCTTGGACTTTGGACTGTGTGTTTTTATCGATATCAAACCATCCCAGGTACCTACTGTTTAGACAAATATATTGAAGTCACAATGATTATATTATTTGGGGTGTTATCAAGTCCTTGTGAAGTGCCCTTCAAATTCCTGCCCAAGATTATACCCAGTAACACCCACCCTCTCAACCTTTGGGAATAAAACTCAATTCCATGTATTTGTTGATAGTCGTGAGATAATCAGAATTGTTATGTGCAGTTGTTTGAAATCATACCTGATGCAGTAGTTTTTGCTATGAAAGCTTAAATACACAGTTTATTTTATGTAATTGGTATTTTTAAAGTGCTACCACTTGTTTTATTTATATTAGACTAACCCGGCTAGATCTCCATCATTGTCGCAACTCAATGAGAATCAAAGGAAAGTGACAACTTTGCACACCACCATACAAAGTTGAAAATACAGAATGTGTTTCCTCAAGCTCCCTGATATTCCTAAATACATGTAGCATTAGAACTTTGATACAGTGGATAAGTGTAACTCATTTCCTACTCTAAAACTGCTCATGATGTATGTCATGCTATGAGAGCAGGATAACTACATGTAGTTGCAATTAACTGACTTTCCTGAATCCACCCACCATAATCACAGCCCTGTATTTGGTTAACATCCAAAGGAAAGGATGTTCTGTTTTTGTATAAAAACCACAGTGATGTCCTCGGATATGTGACACCGTTTTCAATGTGGAAATGTTGTTTTAAATCTGTACCCATGTAGGTACATGTAGAATATCCATGTTATAGCTTGTTTAAATTTATCCATTTCACCTTAAGAATATTGCATGTCTGGATACACTTTTGGGTGGGGGAGGTGGTGGAGGTTTGTTTGAACAAAGAAAAATTGACTGGAGCGGGACTTGAACCAACGACCTCCGGATACTAACTGAGCTATCCAGCCCTACGTGTGTATGTTGGCGGTCTCCCTATTAGTCAGTATCTTTGTTCAGGGGGGGGGGGGGGGTGCCAGTCAGAAGTCACAAGGGCTAACCTACATTTTGTACATGTACACATTGTGTAGGCTTCAACAAACTTTTCAGGGTATTTAGTCACAAATTTTCAGATTTCAAACTTCTGCAAAACATTTTAACGCAAAGATTGTGTTTGATAATACCTTCTACCATGTCTACCTTGCTGCATTTCTTCAATACCCTGGAAGTACAACATAAAAGGCTAATTACATTTATTATTACATGTATGTAGGTCAACTGAGTTGTGGTAATTACAAATCTTTAGAATAAATATATGTTGACAGTCCTTGTTGAAGTTCTCAGCATTGGACATCGCTAATGCCTGTGTTATGCCTTTGCCTAAAGTGATCCTGTTACAGTAGTTACAATACAGGGCTCAAATTTTACACTGGACCACTGGCCAAAGGCCAGTGATTTCAGTGTCAGGCCAGTAAGCTCAACAAGTCCAAAAGTCTTGTTTTTTTTTCTTCAATTCCACATTTTTGTCTCAAAAGAATGATGCTCAAATGTTGAGTTTTAGGACTTTGAGTCTCACAAATATCTTTAAATCCTGCTGAGTATCACCCATAAAACAGAAGAGATACATGTAAATCTTCTCTTAGTGTTTTGTTCAAATGAAACAGTTAAGATGATAAAACCATGTTCTCATTTTGATTCTAGTCTCTTTTCATTTTGATTCTGTTCTTGTAAATAAAATCCTGATCCAGTAAAGATTCTGAGCTACACATTGTACAAGTCCTGCGGTCTTACGGATTTTTTCCCCCAAAAAGCGAGCCTTGCAGTATGCCTTGAATTATGTCCATGTGCAATACTATTTTGATTCTCTGAACTAAAGTGAACTTTCTATCAACAGACTTGATGTTCTTTCTGCTTTAAGCCCGGTTCATACTTCCTACGAATGCGAAGCGAATTTTGAAGTCACAGCTCTGTTTTCGCTGCGAATGTTTCGCAGGAGTTGAGCATATATCTCAACCCTTAAGAATTGTTCGTTGCGAATTTGTGACATCAAAATTCCTATCGCATTCGCATTCGCAGGAAGTATGATCCGGGCATTAGTCTGATTTCCCATTTGTATGCCCTTTGGAAAAAATCTGAAAATTTGTGACTTTACCCTGAAAAGTTTGTTTGAAGCCTACACAATGTGTACATGTAGGTTAGCCCTTGTACTCCATAAAATGTTGCTACTTTTTTTCCCAAGTGCCAAATATCATGCCTGTATCAAGGAGAAAGCATTTAAAGTTACTTGATCTCTAAATTGGTTTTTATGTACAGAAAGCTCAGCTCACCGGGATTATCAAGCATGAAAGAGGATTTTTCTTCTTACCTTTACTGTACTCTTTTCTTTGTCAGTTTTGTTCAAGACAGAATGAGATTATCTTAGATCTACTTTCAAAGTGGTACAGATAATCGTACCGATAATCACAACAAACTAAGCCTTCAGAGTGTGTGTAGAGATCCAGACCAGTTAAGAGTTTATTTTTCTAAACGTTCTGATGTCTTACATTTGTTTGAGTATCTCCTGTACTTCAGGACCTCTCTTCATAACATTGTAAACTCTGTATCCACCACATACAGAGTTTGACAGAATGCTTCTATGCATTTTGCTTTGTAACAGAGCTACTTGTATTTTAGTTAAAAGTATTTCAGTGAATGTACGAAACTATGAAATAAATATTTTTGACTGTTTGATGGATTTATCTGTTTACATGCATTATACTGTGTTCTCAACAATAGTGCATACTTATGTCAGTAGTTTAAGCAGTTCTATAAAAGATCAATTTAAATGAAATCGATGGTTAAAAAACAAAACAAATCAAAAGCCATGATGAGTGTCAATAGAGGATGTCACTTGGAACAGGAAACATACACACTGCCTGCTAGAGAAAAAACAGGAAGGACTCTGCTCCATGCATCAATCCCCGGCCATTTATTTTAAGATGAAGGAAGGAACAAAAAAGGCCATGCTTTTCCAAAAGGAGGGCAATTTGATTAGTCACCATGGTTTTAAAATAAAATGCTATTTACAGATTATATTCAAGGTGATGTGTCAGAGGCCAGTGGTGAAATGATGACATGAAATAACCTACTAGGGATAAGATTAGATAGATTGTGTTAAAGGTGGATGGAATAGGAGGAGTTAGAAAGTTAAGTGCATTTGTTTTTCAATTTATAAATTAAGCAATAAAGGTACATGTAGGGTTGATACATGTAGATTGAATTTTGTCAACATACATGTAATGCTTATTTACAGGCAAAATTATTAAGAAAGATACAATAAAAATCACATGTGAAAGTTTTGAGCTGAATACAGTGACTGCTTGCTGAGAAAACAGCAAAAAGAATCCACGGTACGGTATTTTCACAATCCACATTTAGCGAGGTGATAGTACCAACCTTATTTCTGGCCGCGGCATTCACAAATGGACATCAACTCATGGAAATCTGAGAAACGATTCATCATGATTTGTTTCTCATAGTCAAATGTGTTTGGGTGAAAAATTATCCAAACCATATTACTTTAAAGGGAATCATTTCTTAAAATAGTTCATACTCTCTAGCAGTTGTAGTACTTTTCACGTTGTTTTTTTTGCGGGTAAGTTGTTTTGGGTAAGGTATTTTGGTAGGTTACAGGCAATGCAGCGATTCTTTTAGTTACTTGTAAAAAAAAATTTATGAGGGGTGGGGGGATAGTGTGAAATCAAAACCCAGTGACAGAAAAAACTTCACCTGGGAAACTGTAAGTGGATAATCAGATTTGTTGTCAGGTTTTTGCTAGCTAGATCCTGAGCTATTATAGCATGCATGCCTAGTTGCTCTGTGTACAAGTGCAATAGTTTCGATACTGGTACGTGATTCTGCATCTACTTCTCAAATTCATCTCCACTGCAAATTTTTCCCTGAGGTTTAACTCAATTTGCATACGTTAGTGTTTTGTGTTTATGTCTTGTAAAACTGCCTGTGTAACTGCATCCACAGGTAGTGTTTTATCTTTGTATGAAAGGGAATATATGTACTGCAGTGCAAACTCACTATTTTGGTAGACATTTTCCGAGTGAAAGAAATGTCATTTCATTTTAAAGCTATTAATTAGTCAGCAAATCTCGAGCTGTAAAAATCAAGCTCAAGTTAAAAGTTCAAGGGTGAAAGTTCTTACTAAGAAAAGTCCAATATTCAGTCATTAAACGTGTTTAGATGAAAACAATATTCTGGTAAATAGATTCCCAAAGTGCTTTAAAGCGATGAAACCCATTGAAACCTGATGAAAGCCATTTAGAGATGGTGGACAGAATACTATGACACAGACACAATGGGTAAATTTGTCTGTGTACGTATACCCTAACCAAATAGGACACTCCTCTACTGTGTCCACAAATAAATCTGATCACTCAGACAATTCAAGAGTTAGAAATCTCCATTAGCTTCAGGTCCATGTGTGTACGCCTGTAATATTTCCCAAAGCTTTTTTTACACCAATCATTCAAGTATGTTCTTTATGTGTGCATGCTGCTTTAAAATGGTTGAAACAAAAATTCCACTAAGAATTGATGGAGTTGTTTGTGATTGTGTGTGGCATTCATATCTTCCCTGATGACTTCGCTATGCAGGCTGATGGATTATAACCACATTGATAAAGTATCAGACATGGCAAGTTCAAGTAGGTAAAGTACATCACATGTACTCTATGAGTTTGAAAGAATTTGACAAGGAAATTATGTCATTCTAACAAATATTAACATTTTGGTCTTCTTGAAGTACAGTGAAATTTTACTTTAAATATTTTGTTAGTTAAATTTTTCTGACAAAGTATTTTGTATCAGTTAATGATAGTTATAATTTGATAAGGTGTTTGAATTTTAGCGAGAAAAGCAAGTCATCTTTATAAAGATCAATGCCTTTGCAAACATTTAAAATTCGAAGGCTGTCCGAATTGGCAGTTACGGCTACGGCTGTCACTAAGGCTGTTGCTAAGATGATGACTTAAAAATCCAGCCATAGCCGTAGCTGTAGCCGCCAATTCGGACATTGCCTTAGTATGATTGAGAACTCTTCTAGGAGACATTTTTGATGGCTTTGTGATCTTGGTGTTAAGTCTTTTGGCTTCTCTCTGACCCCTTTTATACTGTAATTTCCTCTGTCAGTTACTTATAGTCTACATGGGATAATCAAGGTTTGGATTGTAGCTGTAGTTCTTGGATGAAAACACTGCCGAGTACAACTATTATACTTAGGTGGGAGTTTAATTGCAATTATGTTTGGTGGTGTGGATTATCTACAGCTCTCATGTTGATAACTGGATCGTTATCCACAGTGCAGACCAAGTTGACAATCAGAAAGAGTTAATCAATAAAATATATATTCTAGAATGGACAATTTATGGTTTACAAATGGAACAGGGAGGTATTGATTGGCACTCAATAGCTGGTTGTTTTAGGTTGTGGAAATCAAAAACATTGATAGTTGCTTTTAGAAAATAGGGATGTTTTGATACCCTTGAAAATCATCAATTATCATGAATATGTCATAACTTGAAAGAGTTCAAAGCCAATTTTAAGTAACTCATCTGGCTAGTTAAGGAGCAAGTCTGACTAGCCCAACGAATTCTTACCTAGTATTTTCACACGTGGCTAGCCCTGTTGTTATAGGGAAATAGGTGGCAATTCTATTTTTAAAACTTGAAGGCCTTCAAATTTTGTGTAGTTTTCAATTATTTATGTACTATGCTAGAAGTACAAAATAGGGTGTACATGTACATGTATGTACATTGTTTTTACCATTTATGGATACAAATGTTGTAATATTAACAAAGCTTTGCCATTAATGTTTTTTTATTTATTGTTCATACTGTCTTATTCTTTGCACAGTCGCTTCAGAAACTTGCTACACAATTTCAGCAGAAGAGAGATTTTCCAGCACCGATTGAGGACCGGGCAGGAAACAGACAACAAAGGTAAAAACCAACAGAATAAGACAATCATTCCCTTAAAATGAATACGTACGTTCTGTTACAATCATTATAAAGGGTCTGTTAAGTATTAAGTTGTTTTGAGCACCGTTACCAATAAAGCAAGTTAACACGTTTCTTTCTCCCCAAACACCTACAGTACATTTATTTTCAAGACATTTTTTATAAGCTACTGTCTGATTCAAGTAGATCTCTTGGAAGTATTTTGATAAATGTAATGTTCGTTCCATTCGTTTAACGATAAACATTTCCAAGAGATTCTTGGCATTGATGGTATAGTCTTAGATGGATTTGTCAGGATCACTTCACCTACTTAATGGAGTATTCCATCCTGTTATGATGCCCTTTGATTCTCGTGCAGAGCAAGACTTTTAAGAGCAGAGAAAACATTGTTATCACGCAGGCTTCCAGTTCTCTCGCCCACTAGCAATTTCCAACAATAACTCTTCACCATGTACTATGAGCTCTTCCGAGCACTATTGAGTGTCCATCAAACAGCGATTTGCTGAAGGAATAAAGCAGCTTCGTTTTTTTCAACAATTTCAATTCAATTCAATTCAGCTCATTTTTTAAGTCAACTTTGTTTATTGTACCCCCAAAAATATTTACCCCAATTTAATTACACCTGGACTGTTGTCAGAAGACTAAATCCATGTAAATAAAGTTTACCAGGATAATGCGTCCTGTTGAAATGACAGAAACAGGGCTCAAATTTGGGGGAAAATATCTAGAAGACAGGAGGGCTTGTAGCTCACAATTTTTACTGGACCAGAATTTATTTTACAAGACCAGTATCAACATGAGTTGAACCAGCACTAAGAGAAAATGTTTCTCATTTGTCTCATGTGTAGTACTTCTTTAAGAGAATTGAAAGATGTTTATCAGACTCGTAGTCAACACTTTTTCACAAAAATAATACACAATGAGTTAGCATATTATTACTCAATAAAAAAACGCAAGACCACCGGGCTTGTCTGGTTATGAGTTTACTGGCTCGATGCTAACAATAAAATCACTGGCCTGGGGCCTGTGGTCCAGTGTAAAATTCAAGCCTTGAAAAAGTACACCAATTTGATAATACATTGGAGTATAAAGGGGATTTCCACTAACTTTTTGCATACAAAAATTTACTAGAATTATGTATTCACACTTTCCAGGAAAAACAAATCTATAGAGAGTTCTGTATGTGTATCTTATTTAGTGTTGTTACATACGACATTGGATTCAAACATACATGTATGGTGGTTTTTTTAATACAATTTTTACAGTACAATAACTTTGATTGTATTTATTCAAAATAAATATATTCCATTTCCTAAAAACCACAGGTAAAGATCATCCAAGTTAAATTGCTTTGCCTGAACCAGATTTTTGTTATTTCACTTAGGCAAAAAGTTGGGTTTTTTTCCCTTTAAATTAAGGAAAAGTCAATTTGAAACCTGAAACACGGAGCTAGGATTTAAAGTGGCACTTGTAGGCAAGTGTGTCTAGGTCTTATTAAACATGGAAGTAAATGGACATTCTGTGCCATGTATTCAGAAATTGGGGACATAACGGCGACAGGCCAACAGCGCACAAGCGGCACTTCTTTTTATCACAGATGTCTCAAACTAGGCCATCTATTGTTAATAAAAATCATTTCTTTCATGAAAAAAACCCCAATCGGGAGGGGGGGGGGCATCATGTTTGTTATTGTATTTTCTCTATCGCTGCAGCAAGATTAAAATGAATAAAGCGTCGTTTCCAAGAAGGTAAAAAGGTAGCCATTTCAAATTTGTGATTTAGATTTTAATGTCCTATGCACAATGACTTAAATAGGGGCTTCAAGGCCAAACTCAGTTTTGCAATCCACTCATTTTCCAACAGAATGAGTTCTTTTGAAAGTTGGGGAAAAATTATAAGTCCCTAACCTCACGTTAAAGTGATGTAAAATGTCATTTGACTTGATAGTCTTTCAGAGCAAAACTTGAAACATGATGTCATCAGACATCAGAAACAAATGGGTCTGTACATTCCAAAGAGCAAATTTTGCGCCAGTCAAAAGGTTAAATTCATTGCAGTTTTGATTGAACATCATCAACATTTTGGAAAGATCTAGAAATTCTCTGTACAGCCTATATATTTAAGATTATGATGTCATCAAAGATTTTTGTTTTTGGATAAAAATTGCACTTGAAGGGTATCAAATACAGTGGACTGGCATTTTACACAGTTTTGGCCTGAGATTAGAGACTTGTAATTTTGTTTCCTTTTTCATAAGGACTCAAATGGGTGGATAACAAAACTGAATTTGACTTTGGAGCCCCTCTTCAAAGGTAGTGTCATTGTTTGGCTTTTGTCAACGTAAAACTGATTTATACGCCAAAATATCAATAAAGATGCAATATAAAAGTCAACCTGTGTTGAGGAAACAGTAAAAATTGCCACAGTATTTTGATCAAGAACATTGAATGCATCCACATTTAGCGAGGTGACAGCTGTTACCAAGCACATCTCTTGCTGCAGCATTCGCAAATGGACACCGGTACGTTAATCTGGAGGTGGTTGGTTCAAGTCCCGCTCCAGTCAATTTTTCTTTGTTCAAAACCCAAATTATAAAAAAAAATTACCCGGTCAGTTTCCCTTGTGGTTTATTACTTGATAACTTAAACTTCAGTACATGTACTACATGTAGTTGTCCCAAGAAGTATTTTTGTCTGAGCTACTGAAAAGTAAGAGAAAAATGTTCCACCCAGTTCAATTTCTTGCCAGCATTTTGCACAAGATCTCTGACTAATCCAAAAAGGTTATTCACTTATTGAGGACTGCCTTATTTGATGAAACCTCAGTAGGCTGCTTGGCTGATGTGTTTGGCGTTATTAGCAAGAGGAAGGGAATGACGGAATGAATGTGATTTATCATGCGTTGAACATAAAAAGAGAATGATCAGATTTAAAGCGGATCTTATTAGTAGAAATCATGTAGTATTGTTCATCACAGTAATTTGCAGTGATTAAAACGCACCCCAGTTGCAAACTGTCACTTCAGCATGACTGTGGACTCACTTGTGAATCACCACCTGAATAAACAAACAGAGGAAATGCCATCAGACTTCTAAAAAAGAATCCAGGATACTTGCAGGTTAAAACACTGACATTTTCCCAGGAGTACAGGCCTACATGTAAATTACACACATGAAAAAGTTTTAACATGTACACACATGTACACTGTACATTTATTACAGTAGGTGTTTTTGTATTTAGCCCCTTTTATTTTGGATCAACAAATCATTTTTTTAAATAAAAAGTGACTTTATGGACAGATAATTTGCTGAAAGATTCAAGTCGCTATTTTAATACAATTCCTATTTTAATATAGTAATTTGTTTAAAGACCCATAGTCTTACATTTTATTATTTCTTTCCAAACAAAGTTGTTTATCTTGATTCCTCATGGCATATCATGGATTTGTCTCTGTTTAATACATGTAGCTCTCATTGACGGTACATGTACTTCTCATCTTCGTTGTTTCTACTCTTTCCAAGAGCTGGTGTTTTTTCTTTCTGCTTTTTTTTTCTTCCCTGACTGTCTGCTCTTGCATGCTATTTTGGCCATTTTTATGTGTCATATTTCAAGATGGGCGTCAATTTGGGATTGTGGAACACTATTATCATTACTTAGTGTCAGTGGGCAGTGGGCATGGCCACAAGATAGTTATGTAATCATAGTGTTTCTTTTTGTGTAGTGTACATGTAGGTGCCTTGAAGAGTTTTCTGGAAAATTGCACATTATAAAGTATTTCTGTTATTGAAAGGGCACAGCAGCAATTGTCATGAAAAGTAGGATTTTGAAGGGCATTGCAGCAATAGTTAGGGGGGGGGGTTGAGGGCAATAGCACTCCGCACTAATGTTAAAAATAAATGCTAATTACCCAGATCTTACACAAGCACCTAAAATTTCACTAACTTATACACGCGGCCGTGTACATAAGTTTTATGTTCACTCATGTTTACTGACTATATGATACAACTTGTGCAGTCTTGGCGCGTGATCGCATAAGTGGTAGGATGTTTGTCTGACAGACGGGTATTTTGAGCAAAAGTGACGTCATTAGTGCGAAGTGCTATTGCCGTCGTTGCCATTGTAACGCATGAGAGCTGCACAGGCACTTTGTGCTGCAGGGTGAAATAGAAAATTGTACTGTGTTCAACATCTCAGGAAGTGACACATCCAACCCGTACCTCTTATGCATGTTCATGTACATGTATAAAGAGTTTAACTTCACTAAGCAAGTAGATTAAAGGTACAATCAACACAGAGTCAATCAGATTATTGGGATTACAGTGTATGAATGATGTGAATAGTGAAACTATATAGATTTTGTAAACTCTTTCTGGAATGTACATTGTAAAAATGTACTATAAACATACTTTGTGTTCATGTATGTTTAAGTTGGATAAACACTTGTAAGCAAAAGTGCAGAAAGAACTGGTTCACTTTTATGCAACAGAAACACAGATTTCTAGCCTAAACTGATTAAAAAAAATACAACGAAATTAAGCCATGTGAACTTTTTATGGTAATCAAAATGTCATGTGCGTGGAACAAGGGCGTATGGCTCTACATCCTTCTTCCGGGCACACAAAGCACTGTTTTCCAGCAGCAAAAGGCTCTAGGCAATAAAACAGCATTACTGTTACATTTTTTTAGAATCACCCTAAAGAGGTGTTTTCCCATTCCCATGCAGAAGTTAACCTTTCTCTGATGAATAATGAGGCAGAAAAAGCGATTCAAGTTTCAGACTCAGGTGTCTTGAAACACAATTTTGTACATGAATTGCTTAGGCCCTTTCTTCTGTGCTAACTTTTCGTTAAGTCCGTCTTCCACGCACATGACAAAATGATTTGTTTTTTGTTTCATACCAGGCTTATTTTGGTTGTTATGACCAAAATAACCAACAGTTATTTGTGTGATCTTGTTTGCTATTTCTTTGACTGTGACAATAGTTCAGACCATTTTTCTCCTGGAAGATGAAATATGTTTACGCAAGCGATATTGCAAAACAATTGTATTATCTTCTTAATACAATCATCAGAAACTAACTTTTTGTTTCATATTAGTGCATGTATTAAGTGTGCTGAATAATGCCAACCTTATTTCAGAGTCAAAACAATACAAAACAAGAGAGTTGTCACCCTAACTACTTTTATCCAGTCTTGGACTGAGATATTTAAAAAAAACCTTTTCGTTTATGGATGATGCAACTTTGTTTGAATATTTTTAGTAAGAAAACTTTAAGCCTAAACATGGCTTTAAAGGTAGAATGGGCGTAGTTTTAAAGTTTCATTATCTTACAGAATCTTAGTGAAACCAGAAAGATATCAGGTGTAGAATGGTTGGATGTTTCACTTTCAGTCTGTTTTGTGACAGTGGGTGTTGAAGTATTTGTCCAAAGCAAACAGGACATTGGTTATTCTGTATTAGATTGTGCCAAACATTGCGAGGCAAATGTATTCCTTGAAACATGTTTCCGTCCTCAAACAATTCTGTAAACCAGAAACTAAAGGAATGAACAACTTGTTAACTGCAAATGTTAGAAATTATGAAATAGTTCCTTTTACCATTATCAAATGTCATTCTTATCTAGGCAAGATATGTATAATGTACTATGTACATCTCATTTGCAAGATGGAAATTTCCACCCAGCATCACATGATGGATTGCATAATACCACAATAATCTGGAGGAAAATATAATAACCCTATATTAAACATTTCCTGCAAGTTATTATACATTTTTTGGATGAACACTTCCTGTTTGTGTACATAAATAGTGTAAAACCAGAATAATTAATGGGCATGTTTATTGATCATTACAATTCTGAGAACTAATTAGTTTGGCTGTTTAAATGATGGGTAAATCAATACTATCATCATACCACAAGCGTAGTTGGAGGAGGATTTAAAATCATCAAAGAGTTGTAACAAGCTATAAACACGTAGTTTGCTAAAAGATAAATCTGCACATGATCCATGAAAAAGCCTGCATGTTTCATTTCTATCAGAATGGTTTTGCCTCCAAGTTGATTTTAACTTTCCAAACGAAAAGAAGATGTTTTTTCTTCGA
This sequence comes from Pisaster brevispinus, assembly GCA_023634235.1. NCBI lineage: Eukaryota > Metazoa > Echinodermata > Asteroidea > Forcipulatida > Asteriidae > Pisaster > Pisaster brevispinus. Next base: position 14,547,465 of record JAMKCF010000005.1, on the reverse strand, counting down.
ACTGTCCAAATGTCTGTTTTTAGGAATTCTGATTCTTCCCTGGGATGTGTAATTTCCCAAAATGTTACTTTCTGTTGAGTGTTATACAATCGTTTGCTTTCTTTCCAAATGGATAGAATTTCTTTACTTTTCCTTTTAAGTTTAACAGCCTCTTTTTAAAACTATACAGGTGACTAAATTATCTAAGTTGCTATTTCATATTTCCAACACATCTTTTTCTTGACTGTTTTCTTTTCTTTCTTTTAGTGTACTAACTCCTGAGGTAGGGGTCATTCAACCCCGAACCTCAGGAGGAAAAACTGATGATGATATAGTAGCTCTACACTTACGTAGCTACCATTACCGTGGCAACCCTACTTTGTTTCCTTTTATATTCTCGGGTTACTCTTAGTGAGATTTGAAGTCTGGACAGAGGTTGCTGCAATAGATTTGCAGATATCATTACGGCCATTAATAGGATTGTTATCAGTTGAATGGATTAGCACCTAACCCACAGTCAGTCAAGTAAATCTTTAAGGGTCCCTGTTGGCTTCAGTTCTCTTTGATGTGTTCTTTTGCAGTGTAGAAGTAGGGGCTTAGTATGAAGTTAATACCTTAAATAGTAAAATGTCTGGTAGCCATGCTTTATCAAAGTCAAGAGATAATGAATTTGACATTTGAAATGATCACCTTGGTTTTAGATACAACAAGAACCCAGCGAGTAGACACAAAAATGTACAATCCTTTGTAAAACTACAGAATAGTCTGAATGAGTGTACATCAAGTCAAAATCAAAATATCGATGTATTGTAATTGTATGCAACATTCGTAAGAATCTTTGTTTTTAAATTGTGACTGGCTGGCGTTAGTCTCTTCTCAGTTGTCCACTGTACTGTAAAATCATAATTTATCTTCTCAAGTTAAACTACTGTTCAGCACGAGCAAAAGCTTCACATGGTCGAGTGTACAACTATTTATTCTAGTTCATGGAGTTACTGGGTTCGATGGCAACGAGTGCATACATGTAGTTATCAAAATATATTTTGAAAGGAAAATAACACCTGTTTTTGTTGCATTGGTTGTGTGAACATACGTGTGTTTGTTTGTTTGTTATCCTTGTTGATTGTTTACAAAAAAATCCATACAGAAACCTTGCGGTGGCATTTTGTAACGTGTAATGAATCCTTGCTCTTCACAAGTGCCATATGTACAATAGATGTACAGTACTTGAGTAGTATTTTGTCTACAATTAGTATTAGTGGGTGAACAGTTGCACACAACTGTTTTTTTTTTCATGATGATGTTTCCATCAGTTGACCTGTGAGAAATGTACAAATGGCATGCTTGTCCTGCAGGGGAAATTCTTAAGAGCAACATTTGATGCTGTGGCATCTTCGTTTTGATCTGTTTGTTATTTTTATAACCATCTCTAATTTTGGCATCAAGGCTGAATTACATGATAGCGTACTGTTTTAGCAGTTCTTTCTCTGTGACTCTACTACATTTGTAGATACACTCTGGTATAGTTTTTGACGTCAGGTAGAACTGGTGGATTATGTTTACCGGTCGGAAAGTGAATAATAATCACAGTTTCCCTTGAACCCAGTCATGTCATGCCCCTGTGTTTAGAAGTTGATTGTTTGGTCAGCATAATTTGTTTTTGTTTCACTCTATGGAAGTTTATACTCAAGTACTTCCTTCCCCTAGATGTTAAAGCTTGAAGCTTCCCTTTGTTCCAACAGCAATAATAATATTAAGTTTCCATTGAACCATTGAGAAAAGACCTCTCTCTGTGATTGATCACAGCATACAGTAGAACAGTCTTCATGCACCACGTTCATATTGTGCTAGTTTATGAACCCTCCACTATAAGAGAGAGGTTTTGTAACCATAGAGCAACTCACTTTTGGGCATTTTCACTTTTGAATGCTGCTTTTTGTTAGTCATATTCAATGTCAATAAAAACCAATGATTAAAAACCAATATTTCATGAACAATTTACTCAACTATAATGGCTTATTCAATAAAAATGTCTTTATAGCGACCAAGGTCAAATTGTTGGAAAAGTTAACAATGCTTATGAACAAGAGTTTTAAACAGGTTGGCCATGAATTAATTGAAACACATTCAATTTGATGATATCCAATCACATTTTGTGTTTTATTGAACAAATCAGTGTTGAAGAGGACTGGTTTATTTGATGGCCTATGCGTATTGGTGAACATTTTGTACATTTAACATGCGAAGAGTCACTGGCATTAATCTGTATTATCTGCATTGTGTAACTGATTAACTAACCCTAATCAGATTAAATGCATGGATCATGTCAAAACAGAGGAATTTGAACTGTTCAATACATTCACTTTGGGATGGAGATTCCCCATTAGCTAAGCATTGACCAAGAGCGGCTCTGTGAAGCTGGTCTTCATCATGTTTATGGTCTTGCTTGTAGTATTTGTACCTTTACCTCCATGCATGTGTTATACATGGCGTGTCTTGGACGAGCAGATAAGAACACCGGACTCAAGCTCTGGTGTTTCTGATCAGCAGAGTGTGGGTTTGAGTCCCGGTCATGACACTTGTGTCCTCATGCAAGACAAAACCATTATTACTTCTTCCTTCGGATGGGACGTGTTTTGTGTAAATCATGTAAAAGAACCCAGTGCACTTGTCGTAAAGAGAAAGGGTTCGCCCCAGTGTTCCTGGTGTGATTGGCTGCATAATGCACCACAGCACCTTGTAAACCATTACATGGTGCTATGTAAAGGAAAAAGGGTCTCATACTTCAAAACGTAGCTCTATACATGTACCTTGTAAGATGAATACTGTAGCACTTAGAAACGTGTATAGTAGTATTAAGCGCGGTATAAATGTAAAGTATTTAATACATACTGTAGGTTCTAAGCCTAACCATCAATCAACATAACAATCTGCCCCCCCCCCCCTCGCTACCTCTGTCAATGTTCAGTGGTTTTAACTGATAGGTAACAAAATTATTTCAGCTTGAAAAAGTAATCTACATGTATTATGGCAGATTCATGTACAATGTATACACAGGACATGTTGACATTTAATTAATTTTGTGACACCATACCATAGAGTACCAAGCACAACTTGGGCCCAATTTTATGGCTCTGCTTACTGTTAAAGCAAAGAATCTGCGCTTACGCATGCAGGGAATTCCGTGCTTACGTCAAGCGTATTTCACGGGTTAGCAGGGAATTTTTGCTTTTGCGTGTTCGCACTCCACGTTACTAGGCATTCTTCGCTTACACAGCTAGCGCAGAAATTCGGCACTTGCATAGTAAAGCGGGTTCGAACCCTGGTCTGGCTGGTCATACATTTGGACATAAAGGTGTACATGTAGGTCTTGTGTCCATGCAGATGTAACAGGTGTTAACCCCAGTGTTTCTTACTCCAGTGCAAAGCATGCACCTTTTGTGTACGCGTTTTCTCTGGCTATTAGGATACAGTTTGTAGGCATCATTGTTTCATTGCCAGTTGTGCTACCTTTAGTCTAATATTTATGACAATCTCATTCCCACCATAGAGCAATTCTCACTTAATACAGACAATGCCACACAAAGTTTATATTGTGTAGTATCAGGCATGACCCACTTAGGATTGTATTTTCAGTGTAGCTAATGTACATGTAGGCCTTGAACATACTACAGTGTACAGATTGTAACCACACTAATGAGGCTACAGCACTGATGGTAAATACAGCACTGTCGATTTAGAGCTATTAATGACAGCATGAGGGCCTATGTTTTGTTCATTTGGATTATATATTTATATCATAATACATGTACCAGCCACTGAGTGTAATTTTCCATGGTACACGTTATTGTGACTCACACACAGACAGTATTGACTTATGAATCCTGGTGCTTTGTACCACATTGTGCCTGTCTTTGTACTGAGTGAGAAAGACTATATTATTCATGATTATAATGTTATTTATTGTACATGTAGGGCAATATTGTGCTGATGTGAATACAAATACATGTAAGTTCTTAGAATGAGATGTTTAGATGAATCCGAGCATACATTGTTATTACATGTAAATGTACCTCCATGTACTGGGGCTGCCACCATGAATCGGTAGGCACTATTTAATACATACATTATGCCCAATGTAGTGTGCATTTACACACAGATGTTTACACAAGTTTATGAAGCACCAGTGTGGTGTTAGTTTAAACCTGTGCGCAATACGTACATTATGTATGCACATGATTGTTGCGTACTACTAACAAAACAGTGGTGGAAAACACTGGCCCAAGATATCCGTGTACATGCAAATTACCTAAATAATTTGGTTTAACAGTGATCATGTTTAAGACCAGTCACAGACATCTTTAAAAAAAACAAAAATTATATTTCTGTCTTTCGTGTCTTTAAAAAGAGATGCCATGCCATTCAATTTTGTTCAAATTAAAACTTTGAAGAAAAAAAAACTTAATTATTTAGTATCTTCTTGTCGCGTGTACATAGTCTCCTTCATTGTGAAGGATTATACAAATTTAAGTCTGAGGAAATGGAACTGAATTGATGTGAACTGTGAAGTAACCCATGCATGTGATTGATTCTGTTTTGCTTATTTTCCCATTGTTTAATTGATTCAGAGGGCTTTTGAAACTGCCTTTGATGACTTGTGATTTTACATGTAGTGGGAGAACTTCCTTAGAAATCAAACAAGTATTTTGTGGAGAGATTAGAATAATTTAAAGTCGTTTTCTCTGACGTGTGTTTGAGACATGTTGATATAAGGTGGATTGATTGATTAAATAAGTATAAGTCTGGGAGCAATCCATTCACTCTCCATAATAATCAAGCCCTGGATAAGCAGCAGAATAAACAAGCCAACGGGGAAAGAACTAACCAAAGAAATGACATTTGCAGCGACTGTATTGAAAGAACAATTTTCCTTTATTCACAGCTACATATGTAGCATAAGGCCCATGTCACACGAGGCAATTTACAGGCAACCAGTTCCAGGCAATCTCCGAGAAGAAAAGACAACGTAATGAATTTTTTTTGTGCATGTCAGCGTCAATGTGCATTAATATAATGTTCATAGAACCCCCCCCCCCCCCACACACACACACACACAAGTGTGTAAACACCTCCAATCGGGGACCTCCTATTGTCCCTCTTTTGTTTGGACTCTAACTTTTTGGCAACAGCTCCCATTGGTTTTGTACACAATTTCTAACTGGGGACCTTTACCCAACCGGGGACCCTATTGTCCTCTTTTGTTATAGGTCCCCGGTTTGAATGTGAAAACAAACTCACACACACAGCACTGTGTTGCAGTCACACTGTGGACATTCCTTTGTTCTGTAAATCCGATCTTCAATAATGTAAAAAACACTGTGTGGACGTGTGTAAGTCCACATAGTTTTTTTCAAGATACTTGATATGTTTAGCATTTAAAAAAAAAAAAAACACACACACACACACACATGTGTAAACACTTGCAATCTTGGACCCTCCTTTGTTTATCTCTTTGTGATAGCAACCGTGGACCTATTGTTCCTTTCGTTATAGGGTCACGGTTTGAATGTGGATACCTACCCACACACACACGCAAGGAGTCAACATTTTAAAATACATTTATTGAGGTCATACACAACCTCTGACCACCTTATCTTTGTATGATGGTGAACATTTTGAAAACTTTGGAAGACCCCTTAAAACTACATGTACATCAGTGGTTTTTGAAAGCGTAATGTAAGTTCATTTTTAGCCTTTAATTTTCATAAATAAATACCTCAGAGAGTTTATGCACTCTGATTGGTCAAAGACTGGTCATGTGGGGGTGTATTGACATGCAGTATAAAAAGACGGGCTTTGCGAACTAGCAAATAAATGGCTCCATAGTTGTTATGCTTACTGGGCTTGTTGTGCGGGGAACTTTCAAATCAACTGTTTTCATTGTGCACATTGTTTTAGATTTTTTTGATAAGTACAGATGGTGCCGCATGCACCCGTATACCACGCATTCGCGTCAACGTGCAGATAAACATGTATCAATTTTAGGTAGCTGGGAAGCGCATGAAACCAACATGTGCAAAGCATAAAGCCGAACATCAACTAAACTATTTCTATTTATGGTATGTTAATTTTGAAAATTCATAGTCTGGTTGTTGTAATATTTAAATATATATGTGTAAGAGACTAGCCCCGTTGCAAAAATTAACAGCCTAAAGAATGGCCCTAGTCTGTGAAAGAAAAATGAGAAACTCTGATGTTTTTTTTACAGATTTTTCTTTTTAAAAAGGTATTTTTAATGGCAATATTAGTGTGAGGAGCTGTTTCATTACCACGCAGTGAAGACCAGCTTCTCACACTGTTATTGCTTAAATAAACACCATCTAACCACACCAACCTGTCAAATTAGATCAATCTCCATGATCTTGTTGAAGTGAAAACAACAACAAGATGTTAGTGAATTTGTGCATGATTATATTAATTAAATGTTGGTTGTGGCAATCTAAGTAAGTCATAGCAATTTTTAGGCTTTTCAAATGCTATTTTCGTGACCTTGACATTATGTCAGACAGAAATATTACTCTTGAGGATTGGTATATGAACTTTATAATCAGTGAGCTTCCAGATTGAAACTTAATTTTGTGTGTGAAGATTTGTGGCAGTTTATGTTGTTTTTATCGATCCTGTACTGTAGAACTGACAAACTCATCAGTTTTTAGATACATTGTCTCACAAAAAGTATTATTGTTTAATGTTTAGTGTTTTAGGTTTAAAATGATGTATTTTAATATAAAATGTTGTTGAATTAGTCTTGCTGAACTGTACGTGATTGCAATAGGCCCTACATATAGTTTGGCTAGATATAAGATATGTGGATGCGGTCGAGGTACTGCTGTGTTCAGAATGGATCCTCTGGAGTCAACTTGTACATTAGCCTGTCTCTATGGTCTTTTAAAGACATTGGTTGGTTAAATGTCAACTGGACATGATCTTAGTTCGCCTGTGGCTTGTTACACACCAAGGAGATGCATTAGGCATGCAAGCCACTGTAAGAAATGAGAACACTGAAGAAGACTCAAGGAGAAATGAGACTTTGTAAGACATCATTTTGTAAGAAGTGTAGAGATTATTGGGGATACTCGAGACAAATGTTGAAGTTACAAAGATACGAGGACAACTTTTGGATATGTCTTGTTTAAGATGTACGTTTGTGGAATCTGGTGATGATTTTTTTGTAATTGGCTTTATCTAAACAAAGTTCTATTAAATTATCAATGTAAGAATGTTTGTTTTACATTTCCAAAGTTGCAGATTCTGTTGTTTTTGTGTGTGTGTTTTTTTTTAGATGATTAAGTACATGTAATGTGTTTCTAAGATGAACTGTGTGTCCTGGGCCTCATTGTACTCCTTTTTAATTAATTACAAACTTCACAGAATTATTACAATTTGTGCAAAATGTTTTATCTATTTTTGTTTTTACCCTTACACCAATGTGTATTAAGCACTGTATACTCAGTACCTTCCCGAGTTCTGTGAAAAAAATCCACGGGCATATTCCTCAGGTGGGATTCGAACCCACAACATTTGCAAAAATTGTTTTTAACAAAATGAAAAAATTCTTTATCCCCGGTGCAAAATAAACATGTATTAAAATGTCTCATATGTTTTCCTAAATCTTCTCCACCATGCAAAACTTGTTTTTTTATTCATGACGGAATTTAATGTGAGCTAATAATGTTTGTTGTTGCCTACAGATTGGCTCTGCATGTATGGAAAGCCATCTTGGACGAGACCGAGAAGATCTCCAAGGCACGCACCACTGCCTCCGAGACCCTCAACTCCCAGGTTACCGACGCCATTAAAACGCAGAAGAATACACGAGCACAAACACTCAAAAAGGTGAGTGGAACTGATGCCCTACGGCCAAGTGTAGACTTTTCTTGCAGAATCACGTCTTGTACTTTCTATTGTGCGTCTCACATGTTTCACATGCTAAAAGTAGGAGTTAAATTACTTTAGAGTTTAGTTGAATAGGAGCTTTCACTGTGGTAACCGGCACTTGGGATTGCAAGTGTCTCTTCTAGGCATGCTTAAGGTTAAGGAAGGTGCACAGATTGATTTTTTTTAACGTCTTGTTCTGCTTTAAAAAGCTTCACAACTTAACTCTTATTTTGTGTAGGCAGGTCACTTATGATGATGTATCTGTACCCAGCACTGAGAAGACTAAGCTGTCGACCAATAAAAGAATACATGAATGACCGATTGAAATAAATTTCTGCCCTTCTTTATTGTCTTATTTGTGTTCAAAAGTTATGAATGGTATTAAAGTTGACTACACAAACATGAGGCCTGACTTTTTTTTTAACCTTCATGTCTCATTTTGGATGTACTGATTTGAATGGAAGTTGAACAAAATGGTCGATTTATGATAAATGTCTCTTGAACCCAAGTACAGGAAACCCATGCAGACTGGTTACTGTATTTTTAATACTGGACATTAAACATGTATGGTACACCGGACTGCCTTTCATACTACAGTACTAGAGATGCAGTTTTGTAGTGAAGATGTCATTATTAAATTTGAAGTAGCAAATGATCATGTGTAGCGACAGATTTAGACATTCATCATGCATTAGCCATCTTTGTATGATTCCCCCCGTAGTTGTGTTAATATTTAATGTGTGCATTAAGGGACCTGTCTATTTCCCTGGCAGCCTTGCACTTGTCCTTTCTAGTGTGTTTGCACGAGAAAAACATTTTTTTTAATTTCTTTTTAAATACAATTTTGATAACATGGAATCCTTTACAACTGCATTGTTCTGTTGCAGGATGACTTTGAGAGTAATATAAATATAAATTTCCAGTTATTATATGGGGATAAAGCATTGAGGAAAACTCAATCCAAGCATCATGGACCAATACAGTATGCTGTATGCAAAGAATTATTATGGGTACAAGACTCTGTCAAAGGTGGCTTTCCAACAAGAATCTACTGAATTGAAAGGCGGGGAAACATGTCACATCATCAACATAGATGTATTCCACCTGTTCCTTTCCCCCCCACCCCTAATTGACCTGTTTCGTTTCTTTGCCTAACTACAGTGTGATGAGCTGTTTGGAAGCTGTCAAGAGGAGATACAATCAACCATTAGAGATCTCACCAAGGCTAAGAAGAACTACGTAGAGTCGGAGACATTAGCTCAAGAGGCCAGAGATAAAGCCTTAGAAGCGGAGAACAAGTGAGTGGTGGTTTAACTTGAGATAAGTCAAGTACATGTATGATAACAACCTGATCCAAATGATCTTGTATGAACTGAGACCAATCATGCAGTAAAACTGGAACAAGGTGATTGGCAGATCAGGTTTTTTTTTCTTCTCCCAGATGGCCCATGGAGGTAGATTTGGACTTACAGAATAGAGGCAGTTCAAGTGATGTAGTGGATAATGGAGTGCCAACTGTGTCAGTTGTAATTTATCCCTAAACATTAAAAAAAATATTTATGGAAGTAACTTTATGGGATCATTTGTTTCAATTCCTTTTCCCCCAACCCTGATCTTTGTTACCCCCCTGATATGATTAGCATAATTGATGAGATTCTGTGCACCTTTACTTACCCATTTCTCCGTAAAAAAATTTCCATATGTAACCAATTCCACATTCCCATCACTAAGTTTCTGATTTTATTTAGATTTGTCACTGAATCATTGTATGTTTTGAACCGTGGCGTGGCCGAGCGGTTAAGAGAACCAGACTAAAGCTCTGGTGTTTCTGATCAGCAGAGTCTGGGTTCAAGTCGTGGCACTTATGTCCTATAAGCAAGATACTTTACCATAATTGCTTTGTCCTTTAGACATGTTAGATGGGACATTAAGCCGTAGGTCCTGTGTACAAGGATTGGTAGTGCAAGTAAAAGAACCCAGAACACTCATCCTGGAAGAGTAGGGGGTTACCCTGGTGTTTCTGGTTCACATAGCAAGCACCCTTGTTTACAGGCTTCCTCAGGCTTGCGAGCTACAGTAATTAAGTTCACTCATAAGGCATCCTTGATTTCGTTACCAGAAACACATAGTAATAAAAACCTTACTTTCTTGTTGTATCTGACCCTAGAGTTAAAAAAGGATCACTGAAACTCTTCCAGACCAAGTCTGCCCTTGAGAGGCAGTTATCCAAGCTATGTACAAGACGGGATACATGTGATAGACGATCAGCTCACATGCGCAATGAGTACCTTCTATCAATCACAACAGCCAACTCCCACCATCAGAGATACTATTCCACAGATCTTCCATATTTCATGACCGTAAGTGAAGCCCAAATCAACTTCTTTAAGCGACTGCCATTTTTCAGATTTTCTCTTTTTTATAGACTGCCTCCATGTTTGTCCTTTTTGTGTACCAGGTACAGCAGGACTTTATTCGTCATTTGATCCACTGACATCAATACGTTAAGAAGGGCCCAATTTCATAGAAATGCTTAAAGCTGTAAATTTTGATTAACAATTTTCCACTAAGCAAGAAGGAGCAGGATACCAGTCACAAATGGTACAAATGACATGGTATTTTTGCTGGTAACCGTTTTCTGGTAAGCATCAATATTTTTTAAAGCTACTTTTTGTGCTAAAGCAGCTCTATGAAGTTGGGCCCAGGTCAACAAAACTTGTCAAACAATCTACTCTGCAGTCTCTCTGTTTTTGTTTCTTTATTTGATGTTGTAAAGAACATTTCATTTATCTAACTACATGTGAAGTTTCAAGTTTATATGAGCTTGGGACATGTGCCTTTGTTAGCGGTCAATGAACCCAAGAAGAAGAAGAAGAAGTATAAAGAAAAAGAAAAAAAAAATGAACAAAAACAAGGGTTGTTCTAGCTATGCTTAAAGCTACACCTAAAAAAGCCATTACAGCATAAAGTACATAAAGTGTGTTTGATTGAGGAAGAGTGCCAGACATCGATTACAGCCCTGCCTGCCTAACTGTCTTTAGTGATGAAGTGACTGTACTTATCACTGTATCAACGCACTCTAGTGTTATTTGGCAAAGTGCCGGGATGAGGGAAGGGCAAGGCAGTTTTCACCCATGGTGAAGGGCAACTCTACCAGGGAAATTTAAGGCTCTACTTGGGCAGTTTAAGGGGCACAAACGCAATGACCATGGCCCAATTTTATCAGAGCTGCACAAGCAGAAAATGTTGCTTAAAAACTTCTGTTGAGCAAACTAAGCAGGATAAAATTGTCATGGTTTCAGTGAGTCTAAAAAAAAAATAATAAATCGACATCCCTATGGAAAATGAGAAAAATAAAAACCTGTGATAATAAAGACAGTCTAAATTGTCTTAAATGTAACTGTAATGAGATTGAGGGGTTTATTTATTTGTATATAATACCCCCCCCCCCCAATATCATACACAGACATTAAACCATTTGAATGGTACTAGATAGATGATCAATCAAGGGGTTGCTTAATGGATGTGTTAATGAAATATCATTTATATTGTAAAGCAAAGTATCTTTCTAATTGACTTGAATATAAGCTAGTCATAGTACAAACCATTTGAGGTTCATATTGTAGGTAATGCAGTATTGGTCATTCTTTAACATTTTGGTTTTTATTCTATACCCAATGTTGATTAAATTTCGCTCAGTGAATTACATCGATGACTGTTATATGATCCATGCGTGTCCTCGCATTGCAGTTTTCATTATGGCCTGTTCTGGACTCAGCTTTTCATTTTGTCTCTCTCTCTCTCTCTGTAGATGTTAGACGGCAACTTCTACGACAGATTGAGGGATTATTACTCAATCTTCACCACAACAGAGATTGAGATTGGGACTTATGCGAGGGCTTGCTTTGAGAAAGTACAAGGAGAAGCAGAACTGGTAAGTGGGAAAATGAAACACCTGCAGGCCTTAATGCAGAAGGATTTTCCTCAAGCCTCGGTTATAATTATTCCACAGGCAGCTACATGTATGTATGTTCTTTAGGAAAGGGTTTGTTTTACCATTCAATCAAAACAGTATTCAAGATGTTATTGTTGATTATAACATCAATGGCTTGTTTTCTTGAGTTCTTGGTTGTGTTTAAGGGAAACTGTCTAATAGAAAGATTGTTGGAAGTATAAAGATCTAACTACTTTAATTTATACTATTTATACTATATACTAGATGTATAACGATGAAAAATATTAACATGAAAGAATGAAAAACAAAAAACCCAGCCAACCTTCGTAGAAAACCAATTAAAGGGTTAAAAATATTTGTGTCCTAACAATTCACCCCAAGGATGTTACCTATGTGTATTTTATTATAATCTGTATCGGCATGTGACTTGTGAAAAATGTAGTTGAATGTAACCTCCTGATATGTCATTTAATTTTAGAGTTATTATGCTGGAGAGTTTGCGTACAATGTTCTAAGGTTTCAATCTATTTAGTTAAACATTAATAGGGCTCAAATTCAGGGGAAAAGATCCACAAGAATGCAGGGCTTGTAGCTCAAAATGTTTACTGGACCAGAATTTGTTTTTACAAGACCAGAATTGAAATGAGGACACAATTAAACATTTGAACTGTTTTAGTTTGAACAAGCACTTAGAGAAGATTCATCTTATTTGTTTAATGGGTAAGAATTCTTTAGCACCCAACAGAACTGAAAGAGATTTATCAGACTGAAAAATCAACATTTGAACAAAAACACGAGACTGGTGGACTTGTCCAGTCATGATTTTTCGATCACGATCATATCGTTGTGTCAGTGCAAAAACAGTCCTACAAAACACGCGCAAGTTTGTTTACAAAATGTTGTATCTCAGTTACAATAGCCCGGATGTACACACAAAACAAGTCTGTACTAAGATACGACGTTTTTGCCCGGACCATTTTATTTTTGCAAGATACAACATTTTAGCAAAATGGAGATGTTGCGTTTTTGCACCGACGCGACAATATAACATAAAAGTCTTTGCGTTGCTGTTGGAGTGTAATCGCTGCATTTTTTGACAAAACAACAACACTGTCAAGGAAGTAGTTTGTAGATGGTTAAGGAAAATCTAACAAAATAGTACATTGTCTTTAAATTTTTCTATTCAGAGAAACACTAAAAATTTCTTTCTCTCTTATTTAACCTGGTTGGAGATAAACATTTTCCACACTATTTTAAACCCTGAATCAGGTCACAAGAGAGTACCATTTAGAACGATTCCTACAGAAGTGTCCAGTATTCACAACTCCTCTTCAGTATCACTATGAACCCATAGAAACGGACCAGGTAAGCCTTTTCATTACTAAACATACAGCCCAGGGCTGACCTGTACCCTGTTCAATGTTTGTGGTTTTTTGCAAGGATTGTATATCCATTTTATAGAGCTGTTTAACTAGCAGTTATTATGTAATAAACTGTTATAACATTCTGCAGGGAACAGTTACAAACAGAATAGCTCATATCTATTTTTGGCTGATTAAATAGTCTGCAAACCGTTAGGCTTGGCATAATTGGAAGTTACATGGTAGTGTATAAACTAGGACCCTGGCCATTGTGAGGTTACCAGATATCACCTAAGCAAATATTTGCTCAGTCTTCATAAAGGGGAACTGGTCACAGTCTACACAGTGTTGATGATGGTAGTGCTGGTAGCCTAAGTTGGTAGCCTATTAAAGTACTAATATTACTTTGGGTTTGAAAAAATATATATATTTACATGCTCTGTTTCCCTTGTGTTTTATTACTTGATATTTGAAGTACAAAGTCGCATTTCTTTAAGGTGATCCCTCTGCTTCCCAGGTTGTATCATTAACTTGGATGTGATCTCGGGCTATATGGCAGTTACAGGTTGAATAGCTTCTGACTGGCATCCCCCCAAAAAGATTTTTAAAAAGTTTGGAGGCTGCTTACATAGGGCTAGATAGCTCTGCTGGTAGAGTGCTGTCAGGCTAATCAGTAGGTCGCAGGTTCAAGTCCCGCTCTTGTTAATTTTTCTTTGCTCAACTCAAAATTATTTTAAAAATTACCAAGTCAGTGTCCCTTGTGGTTTATTACTTGGTATTAATATTACACTATCAACTCTTACATGAAAACTACATTGGACCAAATTCCATAGATCAGCTGAGTAAGCATGAACAGCATAAAGAAATTAGCATAAAGAAATTACAAGCACAATGTGTATGATAGTGATATTCTGTGCTTAGCGTTTCAATATGTCAAGCAATGTTTTCAGTTGACCCACTTAATGAAATAAGACCCCGTTCTGGTAAAATGACAATGTTATGCGTGTGGTCTGTTGATAGATATCCAGTATGGTCATCGACCAGAAAGAGGCCTTATACTTGGACAGAGAAGCCAGGAGGTGGTCAACTCAAGTAGCCAGGGAAGCTAAGAAGATTGATGAGAATGAGCTGGTATTACAAGAACTACAAACTCACATGGCACAACTAAAGGTGAGTGAGCCCAGAAGCTAATGTCATTGCTTGGTTGGTAGAGTGGTTGGTTGCTTTGTTGCTTTGTTACTTTGTTGGTTGGTAGAGTGGTTGGTTGGTTTGTTGCTTTGTTGGTAGAGTGGTTGGTTTCTTGTTGGTTGTTAGAGTGTTTGGTAGGTTTGTTGTGTGGTTGGTTGGTAGAGTGGTTGGTTGCTTGCTTGCTTGGTGGAGTGGTTTGGGGTAAATCATAAATGTTTCTTTACCAATTTTGATGGGTGAGTTGAATGATACTTTTCAAACTACTTAACATTTTATAAATGGAAGCAAGCAGGAAAGTTACTTGTAGGTTAACAAAAGGAACAAAACACACAGCATAACAGTTTTCAGATTGCATAATATACCATACTACAAGCAAGTTCAAAGGTCTCATCAATTCTCACTCTTCATGATGGGTTGTGGTGTAACATGCCTGTCATATTGTTTACAAAACAGACAGTGCTGTGGTCATTAACAAAAGAATTCAGTAAAAGCAAATTATGTTTTGTCCTCTTTTTCATTGTTTTTAATTCAGGGGTCAGACACCTCATCCGATAGTGGGTTTGGTCAAGAGAAAGACACAGAGCAGAAGTATGAGACGCTAAGGGAAACCTTACGGAAGGCAGAGACTAGTAAACTTAAAGCTGTGTCCAAGCTCAATATGCTCAGGAATGCTGGCAGTAAGTGTAGTAGAAGTATTCTTTAAGCCATCGAGAAAGACTCTGATAGGGTTAAAACGTCAGGCCAATAACTTGATTTATTTTCCTATTTATACTACAGGTCCTTTTGGTTGGTAAGCTGTTTGCAGCAGCAATTCTATTTTCATATTTTGTTGTACTACAAATATTAACATGCTTTATACTGTTAAACAAACTGCAGTACTTTCTGTGTGAACATACATTACATGTAAATCATCTCTTTGCTGGATCAGCCTGTGTTTTTATCTTTTAAAACTTAGTGATGAACTCAAGTTCACAATATCTATATTCTTTCAGTATGTATTGTGTTGGTTATAGAATTATTTACAATTGAAAAGAGGTGTCCTGGTGACACCATGAATGAATCAGCCTACATTTGTAGACTTTTTTGTTACAAGTAGTTGTTTTTAGAACAACACAACTGCAAGAAAAAAATATATTGCTGTAAACGTTGTCAACTGGCAATACCGGGTTCCTATATAATAGTTGACGCAACTCGGGCCGAACTCGGCTCGAGACGTTGTGACCACAGGTTTTTGCAATGTTAGAAATTCGTTTTTGCCATCCAGGCCGATCCTGGGCAGCACGAACAGCCTGATCGTTCCTATTTGTATAATTAGCACCATATAAAGCTTTGAATCACATTTAGATTGCGGTGATTGGTGGAGGGGAATGAACATTTGGCCCTCTTGCCTTTCACCAGTGTATATTTATTTATTTTCCCGTGATATTTTGTTAATTTCTGATGCATGAAACAAACCTCATTGAACATAGCTTATCTCAAGATTGCACTCTGAATTAAATGGGTTATTTAATGGAGTATGACACTTTTTCCCTTTTAGAAATTTACGTTCCACATCAAAGTCTCTTCTCATCACTTCCCTCATTACAAAACCTTACAGAGCTCAATCATTCCAAGTAGCTGCAGCCGCACTGTGGAAAGGCATAGTTATGAAGGCAGTCACGGTTGAGCAAATTAAAAAAATCACCTTAAAAGCCCATCTGTTCACCATTTATTAGTAATTGATAGGTTCGTTGGTACTTCATTTTTGTAGCTTGTTGTTTTCTCTATTCCAATAAGAGCATAGGGAATTAGCAGCACTTGATGTGCTCTATATCAATATGGTTTATTGTGATTGTTATTTTGTTGATTATTTCAGTTAATGTCGATCAGTGGTTAGACAGCGCATACGAGGCAATATCCAAGGAGGCAGAGATTGAAGCTCAACTCAAACTACAGCAAGCAACAAAAGCAGTAAGTCTGAGGAGTTAGAATGTATCAACAAAACAAAAATGAATTAGTTTCAATCTCAAAGCTCACTGATTAGAAATTCATACCAGTATCAATCCTCCCCAGAAATGTATGTCAGATATGTTGTCAAAGTCAAGAAAATAACACTCGTAGGTCCCTTATCACTGCTGCTTGTTTAAACACACACAAAAATAGTTAGTGGCCTGAAGTTTCGACCCTAGCAGAGTCTTTCTTGAAGCCTTCAAGAAAGACTCTGCTGGGGTCGAAACATCAGGCCACAAATTTTTTTATTTTGCATTTATACCATAGGTTCTTTTGGTTGGTAAGCAGTTTGCAACAGCTTACACTATATTTCGCTTGTTTAAACATTAAGCATTGTAATATGCACAAAATCCCTGATAAAATAAAACTGTATTGTTGCGCTGGCGCTATGAGGAAACACAGAACCCTCGGATATGAAGAATTTTTCATGGGTTGTATATTATGGTGTTCAGGCCTTGCTCTTAAACTTTTTGTAAAGTAGCCCACGGGGCTAGTAAACTGTACATTTTACTTGCCCCCCAAGAAGTTTTAGTAGCCCAGATTTTAAACATGTATGTATCTTTCTGATGTATTAATGATAGCAATCATGACCAATTTCATTCACACACTCAAAAACTAATAAACACATTTTAAAAGTTTATTATTCACACCTGAAAAGGAAGAAATGTGAGCATTTTAGGCAAGTTGGCTGCACAGGTTTCAGTAGCCCACAGGGCAAGTGGAGAAGTGGTGTTTACTAGCCCGTAGAAGTTTTTACTAGACAATGTACGCCGGGCTAGTGTTAAGGGTGAGCCCCGGTGTTTTTACAGAAAGCTAGATGATAGGAATAATTCTACTCTTCCCAAAAAACAATCCTGTATTGTCTCTTTAAAAATCTTCTGCTTTCAATGCTGCTCATATTTTATGTATTTTATGTACAATCTTAAATTGTTTAATTGTTAAAGTACAGGTTGACTGATGTACTCGTTGTTTGTTTGTTTGATAGAATGAAGAGTTGGTTGTGAACCATCATGCAATGAACAGCTTTGACTCATTTGATGATCAATTTGATACAACAGTTAATGAGGAAACAGCCCCCTCGCCTCAAGTATCAGTCCCAATTCATACTGTGAGGGCAGCTGCTCTCTACGATTATCAAGTAAGACATATTTTCATATTTTATCAATCCACCATGTCTTTCCAGATTAAAAAAAAATCTCCAATCAATAATTCTTGGTTATAAGTGCTGTTTAAAAGTAGATTGTTTCAGGTTTATTTGATGCTTTGAAAAATACAACTTTTGGCTTGTGTTCATTATTTGTTTTCACTTAAAATTTGATGTAATCAAGCTGTAGGTTTATCTTAAAGAGGGGCTTTAAGGTCAAATTCTGTTTTGTGATGTACTCATTTTTTATTAGATAGAGTAATTTTGGATGCGGGGAAAAAATTACCAGTCTCTAACCTCACGTAAAAGCGGTTTAAAATGCCGTTGTAGTTGGTACCCTTCCAGTGCGCATTTTGTTAATATCAATAAACATCCAATGATGTCAAATTTCAAATGTACGTGCGTCTTTACATTTTTGTACGAGGATTTTGAATTTTTCATGATATTCAACCCCAGCGGTGCTGAATTTGACCTTTTGACTTACGTTTTTCAAAATATATTAGGTAGATCTTTTCTTGTGTTTGTGGATCATGTTTCACATGTCCTTGGTCTGTCAATAGTAGGTGATTTAGAAAATGTGATGTTATTTTGACTGTAGGCACAACGAGAGGATGAGTTAACCATACAAGAACATGAATATCTGGAGATTATCGAAGAGTCAGAAGGAGATGGCTGGGTTAAGGTAAGTCAAAGGTTACATAAGCCGTTTTTCTATGGCATCCATGTTTGAAAACTGTACGAAAATTGATCCTGTAGGCCCCACCCATCATAGCAACTGTCAATCAATAGCACAAATGTAGGTAACACTCACCTTGCACTGTGAAGAGGCACACCACACCAAACACAACAGAAATCTTGTTTTTCTTCACATTTTACCATGGCCTTTTAACATGTTGGACCTTTCTGGCATGTCTGGAGGATTCGGTGTGCTGTTGTTACAGTCCTGATTTACCATTGCATAGAAGAAGTAGAGCCCAAATAATCTTTTTATTCATCCAATTGGCAGCAAAAATTGATATCATCAGGGGGCTATTTTTCTGGGTAAATTGTACCATTATTTCATTATGACCATTTATTTCAGGCCAAGAATGACGCTGGTCAGACGGGTTACATTCCCGAAGCCTACGTTCAGGTAGAGCGTCAACACGTCTCTAGACAGCTTTCAGTCTCATCAGATAGCAGTCACACTTCACCTGGTCTCACCAGGGCTGGATTACCTTACTCCTCCTCTGCCTCACTGACAGACTATGAGGTCCAGACAGCAATGTCTAATGAAGCTATGAGTCTATCTGGGCAAACTGTTGGTGAGTGGATCAACCGGCTAGGCTTGAATATGATTTGGTTTCACCCACACACCGATGTGTATGAAGCACTGTATACTCGGTACTTTCCCGAGTCCAAGGAAAAAATTCAAATCCACAGGCATTTTACTCGGGTGAAATTCATACCACTGACCTCTTTCCATTCTAGAGCAGACGTGTTACCACTAGACCACCAAGATTGCCCGGTAACATGAATGTATTAATGGTACTTCTAGCTCCATGTGTGGTTTTAGCATAATTGTTCCTGAACTTGACCCACTGCTAGAATTTGAAAATTGTAAAAATGTATTCTGACTTTTTCCCTTGGATCTGTTCGTTCAAACTGGTGTTGATTCAAACTTGATCTTTGAAAAGGACTGCATGTCAAAATAACTTGGGAGTTTATAAAGAAAAAACTATGTGCAGGAATAGAAGTAGTGATTGTACAGTTCTAATTATACCTCGATGTAGAGAAACACTGACTTAAAAATGAAGCTAACAATTTTTCTTATTCTAAACTCTAAATCATTTTCCAGTTTGTTTTGCAAGGGCTCTTTATGACTACCAGGGAAGCAGCGAGGAGGAGCTGTCGTTCTCTGAGGGTTGCATCATCAAGGTCTTGAAGAGAGATGATGAAGGGGATGGGTTCTGGGAAGGGGAGCTGAATGGGCGCAATGGGGCCTTCCCATCCCTCCTAGTGGAAGAGCTTGGATGCTCATCGGTAAATGAGATTGCCACACCTGAGGTAGGTTCAGTAAGGCCAATTCTTTCTCTATTTCTTAATGCTTGGTTCATACTTGAAGCGAGTGCAAATAGACATCAATAACAGTGTATGGTTTGCAATCATTCCACACATTTTGGTGTCATATTTGTCGTTGCTTCTGCATCAAGTATGAACTGATGTTAACAGATAAGCATTGTTAGAGGTCTAACACATAATGATTGAATTGAAAGTGTAATCCCATGCATGTGTTAAGAGATCAGTTTTACTAAAGGATTATGTAAGGCGTGATGTGACCTTTGTTGAAAGCAAGGAGGATTAGACTTTCATAGTGAAGCAAAGTATAAATAAACATTGAAAAAATTATCATTGCCTATTAGTAAGTCTGTTTTTTTTCTTCTAAATTTAAGAATTTACTCTGAAAAGAAAAGGGAAATTTTCAATACTCAATAAATTTTCCTGTAACTTTTTTTGTGACTGAATTGTTGCATGGACATGCAGGCAAAATTGAAACATCGAAAGGTATAAATAACAAGGTGGAAGAGAACGCATGCTGTTTTATTGTCGTTTTGATTTTCTGGAAAGAAGCGCTAACTGTATTTACTGTGCACTCTCTTCTCACCCTACAGCTTGCTCAGCGCTTAAGCTCTGCTTCTACCACTTCCTGTCCTTGTTTTCACACTGACAACATTCCTACCCCAGTTGGGACCCTGCAGGCGACCCTATCCCCAATAACCTTACCCAAAATACATAAAAAGAGAACCGTTGGCTCAATCCTCTTCCCTTACACCACTGCCTCCGAAAACCACGCTCTTCCATATGTACCCATTTACTCCCAGGTTTTGCCATCAAAAAAGAGGGAGAAAGCTCTCAAGCGCACACATGTACCCCTGATCACCCCAACCCCATGCAGGGGCCCTTGTGCAGGGACTAGTTCCCAGTGTACCCCTAGCCTTTCCGGATGTAACCCTACATTAACTCTGAAGGAACCTACCCAAGCTGCCAAGGGCGATGATCCAATATACACGGTTAACCCTCCTATCTATCCATAGCATTGATAGCATGATTCCCTCCTCAGGCAACAAAACATGAAATCTGTTTCCACACTGTTTAATATCTGCAGACTAATTGATCCCATCAATTGGCAGACGTCTTGGGTCCCATTCCATTACAATAAAAAAATAATATGTCTTTGTAATTTTTAAAAGAGCCAGACTATTTCCTCCAAACCTTGGTTTGATTACATTTGCAATCAATTAATCAACACCATGTTTATTAGTCTATGTGCTTACCCTGGATTCAATAAACAAGAATTTGAGTCTCTTTTTTGGGGGTCAATCAAAACATTACGATTGAGTACTGCCTTTATGCAGATTTCATGTTCTGACCAGTTTTGCATTTTGTACGTGGTGTTTGGCACGAGCCCCCCCCCCCCCAATATTGACATTATTAACACAAGAAATATTTTCTCTTACCCTGGGCTTGCCTCTGCTAACTCTATGCACTGTTAATGCTAACCAGGGTTAATCAGTGCTAAGCTTGTTTGTGCGTATAATCAGGCCAGGGTTTGTGGGATTTAGGGCACTACTTTATGCTAAGCTTTAATATTATTCCAATAACCCTCTCTCTCTTCAGACATGGAGTTGATTGCATAAAGACATCCCCGAAATTAAATAACTACCCAGTTTCCTTAAGCCAATACTAAGCTTGGGCAGTTTTGCCTAAAATAAAAAACCGGCAAAACAGCACGACTCCAACCAAGGTTACTGACATTTAAAGAAGAAAAGCAAAACAACTAAACAACGATCGCAAATTTCCATTTTAAGATGGTACTTGTCTGTGCGAATGTCATTGCGTGACTTCTATTGCCTGCCAAACCCTTGTTAGAAGTACCATACTGCAACTCACTGTTAGACTTCTCGCATGCATGCAAATTTGGCAGTGTGTACAGAATGTCAAAGTGTGACTGTGCAACCTCCAGTAATTCACGGGAGGAATGTGAGAACTATTTTAAATACAATACCATCAGGAACAATTCTTGGGCTGTCTGCATGCATGCAGCTTACAGTGAATCCGCTAAACTGCATGCGTTCAATTAGGTCTAATGATTGAATTTGAAATACATCCAAATGGTTGAGTGAAAGATTGCTCTCTTTTTTGGTTTCGGAAACTTTTCAGGTGCTTGCAGCTGTCATTTGTATCACTTACATTTTTTTAAACTTGTTTTTTATGTTTAAAGCATTCTAGACAGTTTTTTCAAAAACATAACCAGTACCAGTTTTAAAATAAAACCATGAAAAACCTGTTTACTGGTAAACTGCCCAGGCATAGACGATACACTACTCTCTTTCAGCATGCCATTTATTCAGGCTTATTTAACACATAATGACAAACTACTGTGAATAACTTGAGTGACGTTAGATTTGGCTGAACACATCCTTAATATCTTTGTGGATTGAATAACAATTGCCTTGTTGTGTTTGTTTCCACGCATGCTTAATACTGACAGAGCCAGCCGCCACAAGTATTTATATTTCCTGAGGTATAATAACCATCTTTTATTGAATCGGTTCATTCTTCCCTTCACTCTCCATGGCTTGATTGTCATTATTTCACCCCATTCAACCTCTCTGATAGGTTGTTCTTGAAGCTCTCATTTTATTAAGACTCCTTTGCAGGAATAATAATGTTTTGAAACCTGATGCCTTCTGTTGAGCCATGTAGTGTATCCATACTGTATATGGTTCTGCAGAGTATGGGCAGTATGGTCACTGGATATATGTTGCCTGCATCTCATAGTACCTGTTATGATTTGTATTCCAGTCCATTGCTAACTTTAATATAACTCCGCAGCATTTCAAACTTCATAAATCAGCACATATTGCATGATAACAGTTGCACTTCTTCATATCCGTGCTGCTGCACGGATTGCTTCTACTGATTACATTAATTGGAGCTGAAACTTGACATTTTCATTCCTACCTGTTTTGCACCCACATTAACGTAAATTGGTTCTGGTGACCGATGCCATTCCTCAATGCTTTTACTACATTAACATTTGGCAGGAGAAACATTGTTTCCAGTAAGGCAAGAAAAATACTGTGAAGCAGACACAGTTCCTGATAAAATTTACTTTCTGTAAGACAAATCATTAAACCAGTCATAAGCAACGATCATAGGATTTTGTCTTGTAACCATGTCTACTAACATAGCTGTGAAAGATGTTTTTATGCTTAGCAAATCTCTACATGCTACCAGCTTTGGATAACGAGCACTAGGATGGAGTTTTTATAAACCTGCTAACCACTAAAATTGGCTTAGACAGGAAGAGTTTTCTGAGCAGAGCGCTGGTATCCATCCAAAGTGCTATGTGCGGTGCTTTTGATTTCTTACTAATAAAAAGATTTGTTCATCAATGTTGTCATCTAAGCAGCTCCATGCATTCAGAATGTTACGCCAAACATCTGTAGATCAAACATTGTACATCCACCATGCAAAGTCTTCAGAATGCTTACACTGTCCATTTTCTTTAAAAAAAACCACAACAAAAACGGTACAATCTTGACTAGAAGTACCATGTTACTAGATACACATGTAAAAGGGAAGTGGCAATGTGATGGTGCAACCTTATGGCAGAACATTTGCTTTTTTATTGTTGATTTTTGTTGTTATATGCTTGTGGACATTTTATGGAATGGGCACAATATAAATCAATAAATTATTATTATTATTATTATTATTATTTATCATGTAGAAATTCTGCCAAATCATTGGCATGGGTTCCTGGCATGTGTTTGGTTTAACTTAAACATGTTTTCCCTAAATAACAGAGCTTGTAAATGCCTGGCTAAGATACTGCAAAGTGTACTAATAATGAAGAAATTGTTCAAGTGTCATGGGCTATCAGGTGGTTAGTGCATTCATTAGGCACATACGTATAGAATGTTTTTTTGAGATTGGGGTAGTTTTTCTTGTTGTTGTTGTTTTTTTATAGAGTAAAACATAGCACAGATTGTTTCCATTTAGAGTTTGCTGTGGTGTGCAATAACACAACCATCTTTGAAGATTCACTATCAAAAACCTGTCAAGAATTTCAGCATTTCTGAGGGTGAAAACAGCCGTGTGACTTGCCTCTTTTTTGGTAGTTGCTCTGGTCTTTTCAAAAACGAATCAAGAATTACATCACCTCAATATTTTTCCTCTGCATGTAAAAAGGTTTTTTTTTTAAACCATTGCACGATGGTATTTGAACTTAAAATTAAGTTTGCTGAAATGTTGGATTAACATGTTGATGTAAAAGTAATGTGGTTGCTTTCTTTTCTTCCTTTCCCCCACTTCACAGTTTGTCAAGCTCATCTTCTGTTCTTATTCCCATTTGTCTTGTAGGAGATTGGAGACACAGGTGGTGATCCACCCTCAACACTACCCCCAGACTTACCTCCTCCACCCCTACCAGACTCCCTGCCTACTTTGTCTGTGTATAGTGAGGTAGACAGGAGGCGGCCTGCTTCTGCAGATATACCAGGTAAGTAACATTGGTATCTCCATGGTCAGATTCCCTGCTTCTGCAATTATTTCAGGTAAGTGACATTGGTATCGTATTGTGACCTTCACGGTCAGGTTCCCCAGCTGCAGGACCAGACTACTTGTACATCAGCCAGCAGAGCTGGAGCAGCAGTAATGATTGGCAGTGTGTATGGTCAGGGTAATCTGATTGAAAGCTGACATGACGTTTGTATCCTTACAGAACAATTTGTAATGATCAGTCACTGTCACTGGGAATGAAACCAAGGTGTTATTTTGGTTTTATGATGTTTGCTATTAAGCACTCGGTGCTTTTTCGGGTCCCATGGAAAAATGAAATCCTTGGGCTCCACAGGCGGGATTCAAACCCACGACCTCCACATTATAAAGCAGATATGTTAATGAGAGGCCAGTTGAAAGGCTGTTTAGCTAGCAGCAGGTACTGATGTGGATTTTGCCCGCAAGACTTGGAAAGGTTATCACATTTTAGTGTAAAGGTTAAAAGACTATTCTTTCTCCTTAATACAACTGTAATAACTTCAATTAAAAACCAAGCCATACATGTACATCATTTTTTCTGTTTTGGTTGTCCCCCATACTCTTTTTCAAAGGATGTTTTTATTCTTGTCACTTATCTTTTAAGATTCTCCAACAAGGGACCAGTTTTATACCAGATCTGCTCCACAAAGTCCAACTGCAATGGGACTTAAACCTGTGAGTTATCTGTGCTTCTCAAAGCTTTATGTTTTATTACCTTCATTAACTCTTTCCAATTGCACTTTTAAAACGCCTTCTTGGTAAGAAGAGAAGAAGAGTTGAGATCTCAATTATGGTTAAGTTGATAATTATTGTGTAAGCGTTCAAGCCTGGTAATGATGATTATCACAAACCTGTTAAATCAACTCATAAAATGTGTAATAGTTGTTGTTTTTGGAAGAGAAAATTAATTTCCGTCCACCGTGCTGTTGGTAAGTGAGGATGTTTCGGAGCCAGAAGTGCAATGTAAAGGAATGGCATACACGCATGTACATGTACATAAGCATTCGTTACACTGCACTTTCAGCTCCACAACGCCATCACTTACCAACAGGATAAACACAACATCCAACCAGTCTGTGAAAGTTTATCAAATTAGATCAAAATTAATCCTTTTTAAGTGATTTTTTTTTTCTGAGGAATTTTGTGCACGCTAACATCCGTGCAAGTTTGACTTTTAGGGTCTTGAAATACCATTTTCTTGACCTAGACAGTGTATTAGGTTGAAATATATCTCATGAAGATAGGTACTGGTGTGGACTACGTAATCATTGAGCTTGCAGATTGATACTAATCAAGTATTACATTTTTTTTTATAAACTACAATCCTGTACGGTGTATTTAAGACTTAAACTATAACTTTATTGCAGGCAAGAGCTGCTCCTGCCCCACCAGGCAAGCTAAAGAAGAAACTGTTTGAGCATCAGGAGCATCCCCAGCTAGATACTAGATACAGTGATGAAGGGCCTGTCACCATGGTATGAGAAGCAGCTAAAGATAATGTGGACAGGTGATGGCGCTGTAATAAGTGTACTTAAACTTCTACAGCTTCAAGACAGTCCACTGACTGGCTGTGATATCCAGTCCATTATAGCATTGTTTGACACGGCTAGCTGTGACTACGACTAGATAATAACTTCAATTGCTATTCCTGATGACTTCTAATAGATGCCCAGTTCACACACCACCTGCAAAAGGATATCTTGGGAAGCAAGTCTCAATGAAGCGTTGTGGCTTAATGGTGGAATAGCTTCTGGGCGATGAGAAGACCAGCTTGTCATTTGAAGTTGGTTCCATCAACCAGGAATGTTGTGTCTCTGAATCATGTCAAACAATAATAATGCTGGATTAAACTATAGTTATTTTCATTATTGTAAATTAAGCATTGTATAAGATGTTGCTGGTCAATATAAAGCAGTGTTTTTATTAATCCTAACAGTCCCAAATCCTTCAAAATCCTATGCAGGAAGTTGTCTGACTTTGTAGGATATGGTACTGCAATGGGCCAGGCATACCTCGCTGATGTACATCCAAACATTTGGGTGTTGAGTTATCGTAGAGTGGAGTACGTTGGGGTATATAAGTGGGACTTTGGTAAAAGACACTAGGGGTTAGGGTTGTAATAGATTTTGGACTCTTTGAACTGGGGCATTTGTAAGCACACAATTTGCTTACCACAGAAACATTTTTGCTCAGCAGAAATGAGTTATTAGAATACAATATGAAATGGGATATTTATCATGATGATTATGCTAAGCAGGACTATAACATAAATCTGGATGAAACATAGACCTGCATGTCACATCAGGCATGTGCAATTTGACTACCAAGTGTGGATGATCAGTTGGGAGACTTTGGACTGCTAGATGGCAGCAGACCTACCTGTTAAATTTCCATTGTTTACGTAGCTCTGAGCTTGCACACTACCGAGAACTATGGACTAGTCTGCTGTCACCTAACGTCCCAAAAGTCCCCCATTCAGTTGTGTGCAACCTATTACATTGAAGGTTTGTAATAGAGTGCTAAAGCTGGGGGTGTTTCACAACAAATCAGTTGAGACAATTGTGTAAACTCGTGTTTACATTCTGTATAAAATAATTAAAATAATCAAATTTAGTCCTCCTTTTGGAGGGGGGGGGTTGATAGGGATGAGGTGAGCCAATTAATTGAGAGATGAAATGCCAACAGTTCATAACTGAGACGTCGTCACATAGATTAACGACATTTACGTTTCTTTCTTGTGGAGGCGTGATCAGCAAAATGGTAAGATTGAAAAGCTTGTAGATGATTTTAAATGTAGTATCGACGCACATGGAATCTGACTGTCATAGTGGCTCAAAATGGCAAGATTGATTATGTGATGGGGTTAGGTAAGTGGGGTCAGTACAAAGGTTTATAACGCTAGCTTGAGTTACATTATTCAACATATGATAAATACTTAATATATTTAGTAGGTACTTGAATGACAGGTTAAACATTTCAGAATTGTTGCAGTGAGAAAAAGGTTCATTAATTTGTAATGTTCATTTTGAGGACTGCTTTTGTTAGTTTGTTGAATGGAAATATGCGAGTATTAATAATAATAATAATATTAGTATTAATTGCTTCTTCATTTCAGTTTCATTAGTTTTTGTACATAAAATGCTTCAAAACATTTTAAGGTAGTCAATTACAAACACTATATAAGAGAAGGCATCTATATTGGTGAAAAAACTTTATTTTTCCACATGTGTAATATATTCTTACATTTCTGATTTCCCTTACCCACATTTTTAATCAAAAAGTTACCAAAGTTTTTTTCATTTTTTTTAAAAACTTAATACTGGAAGTTATTTTTCTGTAGTTGATTCAACTTTGAGCTAGACCTTAAGAAATTCAGGGTTTTGTTTGTTCATGTCGCAGGGTTCTTAAAACATATCTTAGCTTGGGTTTGTATAAAAGAAACGGTTGCATTATAAATATAGACGTGTGGAAAACTATTCCTAAAAGACCTTTATAGATAATCTAGTTTGAACAAAGAAAAATTGACTAGAGTGGGGCTTGAACCTGGGACCTCCGAATTAATGTGCCAACGCTCTACCAACTGATTTATCTATCTAGCCCTATGTTGGCTGTCTCCCCATCGTTCAACCCCAAATTATTGACTAATTTACCCAGACAGTTTCCCTTGTGGTTTATTACAGGTTTTTCTTGGTGTTGATGTCCCTCATAACCCTTACAATTAACAACCATTGGGTTGATGTCAATTTGTGTTGGTCATAAAAAGAACCAATGACTTGTGATTACATTAGAAACCATGTTGAGCTTTGGTGGGGTTGATTCATCATAAATAGATCATTAGCAAGTGACATTACTTCCTTAAAAGTGGGGTCATACTTAGGTAATGACCTCGAAAACAAATTGTGTCATTTCTATCTGAAAGCTTATTTGCTTATGAATATGGTAATGGTAGTAAGAATCCTGTGAAATTTTGTCGTCTAAAATGCCCATGGATTAGATATTGATTAAAAACGTTTGAATCTGAGAAAGGATTCATGCATGAATCCTTTCTCTGATGTTGGTGTCTGGTTACGAGTGCTGCGGCCAGAGATGCAGTTGCTACCCCGCTGTCACCTCGTTAAACGTGGATGGATTTGATGTTAGTGTGAAAACACTGACAGTTTTTGCTGTTTTCTCAGCAAGTAGTTTCTGTAGTCAGCTAAAACTTTCACAAATAACTTTTATTATATCTTTCTTTATAGTTTTGCCTATAAACCAGCATTACATCAACAAAAACCAAACGACGACCCTACTTTTAATAATATGGATGATGGTGGAAGACATGCTCAAGTCCTTGTAAATACTCATTCTCTTACAAGTGGCAATCTCAAGTGCCTCCCAGAACAAAGAACCTCTTTGAAAGCATTAAACCTGGGTAGAGTTGAGGTCATAGATGATCATTCTGAAGCTCCCATCTAGATGCTTTATTTTCAAAATCACCTTTCATCAATTAGTGTTTGGAAAAAAAGGATTGTAATGACCGATTTGACACGTGATATACCAACCATGCAGAGAATATTCAACAGACTATTTTTTATATTGTTGTAAATAGTAAAGATAAGTTTATACTAAAGGAACTTTAACAGGGTTTGTTTGTGACACCATTGCATGCAGAGGAAGTAGAAGCATGATGAGTAGCATCGGGTGGCCTAGAAAAGAACCTGGTCGTTTAGAAAGGGGGTGGGAAGACTTTTGACCCCGAGGTACCTCAACAGTGGGATTAGGGTCAAACAGGGAGAAATGAAGTGGGAGTATAAAGGTTCATGTTAGGATAGGGTGGGGGTTCATTGAGTAGTGGTATAGATTAAGAATGATAAGTGTGTGAGCTGGGTTGTGGTAGGATGGGGGTCGGGAAAACCGAGTTTGTAAATATAACAGATGAACTAAAACATTGACATACTGTAATTGTAAACTCCAGAAAGAAATTAATATATATAGACAGTGAGCCATTGGAGCTTCACGATGTGAACAATTTGTGTAAAAAAACAAAAATCCCTAGCAAGTTCCGAACAGATTCAATTTTATTTGTGTTTTTCACTTCAAGACATTTTTAGAGGAAAATGTCAATGTAAGAGGATTATGCATGTAAATTCTGTGCATAATTGTCCGTTGTATGGACAAGAGTATGATGATGTGAAGTGAAATGTGTCTCTCTATACTTAATAATTTATTCTCCATCATTCTTGAGCCATTAGAACTACTAGTGTTACTATTAAAAAAGGACAGTTTAAGTAAAGTCAAATGATATAATTGCTTTCAATTTATCGCTTTCTCTTAAGCTTTTTCATTTTCAAATACAGTTGGTTTATGTTGTAGCTTGGTTTTCAGTTCATTTGGGGCGGTAGGGTGGGGATTTACACCAATTTCAAAATGATGTATAATATTTCTTCCCTGTACTGAATTGGTGGAAACATAACAAAAGGGGTTAACAGTCAAATTTTTATTGACTTAACCTAAGAAAGAAAGTTTATTGAAAGCTAAGGATATTAAATCTATTTTGCTATGAAACTAAGCAAAGGATTTTTGATATTTTGTTTGATGGATGATGATTAGGAATTTCTTTGTAATTTGCAGGTGTTAGTTGCTTTGATTTAACTAAGTTGTGCCTTTCAGTTATTGTTTTCCTTTATTGCATTTTGATAAATATTTCATTTTTTCTCAAATCAGAACAATTCTTTTTTATGTAGTTATTTCAATCAATATTGATGTAAAGGGTGCTTGCTGGCATACTTTTGACTTGACCTTCATAGTGAAACAGTCGTCTTGTTCTTCTAGTACCCACATCCAATTCAAATACAGAGCAAAACCACACCCAGGCTTGAAGGCCACACTGGTATATGTGAGTCAGGATTCAATATATTTTTTAATTGTAGAAAAGAAACGTGATGGATGTGATGCTATGTGGTCAAAGTGTATTACATTGTGTCTGATAGTGCATTGTGAGTGTTATAAACTATCAGTGGTTTGACTTGTTTAATGGAGTGATTTTCTGCGCAAACTCCCACAATGGGATAAAAATGCCAAGCTGGTAACAACCAATCTCGGTTTGCCCTTAACTTTTTCTGTAACCAGCCAGCAGCAGGACCAGATAAACTTTCATTTCACTGGTCCTTTGGCTATTGCACATATCCATAACTCATATTACATGAGATGCTTTTCAATACTGAACTATCCAGTCGGACCACTTAGAGTGAATTTTGACTGGTCCTCGGGTGTTCTAGCTGGCATTTTGCCAGCAGACCACTGTTTAAGGGGAACGCTGTCATACAAACATTGGTTTAAGGTTCATGATTACAGTAACTAAGCGACAATACTTATTCTAGTCACTGTGAAATCAGCGTTTAGCTTGGTAGGATTCGAACCCACAACCTTGTGATTGCAAGTCCTGCAGTCTAACCACTAGACCACAGTGATTGGAATAACTCAGAAATTACAATTTGGAATGTTAAAACCTCTGGCATTCGATTCCTACAGTTTATCAATATCAAATACTATTTAAGATTTTTTTTTTTTCTCTGTCAAAAAAATGAACGAATGAATAAGAACGAATGAATAATAATTTGCTGTAGTTTTAAAGCTAAGGAAGTCCTTTCGTTGAAAGTGGTTAATGCGAACAATCTTGTGAAGCTGTGCAAATATATCCCGTCTTTACACAAGCCTGTTTGGTTGTTTCCAGTGGCATAGTAACACAGATAGATGTCCATCTATGGATGTCAAAGCATTTGTTAGATAGAAAACATTGACAAAGTATTGCTATGCGTTTACTTGTTTTACAATTAGTTTATTAATATGAACAAAATGATTAAATTTTGTTTTACAAGGTTTTAAAGGTTTGGCCCCCCATATAAGTTCTGATTGCGAACTATTACAAAATAAAATATACTCTCTAAGATCATCCAATAACAATATTTTTGACAAATTATTTCATTAAAAGTTGACATTCGTGGAATTGAAAAATGTACAGTATTTTAATTTCCATGACAGAACAAATGCAGACTACTGATCCTGTTTGACATATTCCCATTACTTCAGGATGTTTAATGATCCTGATAACATATTCTATTCTGTACATAAACCAATTCCCAAAAATATAAGGATGACAAATATCTAATTATAAATATATTGTACATACAAAAAGTAAAAGTATATTAATTGCCTAAAAATTTAACTTCAAGCAATCGTTTCACATTTTGAAAGCAAAATTTAATTTTTTGTTTGTGAAATGTGATCCATTGCGGGAAGACTAAAAACCTGATCAAATTGAGATTGAATTTAATTGACTTCCCATTAAGCATACATACTGTAGAAGAAAAATGCTATCTTTTAATAAACTATTTTTCTGTGCCAAATTGGAAATGGTATGTTTCTTATTGTGTAACTTACTTCAAGAATTAAACAACCTGAAGACCAGTGCTTGCACATCATGGACTCCGATTTCAATTCTTGTAATTGTGTTTTCAAAGTACTCAACCCGATCTACCTTTCCCAGATTCATCTCCTGGTTGTAAAAGGAAGCAGTCATTTAAAGAAGAATATTCAGCAAGATGCACATTGTGTTGTGCTGATTTTAGCATTGCCGCTAGAGGAAATTATGACATTTTGCAGCATATTAAAACTGTCAAACGCAGCAGTAATATGTGCAGTAATAATCACTCTATTACGCAATTTATGTCATCTAAGTTCAATGATCACGATGTCATTCGAGCGGAGACACTGTGGACGCTATTTGTTATTGAACATGACATGTCGTTTGTATCTTCTGATGATTTCTCAGACGTTGTACAAAAGATGTTTCCTGACAGCAAGATTACCTGCGAGTTATCATGCCTTGTACAAAAACTGCCATTAATAATTTATCCATGTGTGTAATACAATCAGGATATTTCTGCAGCCACATTACATGACATTGTGTTAGTTGTTTATGTACCAGTTGGGAATATTTACATTGCCCTTTTTTAATATTCTGGGCCTAAAATGACTGTTCTCACAGGATTGAAGAAGAAAGTGGACGCTCTAGCCAAGCTGAAGGACTGTGGTTACAGTGACTGACTGATCCAAAAGCCTCAACAACCACATCCACTGGTGTGCATCATCAAGAGGAGAGGACCGGGGATGCTGTGTAATGCAATAGGACCGTCAATCGTGAACCACATTCAAGGAGTTCATCATAGGCGTTCTAATTCATACCTAACAGCAATCATGATAGACTGGACAACGATCCCCAAAAGAAATGGATGAAACCAAGTAAATAATCTTCTCTCTTTTTTGACTGTTTAAGAGAAATAATACCGAAACCACCTTCCATGCTTGTAGTGCAATGGGTATCATATATGATGCATCAGATGTAATATGTGGTGGGTTTTTGTACATGATAACTGTATACATGTAATTAAAACCTTAGACCTAAATGCCTGTTGTGGCATGATTAGTACATTAACTAGCCCCCTCTAGTGGCCGTTTGCAATGCAGTGTGCAATAGCTTTTTCAGGGCATTGGTACATGAAAATTGTATATGATGCAAAAGAAAAAATGTGGTATGAATCCGTATGCGACATGCTTGTTAACATTTGAGTATTTTGTGCATGTTTGTTTATGTGTATCACAATGTCGTAGCAAGCGCTTTGTTAATAGTTTTGCTGATCATAATTTGTGTGCAAGATTTTAAAGAATTTATTTTAAATCCAAAATACCATATTTTAAAATCAATGGATAGTTTCTATCTTTAAGTTTTACTTTTAGTAATAGAGTAAGATTTTGATTAGTCTGACTACATTTTTTGGTCAAACTAATCATTTACTAATATATGGAATGAACATAAAACTTACGTTGCACCTGTTTCTTTTCTAATTAATTTATTTCAGAACCAACAGTTTGCTGCATCTAGTAATATTGTGACTTCAACCAGATTGAGTTTACTCTGAATTACTTTCTCAAGTCTCTGAAGACAAGAGTGAAAGATATGCATGACTTCCTTGACAGTGGAGAATGAAGAGAAATTGATATGCTGTCTGAAGGTGATGATGGAGATTTAAATTCGACTCTTCCTCCCAGGATTGCTGCATGTGACGATGTACTAGATATTGATGATGAATTGTCCGATTCATCTGATGCTGATGATAGCGACTCATCTGCGACCTCCCTTTAGCTTTATTTAATAATAAATCCCTCACTTCACGGAGTAGTTATCGATCCATTCATTGCTCCAGAAAATGTTAAATTTCATGGCAACACCGATGTCCATTCACGACAGGTACATCAGCAGAAGGTACACTCATTGCCTTCTTGAAGAACTTGATGACGGATGACATGCTGCAGATGGTCGCTCATGAAGCTAACGAGAATAGTGTTGAACTTGATAGCCGAGCTGTCAACACATCACCACAGGAGATTGAGCAAGTGCTCGGAATGTACTCATGGGCATTGTCCAAATGCTCAATGTTCGTAGCTACTGGGAGAATGAGACACACTATGACTTCATTGCCAATGTCATGACGCGTTCAAGTTTTGAGAAGCTTGCAAGAGTCGTTCTTTTCACAGGTAAAAACAGGGCTGATGTTCATGATGTGAAAAGAAAGACAGGCTGTGGAAAATCAGACCATGGCTACAAACACTCTGGGGAAATACTCTTGAAAGTACCACCAGAAGAATGCCATTCTGTTGATGAAATCATGATTCCCTTCAAAGGCAGATCACACTTGAAGGTTTATTATGCTGAATAAACCACATAAGTGGGGATTCAAAACGCGGGGACGCTCTGGGTCTACTGGCTTCCTGTATGATTTATATGTATACCAAGGGGGGACTTTAGAGCCATCAGATCTTGGAGTTAGCAGCTCCATTGTCATGAAGCTGACAGACACTTTACCAGCTGGAATGAACTTTAAGGTATACGAAGACAACTATTTCACAAGTGTCCCTCTAGTTGAGAAACTAAAACAATAGGACATCTTCTACACTGGCACTGTAAGGATGGACCGAGTTGAGGACATCAAGGCATCTGATGACAAGGAACAGGTTGAAGATCACACTAACACAGTCTGTGTCTGATGGTGTAATGGATGACAGCGAACGTGAAGTTATTTACATTCCCTGATAAGAGTACTCACTCCTTACTACCTGGGGGTAACCTTATGAGCTATGCCACACGATGATGCAGTCCAGGTAGCAAACCTCATTCCACAATATGAGGAAGCATTTTCAATTGGTGATTTAATTCTCCATTAGTTAGTCGTCAATCTACCCTATCGTCAAGTTCCACCTCACCAAATAACCGAAGTGAAACAGCTTTTACAACTTTTTAAAGGAATGATTAGGCGTTCATGCAGCTCTTATGCTAGCCCGGTTGTGCTTGTTAGCACACTTAAAAACAGCTAAGCTAGGGGTC
Organism: Pisaster brevispinus; assembly: GCA_023634235.1. Classification (NCBI taxonomy): domain Eukaryota; kingdom Metazoa; phylum Echinodermata; class Asteroidea; order Forcipulatida; family Asteriidae; genus Pisaster; species Pisaster brevispinus. The sequence continues at coordinate 14,512,906 of JAMKCF010000005.1, read as the reverse complement.
ACTGAGCAAAGATGGGTCGCACAGCTAGCACCATTCAATATGGAAGTAAGTTATTGTTTGGGCAGATCAAATCATTGCGTAGATGCACTTAGTCACTGCCCAGGCAATCTGACAGACACTCGGGGGAACAGATACAGTCACAGAAGTGAGCAATTGCAATGAAATCCCATCTGCTTGAATTACTTGTAATTGTTTTTCTTAAGCTTGATCAAGGTAAATGGGGAATGGAGGATGTGTTGGTGATAACTGATGTGTAACGGGATAAAATTGCAGGCCCCCATTTCAAACTCCTAAGGCGAGTTTATGAGTAGGTGGTTGACTGGTGTGTAATGAGTGGGGCATTGGTAGTAGGCTATGCAACAAATTACGATGCATTGAGGAAGGGTTGTCCAGAGGCCAGTGACCATATCCAAGAAAGTGTTTGGGCACTTGACCACTGGACTCCAGCAGAGAAAAGTTGTAAGAATAAACCTTCCAAGTTTCTTCAGTTTGAACACTTTGCCTTTGTCGAATATCTGCGACGGATTGCCCCAACCCAGCTTCATTATCATCAGAATAATTATATGTTCATCCCTTGTCCTGCTCTTGGTGAGTTTGATTTTACTTTTATCTTTCTTGTATTCCTAGGCTTAAGATTTAATCTTTAAGTGTCTAAAGTTTAAGACCAATTGTCGATGTACATTTAATTTGAACAATCACCGCATATTTTTTATTTTGTGAGGATAGTGTTTTAAGTTTTGATTATTGAGGTTCTAGAACAAAAGTTTCTTTCTACAAGCTTTTATTTTGATTTGATAATTGTTGACTCGTTGTCTTCCATGCTCTTTTAACCTTTGAATGCTTACAAAATGTTAATAACATTGTGTTTCTGTATGAATTTGTTTCCAACTTGATTTATTCAATGCTGCTTTTAATATCTGCATTATTTAATATTGTATTATGAGAAAGAATACAGCACTCTTTAATTTTATTGCTTAAAACTTATTTCTAACATTATTTTATGAGCATTGTAAGAGACAAATAATAATTTTTGCATTATTAGTTTCATTGATTTTCATTTCACGCATTCATCTTCCTTTTCATTGACTGCAGCTAAACGTTTCAGTCAGTGATTATTTTAATCATAGTTTTGCTCTATGTTTTGATATTGTAGTGCCTGTCGACCGGTAGGGGGTGTCAACAGGCCTCCGCAGTGCAGCAAGGTTGGCCTCCCCAGCCAGTCGATAGGGAAACCAAACATTTACATGGAGCTGGGACTGTAATGGGAGATTTCTGCAGACCATGGCTGTCAAGGCCACCGACAGCAAAAGATAGCTGGCCTTGGTCCCGAGTGTAAGGTACCTGCTCATGACAGGGGGGGGGGGGTGTCATTGTCGAATTGTGTTCATGGGAGGAAAATAGCCAAAGACTATGTGTTTTTAAAGGAACTTGTATCACAAGCTTTTATGTGGAAAACAATATCACACACTTTACCAGGCCCCAACGTTCAAATGCAGAAGAGACTTACAATGAATAGGCATTGTGGAGGATGAAGAATCTCCATCAAAGCCAAGTCACCTTAGCTCTCACATGATAGTACAAGTCTATACAAATCCAGAACTTACATAGGGGATACATTACATTAACACTTAGTCCTAGTGATTTAGTAAGGTTTCAAACCAGTGACTCAACTAAAGCACTTGTCCCAAACTGTGGAATTATTTAGGTCAAATATCTGATCATCTGCTGGATTAGGAAACGGAAGAGATAATCTGGTGTATGGAATAGTACATGTTTATCCCCGACTTAACATGACTGTGTCTCTTGGCTTGCCATTTAACTGCCAGAAGAGATTTTAGGGCCACAGAGTTATCGATCTCCAGCTACGATGATTACTTTAGTAAATAAAAAGGAAGGTGCATTCAGATACATTTGAGAGTTAAATTTGTGAAAACGCTACCCATCCCAAATTCAGAATTGAAATACTTTGATCTTCATCAGCATGACATAGCGCCCTCTACTGTCAAGTATTATAGACCTGACTGCATACTGCTGTCCTCATCATTCAGCAACTTGCCAACTCAGCGTTTCTTGTAGAGGCAAGGTCTCAACATCTCTCCTTTCTCCGGTAGCACCTTCTTCGAATACTCTTGCTTAGAAAATTCCATCATCAGGAATATCTTATTGGAAAAATCCTAAAAGAATAAAAAATATTGCAATAACTGATATGTAACAGGCAAGTATTACATTTGGTCCTATGCATTAGACTAATGGCATAGCCATACTTGCAAGGACTCAAACTCTTATCAAAATTATTAGTTTCTGACGTAAAAAAAAAGATTTTGAACGACACAATTTTTGACTTGGGGTGGAAAATTATATGTATGCCAATTTTGAAGCCAGAAGATGCGAAAACCTCACATTTGCAGCAGAGGTGCTTGCATGCTGTACATGTCAGGGCTCAAATTTTACACTGGACTGCAGGCCCGAGGCCAGTGATTTTAGCATTGGGTCAGTAAACTCAAGACTGAACTAGACCGACAGTCTTGTGTTTGGTTAATTGAATAATTGGCCTACGTCACTGTGTAATATCTTTAGTTTACAGAAATGATGTTCAGATGTTGACTTTGAGTGTGATTGAGTCTCGTAAACTTTTCAATTTGGTTGAGTACCAAAGTATACTTACCCATAAGACTAATGAGATAAATCGCCATGTTATACTTTGTAGAAAGTTCTCTCTCATTCACATTCTGGTCTTGTAAAATGAATTCTGGTCTGGTAAACATTTCGAGTTACAAGGCCTGCGGACTTGTGGAATTTTACCCGAAATTCAAGCTCTGGATGTATTGACCCGGGATAATCACAGGATAGACTATTTGGTAATGCAACAAGATCAGGCATTTTAACAGCCAACATGACAATTCACATAACATCTCAAAATGCCTGCTAATATTCTATCTGTAATCCCAGTATGATACCAGATTCTACATGAATCTCAAACTATGATTGTTCGCCAGACTTAAATAATTCCCCTATTCAAGTGCCATTCTTTTCTATAAACACATGAGCAGCTTTGTATGTTTTAAGACTTACTGTTGACTCTTTTTGGAATCCAAGTTGTTTCATAATCTTGAGGAACTCTGCAAATGACGTGAACCTACTTGCAACTTCAGCTATCTTGAGCTGACCCCTAGTTATTGAAGAGTGAGAGAATGACAACAATGACAGTCAAAATGAGTCATCAACATTGGACATGTTTTAACATGTTTAATGGATTGACCAAGCATACCAGTCAAGAGGCCACAGGACTGGACTGAGTGTGGAGTTGAATATCAGAAGCTGTGGGATTCTGATGGATTCATGAAGGTTCCTTGTTAAATTGTCAGTAAGCCTAGATGAAGTAGACTAGTTAGATCGACTACAGAGAAACCCATTTTAATGACCTTTCACCCTCGATCAAAATAAGAATCAAGTTTTGGAAACTATTTTCTGAGACATGACTACATGCATTTCTCAGAACAAATGTTGCCATTAACAAGTTTTCAGATCACAAGATTCATGTGCTTTGCTTTTCCAATTCTCACCAAAGCAGGAACATCAAAGAAATTATTTTCTTTTTTTAAATGACGAAATCAGCATCCAAAAGTTTTAAAATTTTCTGTTTACTTCTGTAGAGCTGTGTGCATTTAAAGTCAGACACAAAAATCACAAAGCATCATATAGCATCTGAAACCAGACGTGACTTTTTACGAGTGGTTTGACTGAATTTGTCACAAAGTCGTTCCAGTTGAAATGTCTGGTAAAAAAAAATACCCATAAATTTGGGACACGATCTATACTGTGACTTTCTGTTGCTCTGAATGGGTCAAACGCTATGGACATGTGCAGTCATGACTGGTGCAAGCCATTTGTGCCACTTTTTCTATAGGTTTCTAGACTTGTCAGTACTCACTTCATTTTGAGAACCCTATTAGCTTCCTTGATGTAATTCAGCCAGTTGGTACCCATCAAGGACAAGCAGAATATGGCTATGTCAAGACTATTGCTCTTCAATGGTACCTGTCATAACAAATTCATTTAACAACTATAATATAATATCTATACCTCGAAATGTAGTTTTGGTATGCTTTTAAAAGTAAAATTTCAAGTCCAATAAAAAGTCCTCAAATAAAAACAAAAACAAGGTAACTAGATCCAAATGTAATTTGTCCAAAATGGCTGCTTAACCACTTCACACGGGCCGTGGCATGTATATCTGCCAAATTTTTCTAAGCTGGCTAATGGCGGACACTTTTTCCCCAGCTGGAACAACTTCAGAGCACCCTCAATTTGTTGCAGCCAGTTGGACGGCTGACTTGATACCTACGCCTACATCCTTACGAACTGTGAAGGGGGTAACCCTGTTTCAGCCCCAGGAGTAGGTGGCAACGTGCCCCTGGTGATAGTTGATTTGGGTCAGCAGCCCAAATCATTTTTTTGTATACAGGTAATTTAACCAAATGTCCTCACAATTCAAATATCTTGGATGATTTTTAGACGTGTATTAATCTGAATTGCTAAGCAAAGTGTGATGTCACAATACAAATTACGATGAGTCTATTAAGTGCTTTGTGACCATTCCTGTTTGTTGTCAACTCATTACATTTTCTTTTGGCTCACAAGTCAAGGACACTACCACACAAAGAGTATTTTTTAAACTTCCAATAATTCTATGTGATTATCCAAACATATCTTACCTTTTCAATATCACACACTGTCACATGCTCATTGAGAGAGCAGAGATCAAATGAGTGAACGGTCTGTTTAACACTCTGCGCAATACGTGCCTCTCCACAACCAAAGTCACCAACTGTAAGATTTTCTGGCCTGAAAACGGATTGAGCATTTTAAAATAAACGTTCTGTCCTAAACTACATATACCTTCACATTTCAAGAAGTTTGTCAACCTCAGTTTTCAAATGACAACAAGTAAAGAATTAACTTTTACTTGACCTGACAAAACACTTTGCATGTTGACTGGGCCTGATATGGGTACAACAACTTTGCATCAAACTCACCTTGTGTTGAGATTGTCAATGAAGATATCTACAGGATTAACTGGCCAATGTTTGACCTGCTGAGAGAATCCACTGTGGTAAATCTCAAACGCCTCCCTGTCTTGAGACATCATCTGGTAAGCTTCAGACCCAGTGGTCTTGTACAGCTGCTCATTCAAATAGCGAAAATGTGCAGAGTTCAGACGCGCCTCCATTTTGGACTTCAGTGTCTGCTTTGCAGTGTGGTCTGGTGGAGGTTCATTTGAGCCAATCCCGGTGTCTTCGTTGTTATCCACATTCGTAGAATCTTGTTTATTTCCTTTGTCTTCTACTTTATTCAGATTCTCAAAATGTATTCTGGCTTGTTGAATGTTTACTTCTTGTGCCATCTTTAAATCTTTATTCTTTACTTTGTCTGTTTGTATTTTGTTCTTTTTGTTGCTTAAGTTGCCAATAATACCCGCCTTAGTCTGTTGTTGGATGTTGGTTTCTTTCTCAAAGGTTCCATTTTTGGTATTTGGCTTAGCTCTTTGGTTCTTTTTAATCTCCTTCGAAAGTGTAACCTTTTCTGAGTCAGGTTTTTGCGATACAGAACTCTTTTTCCTTTTCTGTTTTCTTTTCAATTTTTTGCTACGACTTTTTTGACTCATAGTTGATTCCACATTTGAACTAGATTCATTATTAGTTTCTGTTTGACTTTGGGGTGACAGTGTCGACCCATGGACAGGTTCCGAAGTTTTAATCTCTTGCAGGGGATAACCAAACTCAAGAGTCTTAAATTTGTTATTTCTTGGTTTTCGCTTCCGTTTCTTTTTCACCAAAATACTGACAGGTTCACTTGGAGTCGATGCCTCAGATTGAATGCTTTTCTTCATACCAACTTCTGCATTTGTCTTTTCCTCATGACTTGCAGATGCTTGCATCTTCTGGTTCTTCACCGGTATCCTGCTTTCATTGGCGTCGGTTTTCCTTTTCTTCTTTGTCCCTCTTTTGTCAGTGCCATGAGATAGCACATCATCTGTTTTTTGTTGTGAAGAGTTTGGCTGTGGTTTTTCTGTGGTTTCTTTTGCAGCTTTGATGCTTTCAGTCTGGACATTTGGAGTTTTAGTTACCTTCTGTTTGCTTACTTTTGATTTCTAAGGAGAAACAATACAAAATTGAAAACAAAAACACTTATGAAAACTACCAAAAACCAACTCTGCTGTCAAGCAAGAGTTGAGAAAAACAAAGTGATGAAAAGTTTGGTCTTTGAAAACATGTCTCTATTTAGACCAATTTTTTTTCAAGAAACCATTTAATGGGAACAATCTTAAGAAGATTTAATTACAAAATATGGTAACTGATGATACTGATCCAATTGATTGCATGTTAAAATGTCTGCCATATTGGACTATAATGTATGCTGTGCACCAGCCAGCTACAGCCTTATGTAGAACTAACGTAAACTAGCAATTTAAAGCAACTAATCTCTGACTTCACACTTCAATTACTAAATATCAACATTTGTCCGAAGTGTTGGTTTTTCTTTTTGCTTTGAGACCATGCAGGGTTATAGCTATGGAATGCGGGCCCCCGGATCCCCTGCCTTGAGCTGCTGCACTCTGCTCGCTACGCTTGCATTGTCAAATTTTAAAGTTTGTTTACCTTCCCTCTGGGCAGATCTTTAGAAGCAGTAGAATGACTGAATAGCTGTGTATGAAGATCTCTGGTATCCGGTGCCTCACCCCAGTCATCAAAACCATGTACACTAAAAGAATCCATCTGCAATCACATTTTGAGAGGAAAAGTAAATCATTGTTAGGCATAGTGTTAACCAGAGGGGTGTCTGGGTGTCTTTTGGACACCCTGTTTTAAACAATTGGACACCCGTTTGTATCCGTCATTTACATTTAAGTGAACAATTTGGACACCAAGTTTTTTAATTTCCAGCAAAATTAGACACTCTATTACCTCGTAATGTTAATGTTACGGAGTGTTTCAAAAGTAAGAATTGTAGAAATGACCATTTTCCTTTTTGTAGTGCTATGGTCCTTCTAAAATTAAAAAAAAACTTTGCCGACAACTGCTAACAATTCGTAATTCACAGCCAGAAAATAGTAAATGTGAACAGGAACCTCAAAATCCCTTTTCTCTATCCAGAAAAAATTTACATCACTTTATATAGTTTAAATTGCAGAATCTGATTCTCTATCATTCAGCAGTATTTTATGACCACCACCATGATGGTTTCCCTAAAACAGACAGCACTACGCTCAATAAATAGCATCATAGTCATACATACATAACATTGGCCATGTCCCTCTCTCTAGGCTGTATATCATAACTTGATGTTTTTTCAATAATAATAATAATAATAATTAAAACTTGTAAAGCGCCATCTATCTAAGACTAAACTTATTCCGAGGCGCATAAAAACCAAACAAAAAACAGAGTAACAAATTACGTAGCTTAGAAAGAAATAAGAGCACATTGAATAAAACAGATTTACATTTAAACGTGTCGGCAAAAACAAGTGGTAAAAAATAACAAACAGAAAGTCAATCATAAGAAATATTGAATAAGTGAGTTTTTAGCAATGTTTTGAAAATGTCCAGAGACTTTGTAGCTCGGATATGTAAAGGAAGAGAGTTCCAGAGTGTGGGTGCAGATACAGAAAAAGCGCGAACGCCGTTGGAAGTGGTTGTTTTAGGGACAGTTAAAAGAAGTTGGTTTGTAGAGCGAAGATTGCGAGTTGGCGTATATGGTGAGAGAATTTCTTTGAGATAGTGAGGAGCCCTATCATTCAAAGCTTTCCAGGCAAGCAAAATGATTTTGAATTTAATTCTTTGACAGACTGGGAGCCAGTGAAGCTGTTTCAACACAGGTGTGATGTGATCATATTTACGTGTTTTAGATAACAAATTCCAGCACTGCAGCTCAGTGTCCAGTAGGGCTATTCACGAGTACTCCTAGAACTATTCGGTTCGTTCCGCTATCGTCACGATAGCGGAACGAACCAAATAGTTCTAGGAGTAATTCACGAGTACAGTGGCATTCGATCGGTAAACTTCATGATCGAGAACGAGGCGGATTGAACATTTCAGAGGGCGAAAGAATATGATTACAATGGTGCTGGGGCAAAGGATACGAAGTGGATTGGCCTGATTTATGACGGGGCTATTTTGTATTTATTTAAGTAACAATACATCAACCATTGGAGGTCCACGGTACGCATCAACCAATTAAGTAAAAAGTAATAATAATTTATTAATATATGTATTGTGGTAACACTAAAGTAAAGGATCACATAAAGTCATAATTTCTCCTCTATTTTGTTCTATTACTTACGATACTTCATCACATAAACTGTAACAAACTTTTTAATAATGATTTACCTTTAATTTAACGAGAATACTATATGAACGTCCACCATCAAGACCAGTTCACAGTTGATCTCAATTACTCAATGCACGATCTGTAATTGCACCATCGCACTCGTCACACGTGTTTACTATGAAGACTTTGGTTGGCAGAGGGCGCTTTTCATCATAAACATTCCGTGACCTTATTTGGCTGGACAATTTCCTAAAGAGTTCATTGACCTCCAAAACAGTCTAAATCCCAAACTACCACCGATGTTTACAGTAGGAAGAGTTGCACTACTTGGGTACCAGTCTATTTCTTGTCACTGTGAAAGCATCCAACTTGAACTTGTTTGGGACGGGAGAAACTCATCCAACTCCCTGTTGGGAACGACAGTGTGCTCTTCTTTGAATTAATCTAAGTAAGAATATGAATTAAGAACGTATTCTGAACTTCTTATAAGTTAAAATCTATGTCTTCAGAATTTCCTTGAGAAGTCTCGATCTGTTGAGCAAGTTCACGCTACGATTTTTGTGTGGGCGGATCGTCCTGACTGCTGCGGTGCTGTGGTTGTGCTGAAGGACTGCAGTGTTCTACTTCTATGGCAATGCATTTGATTTATGCACAGGCCCCTTGCAAGTCAGTTTATGTTGTTAACAGTCGTTGATAAATTTCACATTGTTCTTCGATGCAGCAAAGATCATCTTCATTCCTCCTTTTAAAAATATTACAGCGAACAAAATGAAACATGGTTCTTGATTTTGAATAAGTCACATGTTTAAAAGTTTAACTTTTATCCTCGATCAATTAATCTGTTGGAATTATTTGATTTGAACTAGCAAACAAAAAGAAAATACATTTTCAGAAACGAGACAGAAATGGAAGATATTTTCTCCCAAATCCGTGAGGGCAATGCCATGCATGTGCGAGTTTGGCTGGACAATGTGGAGAATGATCCAAACCAGGGGTAAGTATTTCTATTTGTTTTTAGTTTTTCACTTAAAAAAAAATAAATTGTTTAAGTAATTTTTTTTCCAGCATTATTTAGCATAACTTTTGACTTTTTAGAGAATGACTACTTTTTTCACTTTCAGTGAATTTTACAAGACCTCCTAGTATAGTTATGTATTTGTAATGTGAAATTCATAGTTATTGTGAGAAATGTTTACTCCTCCTAGAACTATGCAGGCGGTTCGTTCCGCTATGATAGCGGACAAAACACATAGTTCTAGGACTAGGAGTAAGAAATGTTGATGTCTTTGTTGAATGTTGTTGGTCGGTTATTGGTGACCTTCTTAAAGATAAACTGAATGTTAGGAGTAGTCACAAGTTATGATTATTGCAATAGACTGTGCAAGTCTCACTCGTAATCGAACTTCTGTGACCATTGTGGTCCCAACGAGTTTTATAATTCGTGGGCGAAATTTTGTTACTTGCAAAAAATTAAGAATTTGTGCCCACCTCAGATCACGAAACTTATGTGAACGCTTGATCTGGTTGTGCGCGATGAAAAGCCTTTTCGTTGATCGTTGAGGCGTCACTGCCTCTTTGAACTGCCTCCTGTGTTCATTGACACCCGTGCGACCATTGCGCGTCCGCATTTAAACCAGCTTTTAGTAAATTTTAGGAAATGAGGCAGGCAAAAGTAATGTTTAATGAATATTCATATAGCTTCGGAGAGTTGACAGACTTGGGGTTTGCTCTGACTCCCAGATGGATGGGTCTAAGTACATAAAACATCCTTGTTCTATGGTGCAATACCAAGACAAGAGGATTCAAAAAGCTGGCTGCACAGACAACAAGAGGTGGAGGCACTAAATGATAACAATTTGGGTTTTTTAATGGAATGGATAGACCAGCCCTTTATAGGACTCTTCCTCTGTACACAGATACAGAGCCTACAGATGAAATTCAGTAGAAAATTACAGAGCTCCATAATTAAGATCTTACCTGTGAGAAGGGGCTCTACATGATGTACTTCTCCCCTAATTAACATTCCATGGCAGCATACATATTTTGGCGCTGGGTTTCTCATAAGTGTGATTTATTTTGTGCGTGAAATAATTCAACTCTCAATGTTATATCACATGTTATCTACAAATTTTAAACACAGTTTATCCTGTATACCTGGTGATTATTTTTATACACAGACTGTAAGGACCCACCTATCTGTAGCATATTACAGAAATTTTCACTTTCCAAAATTGAAAATGGCAAAACCACTCTAAAATGGTAATTCAGCTGTGTTTGTGTGGGCCTCAATTACACTCTCAATTCAATAAATCATCCTGCGCCCAAAACATTATAGTGTACGGGTACCCGTTTGAGATACATGTAGAGAGAGAAAGAAAGAAAAAAAAATGAAACTTTTACTAGGGTTGTTGTAATTGTGTTTACTGCATGCGAATCCAAAATCATTCAACATGAGATGCACATAATATGTATATTGTATAATGACACCATATTTGTGTAAAGCTGGTTTCTGTAGCCATCATTGGGAGGATTTCTGGGCAGCATGTACACGATGTAGATACAAAGATGAGAATATGAGCTTCCATGCTTTCCTTCCTGAAGATATTACTAAAACAAAGCGCATACATTTCAGTAACGTGTGTTTAATGTCAGTCAGGAACTGGTATTTGAGCTTGATCTACATACAGAAAACATTCACTCAGTAATTTTAGCCTTGTGCAATAGTAAGTAGTGTGTCTATTCTCTCTAAAACAGGAAATGGTGTAAAATGTCAAGGAAGTTAGGTGTCTACTTCATGTAACAGTAATTTAGTATTCAAGTTATTTGTTGGCCTTTTGACAAACACAAAGTTGAGTATCTGCAATATGCAAAACAAATATATATAATAATAATTCACAAAAGTAATAAAATAAAACCATTTCAAATGCTCCAGAAAAACAAACATAAACATCAAGTAAAAAACACAATTACTTAATTTCACATGCTTCAAGCCCAAATTACTTGCAAAATGTGAGTCCAGAATGCACAATTTAGTGATTGGCAGAGACACGGAATTTGAAATTGAAGGTTCCAAACATAATGAGGGATTTGACCCCTGGCATGACGTTGTAAATGAGATCTGGTTTGCGACCGTTAAATGATGATGATGTACAATTTTTTTTAATTCTGGGGAGAACCCGGCAAACTTGTGTGTCAACTCAACCTTATTTATTTGCCAGATTGAACGATAGGATTCCTTAAGAAGATAGAAGATTGTCCTTTATTCTAAGCCATGTTTTGCACACGTGTACTAAGGAAGTTTATTTCACAAATCACTGCTTTTGTCCTTGTGTTCGATACTGTCATGTACATTTTTGTCCAGTCTCATCCCTCCTCATTTTTGTTTTGCCTGCCTATATTACTCTAAACTGTACTATTGAATGTGTACTTGTCCTGACCTAAGTTACAGTCAAACATGACAGGTTTGGCCAAAACTCACCTTTTCCTTCTTTCATAATTTTTATGCAAAATATTTGTTATTTAAAGCAAAGTTTTTGCATTGTATTTTGTTATCATAGAAGAATTGGGACCAAACAGCGCTCTATTTGCATGTGCTTTTTCCAAATGTTGTCTGTGTTTTTGTTGTGATTTACTGAATTGCTTCCATTTTTGAACCCACTCTCTTCAGTGATGACCATGGATTTAGCCCCATGCATTGGGCGTGTAAAGAAGGGCGTGGCAACATTGTGGATATGCTGATAGGTAGAGGAGCTAAAATTAATGCTACCAACATGGGTGATGACACTGCCCTACATCTTGCTTCTGCACATGGCCACCGAGAAATTGTTCAAAAGGTAAATATGTTTTTCTTTTTACCCCTTCGCTCCAGCCCTGTGTTGTGTAATGCACTTAGAAAAAACCCAGGACATATGAAGAGAAGGGGCTTGCTTTGGTGTTTCTGGCAGAGGCAGTAGTGCCACTGTGCAATCCAATGCTTAAAAGGGTGCATCCCCCTTCACAAAAACAGACGCGTGTTCCACCAATCAAATGACAAGGATCTATGTGTGAGTTATGTAATATTAGTTATCCCACAAGCACAAGTAGAATATGGAATACTTAAGATCGTCTATGCCCCTGACTCCCTGGGCCAATGGGATTTGGACATACTGAATGAGATAAGTTATTTATCTTCCAGCAAACTTATTGTACATACAAACGAAAGAATCACACAAAACACTTCATTTTCTTTTCTACCATCTTGGTTGGTTTTATTTTTACTGAAGATTTCCACAAAAAAAGTTTAAATAACTTTATTCATTATTAAAAGTGTTTGCTGACTCTAAGAAACTGCTGTGCTGAATAAACATCAGCAGTTAAGTTCATGATTTTTACAACCATGGCCCAATTTCATGGCTCTACTTGCCACCAAATTCTACACTTACGGTCACCATTCTCCGCTTACTGTGCAAGCGCCGAATATCTGCGCTAGCTGTGCAAGTAAAAAAAATGCCAAGTAACGTGAAGTACGCATGCGCACAACCAAAAATTCCCTGCTAACCCATGAAATACGCTTGTCGTAAGTACGGATTTCCCTGCTTCCATAAGTGTCGATTCTTTGCATACGCTAAGCAGAGCCATGTCATTGGGCCTTGGTAGGGTCATCGTTTGGTTTTTGTCAATGTAATGTTGATTTATAGGCAAAATTCCCAAGAAAGATACAATAAAAGTCACCAGTGAAAGTTGCTGTTTGATACAGTGTCTGGCTGTTGAAAAACAACAAAATTGTCACAATGTTTTCGTCAAGAATGTCAAATCCATCCACGTTAGCGAGGTGGAGTGGGCACCAACTGCACCTCTGGTGGCAGCATTCACAAATGGAGACCAGGGAAATTTTAATCTCAAAAAGTCATCTTTGGAGATTCAAATTTTTCAACATACTTTTATTGATTTCTAATCAACAGGGGCACTTCAGACGAAATATTCTCTTAACCATAAACCATCTTTATTAAAAAAGGGCTTTCTGAAAAAAAATGCACAAAAAGCATGCAAGTATGTGATTCTGTTCAATATGCAAAAGGGGGTTTGAGAGGAATATAAGAACATTCCACAGCTGTTGACCAATCAGAACTGAAGATTACACCTTGCTGTACACTAAGATCAATGTAGATAACTACCCAGCAATGACATTTTAGCTTTAAAAGTTTTCTAAGTTAGTCATTTTTATTAAATGTATCACATTATTATTTATGATGAAAATGTAATTAAGACAATTACTCACAGGCCTGGAATTTCATATTCGAGAGGGCAAGGCCATTTTTATTTTGCATAGGGCACTTCCATTGGAAAATCTAATGTCTATGGAAAAGTTTTTAAGGGGTAGCAACTGCCAAGACCAGGGGCCAATTGCATAGCGCCAATTGCATAGCGCTGCTTAACGGTAAGCAAATTTTCGTGCTAACTGTAGCAGAAAAATTTGCTTTTAAGCGTAAGTGTATTTTACGGGTTAGCGAATTTTCATTGTTACGACATTCATTTTCATACAGTAAGCACCAGAAGGTTAGCATGCCTTTTCGTGTATGTTTAATAGGAGCACTATGAAATGAAAACTCGCGGATTAAGCACAAAATCAGCCGTTAAGCAGCTCTATGAAATTGGTCCCAGAGGTAACATGGTCTCCATGGCCTCCTTCAAATTCCAGGCCTCCTCTCAAGATATTTTAAACTTTATCTGTTCATATCATATTCATGTCACTACATGAAGAAGCAATAACTTCTTGATTTCATTTTCTCCTAAAAGCTCCTTCAGTTTAGAGCGGATGTCAATGCAGTCAACGAGCACGGTAACACTCCACTGCATTACGCATGCTTCTGGAATTATGAATTGATCGCTGATGTAAGTAAGATGTTTCATGTATGTAGGCATATGGACAGATTGTTACATCTGATCAACAAGGTCATTCAATGTGATATGACCTTCTTGCTATGAAACACATTGACAGGGTTTGTACAATTACAGTTCCAGATGTACATACTTGTATGTATCTCAGTCCATTTTGTGACAATACATGTTAAGACTTTGTCGCTGTTTTCATGAGGAGTGAATTTCTGTGTAGAAGAATTCTAAGAATTTAAAAGAATGCTGTTTGATACATGTATGGGGCGTTTTAAAATGGGACCAACTTCTTATACAAATGTAAAAGCAGATAACAAATTGTTGAGTGCAACTATTTCAAAGTTAAACCAATCCACTGACTCTACAATTGCCATTAGATGATAGGTAAGTTTTTATAACTTGCCAAAGGAACATGTGTGTTGCTTTTTGTGAAATTAAATGTAAAAGTATATAATTTACATTTACATGATGAATGAGTAACCACGTTACATACTGAAATAAATGGATCTACACCTTTGTGTCAAAATGGTTTGACCTACATTCTGTTATTGTTTTCATTTTCAATGTGTGTTTAGGGGCAGGGCACCTGTTTATGAAAATTATGCAAAGATTTACTCAGTTTGATTCTGCATGCAAAGTGTTTTTCTTTTAATGTGCACATTTTTCAAAACTCATTGCGCGATTGGTTAGTGAATAACACGGCTTTGTTTATAATTTGAGCACTTGACGCGCCTGCAAGCCGAAATGCAATTTGCCTGTAAAGATAGCGTCTATTGGAATCTATAATTTGCTGACACACTAGATTATACTATGTTATATACGGATATTGATTACACACTCGATAAATACTTTGCTATATTTAGATATTGATGACACACTCGATTAAACTATATTATATTTAGATATTGATGACACACTCGATTATACTATATTATATTTAGATATTGATGACACATTGATTATACTATATTATATTTAGATATTGATGACACATTGATTATACTATATATTATATTTAGATATTGATGACACACTCGATTATACTATGTTATACACGAATATTGATTACACACTAGATTTTACTATGCCAATTTTGGATGCATGAATGTAATATAGCAGAACATAATCATGAGGTGAGATGGAACAGTCTCGGTTTCAACGATGATTTTATTCTGCTATATTATTGTATGAATAAAATGCATCCTATATCTGTTTTAGACCCTTGTCATTCAATATTTTTCATATAATCCATAATTTGTTTCAACAATAAATGATACAATTTTTGGAATATTTTATAATTTATTTCAACAGTAAGGCATTTTTTAACCGTATTAAAGACATAGCTGGAGCTGTTTAAAACCGGCTGGTAAAGCGTGTTGAGTATTCACATAGTGTGTAATGCAATTAATTCATACATCACTCAATGTACAAATCTTTTAGTACATGCAAAGCAGAGCTGCAAAGCGTTCCAAGTGTCATATATTTTTCAGTATAGGACTCCTATATAAAATTTTGGAGTGTCGGAACAGTATACATGGCAAAATACATAAATACATTACACTTAACCCATGTTCCACTAACCAAATGACAAGGATCTATGTGTATTTAGTGCAGATATTGATGACACACTACATTATACTATATTTATGAAACACTACATTGTAGATTAAAATCATATTATATTTAATAATATTATGTACATATATTGATGATACACTCGATTTACATAATCCATAAATACCCCAGACAGTGTAGGGAGTCCTATTGGTTGAAAGGTGATCACGTGACCATGCTTAACTGGTATTACATAAAGACATAGCTGGAGCTGTTTGAGACCAGTTGGCAAAGTGCGTTCGGTGTTTATAGCCGTAGGCATGATGGCACGTAAGCTTACGTGGGGGCTAATAATTTGTAACGCAATGAATGCACACAATATTTAATGTAAAAACTAATAGTACGTGCACGTATGCAACTGTTGAGCACTGTGTACAATTTGACCATGGGCGAATTAGCCTGAGGACACAAAGTTCCTTTTTTTATCATACAAAAGGTTTGATAACAGTTTCTCCTTTATTTTTACACTTTTAAGTAAAGGGTATTTATGAATAGATATAAAACAGCAGTGACTCAGTCTTAAACAGCCGTTTAAAACCTTTTAGGGTCGTGGCCGTGCATTAATTGCTCGGTCCTTGAGCACACTGCCAGTTTTAAATAGTTGTTTAAGACCTCTTCCCCTTTCTTTTATTCCCTGACACTAGAGCATTTATATAGTACACACAAGATTATGTTATTTTATTAATAGATTGATGACACTTTACAGATTTGATTTGTACTCGTCAGACAATTGAAATTTCCAAAACTAATACTGATAAATCATTTACACTTCACACTTCACTTATCTACAAGACTTGCAGTAATAAAGTTTATTTAGGGAATAAAAGAGTGGCAACGAGGTCTTAAAGGTCTGTTTGAAACTGACTGGATCATGACCCATGCAATAAAGGACCAAGCCAATCGCGAGGTCCTTTATTGCATGACAATGACCCTGCAAGTTTTAAACGGTCATTTAAGACCGAGTCATCACTCTTTTATTCCCATACATTAATACCTTTCCGTTAAAAACATCCAAAAACCTTTAAAAGTTAAGAACATACGTATCTGACAGTTTAGCCTCAGCTCACCTCGGCTCTGAGTTGAATTTTTATCCTTGTTGAGTGCTAAGCAGCTTCTTGGGCAAGTTTAGAACTTCCGCGCTTAAGTTTTAAACTATCGCAAGCGAGTTTCAAACTTGCGCAAGCCAAATATGCGACCAACAAACTTAAATTGGGCCGTAAAAATTTTTGCGCTTTGTGGAATCATCTGATAGCGCTCTCTCTTGACTAAATTTTCTCAGGTCAAAAGTTATTATTTCAAGCATAAATAGATTAATTTAGACTCTCATACATGTATAACTAAAAATCTCAAAATCATTAAAAATGCAGATTTGCCCCAATGAGACAAATGTGTCAAACTATGTACTTGTATATGTGACGCCCTAAGCCAAAAACTGGTTATTCTCAAAAATAGTGAAATCTCTTCAAAGACGAGAAAGTAAAATAAATCAAGTTTTGAATTTTGGCAGGAAGTGCCTGGTTTTGGCATGGAGCATCTCATATGTACAGGGATGTGATTTCTCCGTTTTTAACCGGAATTCCGGTTTTTTTTGCCCTCAAAAAAAGAAATTCCGGGTTTTTTTGCCCCCCCCCCAATTTTTTATTTATTTATTTTTTTTTTTAAAGATCAAATTCATAAAAAATGAAGATAAAACCATATAATAACGCCCCAGATTGCAGAGTAGGGCTTTTAAAACTAAAGATAAATGTTAATATTGGGCTTCATGCTCGCAAGTTTTCGAGCTCGCATGCTTTCGCGCTTTCCGCTCAGAATTCAGGTTTTTTTCTCAACAGCCTATCACATCCCTGTATGTAAAATTTAATCAAATGAACTTGAAAATGAATGCAAATAAATGTGTATTCCAACTCTAACTGTAACCTCCATCCAATCTACAGTGTACATGTACATATTACACAAACCTAAACAGATAAAAAACGATTTTTACTCTATAAGCATTTATATAAAAAATACTTTGATATTGTTTTTACCACTAAATTAATCAAATGAAACACAGTATGATAGGAAACACAGTAAAGACTACCACTTTGCTTTTGTCATGTTTTTAGCTTTTGTTGTAATTGTTGTTTAAGCACACGAACCCCCCCCCCCCCAAAGTAAACAAATAAATAAATAAATAAATAAATGCATTTAAAAAAAAATTTAAAAAATGTTAAAAAAATAGTAGTAAGATAATAGTAATAATACGTAAAATAAAAAAATAAAAAACTAATAATGTTTTCAAGATGTGAATGAACATGCAGCATTATACTGAAAATAATTTGGGTTGATTAATTTCATGTTTTAATTCTTTTCTTCAAATTTCCATCAACATGGATTGAAAAAGACAAATGCCTTTTCCTTCCATTTTTAAAAATAAAATTTGAGAGTAATTAAAAAAAAAAAAAATTCTAATCAACTGAAATTATGTTCAGTATAAGCCTGCATGTCCATTCAGGTGTTGAAACACTTATGGGTGGGTTCAGGTGCTTCAAAAAATGTTATCACATTGGAAAAACTGCTAATGTGACAGTGTTACAACCATTGGGAAAAACTGCTAATGTAACGGTAGATAAGTGGCACACTTGATTGTGTTTCTTGTCATTATGTCAAAGTTACACATGTCATTATAATGAATGATTTTGGATATAATATTTTTATGCAAACAGCAAATATTCATGTTTTCCTTGTCTGATTTTGTTTGCTTAGGATCTTGTTAATAGTGGTGCCCTAGTCAGCCTGTGCAACAAGTTCAATGACACCCCATTGGACAAAGCCAAACCAGGACTTAAGAGTGTCCTGAAAGGTTGGTCATTCCTAATACTGTTTTGCTTTCCTTATTTTCAAAGTTGTATTTCTTTATGTATTTTTTGTTTTATCCATTAAGCCAGATAAAACTTGTGAGACCAAAATTGTTCATGTCAGTTTAGAAAAACAAAAAAAAGCTGTGGGGCTTACAGCATAAGGTAACGTTTTTGATGATTATGAACAACAGATAAATAACATTAACTCTTTGCTGATTACTGTACTGCATTTGAAAAGCTTTATTTTCCACTGACAAGAGCCTGATGATTCCGTGATTTGGAAATAAATGGTAAGATATTACTCAATCATCAAGTTTTAATCTGTTGTTCAAAACGAGACAACACTAAAAGGTGTATCTTTGGTTGGACCATGCCAGTATACTCTTGAATACTCAACATTGTTAATTTGTCTGTTTTTAAATTTAAGTTGAATTTTCAAGGGTGAGTAGTCCAAAAGCAAAGCTTGTTTGTACCCAAGACTATTTCTTATTTTGACCCTTCCGCTCAACCCACTGGGGAACTTTTAAAAAAAATTGTCTCTGACAGGGCGTAACAAAACAATATATAAAATCGCTGTGAAAGCCTCCCAACCTAAGCTTTTAGCCGTGCTCTAAAGCTAATGTGTTCAAATCTGCTGTAAACTTAAAATTAGGGAGCCCAAAATGCTCCGATACTGTGTGCAAAGTGTTTACATCTAAAAGATACACATAAACCACTGAGGCTAATACATATGCCCTACACACAGTGCTACTAATGTTTATCAACAACTCTTAATACCTTGACAAAGCCCTGACAAATCCTGAAGCTGATCATTTCTCGATGCAAAATTAACATCTAAATGTTTTTGATCAATCCTAGAAACTGAAATGTTGGCAGACAAATAAACTCAACTCAGTTCAGATCAAAATTAACAGTATACAACCACGTATTCTGGCTTGCAACTTCTGAAATGAGCAGCTGATTTTCTGTTTTCAATGTTTTAAATCTTTTTCTAATGTTTCACTATCAAGTGTAAGGAAGTTTACTCACTTTTTGTAATTTCACAGATGCATGTCTGTACAATAATTTGAATCCCCAATTTGTTTTTTGATTCGACAGATCGAGCTGCAGCTAATGGTCAAGATCTGAACAAAGTGCCATATAAGACTAATAACTGGGGAGGCATGAAAACTAGGACACGTAAGTACTCAAATGCTAAGCATTAATGTGCTAAAACTATTCAAAATAACTTTTAACAGAAGAATATAAGTATAGGTGTGCATGGTGCAATTTCTTATTACAGGCATGATATTCAACCTACTTTGTTGTCAAATAGCCTGAAAAAGGGTTTTCTAAAAGCTGTAATTAGAAGTGCCTCTGTCAAGGATTCAGCCCCAGCTTCCAGTGACCCAGACACCAGATAAATTGAGTCTGATGTGCTAGACTGCTGTACCGTGTTATTCCTGGTCTTTATTAAGTAGTGTCCTCAGCCAAGCCAGTAATCAGGGCCCAATGTCATGGCTCTGCTTATCGAAGCAAAGAATCGGTGCTTACGGAAGCAGGGAATTCCGCGCTTACAGCAAGCGTATTTCACAGGTTTATAGCAGAGAATTTTTACTTGTGCTCGTGCGTACTCTACGTTACAAGGCATTCTTTGCTTACACAGCTAGCACAGAAAGTCGGCTCTTGCAGAGTAAGCAGAGAATGGTGATCGTTAGCGCAGAATTCGGCGGTAAGCAGAGCCATGAAGTTGGGCCCAGCTGCATTTCAAACTCACAGTACATGTACATCATGTTTGATTCTCTTAAGAAAATCAACAGTTTATATCAAGCATGTCATCTCGAGGATCCTGACGATGACTAGAGCAAGCTAGTTGAAACGTTGAGACCATTTAAGAACTCACTCTGCGGCAGTGTAGTTAATAACAAGAAGTTCCCTCGATCCATTGAGCAAAAGTAGTAGTCCCTGCCGATTTCCTACCTTCCGCCCAGGTAGTAGTTAATAAGCAGGACAGTTCTTTTCAGAACTGAGTAGTTTCTTGAATTTCCGAAATCTACTCCACAGCAGTAGAATAAAGCAAGACCTAGTTCCCAAAGAACAAATCTACACAGCAAAGTAGATATACACATGGTGTTACTGCAAACCGAATATACATTGACACCTCACCATGCGATGCCTCAAAAAATTATTCATATCAGGTAGCTGTACGCTGTTTATGTTGGAATTTCTTGCTTTTTGTAAGTTATTCTAATCAAATTCTGTGCATTCTCAAGATAAACTGCTTTTTGTAAGGCCGTGTTCTATCATTATGTTCTCTGGTCCACTTTTTTTACACTGTAGCTTGCTTTATTCCAATTGTAAATGGTAAGATCAAGGTGTGGCAATTGACAAGATTCCAGAACTCTTTATATGCTTTCGGTATTGCAATGATGAAGATGGATATCCTGCAGGTATAATGGGTGTTCTCTCGGTAGGTTGAACACAAATATAATGTCTTGTGCTTCATTACCAGGGGTGTTAATCCATTCATTCCCAATTCCAGGATGATTGACACGTGTATATTTTCTTGTTAGCAGACATCTGTCAACAAAAACACACATGGTTAAATCATTAAGCATAAAACGATTATTGTTTTTGTATCTTGCATGAGAAAGACTACATGCAAATACACTTGGCTTAATTTGGTTTGTGTGTATGGGTTAGCACACACACCGTTGTGGGGACTTTTACACAATGGAACAAAGGTCCCCACAACGTTTTTCTTTGTTAAACCGGGTCCCCACAAGGTAATTCTTTAGAAAAGGGAATAATAGAACAACAATAGCAAGTCCCCACAACTCTGCGTGCAAAAGACTGGGTGGGTTTGTTTTAAAGTGAGATCAGTTTCAGTTTCAGATTTACCTCTAGATACTGGGCAATCTCGTTGGTCTAGTGTTAAGACATCTGCTCTAGAACAGCAAATGTCGTGGGTTCGAATCCCACCCGAGTAATATGCCTGGTATTTTGTTTTTATAGGAACCAAGAAAGTACTTTGTATACAGCGATGAATCCAAATAATAAAGATTTTGCATTTATACAATAACATTTTAGTGTCAACATTTCATCTATATGTGGATACAGTGTATGTGCAATTTAGCCAGGGTCAGCCCCAGATCTGGTCATATTTTTGACCCACTTCAACCTTTCCTTCTAGTCCAAACAGGAAGTTCAAATGTTTAAAAAAAAATCACATTCCTGGTACCAGATTTCATCAATTTTGTACAACCTTGTAGCTTATGGCAAACTAAACATTTTATTCATAAGCATTACCCCAACTTGACCTTTCTTCGTGTCCAAACAAAAAATTCAAAGTAAAAAATAAAGTCATAAAGTCAGTATCTTTGTACCGTCTTGTGACTCGTGACAAAATTGCATTTTATTTAAAACCCGATACCACTTTGACCTTTCCTTTCAGTTCAAACATGAAGTTCAGATTTTAATAATATATCATTTCCTGAACCCCATGTCACTAAGTCAATAGTAACTTACTGCATATTTGACATATTATTCAAAAGCAAGGCCCCACATTAAACTTTCCATCCAGTCCAAAAAGGAAGTTCAATTTACACAAAAAAAATCATTTTCTGAACCACATGTTGTTATAAGTCAACATGTATTGCCATCTTGTAGCAAACAGCACATGTAACACTTTATTTAAAAACACGACTGTGCTAACGCTTTATGGTTGAGGTTTTGGGCACATTTAGATTTAGGGTATGGTCTACAATTGCCACAAATTCAGGGTCAGTTTCACGGACTAGATCCTAGATCCCACTTGTGTCCTTAAGCAAGACACTTAACCATTATTGCTTCGTCCTTCGGATGGGACGTAAAGCCGTTGGCCCTGTGTGTTGTGTAATGCACGTAAAAGAACCCAGTACACTTATCGAAAAGAGAAGGGGTTCGCCCCGGTGTTCCCGGTGCGCCACAGCACCTTGTAAACCATTACATGGTGCTATGTAAAGGAGTATGTCTCATACTTCAAACGAAGCCCCACATACCTTGCAGGATATTAATGTTGAAGCACCTTGAGCGTCACTGAGTGACGGATATGAGCGCTATATAAGAAGCCATTATTATTATTATTATTATTATAATCATTAAATAAAGCTGTACAGCTTTTTGTTCGTCCAAAGTACAAACACCTAATGTCTAGTTGTTATTTTTATACAAAATTGTTTGTTGTAACGCTGCCACCAGGTAATTACAAGATTTGAACTGGCCTCTCCTCACTGGTCATGCTCGGTTTTCCAGAGGTTGAGATGTCTGCTCTTGAATGAGGGGGATCTCGGTTCAATTAATATGCCTGTGGATTTGTTTCTGCAGGACTCAGGAAAGTACTGAGTATCCAGTGCTTAAAACACACATCTGTGTGTGGTATAATCAAACTATCATTCTTTAGCCCCGATGCAATCATTAAATCTATTTAATTTGGGGCCTATAAAAAGTTAAAGTTAAAATAAGTACAAAACCAGTTAGAAATGTATATATCATGTATTTAGCACAACTCAGACAGATTAAAGCTGTGCTCGCATTGGACTTATTTTGGGTAAACTAATCGGGCAAATGGTTAACTTGACCATTTTAAATCCAATGCGGACAGCCCAGGAAGTTTCCCTCCCAGGTAACTTGCCCGACCCGAATGGGTAGTTTAACCAGCCAACTTCTGCCTGGATAAATTGACCAGGTCAGTTTAATTCTGGGTAAAAGCCGTCCCGTTAAAAAGACATATCCGGTCCCCTGGATTTACATGCACATGTTTACACGGAAGCTCGGTTTCACTCACTGCATTCTCACTGTCATGCACCTCGGTCAAAGGTCACTGCGATAGCACCCTCTTGTGTTTGTCGTAAGTTAGTCGGTTAGTTTCACCGGTCGTGTCGGTTAGTTTACCCACGTCCTTAATCAAAGTTTCACCTATTGGAATGTTAAACACAGTCTTGGTAAAAAATTAATCCAATGCGAACACGGCTTAAGAATGATTTGTTCTCCAATAGCCAATAGGGTGAAGTTGTTACAAGGTCCATCAGTCCATTTCTGCTTGTTGATTGTTGAAAAAACTGCTAACGTGTGGGTAGATGAGTGGTACCATTTATTGTGTTATTTGTCAAATACAAACTTGACTTTTGATTTATTATGCTTTACATGAATTGGTTGTTTACTTTCAGTCAAACTTAGCAATAATAATCACCATTAATGTTAATGCTGGCATTATAACCACAATGAAAGTAGAGTTTTACTTACCATACTAATCATCCCCACAGTCTAGCATCCAATCCCCCCAGAACTAGAGATGAAAACACAATGATGGGTTCTTTCATAGTTTTTTGACTGTCCTTCAATCAAGATTTTAAAGTCTGAGCAAGTTCCATCCATCAATGTAAATAAATTCTTGAATAATTGTTGTTACTGTTTGTATAAAGGGTTATTGGAGATGGTATCAATGTGAAAATAGTTGTACTTTTCATCCAGAGCGTTGCCAGAAGAGAAGATGGGGATGCTGAGATTTTGTACTAGATTGGACAAGAAATCTTGAAACCACTCATTTTGCACATATACTTTTTTTGAACATCACAATTTGAATCATCCCATCCTCTATAGCTCTTGATAATATAAGCACAGTGTTGATTCCCCTCCCAGTTGTTTGGCTGATTTGTATCCCAGTTGGTAAACTGTGAGGATGTTCCATCAGTCCAAGTATAAAGACCCTCTGATTGTTGATCAGTGAAGCCAATCCAAAAATCTACCCCTTGAAAAGCCTGGACACAATCAATCATGAAGTCTTGTTCTTGTTGATTTTCCACTGATACCAGATGAGCAGATCTCCTTGGCTTTGATAAACTCATGCAGTGTGTTTCAGCTTCATTGAATGTTTTAGCCTCTCTGACATAAAGATAGCAGTGATCTTCAAAAGCCAACCAGGCTGGTGGACATCTTGTTTGCAATTTTGTCTCTGATAAACAATGAAAATTGAAGGCTCCAACCAGGCAAAATACTATCATATGTAGTAGTAACATTGTGGAAATGTTTTGAAAGTCAAAGGTATCTGTACTTTATTCCTTCATTGAGTTATTCATCAATTCATATGTATGCATCCCGTAGGTTGTACACTTTGTGCGTACTACGTAAATCCAAAGTACCTACAACAGACATGGTGGCAGTTTATACTTGTTATATTAGACCTGTTCTGGAATATGCTAGTCAAGTTTGGCACAGCTCCATTACTGAACACCAGGTCATTGCTGTTGAAAATGTTCAGAAACGTGCCGCCCGCATTATCCTTGGCCATCACTATCAGTCCTATACCATGGCACTTGAATTACTGGGCATCTCATCACTCAAGTCTAGAAGAGAAGACCTTTTGATTAAGTCTGGTAAGAACTTACTTGGATCCACTAAGTTTAGGAACATGCTCCCCCCTGGAAAAACAACTACCGGTGATAGGGTACTTCGAGCCAGCACAGTAACCGGGCTTCGCATTCCCAAGTGTCGTACTGAAAGGTACAAACGATCCACTATTCCGGCTCTTGCTCGCATTTAGTGAACTTCTGGCTAAATCCCCTTGGTTTTAATGAATGGTTTTAATGTAAATAGCAATTTTTTATTACCAAATGTGTTCTTGCCAACAGTGATTTGCCATTTCTTAAATTTTTTGCCAGGTAGCTGTTTATCAGTCCCAATAATAATTGTTGTAATGTTAATGGCAATATTGGATTTACTAAATGATGCTTTTTTCCACCACTTAATTAACGTTTTCAGTGTGGCGAGGCTCTTTGGATCCTAAGCGATGGTTGATTTTTAATCTAATCCAAATGTTTTTGTGCTCTTTTTAATGTTTTTTTTTTTTTTTTTTCTGTCACAAATTTGTTGCTTGTGTGTTTATATATTTGATATTTCATTCTTTTTTTGTAATATAGTAATAATTTTAATGACCATTTTGTAAACTGTACATTTCGGCTTTTAGCCGCTGTATTGCAGTGTTTTAATAAACCATGAATAATAATAATAATAATGTAGATAAACCATCAACCTGGTAGCTATAGAGAAAGTCATTGAAATATTGTCTCTTCCAAATTATTCTAGAAGTCTGACAGGGATGAATGAATTTTTCCAACCGAAATGGTCAAAGAAGTAAACCATAAACAAGATGCAAATTGATCTGTAAGAAACCTTCCCCTGGTAGTTTCCTGCACTAAAATGAGTAGTCTCAAGAAATTCAATCTGTACTGGTCTGGAGATCCTTTGTAGAATGACAAGCTGCAGTCGTTGTAATCACAATAGAGTCTGCTGAATAATGTCAGCCTTGACTTTTTATTACTCCTATGGTGATTGTTCCTTAATACCATGGAAACTAAACTGCCATTTACATCAAAATTACCACTTGGCTCACAATGTGGTGTGTCAGGCAGGAAGTTATATAATTATAATCAATTAGTTTGTGCTCCTTTTCAAGTGGCAACACAGTTATTGATTTTTCCGCTAGGAGAGTTGCCATCAAAAAATTGCTACTCAGTGTAATTTTTTGTACACAACTAAAAATACCAGCCTTGCTTTGACTTCTTCAGAGAATACAACACAATTCTGCATCACTCTGATATAAAATGTTGAATTTTTATGAAAGAAAAAACTTGCTACTGTCATGATATTAAATGTTGTTTTTGCAGAATTATTTACTGTTTCGTGTGAAATTTTACGGATTTTAGTGAACCTTGTCTCTTCAACACACCCTAAACTATATAAACTGCTTGACCGTGTGACTTTAAAAAAACAAGTTGTTAGGGAAGGTTTGGTCTAACTAGTTATCTATGAAGATTGAAGGTTCCAACCACACAAACTGCTATCACATATATGTGTAGTAATATTGAGAGAAGGTTTAAAATTTCAAGAACGCCAATATTAATGTTGGTAGACTTTTGGCAGGATAGGCTTATAGCTCTGAGGTATAGGCTGCCCATAGAGATAGATAAGCAGGCATAAGTAAAGTACCAAGTCATGCTTGTACATTAAAGTAAGAACCTAGATGGTACCTGTTGCTTGGCTTTGGTTTTGGAAAAGGCATGCAATATTCTGGATCACTGAAACAGACTTTTTGAAGAAAGTATTTCTTTAAAAGACAATGTATTTATCTCCTTGTTATTCATTTTACATTGTTACCACCAGAATGAAATCCTATACAGCCATTGTTGACCACACTTTAGAAACCATTTACCCTCTGTGGTGCCTCAGATGTGTGTTTACCTCAGTGTGGTATTTGACATTGCCATGGCAACTGATCAGTCTTCATTAATTCTTTTTGAATTTTGAAAATTAATACAACTTTCTTTCTTTTTTGAGAATAAGTTTAGTATTCTTGTGTATACCAGTATTTGGAACAAGAGGTATATGGACAAAGTCTATGAATACTAAAGGAAAGTTCATACAGTAAGAAATGGAATTGATTAAATAACAAGTTAGAACTTAAAGCCCTTTTCACATGAGCGCTGACAACCAACATCCTCGGTTACGGGCACCAACTGTCTAACACCTTGGTGGTTTGCTATTTCACAATTGGTGTTTCACACGACAACCGAACCAACGCCCCTTGTTCAACTGGCTGGCTCTCAGTAGGCAACCAGTGATTTTCCCGCGTTGTATGTTCGGCATGGATGTGTAATCTAGCTTGTTTGCGTGCCACTCTTTTAGTTTTCTATTAGGAATCGAGTTGTCAAATTTTTGCCAAGAAATAATTTTGATTAGTTTGTTACTAAACCATGGATCTTTCTGAAAGTATTTTAACAAACACATTGACCGTTCAGACGCAACCCAAGGAACCGAAGAAGACAAAGAAAAGGGCAAAACAAGTTACTTGGAGTTTCGATGAAACGATCGCGCTGATTTGTGCTATTTTCATCCTTTGGCGCAGGCTAGCGAACCCACACGTTTGTTGGCTGTTACTCGAATTCCTTCTGAATCCGAGGAAAGCATTTGCGTGTCTTCGACTGGAATTCACAGACTGAAATTGTCGCAAAAATCTCAAGAGAAGTAGCACAAACATAATTTCTTCTGATGTCGCCATTTTGGAAGGACGAGGGGGACGCTAGCCTGCTGTCGTCATGTCAACGGGGGTGTCAACACGGTCGAGGAACATGACGCGTTCTGCGCAGGCGTACTACAACAGCATAACCAACGTCCTTGGTTGAGTCGTTTCACACGGCCGCGCATTGCGATTATAACGCAGTTGCGATTGTTTGCAGTAGGTCTCGATCGCGGTTATATTTAGTCAGGATCTTTTGCTATTTTGTAACTAGGATAGCTTTCACACGAGTGGCTTTTGCTATTTTTTATCCTGGTTGCGAAAAATAGCAAAATATGTTGGATAAAAAGCTCTCGTGTGAAATGGGCTTATGTGTACTGGACAAAATACTTAATAATAGAATACGATAACACCCAATGGGTCTTTTTAGTTGATTCAGTGAATGGGATCTCTTATGAATCAGTTAACAGTGGTTACCTGGGGATGTTTACAAATATATACAAACTTGCCTTTTTATTTCTAATTCTCTTAATGTTGTTTAGTTTCAGTCAAAGATATCAATGTTGATCAAAAACTATGTTATTGCTTGCCTTTTTATCAACAATGAAAGGAGTTTTACTTACCATACTAATCATCCCCACAGTCTGTATCATCCAATCCCCCCAGAACTAGAGATGAAAACACATTGTCGGATTCCTTCATAGTTATTTGACTGTCTTTCAATCAAGCTTTTAAAGTCTGAGGAAGTTCCATCCATCATGTAAAGGAACCTTGCGATAATTGTTGTTAGGCCTACTGTTTGTATAAAGGGTTATTGGAGATGGTATCAATTTAAAAATAGTTGAACTTTTCATTCAGAGCGTTGCCAGAAGAGAAGATGAGGATGCTGGGATTTATTACAAGGTCAGACAAGAAATCTTGAAACCACTCATTTTGCACATGTAACTTTTTTGCAAAGAACATTCTTTATCATCCCACATTCCATTGCTATTGATAAAAGCACAATGTTGGTTCCCTTCCCAGTCGTTTGGCTGGTTGGTATCCCAGTTGGCAAACAGTGAGGATGTTCCATCAGTCCAAGTATAAAGACCCTCTGATTGTTGATCAGTGAAGCCAATCCAAAAACCTCCCCCTCCAACAGCCTGGACGCAATCAATCATGAAGTTTTGTTCTTGTTGATTTTCCACTGATACCAGATGAGCAGATCTCCTTGGCTTTGATAAACTCATGCAGTGTGTTTCAGCTTCATTGAAAGTTTTAGCCTCTCTGACATTGAGATAGCAGTGATCTTCAAAAGCCAACCAGGCTGGTGGACATCTTGTTTGCAATTTTGTCTCTGATAAACAATGAAAATTGAAGGTTCCCACCAGGCAAAATACTATCATATGTCGGAGTAACATTGTGGAAATGTTTTGAAAGTCAAAGGCTACTTTACTTCATTCCTTCACTGAGTTAATCATCAAGTCATACATAATTTATGTAGATTAACCATCAACCTGATAGCTTTAGAGAATGTCATTGAAAAATTGTCTTTCCAAATTATTCTAGAACTCTAGAACTCTCCAACAGTAATGGTCAAAGAAGTAAACCATAAACAAGATGCCAACTGATCTATAAGGAACCTTCCCCTGGTAGTTTCCTGCACTAAAATGAGTGTTCTCAAAATTTCAATTTGTACTGGTCTGGAGATCCTTTGTAGAATGACAAGCTGCAGCCATTGTAATCATGATAGAGTCTGCTGAATAATATTAGCCTTGACTTTTTATTACTCCTATGGTGATTGTTCCTTAATACCATGGAAACTTAACTGCAATTTAATTCAAAATTCCCACTTGGCTCACAATGTGGTGTGTCAGGCAGAAAGTTATATAATTATAATCAATTAGTTTGTGCTCCTTTTCAAGTGGCAACACAGTTATTGATTTTTTCCGCTAGGAGAGTTGCCATAAAGAATTGCTACTCAGTGTCATTTTTTGTACACAACTAAAAATACCAGCCTTGCTTTGACTTCTTCAGAGAATACAACACAATTCTGCATCACACTGATATAAAATGTTGAATTTTTATGAAAGAAAAAACTTGCTACTGTCATGATATTAAATGTTGTTTTTGCAGAATTATTGACTGTTTCGTGTGAAATATTACGGATTTCAGCGAATCATGTCTCTTCAACACACCAAAAAGTTGTAAGGGAAGGTTTGGTCTAACTAGTTATCTATGAAGATTGAAGGTTCCAACCACACAAAATGCTATCACATATTCGTGTAGTAATATTTAGAGAAGGTTTAAAATTTCAAGAACGCCAATACTAATGTTGGTAGACTTTTGGCAGGATAGGCTTATAGCTCTGCGGTATAGGCTGCCCATAGAGATAGATAAGCAGGCATAAGTAAAGTACCAAGTCATGCTTGTACATTAAAGTAAGAACCTATATGGTACCTGTTGCTTGGCTTTGGTTTTGGAAAAGGCATGCAATATTCTGGATCACTGAAACAGACTTTTTGAAGAAAGTATTTCTTTAAAAGGCAATGTATTTATCTCCTTGTTATTCATTTTACATTGTTACCACCAGAATGAAATCCTATACAGCCATTGTTGACCACACTTTAGAAACCATTTACCCTCTGTGGTGCCTCAGATGTGTGTTTACCTCAGTGTGGTATTTGACATTGCCATGGCAACTGATCAGTCTTCATTAATTCTTTTTGAATTTTGAAAATTAATACAACTTTCTTTCTTTTTTGAGAATAAGTTTAGTATTCTTGTGTATACCAGTATTTGGAACAAGAGGTATATGGACAAAGTCTATGAATACTAAAGGAAAGTTCATACAGTAAGAAATGGAATTGATTAAATAACAAGTTAGAACTTAAAGCCCTTTTCACACAAGCGCTGACAACCAACATCCTTGGTTACGGGCACCAACTGTCTAACACCTTGGTGGTTTGCTATTTCACAATTGGTGTTTCACACGACAACCGAACCAACGTCCCTTGTTCAACTGGCTGGCTCTCAGTAGGCAACCAGTGATTTTCCCGCGTTGTATGTTCCGCATGGATGTGTAATCTAGCTTGTTTGCGTGCCACTCTTTTAGTTTTCTATTAGGAATCGAGTTGTCAAATTTTTGCCAAGAAATAATTTTGATTAGTTTGTTACTAAACCATGGATCTTTCTGAAAGTATTTTAACAAACACATTGACCGTTCAGACGCAACCCAAGGAACCGAAGAAGACAAAGAAAAGGGCAAAACAAGTTACTTGGAGTTTCGATGAAACGATCGCGCTGATTTGTGCTATTTTCATCCTTTGGCGCAGGCTAGCGAACCCACACGTTTGTTGGCTGTTACTCGAATTCCTTCTGAATCCGAGGAAAGCATTTGCGTGTCTTCGACTGGAATTCACAGACTGAAATTGTCGCAAAAATCTCAAGAGAAGTAGCACAAACATAATTTCTTCTGATGTCGCCATTTTGGAAGGACGAGGGGGACGCTAGCCTGCTGTCGTCATGTCAACGGGGGTGTCAACACGGTCGAGGAACATGACGCGTTCTGCGCAGGCGTACTACAACAGCATAACCAACGTCCTTGGTTGAGTCGTTTCACACGGCCGCGCATTGCGATTATAACGCAGTTGCGATTGTTTGCAGTAGGTCTCGATCGCGGTTATATTTAGTCAGGATCTTTTGCTATTTTGTAACTAGGATAGCTTTCACACGAGTGGCTTTTGCTATTTTTTATCCTGGTTGCGAAAAATAGCAAAATATGTTGGATAAAAAGCTCTCGTGTGAAATGGGCTTATGTGTACTGGACAAAATACTTAATAATAGAATACGATAACACCCAATGGGTCTTTTTAGTTGATTCAGTGAATGGGATCTCTTATGAATCAGTTAACAGTGGTTACCTGGGGATGTTTACAAATATATACAAACTTGCCTTTTTATTTCTAATTCTCTTAATGTTGTTTAGTTTCAGTCAAAGATATCAATGTTGATCAAAAACTATGTTAATGCTTGCCTTTTTATCAACAATGAAAGGAGTTTTACTTACCATACTAATCATCCCCACAGTCTGTATCATCCAATCCCCCCAGAACTAGAGATGAAAACACATTGTCGGATTCCTTCATAGTTATTTGACTGTCTTTCAATCAAGCTTTTAAAGTCTGAGGAAGTTCCATCCATCATGTAAAGGAACCTTGCGATAATTGTTGTTAGGCCTACTGTTTGTATAAAGGGTTATTGGAGATGGTATCAATTTAAAAATAGTTGAACTTTTCATTCAGAGCGTTGCCAGAAGAGAAGATGAGGATGCTGGGATTTATTACAAGGTCAGACAAGAAATCTTGAAACCACTCATTTTGCACATGTAACTTTTTTGCAAAGAACATTCTTTATCATCCCACATTCCATTGCTATTGATAAAAGCACAATGTTGGTTCCCTTCCCAGTCGTTTGGCTGGTTGGTATCCCAGTTGGCAAACAGTGAGGATGTTCCATCAGTCCAAGTATAAAGACCCTCTGATTGTTGATCAGTGAAGCCAATCCAAAAACCTCCCCCTCCAACAGCCTGGACGCAATCAATCATGAAGTTTTGTTCTTGTTGATTTTCCACTGATACCAGATGAGCAGATCTCCTTGGCTTTGATAAACTCATGCAGTGTGTTTCAGCTTCATTGAAAGTTTTAGCCTCTCTGACATTGAGATAGCAGTGATCTTCAAAAGCCAACCAGGCTGGTGGACATCTTGTTTGCAATTTTGTCTCTGATAAACAATGAAAATTGAAGGTTCCCACCAGGCAAAATACTATCATATGTCGGAGTAACATTGTGGAAATGTTTTGAAAGTCAAAGGCTACTTTACTTCATTCCTTCACTGAGTTAATCATCAAGTCATACATAATTTATGTAGATTAACCATCAACCTGATAGCTTTAGAGAATGTCATTGAAAAATTGTCTTTCCAAATTATTCTAGAACTCTAGAACTCTCCAACAGTAATGGTCAAAGAAGTAAACCATAAACAAGATGCCAACTGATCTATAAGGAACCTTCCCCTGGTAGTTTCCTGCACTAAAATGAGTGTTCTCAAAATTTCAATTTGTACTGGTCTGGAGATCCTTTGTAGAATGACAAGCTGCAGCCATTGTAATCATGATAGAGTCTGCTGAATAATATTAGCCTTGACTTTTTATTACTCCTATGGTGATTGTTCCTTAATACCATGGAAACTAAACTGCCATTTACATCAAAATTACCACTTGGCTCACAATGTGGTGTGTCAGGCAGAAAGTTATATAATTATAATCAATTAGTTTGTGCTCCTTTTCAAGTGGCAACACAGTTATTGATTTTTTCCGCTAGGAGAGTTGCCATAAAGAATTGCTACTCAGTGTCATTTTTTGTACACAACTAAAAATACCAGCCTTGCTTTGACTTCTTCAGAGAATACAACACAATTCTGCATCACACTGATATAAAATGTTGAATTTTTATGAAAGAAAAAACTTGCTACTGTCATGATATTAAATGTTGTTTTTGCAGAATTATTGACTGTTTCGTGTGAAATATTACGGATTTCAGCGAATCATGTCTCTTCAACACACCCTAAACTATACAAACTGCTTGACCGTGTGACTTTAAAAAGAGTTGTTAGGGAAGGTTTGGTCTAACTAGTTATCTATGAAGATTGAAGGTTCCAACCACACAAAATGCTATCACATATTCGTGTAGTAATATTTAGAGAAGGTTTAAAATTTCAAGAACGCCAATACTAATGTTGGTAGACTTTTGGCAGGATAGGCTTATAGCTCTGCGGTATAGGCTGCCCATAGAGATAGATAAGCAGGCATGAGTAAAGTACCAAGTCATGCTTGTACATTAAAGTAAGAACCTAGATGGAACCTGTTGCTTGGCTTTGGTTTCGGAAAAGGCATGCAATATTCTGGATCACTGAAACAGACTTTTTGAAGAAAGTATTTCTTTAAAAGACAATATATTTATCTCCTTGTTATTTATTTTACATTGTTACCACCAGAATACAATTCTATACAGCCATTGTTGACCACACTTTAGAAACCATTTACCCTCTGTGGTGCCTCAGATGTGTGTTTACCTCAGTGTGGTATTTGACATTGCCATGGCAACTGATCAGTCTTCATTAATTCTATTTGAATTCTGAAAATTAATACAACTTTCTTTCTTTTTTGAGAATAAATTTAATATTCTTGTGTATACAAGTATTTGGAACAAGAGGTATGGACAAAGTCTCTGAATACTGAAGGAAAACTCATACAATAGGAAATGGCATTTATTAAATAACAAAGAACTTAAGTGTGCTGGACAAAATACTTAACAATAGAATATGATAACACCCAATGGGTGTTTTAATTGACTCAGTGAATGGGATCTCTTATGAATCAGTTAACAGTGGTTACCTGGGGATGTTTAAAAATATATACAAACTTGCCTTTTTATTTCTAATTCTCTTAATGTTGTTTAGTTTCAGTCGAAGATATCAATGTTGATCAAGAACTATGCTATTGCTAGCCTTTATATCAACAACAAAAGGAGTTTTACTTACCGTACTAATTATCCCCACAGTCTGTATCATCCAATCCCCCCAGAACTAGAGATGAAAACACATTGTCGGATTCCTTCATAGTTATTTGACTGTCTTTCAATCAAGCTTTTAAAGTCTGAGCAAGTTCCATCCATCAGTGTAAAGAAACCCTGGGATAATTGTTGTTACTCTTTGTAAAAAGTGGTATTGGAGATGGTATCATTGTAAAAAATAGTTGTACTTTTCATTCAGAGCGTTGACAGAAAAGAAGATGAGGATGCTGGGATTTATTACAAGGTCAGACAAGAAATCTTGAACCCATACTTTTCGCACATGTAACTTTTTTGCAAAGAACATTCTTTATCATCCCACATTCCATCGCTTTTGATATAAGCACAATGTTGCTTCCCACGTGCGTTATTTGGCTCTCGGGTATCCCAATTGGTAAACTGTGAGGATGTTCCATCAGTCCAAGTATAAAGACCCTCTGATTGTTGATCAGTGAAGCCAATCCAAAAATCTACCCCTTGAACAGCCTGGACACAATCAATCATGAAGTCTTGTTCTTGTTGATTTTCCACTGATACCAGATGAGCAGATCTCCTTGGCTTTGATAAACTCATGCAGTGTGTTTCAGCTTCATTGAATGTTTTAGCCTCTCTGACATAAAGATAGCAGTGATCTTCAAAAGCCAACCAGGCTGGTGGACATCTTGTTTGCAATTTTGTCTCTGATAAACAATGAAAATTGAAGGCTCCAACCAGGCAAAATACTATCATATGTAGTAGTAACATTGTGGAAATGTTTTGAAAGTCAAAGGTATCTGTACTTTATTCCTTCATTGAGTTATTCATCAATTCATATGTATGTAGATTAACCATCAACCTGGTAGCTATAGAGAAAGTCATTGAAATATTGCCTCTTCCAAATTATTCTAGAAGTCTGACAGGGATGAATGAATTTTTCCAACCGAAATGGTCAAAGAAGTAAACCATAAACAAGATGCAAACTGATCTGTAAGAAACCTTCCCCTGGTAGTTTCCTGCACTAAAATGAGTAGTCTCAAGAAATTCAATCTGTACTGGTCTGGAGGTCCTTTGTAGAATGACAAGCTGCAGTCGTTGTAATCACAATAGAGTCTGCTGAATAATGTTAGCCTTGACTTTTTATTACTCCTATGGTGATTGTTCCTTAATACCATGGAAACTAAACTGCCATTTACATCAAAATTACCACTTGGCTCACAATGGGGTGTGTCAGGCAGGAAGTTATATAATTATAATCAATTAGTTTGTGCTCCTTTTCAAGTGGCAACACAGTTATTGATTTTTCCGCTAGGAGAGTTGCCATCAAAAAATTGCTACTCAGTGTAATTTTTTGTACACAACTAAAAATACCAGCCTTGCTTTGACTTCTTCAGAGAATACAACACAATTCTGCATCACTCTGATATAAAATGTTGAATTTTTATGAAAGAAAACACTTGCTACTGTCATGATATTAAATGTTGTTTTTGCAGAATTATTGACTGTTTTGTGTGAAATTTTACAGATTTCAGTGAACCTTGTCTCTTCAACACACCCTAAACAATACATACTGCTTGACCGTGTGACTTTAAAAAAACAAGTTGTTAGGGAAGGTTTGGTCTAACTAGTTATCTATGAAGATTGAAGGTTCCAACCACACAAACTGCTATCACATATATGTGTAGTAATATTTAGAGAAGGTTTACAATTTCAAAAACGCCAATATTAATGTTGGTAGACTTTTGGCAGGATAGGCTTATAGCTCTGCGGTATAGGCTGCCCATAGAGATAGATAAGCAGGCATGAGTAAAGTACCAAGTCATGCTTGTACATTAAAGTAAGAACCTAGATGGAACCTGTTGCTTGGCTTTGGTTTCGGAAAAGGCATGCAATATTCTGGATCACTGAAACAGACTTTTTGAAGAAAGTATTTCTTTAAAAGACAATATATTTATCTCCTTGTTATTTATTTTACATTGTTACCACCAGAATGCAATTCTATACAGCCATTGTTGACCACACTTTAGAAACCATTTACCCTCTGTGGTGCCTCAGATGTGTGTTTACCTCAGTGTGGTATTTGACATGAATAAAGTACCAAGCCATACCTGTACATTAAAGTAGTTACCTAGATGGAACCTGTTCCTTGGCTTTGGTTTCGGAAAAGGCATACAATATTCTGGATCACTGAAACAGACTTTATTGGATTTTTCTCCCAGAAAGTTGAGCATCTAAAGGTTCCATTTATAAAAATCGGCAAATTTCAGAAAAATAAGCAGCAGCATATCAATTGGTTTTCGAGCCAATGACGTGCTCCATGGCTTATATTGCACATGGCTTATTCAGCGACACGTAAAGTAAGCCTGGACGGTTTTTACAGCAGATTTAGACCGCCAAAATTAGGGGAATTATGGCAAATATTCGAATACTTTGTTGAATTAACATCAATGTGAAAAACTACCTAAATTCAACAAGAAATCCCACCTCATATGCAATAAGAGGTCACAGACATCCTGGAAAACAAAAAAAAATTCTGCGCAAAAACTTCAGAACACTGCATAATAGTTGCATTTTGATGCAGAAGTCTAGGCTCTGTGGCTCTTTTGTAAACAAGTGCTGTCACTAAATTGCATACACAGCAAATACCTTAATCTAGGCATAATCACTATTTTTTTTTGCGTGAAGGAGTTAAGAAACCATTTTTTTTGTTGCTCACACAAGTAGACTGGATACAAAGTGTTATTGGGAAAATTTTGTACATTGGTCAGTAATGTCCCACATTGTCAAATAACCACTTGAAAAAGGCATTTTTTGGCATTTTTACAGGTGGACCCATATTTAGACCCCTGCCAAGTACCCATCAAAGGTGTGATTGGTCTATCATTATATCAGGTTGCCACACATATGCAACTAGTTTATAACCAAATGTAATATAAAAGCAATCGGACATTTCACTTAGGCACTACGGGGTCTCAAAAATGACGAAAAGTAATTACGCAGGGTAAAATGTACGTTTTTAAAGACACTATACCTTGGTGACCTGTGGTACTTTTGACAGTATAATTTAGTTGATGGGATACCATATACCCTTCAAATTAATTTGTAGCTATGTGTATTATCTCCATTTGTAGATACAGACCTCTAAAAATGCAGAAAACACAAAAAGTCAATTTGAAGGGGCTGGTCTTAATTTTTTAGGGGGTCATATCTCAAAAATGTTGAGGAGTAGGATTCTAAAATTTTGCGTGTGTTTAGGCACCCATAGGGGATTGTTTAAAAAAAATTGCAAAATCTGAGACGGAGCCTGCCAAATTTTTCAGGAGTTTAGGTGATTTGGCACGGAATGACCCATCACTTTAAAAGGCAATATATTAAACTCCTTGTTATTCATTTAATATGCTACTTATGTACAGCCATTATTACCCACACTGTAGAAACCACTATCCTTCTGTAGTGCTTAATTCTATTATTTTGAAAATTAATATAACTTTTTGACTGTGGAAATAAATTTAGTATACTAGTGACGTGTATACCAGTGTTTGGAACTGGAGGTATATGGGAAAAGTCTGTGAATACTGAAGGAAAACTCATGCAGTAAGAAATGGAATTGAATTAAATAGCAAGTTAGAACTTAAGTGTACTGGACAAAATGCTTAATAATAGAATGTGACAACACCGAATTGGTCTTTTTAATTGATGTATTGAATGCATTCTCTTATTATTCAGTTAACAGTGTTTAACTGGGGATGTTTAAAAATGTATACAGACTTAATTTTGTATTTATAATTTTCTTTATATTGTTTACTTTCAGTCAAAGATATCAATGTTGATCAAGAAAAATGTTAATGCTGGCCTTTATAACCACAATGAAAGTAGGGTTTTACTTACTGTACTTATCATCCCCACAGTTTGTAGCATCCAATCCCCCAGAACTAGAGATGAAAAGACAATGATGAATTCCTTCATAGTTATTTGACTGTCCTTCAATCAAGCTTTTAAAGTCTGAGGAAGTTCCATCCATCATGTAAAGGAACCTTGCGCTAATTGTTGTTACTCTTTGTATAAAGGGTTATTGGAGATGGTATCAATGTAAAAATAGTTGTATTTTTCATCCAAAACTTTGACATAAAGAAGATGTGGATGCTGGGATTTATTACTACATAATGTAGGTCAGACAAGATCTCTTGAAACCATTCATTTTGCACATACAACTTTTTTTCTGAGAATATTCTTTATCATCCCATAATTCATCGCTTGTGATATAAGCACAATGATGGTTCCCACCTGCGTTGTTTGGCTCTCTGGTAATTCAGTTTTTAAACAGTGATGAGTTTCCATCAATCCATGTATAAAGACTCTCTGATTATTGATCAGTGAAGCCAATCCAAAAACCATCTCCTCCAACATCCTTCCAACAGAAAAGAAGATGAGGATTCTGATAATTATTACAGGGTCAGACAAGAAATCTTGAAACCATACACTTTGCACATGAAACTTAATGGAAGAGAACATTCTTTATCATCCCATCTTCCATTGCTGTTGATATAAGCACAATGTTGGTTCCCACCCCAGTTGTTTGGCTCTCCTGCTTCCCAGCTGGTAAACAGTGAGGATGTTCCATCAGTCCAAGTATAAAGACCCTCTGATTGTTGATCAGTAAAGCAAATCCAGGATTGGCCCCCTCCAACATCTTTGGTGTAAGCAAGCATGAAGTTGTGTTCTTGTTGATTTTCCACTGATGCCAGATGAGCAGATCTCCTTGTCTTTGATAAACTCCCCAACACAGAATACTGGTTGGGGTGCGTTTTCGCGGTCGTAACCAATAACTGTTTCAATGGCAAGATCAACCGAAACAGTTATTGGTTACGACCGTGATCGGACTTCGACTAGGACTGACCATAGAGCAAGGAACCTTGCTCTATGGACTGACGTCCGTTTATGTCTGTTTTTTATTTACACGTGAATTTGTGCTTGATGGTTATGAAGTCTGGATCCTCATGCCTCGCCATTGTTATAATTAATACATAAACAGAGCACCAGTCTACTTACAACATTGTGCAACATTGTCACGTAAACTTGACAAATGCAACGGCTGGAAAAGCGTAAAAGCTGACCTTTGACCGCGTTTAGTTTTTTTTCACATTTTTCGTTAATTATGTGATATTTTGATGATTTTTTTTCACAACAACCATTTAAAAATTATTGTCTGTCATTCCACATCACTAAATTAGGTAAACAGTAAGCCGGTGTGTCCCTTTAAGAAAAATCTGAACACTTTCCTATTCATTGGTTGATTGCTAAGGACCAACTGCCTTTTCCCACTATTATAGTGCCATATTTGCTTCGCTTAATATACTGTTTTCTTGTAAAGTGCTGTGAACCAAATGTAAGAGTGCTCTAAGAATGCCTTCTGTTGTTATTATTATTTGTGCGCGCTAATTTAGTTAATTACAGGACTGAAACTGGCCTCTCGTCACCAGTTTTGCTCGGTTTTCTAGCGGTTAAGTTGTCTGCTCTAGAATGATGGGGTCCTGGGTTCCATTAATATGCCTGTGTGTTTGTTTCTGCAGAACTCAGGAAAGTACTGAGTATCCAGTGCTTAAAACACACATCTGTGTGTAGTATAACCAAACTATCATTCTTTAGCCCTGATACAATCATTACATCCATTACATTATAAACAGTTAAAAGCAAGTAATACTTGTTAGAGTACAAAACCAGTTAGAAACGTATATATCATGTCATTAGCACAACTCAGACAGATTAAGTTTGGCAGATTAATGGTGAGGATTAAAATGAGTTACTTTTATCAGTTGATGGTTATGTCCCAACAATGCAGACCATTTCATTGTGAGTCTTATTTAACAAGACACTTTTACTCCCTGCATTTTGCACCTATGACTGTACAGATGAAGCTTTGATGCTTTGGGATATCATCCCCCAATCCCTGATTTAGATTAGATACTGTGCAGTGTTGCCAGCCCCTGCTATTGGTTGGTTCTCCGTTAACCCAGACGGTGAAGTTATTACAAGATCCAGCTGTCCATTTCTACTTGTTGGTTGTTGGAAAAACTGCTAACGTGTGGGTAAATGAGTGGTACCATTTATTGTGTTATCTGTCAAATACAAACTTGACTTTTGATTTATAATGCTCTACATGAATTGGTTGTTTACTTTCAGTCAAAGTTATCAATATTAATCACGAAAATTTTTAATGCTGGCTTTATATATACAATGAAAGTAGAGTTTTACTTACCTTACTAATCATCCCCACAGTCTGTAACATCCAATTTCTCCTAGAACTAGAGATGAAAAGACAATGATGAATTCCTTCATAGTTATTTGACTGTCCTTCAATCAAGATTTTAAAGTCTGAGGAAGTTCCATCCATCAATGTAAATAAATTCTTGAATAATTGTTGTTACTCTTTGTATAAAGGGGTATTGGAGATGGTATCAATGTAAAAACAGTTGTACTTTTCATCCAGAGCGTTGCCAGAAGAGAAGATGGGGATGCTGAGATTTTGTACTAGATTGGACAAGAAATCTTGAATCCACTCATTTTGCATATATACTTTTTTCGACCTTCACAATGGGAATCATCCCATCCGCTATAGCTCTCGATATTAATATAAACACAATTTTGGTTCCCCTCGTAGTTGTCTGGCTGACGTTTTTTCCAATCGGTAAACTGTGAGGATGTTCCATCAGTCCAAATATAAAGACCCTCTGATTGTTGATCAGTAAAACCAATCCAAAATAGATCCCCTCCAGCAGCCTTGACATAAGTAAGCATGAAATTTTGTTCTTGTTGATTTTCCACTGATATCAGATGAGCAGATCTCCTTGGCTTTGATAAACTCATGCAGTGTGTTTCAGCTTCATTGAATGTTTTAGCCTCTCTGACATAAAGATAGCAGTGATCTTCAAAAGCCAACCAGGCTGGTGGACATCTTGTTTGCATTTTTGTCTCTGATAAACAATACAAATTGAAGGTTCCCACCAGGCAAAATACTATTATATGAATTAGTAACATTGTGGAATGTTTTGAAAGTCAAAGGCTTCTATACTACATTCCTTCACTGAGTTATTCATGAAGTCATACATATGCAGATTAACCATCAACCTGGTAGCTATAGAGAATGTCATTGAAAAAATGCCTCTTCCAAATTACTCTAGAACTCTAGAACTCTCTCCAACAGAAATGATCAAAGAAGCAAACTATAAACAAGATGCAAACCAATCTATAAGAAACCTTCCCCTGGTAGTTTCCTCCACTAAAATGAGTATTCTCAAGAAATTCAATCTCTACTGGCCTTGAGATCTAAATTACCACTTGGCTCACAATGGGGTGTGTCAGGCAGAAAGTTATATAATTATAACCAATTAGTTTGTGCTCCTTTTCAAGTGGCAACACAGTTATTGATTTCTTCCGCTAGGGGAGTTGCCATCAAAAACTGCCACTCAGTGTCATTTTTGGCGAGCTGCGAAGCAGAGTGAGCCTATGTAATGACAATTTCCGTCCCGTCTGTCCGTCTGTCCGTCCGTCCGTCGGTCGGTCCGTCTGTCCGGCCGTCCGCGTTCAGTGGAAATGTTAAAGTTTTTGTTTAAGTATCAGTCTTTGAGTTGAGTTGTTTTATGGTATGTACAAGCCCAAGTGAGATTGTTATATATAATTGCCAGTCATTTTTTTTTAAATTTTCAACTATGTTTTCCAATAATGTTGAAGTTTTGGGAATAAAAAAAATGATAAAGTGTTTTTTTTTCAGGCTCAATTATGGACCTCTGGATTTTAAGTTTTGAATTAAGTTAAGTTGTAACTTTGACTTACAATTGACAACAGACAGGCTGAGCATAAAATCGGTTCCGGTTAAATGAGCTAAAACAATTAAAAACTTAAATGGTCATAACTCCTTATTGCAATGATGTACTGACTTGAAACTTGAATCAAACATTGCTTCTTACATGTAGATTCATATGAAAAGATAAAGCTCAAAGAGTTTATCACTGGTTCCAGTTGAATGAGCTAAAACAATGACAACAATTAAATGGCCATAACTCCTTATTGCAATGATGTACTGACTTGAAACTTGAATCAAATATTGCTTCTTAGATTCATATGAAAAGATAAAACTCAAGAGTTTATCACTGGTTCCAGTTGAATAAGCTCAAACAATAAAACACTTAAATGGTCATAACTCCTTGTTGCAATGATGTACTAACTTGAAACTTGAATCAAATATTGCTTCTTACATGTAGATTCATATGAAAAGATAAAACTCTCAGAGTTTATCACTGGTTCCAGTTGAATGAGCTAAAACAATGAAAACCTTAATGGTCATAACTCCTTATTGCAATTAGTCATTGGTCTTCTATCTGGCGATCGGCAGCTCGCCATGGCAGCTTCGCTGTTCTAGTTTTGTACACAACCGTAAAGGCGAGCCTCGCTCTGACTTTTTAAAAGAATCTAAGCAAGAGGCAGTTCCTTAACAGTGGGTATCGCAACGATTTAATATATGTTAATTTTTGCAACAGGGATAATGATTACAATTTGTTTTTTACCCTTGCACCATTGTGTATTTAGCACCGTATAATCAGCACTTTCCTGAGTTTTGTGAAAAAACACCTCAGGCAAATCACTCGAGTGGGATTCAAACCCAGGACCTTTGCATTGCTAGAGGAGATGTCTTACTATTGAAAGCTTGTTTATATTTTGTTTGATGGCTTGGAAGGTTCAAGTTCAAGGGCAGGCAAGTAGGGCATAGACAACCTCGATATCCCTGTACCATTTTCCCCCAGCTAGCCCTGCTCACTCATAACCCCTGGTATTGGTTAATTAAAATGTACCAGTATATGGCACATTTTAATTAGGAGTGTGGCCAATCCACTCTACCAGGCGTAGTATGGTGACCCGCAAAAGACACATCAAGTCATAGAGCAACTGGTCCCCTCCCATTCTTCTTTGATCATGTGACATGTCTAATTGTATGCAGTCTAGGTTAACCATATAAAAACGTGATTCTGGTTTTGAATCGTGTCAAAATACTTGCATTTTGACATGCGTGTATTAAGCGCCGTACAAGCATGCTGCATGTGCCATACAAGCGCTTTTAATTAAGTTTTCAACAAGTGGGCACAAATCAGTCACTTTGGAGAGCCAATCAGTGTTGTTTTTCAGCACATACATCCCAACCAGGGTTAAAGAGACAGAACTACTGTTTGGGTTCATATAGGGTTAAGGTTCATATGTAAGGTCAGCTTTATAAGTCTAGTTTATGAGTCAAGTTCAGGGCTCGAATTTAACACTGGACCACAGGCCTGAGGCCAGTGATTTTAGCATCGGGCCAGTAAACTCATAACCAGACAAGCCCGGTGGTCTTGTGTTTTCTATTGAGTAATAATAGGCTTCCTCATTGTGTAATATTTTTGTGAAAATTTTTTG
The DNA here is from genome assembly GCA_023634235.1 of Pisaster brevispinus. Lineage (NCBI taxonomy): Eukaryota > Metazoa > Echinodermata > Asteroidea > Forcipulatida > Asteriidae > Pisaster > Pisaster brevispinus. The sequence goes on along the minus strand of JAMKCF010000005.1, from coordinate 14,469,195 downwards.
ACTATGAGTCTGATAAACAACTTTCAATTCTCTTCAGTATCGAAGTACTACACATTAGACAAATGAGATGTTATGAGAATTAGTATTAGTGCTGATTCAACTCATCTTGATTTTGGTCTTGTAAAATAAATTCTGGTCCAGTAACAATTTTGAGCTACAAGCCCTGTGGTCTTGTGGATATTTCCCCCAAATTCAAGCCCTGAAGTTAGGTTGTACATTGCATTGGCTGATTGCTATAAGACGTTATTTGCAATCCCACCACAGACCACAGCTTTGCATGTGGGTTGTGTTTTCAGTCCCTACCTGATTGTGTAGGATTTCCTCCCACATCTAAAACTGAACATGTTTACTCATCCTTTTATTGGCGCTAATTGTGCTGTTGGATTAGGGTTAGGATTAGGGTTAGGGTTAGGGTTGTTATAAATAAAGAAAATTTAAAAAAAATGAAATAAATCAACTGTTCATCAATGATATGCAGTGTACATTGTAAAAATAATACGTTTTAACTACATGACGTAACCCTGTTTGTCTATTTCATTTGTTTGTTCCACAGGAGACGGAACGCTTTCACGATTTGCTGGCATTGATCTGAAACATGTCAAGCTTCAAACCAAAGTTGGCAGCAGTCCAACTGGGGAGGTAGTCATTACCACAGAATTATTGATTAACTATGTTTATTCAAACTAACTTGCCTTACTTGCAAAAGCCAGCTATGTTTTTGTGTAAACCTTTGTAAAAGCTTATAAATGTTTAATGTTGGTGACCGATCTTTGACACCTGCTGCACCTTATTTGGGGAATCTATCCAGTCAAGATTCAGTCAATTATGTCATGTCTAACTAATATGAAAACTCAGCTGTTCTCAAAAAGGGTTCAAAACTTAGTCTATCACAATGTTATCAGAATTTCATCTTCTTGTGCTTCAGAATGGTTTTACTAGATTGATGGCACAATATAATTGATTTATATTATTTTTGTTATTATCAATACAACAGTTTATTGGTCTTGGCTTTTACATACATTCTTCAAAGACTTGAGGTCTTCTCAGAAGAAGTTTCAGAAGAAATGCCTTTATCCGATGAAATAGATGTTTTCTGTTTATAATTTGGGGTTGAACAAAGATTTTTTTGTTTAACTACACACAAGCGTATGGCAGGTTTGGAGCTGGAGTAGCGAAACTTTTGGGATGCATGCGCATGACGCAATGAGTTACCAACTCTTTATTCTATAGACAAGAATTTGAATGTTAAATCAGTCAATGTATGTTGATTAACTGCATGCATGATGCGAAAGATCAATCCTTCCTCATTAACACACATGCCATAAACACAAACTTGTCTGCTTTCATGCGGCTTCAGAAAATGTCTGCATGTTTAGAATCAACAGCTACATTACAGTACTCTAGTCAATTTATCGTTCTATCACTTGAATCCTCACTGCTGATTGGTCAACAGCAGTGTAATACTATACGAACATCTTCTATGATTTGAGGATTTTGGAATGTTAAGATACTTGATACATTCATACTCTCGGACTCTGTCTCGGAGCACTGTGACTCGGACTCGGACTCGAAACATTTATTATTTGTATGATATATCGCATTGCTAAATTTTGATATCAGCACAAGCTTACTGACAGCAAGATAGGAAGTTACCCACTTTAATAAAACTATCATTTCATTCACCTCGATTTATATTTCTGTAGATGTGGAAGGGCATGTGGCAAGGTACAGAGGTCATGGCCAAGGTGCTGAGACAGCACAACATCACATCTCGCATCTCCAGGGAGTTTGGAGAGGAGTTCCCTCGCCTGCGTATTTTCTCTCATCCCAACATCCATGCCGTGCTGGGCTGTGTCAATCAACCTCCTAATCTGATTGTCTTGAGTGAATACCAACCCCATGGGTCACTGTTTCACGTCCTTCATGAAGCAACTGGTATGTAGGTGTAGTCTAGGTACCCCTAAATCCGTCAGAATCAAACAACGGGTTGTATTTGCCTCATTTGCCATACTCCTTATTAAGACGTACAACAATGAGAAATTTCAGACTTTCGTCTGAATTTAGACTCTTTAAAGTCTGCCTGGTTAACAAAAAATGTTTTCATTTTCTTCATTTTCTTCAGTGTAAAGAAATCGTGCTCTATGACCTAGTTCTTTAGCACTTACAAGACTGTTCCTAAATTTCCTTTGAGTTTATAAACTCCAGGGGATATCAAAAGGTGGAAATGCCATATTCTCAAAACACTTCCTACGATCCGGTTCCAAGTTTCAGACATTTTGTCAGCAATGACTCTCCTGCCTGGACTTAAAGCTATGCATGGATGTGTCAAAAAGACAAGTAAACAAACCGCCTCTTTCCACAGCCAACAATACCTAAAAGAGGCTATCATGTGGTGCTACCTGTCCACAAACCTTACTAACCTTACAAACCTTTCTCTTAGATTTTGAGTTGATGAGAGGGTTTCAGTGGGACCCTTCATGAATCCATCAGAATCCTTAAAGGGTCCCATAAGTCACCCTGAAACTCTCTCATCAACTCAAAATCTAAGAGAAAGGTTGGACCAAGCATTACTGCACGTTATCAGTGCATGATGTCAGACAAACCACTCTACTAGGGTCCATACATTTGATGCTTGAGTTACTTTGGTGTTTGACTCCGGGCGATTCTGGAAAGTTCCTTGAAAAGATTTCATTCTTTGTAACTCAATAAATTGCTTTTCTTCAAAGATGCAGAATATTTCTTAAACATAAATGTGTCTAAACCACTTGACGTTAGATGATGTCTTTTTAAGCCAAACTTTTTCAAACTGATTTACGTCGGACATTTATGAACCCCTGGAACAACTATGGAGTGACCTCTTTTGGTTGCGGTCAGTTGACCATAATTAATAAATAGTGAAGCATGCTCAGGCATGCACCTACCATGCTACTCTTCATTTGCAATGAACTATGAGGGACAAAAGGTACTGGAATTCATTCTCGAAATCACCCATTTTCCCAGGGGTTATTGTATAATCCCTGATTTCTTTGTCCTTTTGTTGTACAAAAGGATTATGAAAGATTGATAGGCAGCCACTATGTTTTTCATTGTAATTGGCATATGGGAGTTAAGTCTGAGATTCCAGCATACCATGGCTTATTATCGGTTGTGGCTCATGGCCAAGGTTCTGCCTACTCACAGAGAGACATTCCATAGTTTTTCAAGAGTGAATTTTATGAGAACGTATGTTATCTTTACTTAGTTTAGTCAGGGTTTCATTGTGTTGCTGATATTCTCAAAAAACAAAAAATTTACTTCGGAAAGTCTTAAAAGTAACGAAAAAATGTTACCACGCAGAGGCGCGGTAAAGTTTTTTTAACACCATCGGGAAATGGTTAAATGTTAGACTGTTTGAATGCTAGAATTGTTTTAGACTGTTTTATCTTTCTTAAGATAGCCTGAATGTTTCGCCGGCCTGCATCTACAATGTTTTTTTTTTCTACTTTACTGTTTAATAGTTAGCCTTAAAAAAAGTTTTTGACCTTAACCTTAAACAAATTTAGATCTTTTTTCCATCTTTGTAATTGCATAATTCTATTGCCTTTTTACATTTTGTATTCCCTGTATATTTTCCTGTAATTCGACCTTTGGTCGCTATGGGAAATTTGCTTTTTAAAGAATAAACCATTAATGAATGAATGAGTGAATGAAATGCTGTGCATTACGTATGGATAGTAGAGAAGAAAAGTGTACTAATTGAAATAAAAAGGATATTACAAATTCTGTGATTTCTTTATAACAAGAAATCTGTAGTGACTGTATCTTTATTTTTTCAGATGTAATGGTTGATCAGGCCCAGACTCTTCGGTTTGCTGTGGATATTGCAAGAGGTATGGCTTTCCTACATGCTATGGAGCCTCTTATACCTCGTTACTACCTCAACAGCAAAAACATCTTAGTAAGTACACAAACTATAGCCTTCATATCGTTACCTGTGGTGTGTCTTGGCTGAGTGGCCAAGCCCACTAGACTCAAGCTCTGGTGTTTCTGATCGGCAGAGTGTGGGTTGGAGTCCTGGTCTTTAAACTTGGTGTCTTTAGGCAAGACACTTAACCATTATTGCTTCGTCCTTCGGATGGGTTGTCAAGCTGTAGGTCCTTTGTGTTGTGTTATGCACGTAATGGAACCCAGTGGCACTTATTGTGATGGGAAGGGGTTCACCTCATGTTTTCTGGTATGGATGGCTGTGGATTGCACCACAGCACCTTGCAAACCATTACATGGTGCTACGTTAACAGCTTTGCATATCTTGTTTTAAAAAAATAGTAGGTTTCGCTGTTTTGAGAGGTCCTTTGGTTTAATAAAGCGCAATATGAGAGCTGCGTATTACTGTTGTAACCTGATTTCACCCAAGAGATCTGTGGGGAGAGTGAATGCCAAATGATAATGACTTTTATTAAATGGCTTTGCCTTCAGTATGAAATGATGCGATTGGTCAACATTGCATAGTGGCTGTGAAGAAATGTCTGGTTCTTGATGCTTTATATGGCACATATGGTGTAGAATTATAATAGGTTCTTCTTGAGTGTGCATCGTGTATTAATCTTATCTGATACAAAAAGGTGACTCTACAAGCAGCATGTGGTTAAACCTGAGCTGTTTCAAATGTGTGCTTGGGTTGTTATCAGGAATCAATATCCTCTGTGTTTAAGAGATTTTTACATTTTGTATTCACAAGAAAATACCTAACAGTAATTTTGGGTTGAACAAAGAAGAATTGACTTGAGCGGGATTTGCACTGGCAACCTCCAGGTTAACGTGCCAGCGCCCTAATGTTGGCAGTCTCCCTATTTTGTCAATGTCTTTGTTCGGGCGTGCCAGTCAGAAGTCATTCAACCTGTAACTGTCGTATAGCCAGGGATCACACCCAAGTTTATGATACAACCTAGGAAGCGGCAGCCAGGGTTTCACCTTAATGGGATGCGGTTTATTACTTGATAATTTCAAATAGTGTCAAATTTGACAAGAAGCATATTTTATTATTTGTTTTACCTGTCAAAATACTGATTGTTTATTCCTGCTTTACTGTTCAGCATTGGTGTCTGTGTCTGGATGTTTTTAGAAAACTTGTACACATAACGTAATATGATGTTTCTTTGTACACTCCATGTTGACTGCGTAGATTGATGATGAGCTGACGGCTAAGATCAATATGGGAGATACCAGATTCTCCTTTCAGAACCGTGGAAAACTCTTCAACCCAGCCTGGGTTGCCCCTGAAGGTATAACTTCTTAAGCATGGTTCACTCTCCTTGTTTGTGTGAATGAACAATCAGGATATGTACCCCCCAAAAAACAAAAAACAAACAAACAAACAATAAATAAATAAATAAAAATTCTTAGGGACATACCTAACATTTTTACAAGAGAGAAGGTGTATTCTTTTATGATGTTGTTCTCTTTTTTTGTGGTGGCAAGAAGTCGGCTGCTGTTTTAAAGTTATGATTGTTATTAGACTAAAGAGTGAAGGTGCATTCTTTTATGATGTCGTTCTCTGTTTTTTTTTTGTGGTAGCAAGAAGTCGGCTGCTGTTTTAAAGTTATGATTATTATTAGACTAAAGAGAGAAGGTGCATTCTTTTATGATGTCATTCTCTGTTTTTCTTTTGTGGTAGCAAGAAGTCGGCTGCTGTTTTAAAGTTATGATTATTATTAGATTAAAATTTTTACATTTTCTGGTAATGAAACCAAGGCTGCCTCATAAGTGAACTTAATCACTGAAGGTCGCAAACCTGAGGAGACTTGTGAACAAGGGTGCTTGCTATGCCAAACAGAAACACAGCCAAACCCCCAAAGCATTTCCATGTATGTTATTGTAAATTTTCAGAGCTCATGGTCTGGTTCTTGAAAAAAGCATAAATAGTTAATTGTGTGTAAGAGATAAGGTAATGTGCAAAAGTTGAGCAGCCTAAGGAAATCCCCCTGGACATGAGTAGAGCATTTCTAAAAAATATCGGCAAAAGAAAAATCACAAATTCTGATGATTCTTACCGTTTTTTCGTTAAAGGTATTTTATTATTGGCAATAACAGTGTGATGACACAGTTTTTACTGCGTGGTAATGACCAGATTGGTGGCTGGCTGCTGTTAATGGACCGAGCTGAAGGTGAGGTCCATTAACAGCCACCAACCTGGTAATTACCATGAAGTGAAAACTGTGTTGTCACACTGTCACTCCCTTATTAAGATTAATAATTAACATCTAATTTCTTATGAATACAGCTCTGACAAAGGATCCTGAGGACATGAATGTGAGGGCATCAGACATGTGGAGCTTTGCCATCCTGCTGTGGGAGTGTGTTACTAGGGAAGTACCGTTTGCTGGATTGTCTCCCATGGAAATTGGCATGAAGGTATGTGGGAAACTCATTGGAAATGATAATTACTGAGTTACTTCCCTTATGGAAACTGAATGTGATGAAGGAATATATTCCAAGGAAGTCTTAAGGAGTGACTTATTCTCCTATGGGAGAGTTTAAGATGTAAGTACTGCAGACAAATCTGGTAAAAATTCAGCGTCATGTAATTCTAGACACGGGCATTTTTAAAGGGGTGTGCATAATATTGGTAAGATTGAAAATATAAATGTTCCTAGATTTACACTTAACTTACATGGTATAAAGATGGTCATGCTCATGGAACAATGTCCCTTGGAAAAAAAAATTTTGTGAAAGGTATGATTTTTTAGAAATGAGTAAAACAAATGCTTTTTTTGTTCCTCTGAGTCCCAAAACATAATTTGTGAAATCGGTGAAAATATATAAGTTTTTTTTTTTTTACTGTTTTCTTGTGATTCTGATGACCAATCGAGCATAAACTTTCATAAGCTTGTTGTCTCATGTATATATTGGATCACATAAAGATGCCAGTCTTTACAATTTTGCATGCTTTAAGAATAGTGGATTAAATTCTGCAGCCACTTGAACATTTTATAAGTGTCCCATTGGAATCCATTGGAACCCCATGGAACCATTTGTTGAATTGGCATGAATACTCACTGAAACTAAGATAAAAGTTTTTTCAATTTCAAATATAAGCAGTTATTATCCTTAAATGTAGGGTCGTTGATTGGTTTTTGTCATGATGCACTAAATGTAAAATCATCATGCTAAACATTTAAGTTTATATCATCACTGTTTGTAAGGTGGCGTGTTGTGGCCGAGCGGATAAGAGCACCTGATTCTAGCTCTGGTGTTTCCGACTCAGCAGAGTGTGGGTTCGAGTCCCAGTCGTGACACTTGTGTCCTTAAGCAAGACACTTAACCTTAATTGCTCGTCCTTCGGATGGGACGTAAACCCGTTGGTCCCATGTGTTGTGTAATGCACATAAAAGAGCCCAGTGCACTTATCGAAAAGAGAAGGGGTTCGCCCCGGTGTTTCTGGTTTGATAGGCTGCAGCGCCACAGCACCTTGTAAACCATTACATGGTGCTATGTAAACGAATAGGTCTCATACTTCAGAAACGTAGCCCCACATACCTTGCAGGGAAAAACTTAATATTGAAGCACCTTGAGCGTCACTGAGTGACGGATATGAGGGCTATATAAGAAGCCACTATTATTATTATTACTTTGAATGGTCTTATTTGTGCAGATTGTTGGGGAGGGCCTACGTGTTGACTTGTCTCCAGGGATCTCACCCCACGTAGTGAAGCTGATGAAGATCTGTATGAATGAAGACCCTACCAAGAGACCACGATTTGATAGGATTATGCCCATCCTAGACAAGATGCGGACCTCTTAATGAATCAAGAGTCCATCTGACTCTGGATTCCTCAGCATTTTTTTTACTAGGAACCTTCCTGAATCTTTCAACACTTTAATTCCCCAACATTTGTATTTGCCTAGCCTCATTGGTTCGGTCATGCAGTACTGAATCCATCAAACCCATGCTTAACCCAGGCACAGATGTTGAATTTGTGGTTGTTGGGATTAACGACCCAGAATGAGTGACTTGTTGAGGGTCCAGTGTCCCTGTACCCACCTACTTCCAGTGGAAGTAAATTAAAGGACCAGTCAAATTTTAGGCACGTGCTTGTCTTTTTAGTGATCATCTAAATAGGTTAGTCCAGTTGACTCTCGTTATTCATTAAACTGTCCAAGTTTAAGGTCTAACAAAAACATTAACAAGAATTAATTTCAGTTATTTGAGATCTTAAAAAAAGTTGGATGTAGCGTGTAATTGAATTTCCTTTTAGCTCGAAGAGAACCAAATAAGGCTGCATGTAAAAAAGTAGCAAAAATCTATTCACTTATTTATGGTCTTAAATTTTTTTCAGGGTAGCATCAAAAGGGTCTTAAAAGTCAGAAATTTGAGTTTTTTAAGTGTGCAGATATCACTCTGTTAATACAAGATCGTCACGACTGGCCAAATTACCACTTTACAACAGGAACGTTTTTATGAGACCACAGTAAAACAAAGAAACACAATGTGGAAAATGATATTTGGGACTTCAGAACTTCCTCTTTATAACGTGCTCTTTATAAGGAGTGTTGACTGTACATGCATTCTCTGTACAAACATTGTGCATGTAGGCATACCAGGGGTTGATTTCACAAAGATAGTCCTAACTTAGGACTAGTTCTAGGAGTTATTAAAAACTTAAGGCTGAAACTTAAGTGAAATCCACCACTGTACCATGAAAGCGTATTTCAGTGATATACACATATCAAATGCCTTGGACTGAGCCATCTGTTTGATTAAGTTTCAGCTGTGTAATCCCTAGTATTTTGTCTACGCAGTCGAGTGCTTCACAATTTATAAGATTTTAATTCCTTGATAATTGTAAATCTTCGGCAAAAAACTTTGAAATTATTGAGCCCATAAATACTTAAACTAATGTAACCCTTAACGCGATGACTAAAATTGGCCTGATAAATTGAAAGTGTATACGGATTGTCTTTGGGTGTAATATGCAAAGTTGGCACTTCAGTCAAGTCATGGTCACCCATCAGAATGGCGGACAGTGTTTTGGAAAACAAGAAAGACCTACTTTGAGACCCTCACAGTTTGCCATCAGCCATTCTCATGGCTTTACAAGTTGCCCATTTTTATGTAGTGTTTTTACCTTGTAAAGTACTCATCCTAATAGTGCTGTGTTAATACATTGCCATTTAAATGTTACAAGTAGCAGGTTAGCTGTTACTTTTACAATTGCTTCCATATCTACAAACACAAACTTATAAAATGCCTGTATTTTTTATAGCTTTATGAACAAACTTTTGTTAAATAGTTAAGTCTAGGTAACTTGAAGATTGAGCACACCACAGGTTTAAACCTCAACCTTTTTCCTCTCAAAAAGGGAGAGCACGAAATTGAAGCAAATAAAATACACAATTGAAAGCAGGATTTATCATTTTAAAAGTGATAATATGAAATGTGATGAGAAGATTGCTATGCTGTCTTTATATGTGTTTATGTGGGGTCAGAAATAGAGTCTGAAACGGACGAAAGACTGCCTTAAAGGAAATAGAATAAGTGCTCTTTTATTACTAAAAACATGAATGCATGATTTATGTAGATAGGAAAACAAACTGATAACTTTATCTTGTCATTTCAAGAAATAAAGTAAAAACTAACATGCATGAGATATTTCCTCTCGGTTTCAAGAGGTCATTGAGTTTTTTCTTTAAAAAAGGATTATTAGGGTTATAATTAACATATTTTGGGGTATTCATTTCCTTACAGGAATAGAGAATAATTTGTAATTTTATAGTTGTATTTGATTTTATGTGGATTTTTGTTGACCAATTTTATTGAAATTTGCTCTACTCATGCGTTACTTCTTTTTAAATTAGATTGACATTCATGTTCAGGAAAACAGTAACATTTGGGTTGATTGGCTCCATTGCAAAGCTCCTTTTGAATATCTCATGTTTTTATATAAACTGCTCAAAGACAATCAGGTATGAGCAGTGTAATGTAATGCAGTTTTTGTTGTTGTTTTGGGAGGTGTTTTTTGTGTTTTTTTCCTGGCACACAGAAAAGCCATTGTTTTCTGATTTTAATTTTTTTTATTGTATTTATTCTCCCCCTCCCAATAGACTTTGTGCGTAGATTTTCTGGATGGCACTCGGCCATCAAACAATCTCAGATATAAATCAAAATAGGTTACACATTGACCTTATAATATATAGATGTCATGGCGGTTTATGTCATCGTGACATCATCATGTGTCACATGACATTACATTAAAGGCGGACTTGGTATACTTACGGAAGTACTAGTCCGATTGAGTTGAATCTTGGTATATCTGTAGACTGGGATGGTCGATGATTTTTGAAAATCACACAATTTTTGTTATACATTTTAAAGTTTTGACCATTGAGCTGTAACTTGAGAACAAAACATGTTACAATCCAAATTCTCCTTGCAACAGGCGTGATAGGTCATAATGCATATGCTACAGAGTGATGTCATCATGATGTCATCACATGTCATCTGACATCACAATTAAAGGCGCACTTTTTGAAGTCATATATCTATGGAAATACAAGTCCATGGACAGGGACGTGTTATAGGTGAAAAATTGTTTTTGTTTTGGGTTTTTTTCCCTTTTTTTATACACTGAATTTGAAAAACAATCCGGAAAAGCTCTGTGTTCAGCTTATCAAACACACATGGACATCTAATTCATTATTTTATTTGTATTTAATTGGTTTAGTTTTTGTTTTTTTGGGGGGGGTGGGGGTTGGAAAATGTAAATTGTTTCTATGCAGGAAAAACAGAAATCAGCAACAGTTGAAGGATTTACCTGAAATAAATGATAGACTGTTTAGGAATCATGCACTGCCATGGATACTAAATGAAGGCTTCAGTTTGGTTAAGAGATTATATTAAAAAAAATAGAATTATTTTAGAACTATGAAAATAAATTTATTTCTCGGTGATTGCCACATAGAGGATATTGATAAGTGTGACAATACATTGGAAGAACCAGAGAGTGGTGAACAATACAGTATTAATTCAGCTTAGTTTGACTAAGCTTACAGTAAATTTATTTATTACATACAGAGTCTGCCAAAATTATTTGGAATGGCAGTAAATCCCAGTTCATACCTTACGTAAGTTTTGTAAGCGAAGCAGATTTTCTAGAGTCACAATTAGAAAACACTGATTGTTTGCGTCAAGAAAATTCGCTTCACACTTGCTTTCGCTTAAAGTGTGAACTGGGCAATTTTAGCAGAACTACTAGGAACCAATATCATTTTTTGTTATTATATGCATTTGTAGATATTTGACAACTCCAACTCATTTACTTGTTGCAAACCTATATCTGAGATCAAACTTGTGAAATAGAAAGTGTATTAACAATATGTAGTGATCTAGCAAAGAAACTGCCTAGCAACAGCGCTCAAACGGGTAACAATACATACTAGTATGAACTCCTCCTTACCCTCCGATGGCCTTACGGTACTGCAGCCTGTTGACCGAAAACACATTTTAGTCAATTACTCGTTCAGTTTTTAGCAAAAAAAGTGAAATCCTTTAAGTTCTATCCTCAGACACGCCCAATTGACATGGGCTATGACCCTTTAGGCAGTATGACTCATGCACACGGAATCTGCAGTTAGAAAACACTTTCTACATAGGCTTGTGTCCAAAAATACCCTGGTTTCACAGTGTAAAAACAATAATTAACAAAAACAAAAATAAAAAAATAAATATTTGTTCATTTTTTGGGGCCAAACTATCTCTACAACATCTGGGAAAGGTTATTAGCTTTGAAAAAAAAGTATGAAATCAACATGAAAAAGGAGGTATACACGTTTTCCCAACGGTCTACACGCTGCAGTAACCAATGGCAGTCATGTAGTATTTTACAGGGGCAAAGCATCGGAGGGTTCTAATTAAGCATTGAGCTATCACTATAAAAAACACAAAACAGCTATACAAATACTAAATTATTTGTCTGTTGATAATAACTAATGCTGACCCATCAATTTAGTAGCCTCTGCATGCTGTTTAATAACAAGTTTATAAAAAGTAAGTCTGCCTTCCAAGCTAGGTCTTATTGTACTAACATTTTTCACTATTATTTCCCTGATAATGCTTTGAGAAATAGATTTCTGGAAAATGAATGAGTTTAAAGACTTAATATAGCAAAACATTTTAGGTTTTCTGGTAGGCAATTGTATGTGCTGTAAGATAGAATTTGCAAGTAAATAAACATTAGTTTTGATACACAATTTTTTCTGTGGATGTACTGGTATGTGTCTTTTTTTATATCATCTTTGACTGAGATTGCTATTTTCCTGTACATGCATATTGTTAAACCTTAAAGTTTCAATATATGGGTGTTTGTCTGAAAATTGAGTTGCATATAAGCTCTTTGATCAGTACTGTTTGCTTCAAATGCAACACCCCATGCCAAAATCAGGCACTCGTAAAAAAGTCAACTGCCATTCAATGAGAAGACCACAGAAACATCAGCATTGGTATCACTGTCTTAAACATTCTATATTTACCTTATAGGCCCTAAATTAGGTGTTATTTTAAATTTCTCATCTGCATGATGAGCAAATAAAGCCATTGGAGTTATGGCAGGAACTACCTGATTTGGGCATGGGGTGTCCTTTTTTGTTAGTCAGATTATAATGGGGTGCATTGCAGTGCTGTAGTCGAGTCCCTGTTGTCCAAGTCCGAGTCTCAGGCCGGTCTCAAGCCCGCCTCCAGCATTGGTGCATTGTGCATGGTGATAGGTACGATGGAATCAGTCATAAACAGTTTTGAGATTTGACAGGAAGTGTCTGGTTTTGGGCATCAAGCATCACAAATAATGAAGCTAGTCGGATAGATGACAACTCAAAAACCAAAGGTTTGGACTGAAAGATGGTTAAGACATGCTCCATGTCAAACAATGATGCTCATATAGGCCCGCCCATTAACAATGATGCTTATAACGGACAGATATGTGTCTCGATGCCCCACACTGATCAAGCCACTACTGTGCCACAAACAACATGCACAGTGCCATGCTATGCTGGACAGGATTTTATCCATGCATATCAGACTTTCAGGCAGGCATTTGAATTGTTTAAATTGGTCAATGCATAAAGGCTGTAGTTATAATAGTCTATTCATCGGCTTGTTTCAATGAATTACCAGTCTTTGCTTTTCTTCGTACAGTAAATTCATGCAGCTTTCCAGATATAACTTATGGCTACATTGCGGGTTGCAATGGTGATAGTCCTTAGATTCCTGTGAGTTTTATTGTGACCTGGGTCAAAGGACATCTAGCAGTCAAAACTTTGGAGAACCTCAGTGTCAAGCAGATACCTCTTGGAGTGGACTGGACTTTCAATGTACAGGTAATATTGCCTTTGGAAATTATTGCTTTACGTGTACACTAGGACTGCATCAAAGGGGCAAGTTTGCAGAATGTCTAATCACACAAGTTTACTAAGTGTAGAAGAGTCCAGCTAAAGCAGAAACATTTTTCTAGCCAATATACCAAGAAATGTACTATGTGACTGTTGCCCCACCATATTTTGCCATGGTTTGTTTATTGTCATAATAGGTTGTTTGTGTGGGATATGACTTATTAATGTCACCATATCACTTTGTCATGACAGTGACAGTGACATGTCCAGGGTATCTTCTCCATCACCCATGGATTCATAGAGCCAGCCATCTGCAGCCAGGCCTCGATGCTACCATGTAGCACTGAGTGTCACTTCAGCAGTAATAATGGCTTTGTTCAACAAGGTCCTTCAATCAAGACATGCTCAGATGATGGATCTTGTGATAAGACTACTTTGTGTGCCGGTAAGAATCTCCACATCATTGTTACATATAGAATGTCATGGCTAAGCCTGGAGGTTCCAGTCCTGGCCTGGTTGGCAACCACACTTGTGTCCTTGATTATGAACTATAGTTGCTTCTCTTCACCCAGGAGTAAATGGGTACCTGTGGTGATTGTGAGGCAAAAATGGTCCTAGTTATTGTTAGCTTGATGCACTATACTTGGCAGTACTAGGGAGTTGAGATAGTTTTAGGAATGAAATAACTGACCCAATGATTACAGTAAATGTTTGTGTGCCAAGAGTGTCAAACGTTGTAGACAATGTCAGTATTCATTCTTATTATTTATTATTGTGTTATCTTTATCTGTGTTCATCACGCGTAGTCAAACTGAATTAATTTTTTTGTAATCTTTTCTTATTGTTCATTCCTTCTCGATCACACTCTTGCAGATCAACAACAACCCAGTTTTGAAGACAGTTGTCCTGTGTGGATTACAGTAACAAGTGCCTTTGGCTCTACCGTTTAATTGGTGGATTTTGATGTGCCGACTGCCACTTAACTCTGGCAATGCCACTATAAGGAGGTGAGTTGTTCTGAAGGCAATAGAGACAATAGATGGTTGGGCAGATAAGGCTCATCAAACCATGTGCAAAATCAGAAAGGACTTATGGAGAACTTCGGATATTTAAGGTGAATAATAATTTGGCCGGAAGTGTGCAATAAAAATTATCAAGCTTGAGCAAGTTTGATTTGAAATAACAGAAATACACCAACTCAAGCTGGGTTCATCCTTCATGCGAAAGCAAAGCGAATTGCCCTGCGTCACAATCTGACAATTTGAAAATGATTGTCTCGCATAGTTCACCTTGCATTCGATTTTGCGAAAATTATGAACTGGGCTTTATTGACAGAAACGGCAACAGTTTCTATGGCTCAGTTGATGGGGCACTCATATGGTGCACTCCACTGCTCCATGAACTACTACTCCAGATGGAGCATTGTGTGGTACAGCAATGGACTCAAACTCTAGTAACTTTCTGTCCTAATTCTCGTGTCATTTAACAGGAACTACCAAATTTATCTTTTCATTATCCTGTTATAAACCTTTCTAAATTTCATACTCGTTTCAAAAGTGCTGAATATTCAGTGCTTATCATACATCAGTGTAATGGTAAAAATTATTTTAAAATACTTAACCCCGATGCAAATATTTGATAATGTAACCCATTTGCAGTACCCGCTGCTTATCATGATACTCAAACTGGCCTGTCACCAGGCACGTTTGGTGGTCTAGTGGTTAAGACATCTTCTTTAGAATGCAGAGGTCGTGGGTTCAAATTGTTACTGGTTAGCAATTGGATCGTTTGTCCAACAGGACTCAGAAAGCACGTACAATGCTTATTACAAAATCCATATTTGGCAATACTTCTTGATACCTTTTATCACCAATGCAATTATTACATCAATTAAAATGTAGGAAACTTGATTTTAGAAGAACAATTTTATTCTGATTTTAAACATCATGCTACAAATAACTCAACATACCACACGGTCTTATGTCTGCATTCAGGCACTTTTTTATTGTCCTCAAAAACATTCTTATTTAAATTGTGAACTAGAAAAACTGTTTAGAAAATATATAAATGTACAGTGACAGCAATTTCACAAAGAGACACTGTTATTTTTAACAACAGTTTAATGTATTAATATAATGCTATACATGCATAATGTATGCATTATAAATCATATTTAAATATAAAGTTCATCCGATTTCATAACCTCTAATGCAACATTACACAAAGTTTTCCGTTAACTGTCCACCAAAAGGCCATTTTTAAATAGAATCCTGTTTCAAAATGCTGTACAAAATTTGAAACAGAAAATATTTTGGGAAAGGTCATTTATTGAGCAATAATGAGCAGGAAACCAGCCAAAAACAATGTACATGTACATTGTACAATATTTTGGCTGGTGACCCATTTCTGCTAAGCAAGATTTGGTGCACGACAGGTCCATGAAATTTTGGTCCCAGCAGTAAAATAGAAAAATGTGATCAGTGAAAATCAGTGTACAGCAGTTGATATTTTGGCACGTAATACATTTCTTCTTAGTGAAGCTATTTTAGTGCTCAGCAGCTTGGTTTAAAAGAGATGTACGTTTAGTCACAGGAATCAGATCTGCAGTTTTTAAAGAAAGGTAAATTTCATAGTTATAAGACAATAAAACTTGGCTCCAAGTCTGTCAACCCAAATACACAGATTGTAACAGTCAGGTACAACATTATGTTACTTGGAAATCATAGTCTGATATACAGTTCAGTATTAGTTTTGCGACTGCTGTATATATTTAATTTGAATAAAATGTACAGCCAATATTGTTATTAATTCTCTTAACCACTTCACGTCAGATGAAGTCTTTTCCGCCAAACTTTTCCAGACTGAATTACAAATGGCCAAAACAACTTGGGAACATCCTCTTTTGGCTGTGGTCAGTTAATAGGCTCACGTATTAACATATCCCCAGGCAGTCCATTGTGTAGTGTGCACAGACGCGCACCGACCACACTATGCTTTGTTTTCCCCATACAAAGAGGGGCACAGGGTACTGGAAGTCATGCTCAAAACCTCCCTTTTTCCAGGCGTTATTGTACAATCCTCGATTCCAAACCTTTGTCCTTATAGATTGATAGGCTGCCAGTCTGCCATTATTGTTTTTCATTGTATTCTGCATTCTATTCTATGCTAGGCAAGTCTAAGATTCCAGCATAGCATTGCCAATTACCAGTCCTGGCTTACAGCCAAGGCCTATTCACGATAAGACATTCAATAATTAAGATTACTTCGGAAGTTCCAAAAAGTCCCCAAAAATAAAATCACCAAGAGGCATGTTAAAGATTATTGACACTAATGTGAAGTGGTCAATAAGATATTCTGAACAATTTGTGATTTCTAAGTTGTTTTGGCAATGGCATTCTTCAACGAAATCAAAAGGACTGTAAAGATTGAAGCCTTCAATAAACATAGTTGCAACGGTTGACTGCTGACAGAAAAAGATGGAAAAATCTGGTGAGTTATCAGATATGGTAACAAAAACTCCGGTTAAAACAGATTAATATAGAAAAATATACAAAGTACAACTTAGTTTGTTTAAATAAAAGGCATCAAGTATTATGTACAAACGATTAGACAGATTTTGCTCAAAATGTAATGTTAAAATACCACATAGCAGGCACTCAGTATTGCTGCAACATTGCATTACCCTTTAGCCCCCCCCCCCCCCATAAATAATCTAAACTCTTGACAGAATCTGTGGGATCAAAATGAACAAATGCTCTGCCATGTTAACTTTGTTGATTTATTTATTTTATTCTATACATATATTATATATATACATATGTGTGTTTCTGTATATCTTCACCCCATCTCCGCTACCCACAACCCCCTCTGAATCTGATTGGTTGTCTACACACATGTGCAGAAGCTAACATGTAGTTACAACCTCCCTTATGTACCATCATTTGTGTGATATGAACCCAGGAGTAGCTAAAGAAAAGTGTGAACTGAGGCGACCAATAGAGGGACTGGCCTAACAGTCCTGGACAAGGTCTTGAGGTTCACAGGGGAAAACATTGTACCATGGAATCATACACTGGGAAGACATTTATTATAGCACGATAGAAAGCCACAAGTCCTAGACGCGGGTTCTCAAACTAATGAAGAAGTTCATGTTGGCTTGAAACTGTTTGTGAATGGTATGAAA
Source organism: Pisaster brevispinus (assembly GCA_023634235.1). Lineage (NCBI taxonomy): Eukaryota > Metazoa > Echinodermata > Asteroidea > Forcipulatida > Asteriidae > Pisaster > Pisaster brevispinus. The sequence goes on along the minus strand of JAMKCF010000005.1, from coordinate 14,451,653 downwards.
GGTTCCAAAGAGTTTCTTAATAGTTACAGGCATGATATTTGTCCTACTTAAGTCTGCATGATTTCTGATTTTATTTTATTTTGCACTCAGAAAACCATTGAAATTGTTATTAACTAGCCTGAAAGGTCTATAAAAACATAAACCGTATAGGTCAGCCCTTGAACTCAACTAAATGTCCCACATTTTTTTGCGCTAAATATCACGCCCAATAGTAGAAACAATGGCCCCTAAAGTAATGATGAACACAAACTTATCTCTTCACCTAGTTGGCCTAAACTACCCTAACAAATGTTGGTCATCACTGACAATGCACAAGACCAACACCAAGTAATCCCAAGCAACTACAATAGCTGAAGTGCTCGTGATGATACTATCAATGTGTAAAAATGCAGCATTCATTGGGTCTTAATCCTTCCAGAAACCTTCTCAACTCCTTAGGAGTATGCAGCACCGCATGTCATTCACACCAATACTCACTACCCTCGCAAGGTACCCATTTTTTCCAGAGTGACGAGGACAGAAATTTTATGCCTGAGATCCTATAAGAAACAGTTCCAACCTCTTAAAGAAACTATTCAATTTCAACAAGCAATTTTATTGTTACCAACTCTGTGCCTTCACTTGGTCTGCCAAAACCAGTTATGTCAAGGATGCAGAATTTAAGCTGAAGAGTAATTTTACAAAGTGGAAAAAACAATTGATGATTTGTGAAAACCATGACAGCGAATGGGATGAGTGTACAGACAAACTCAAATGATATATTTCCATAAAGTACTGCAAACCTTTAAAATCCGGTTGAAATTGCAAACATTTTATGAAAATTGTAACTACATGTATGAAATGTTACGATTCCAAAAACATCTAGCTCTTATAAGCATTTACCTGCATGCATGTACAAAAACAATATGGCAGGCATCCATCCAAACAGAATTTCAGTTGGTAATATGGAATAAATTATCAAACTTCTTTCTTTCCACAAAAATACGTGTAACTAAATTTAGACTGCTGATAAGAAAGACTGGCCCCTTTTATGTATTGATTATCAAGGTTACCCCTGAACTTGCGGATACAAGGAACCAAACAAAATGGCAGCAGTATGATAAAGGTTGATGTTACAAATTGTTCACATTGTGGTATCATTTGTTTTTATCCAATAATGCCATATTCCTCCGAGCACAAGCCAAGAATTAACCACCGACCACCTCCTTGAATTCCGTCTCGGTTTCAGACACAGAAGATCTTGGAATCTCATTATGGTTTCCTTTTTCATCAGTCGATTTTCCCACTGGTTTCCTACCGTCCATTGACACAATTTGGCCAAGCTAATCCCCCACATGCTGCGGACACAATGAAGTAGATGATCAGCTGCAATCAAACAAAATACAATCGGTTAACATTCTTGTTTTATTACTTTAAAGATGAATAATTTCTTTTCAATAACAACCATACACCTAGAAAAAGCAAAATTAGTTCAATGAAAACTTCTAGAAAAATTAACACTTACAAATATGTTCTTATTGCTTATTTTGTTTTACTGGAAACAGTAAATTTAGGACACAACCTTTACTTTGACCTGTTTGGTTGAGTGCAATCAGGCCAAATCTTGGGCCGTTCGTTTGTGGCCGCTATGGGCTCTTAAGGATTAAATGTGTCCGAATTTACTCTAATAAAATTAGTTAAAAATACAAAACTTAAAAAGTTTATTATTGTGAAGCAAGGTACAATTTATACCTCATGTGCAAGCCAATTCTCAAAACTCAGTTTATTCGCTCATCAAATAGATGAGATAAAGCCCAGTTCATACATCACTAGAATGTGAGTGAATTTTGGTGACGAAAACAGTGCACGCAATCTGCGTGACATATGAACCGGGGTTTTTACACATCTTTATTTTTAAAGACAACGCATCAATGATATCAAGGTTGATATTTCAGAGCAGAGCCTGATGTTGGCATGGATCATTACACATGACAGCATGAGCTTCAACATTCCTAATGTGAGGCCATTCTCTCTCTCTCCCCCCCCCCCCATCCCATCCCAATTTAAATCAATGTAGCCAAAATGAAGCTGTGAGGGCATAATGTTGCTTCCATTATGGTATGACAATCACTTTTCAATATACTGTAAACAGGGAACATAGCAAAGACCATGACAGGATGATAAAGAGGTATAACCAGTTCGCTTTGGAGGATGCAATAACAGGCCAAACTCTTACGCAACACGCAGTGGTGGTCTTATAAACTGGCATTCAAGTTTCTGTGCATGTTTGGAGGTGGTCTGGTCAACACTCCATGCGTGGTGAGATACTGTGGGGGATTGCGCATAGACAGGAAACTGTTTCACAGAGTCCCTGTGGTCATGGTTTGGTGGCCCTGGTCAAAAGGCACTGGTAACACTGAAAAGAATATCTCTTTTGATGGATTTGTGCCTGATGCTGTTGTCGAAGACCTGTTCCTTTTCACAGACCAGCCAAGGTTTGATAAAGAGGGCTTATACTGCCTTGCCATGAGGCCTTTTATCTCTCTCTGGGATGCTGTCTGTTAAACAGGCGTAGGTTGATGATTGACTAGTACATAACGGCTTTCCAATGGTCTGGTTGTGCTTCAGAAACACTGACACTAAAACAAATACTAGACATTTAAATCTGTAAATGTCTATTAGCAAGTGTACTTTTATGGGTGTCCAACCTGGGTTTCATTGACAAAACAAATTATTTGAAGCTACAGAAAAATACTGCTATTTGTCTGAGTATAATTCCCAATGAGTAACGGGAAAGTGATTTTTTTTTATTCCGAAGCGAACTGGTTGAAACACTTTTACTGTAAAAAACAAGAAAACAAGACTTACTATAAAAACAATGACAAGTATAACTGTCAATTTGAGGTTCTTGACGCACATAGACCTTGCTAGCGTTTTACTACTTTTCCTGAAGGTCAGTGACTGTAAAGAAACATGTCAAATATAGAAAAAAGGGTTACTCAAAGTAATTCATGTGAATACATCAATCAAATTTAGCAATAACACTTAGTAAAGTACATTTTAACTAGAGCTAATATAATCATGTAAATTTTAGCAAAATGTTCAATCCAACAAGGTCTCATATTCTCCTGCATCAATTTGTACTATTTCTGATATGACACAGCTGAAGGCAGAAGTGATGAATGACATAAATATAATACGTACCGTTGTTTCAAGATCTTCTGTCTTGTCTATCAACAGCTCTAATCTTTCACCTCTATTTGATATTGTTTCTATGGGGATGAGGAAAAAGGAAATAAGTTTGTTTTAAAGATGTAGAAACCCACATTAATGACAGAAATGTGAAAGTATTTCGGAGGCAAACATGGTCATGGCTATATGGACCATAGTCAAATACAACTTGGGCCAATTTCATGACCCTGCTTACCAAAGAATTTTGAGTTGACGGCGCCCTGTAAGCCTCATAAATCTATGGGCTATGAGTGCACAATTCCAAGGTAAGCATTCAGATGAAATAAAATACAAATGATGTGATCCATGATAAAGCTTGAGGAGCTCTTATTACCTGTTGTATTTTTGTGTTAAGTGAGAGTTGATCAAAACATTTACACACATCATCTTGATAAAAAAAAAAAGGCTCGGATCTCAATTTCTCCCACATGCAGCTAAGCTGCGTGACCTTTCACTAGAGTGCAAGTAGTATAGTTTTAGCATGATTGGATCAAGTCAACCTCTGATTATTCAGCATGTTCTTTTCTCCTTGCACACAAACATCTCATCTTACCAATGTTTCTGACCATGATGCGGTTTAAGTCCTCCAGATCATTCTGAATAGTTCCAAGTCTGTCCACAGGTGTCTCTTCAGAGAAATGTCGCTGCACAATATGAGAATGAAATAAATGGTCAGTTTAATATCCCAGACAAGAGTGTGTTCAGTATAATAAAGCCCAGCCTTGTTACCACGGGCAGCGAATCATATCAACACCTCTCGTCACTAACCCCTGGAAGGAAAGCACTGAAAAACAATGTCGAGTGGCTAACCAAAAATAGACTGCTCTGCGTGCGTGTGCTTGTTAAAATCTTTCAAGCACTTCTAGGGTGATTGAAGATCCCTTAGTCCACTTCAAATGAATCCTGTTCTTCACCCAAAACTGCATACAGATAGACATGTTACAAGATCAAAGAAGAATGAGAGGGGACCAGTTGCTCTATGACCTGATACCTCTTTTGATCGCACGCTCATTGAAGGTTAGTTTTTGACACATTGTCTAATTTTTTTCACTACACTGGACTATCAAATTTACCGTTAAATTTGATAAAGTTTTTCTTGGCTTGTTTGGTGTTTTTATTGAAAACTAGAGGATGAAATGCACTTTAAAAATATATATATATGTACTTTCAAAATAAACGTTAAACAATTAACTAAGTTTTCAGGAAAGTAGATACCATTTTTGTTGATAGAACCCTTGAGAACTCGCTGTTCATTGCAAAAGGAAGAGCAGTTTTCACTTGAGATCCATATGTCGTTTTAAATCTATGTAGAAAACAAATTATTTAAATGTTGAACTCAAAACTTCATAATTATCATTTTAAAACAAAAGTATCATCAATAAATATATGGTTGAAAACCAATTTCATGAAATCAACTTGACACCGAAGGATATAAATATATAGTTACACCATTGTTTACATGGTAAAAAACAGCACTTTTATTTATGTCTAGTAAAAAGTGTGTTCTAACATTCTAATGAAAAAAATTGGTTTCCTGTTTTAGCCCTTCCATTTTCCATAAAATTTCTAGTAAGTTTAACAACAACAAAAACACAATCATACACAGGTTGTCAATGGTCAACCAATTCCCAATTCACCACATTATTGAAGGGTTGCATAGTGTACCTATCATTCGTAAATTCGTAAATTCAAAATTCGACTATGATCCTGTACTATGTAGGATGCGTTCACGTCATGATATCATATTGCAAGCTGGCATAGTTTATTTATCATTCAAAACCACAGTGGATGATATTGAATGGTCAGACAAAATGAGGGTTGACTGTGTACTATGTATTTGCATTCACCATACAAATTACATCATACTATAGGCTGACATAGTTTACATATTATTCAAAATCACAGTTGATGATAGTGAATGGTCACACAGTAGGAGGGTTGAATATGATAAAAATGGATTATTGACTAAACTTTTTTTTATCATAGGACACTGTATTTTGTGTATAATTGTTTACCATTTTAGCAACTTTTCAAATGAAGTCCATTATTTCAATAAAACGAAGACTTACTTTCTTTTAATTTCTCCAAGGAACATAAACGCTCTTGATCTTTCAAATTCCTGTAGATGAAAACACACTGCATTTATAAATAAAAGTTCAAAAGAAATCTGATTCCATGGTTCACAAATTTCATTTCAAAAATGCGTACTTCAGAACAACAAGAATCTATAATTTAAATATTCCACTTAATGGATTCCATTTAGTGAACAAGAAAGGTAAATGTTACAGGTTGACCAGTAATGATCTCTTTTGGAAGAGGTGATTACTCTGAAAACTGATGGTTTAAGGTCAACAACTTGACATGTTTGCTCATAGGTATTATTTTATATTTCCTTAAATCCTTTGACGTAATCATTTGTTAATCCCATCAAAATGCAACTGAAAGTCTTTGCAAAACTTTGTAGGAGTGGCGTTGCACTGCAAAACAAACCATGCTTTGCATGAGATTTAAGTGTGTCGAAGATGATAGGTTTTTGGAGTTAACGTCAACATGTTGTTGATTATCTTATACCCACTGGTGTCTTCTATTAAAGTTAATCTACATTTTAAACAGAAAGGAAAACAGTCTGGTCCTTTTATCTGAAATAAGAATACAACTAGGATCAGACACAGGTAGAAAGGTAACATTATGAAGAAGGTTGTCATGGTTGTAGGGCAGTAACAACCTTGGTCAAAGTGGTGTACAATCTCGCCTCGCCCCAAAATGCCTTGCTTGGTCACAACCCCTGGAAGTATGACTTTGAAATATTCTAATGTATTGGATATTTTTATTAGTCCTGTGGCCGATCCATTCTACGCATAGTGCTCGAAATGGTAGCCCACAACCAAGGCATCAAGTCACAGAGCAACTTCTCCTGTCATTCTTCTTTGATTTTGTGACATGTCTAACAGTATGCAGTTCAGGGTGACCATGTAAAAACATGATTCATTTGAAGTGGAAATTGCATCAAAATACTAGTATTTTGACAAGAATGTAATGTACTAAGCATCCTACAAGCGTTTTAAAGTGTTTAACTATGAGGAGCTAATGTTTTCCAGCACATCCCTTCCAGGGATAAGTGACGAGAGGTATCGATGATTCGCTGCCCACGGAAACAAGGCTGGGGCAATAATGACCTCCAAGTATGCTTTAGAGGAATGCCACGGTTAAAATAAAACCAAACTTACATCATCTGTTATACACAAGTAGACAATCTTATCATCAGAGATGTAGTGGAACAGGTAGGAGTCATGGGAGTAGGTAAGTTTAGTATTCTCCGGAGGAACCTTGGGAAGAATCTGGTTTGTAACCTCAGTGAAGTTTCCATGACACGCTGCAAAGTTGGCCAACACTGTTGTGCCCCGGGCAATGGTTGCATACAGAATAGGCATGGTTGATTGTATCCTAACTGACCTGGAGGTTCCTTAAAACCTGGCATTCAGTGCTGTATAGAGTTCAAATAAGTATCATGATTAAAGATTAGTTTTTGTTTTTACACAGCACACATGTCCATCAATATTGAGCCTTGGAAAATAATCAATGTAAATAAAAATTATTAATAAAAACTTAGTAAATCATATGGAGGTCTACCTCCATGATCATATAAAAAGTACACATTCTTTTTCATAATGTACATCACTGCTATGTAGAATCCAAACAGCACCTTTTACAGTTGCGATAATCGTAACCATCCTCCCGACGGTGCAAACGTCGTGAGGATGGTGGGCTACATGTACAATTATCGCAACTACCTTTCAGTGAACACTTCATACCCTATACTCAGAACAACCCGGGAAAACTCCACTGAACACTGACTAACTAACGGTAGATTATCAGTCAAGATTTTTTTAATGTTTTGTTTTCTAAATCTGAGTCACATCATCTCCCTTAACTCTCTCCGAAAAAGCACAAATCATCCCAAATGTTATTTTGTCTAACTGCAATTTTGGAATTGATTTCCCTCTAAAGATATATCCTTAAACACCACAAATCAGAAAAAGAAAAGGTAATACTAATAGCTACTTAACTAACCATATATAAATGTATGAGTCAATTTTTGACAATAAAAGAAGACTATTATTTTGGGAAAAAAAACAAACAACAATAAAAAGGCAACACAGGACTCGATCACGGGGACGTGTCGTTTGCACGGTGGGAACTCAGTTCTCTTGGCCACCAGGATATTGATGATAAATTCGGTAAACTAAGTAATACATTAAATATACTGCTCATGTACATTGTACATACATGTAGATGGCACTAGTACGAGCTGCCCATAAACACAGCATTTCAGATGACCATCGCCGGGTAAAATATCCAACTGCCAAAAAAAATTTAAACTCAAAGATTGTTCAGCCACATAGTTATTAATATTGGAAAGAGGACACTTGAGAGAGCTTTCTGTGCTACTTTTCGTGAGGGTTGTCCAATTTGCACAAACAAGTAAACTTTATTCAAAGTTTTGCGGGAAAAAAATGGCAATTTATTGACAACCATTTGGTCCAGCGTGACTGATGACAGCAGAAAAAAAATCTAACAATTTTGGCTAATTTATTTGCTGAAGGAGATCTCGGACTTGTCGGAAGAAGTATCAGACTTGACCCTAGCCTAGACCCAGTTACTGGGGCGCGTCCTCCTTTTTTCAAAATTTTGACATCTACTCACGAGTCACGTGACCTAGTACGACCGAAGATGTCAAAATTTTGAAAAAAGGAGTACTGCGCCCCAGTTACTGGGTCTAGTAAACAGTAACAGACTAACATTTTAAAGATAAAGACGAGGTGGGTGACTGTGCTGACTGCTGATACTTTAGTTAATAACTGTTTGACACTTCTGTCAACATGGTCAACAAAACTCAAACATGTGGCTGCCCAACGAGATGGAAAAAGTTCTGATGGAACATCAAAGTTCAATTTCAAAACTCACACTAGTTATAAAGTTCATGTACCAAGCCTCCTAGACTTGCGATGATCGTAACCCTCGATCCTCCCGACGGTCGCCTCCATCCCCCCGACGATCTGCGACCGTGGGGGGGGGGGGATGGATCGCGATCATCGCAACTACATGTACAAGCCTCCATACCCAGTAGTAATGGTAATATACTAATATTCAATAATACCATGGAGGCAGCTACCTCCCATGCCTCCTTTATAATAATACTTAATGGCAGTTAAAATGGTAATGAACATGATTGTAATGAAATGATACTGTACTGTAGTGTTAGTGTACTGTTAGCAGAGCCACTCCTAGCCCCACTCGTGTGGCCAAGAAGGATTCAGGTTTCCTTGGCCACACAAGTGGGGCTACCACTACCACTACCAGACTCACAAAACAGTCCAGTTTAAAACTTAAAAGACAGCTCTTTTCTAATCATTGTCACTGTCACTGTCAGTAGTACGGAATCACGGAATGCAAGCTAGATTGATCATGTTGATACCAAATGTCCACTTACCAAAGGAAAACTTTGCGAAACTAATGTTGATCAATGAATCGATAGTTAGTGGATTGTCCTCAATAGTTTACTAGCAGTACAGTGTAGTGATCTTTTCTGTGAAAAACTTACAGAGCTGCCTCATGTGACCATGGATGGTAGAATTACAACATTCATGACATTACACGTATCGTGCGTATAATCAGGAAGTCTGTGCATTGATGATGATGCAGTTAAAGTTGGACATCGATCTCAAACTCTTGATTTCACTTCGCGTTCAATTCACAACATGTATAAATAAAACCCTGGGACAGAGTTTGTCAATGTTGTCACACAGGCAGAAAGATCGTGCACGTGTTGAGCTTCGTGTGGTTTGTGTATGATGCATCAGTGAAGATCATTCTTCGTGCACTGTTGTAGCATAGAGAAACACGCCAAACGATAATGACATTTCTCCTTAAATTCGATAGTCAACAAACTTCGAATTGATTTCAACAATACAACAAGGTAAGTGAGTTAATAATAGTGAGTTACATCGAAGAATACTTTGCTGATTTAATCAATGAAGATGAAGATAGCTCCAGTCATGGTGAGTTGAGATCTGATCAACAAATCAAAAGAATTGACAGTGGAGTAGTCTAACTCATACTCAGGGTTGTCAATCATCTCGCCCCTACAAAGTCGCCCCTACAAAGTCGCCCCGGCAAAGTCGCCCATAGCAAAGTCGTCCTCCAACATCAGTGGCCAACTTAGCTGCGCTCTATGGTTGCAATCCTACCATGATGGGGGAGGGTTAGAATTATCGCAGCTCTGACTCTCTTTTTCGATGCAGCATACGACCAGATCATAGATGGAGGTACCCCCATGAATCATGATGGATTATAAACCGATAGGGTCAACACGGTCCAAAGCCAACTCGGTCTGAAGTCAATTCGGTCCCAGGTCAACTCGGTCCCAGGTTCAACTCGGTCCGTCATCTTGGTTCCGAAGTCATCTTGGTCCGAAGTCAACTCGGTCCAAAAATTTAAATAAAGTGTGTGGGTGACGGGGAAGTGGCAGGAAGTAATTGGCTGTATTGCGCCGATGTATCAACATTGGTGCACTTAAAGTTTAAACACTATGTAATCTCAGAAATTAATAATAGTAATCACCGTTTAAAAAGACATTTCTAAAGCATGAGATATAGGTAATAAACTTAAGTAAAAACACTAAAATAGGGTAGAAAAAGGAACTTTCCTTTGCAAGTTTCTGTCAGACATATTTTTTTTCCTTTGCAGCTTGTGCAAGGCGTTTTTTTATTCCGAAAATAGGAAAAACACATAAAATTAATAATATCAAAATAGTACTAATTAATTAATGTGAACACTTATGTTGGACAATTGAGGAAAATGTATGGTTGAAAATAATAAAGACAAAACTTTCTTCAAGTAAACTTACATAAAAATTTTTAAAATAAAGAATACAAAATCTATTTGGGGTAAGCAAAATTATTACTTAATTCAGACAAATCTACATAGGCTTTGGAAATTTGGTAATTTGTTGTGCTTGTTTTATCATGAATTATATTTAATAAGGATTATGCCTCTACTATTATGTTTCTATTATGTTTGTACATCGCAATAGGGGGCCTACTCCCGTTCAGACCGAGTTGACTTCGGACCGAGTTGACTCAGACCGAGTTGACCTCGGACCGAGTTGACTGGTACCCGATATGACAGAGTATGTGTAATACTAATATATGTGTGTAATTTCAATCTGAAAGCTTCTTTTTGTTATAAACATGGTTATGGTAGTTAGCATCCTGCAAAGTTATTTTGTCTGAAATGCCCCCGCTGATTACAAATCAATAAAGTATGTCAAAAATTTGAATCTCCAAAAGGTTTTGGAGAGTCAAATTTCTGTGGCATCTGTATGTGAATGCTGTGACCAGAGGCAGAGTCTATGTGGTTGGAACTTGCTGTCACCTCACTAAACATGGATGGATTCAACATTCTTGATGAAAATACTTAAACATTTTTATGCTAGTACTGGTAAGTACTAGTACTAGTTTTAGTACCACTACTAACTTGAATAATCAGAGTCAGTAAATGTAGTACTCAGTAGAAGTAGTTGCACTACAAAGTCCTAACAGTAACTATTATAACCTATCACTCTCGTTCTCACTCAGAAAAACATGTCTGGTCATTGTGTGGGGGAAGGGGTGGGGGGCATTGCCTTCTTCCGTCCATGGTTCTGTACTCCTATTTCCTAGAACGATTTGTATTAACATACAAGTGATACTTATTGCTCTTAATGCTATCATCTCCACGATAATACACTTGTGGAGATGACAACCTCATCATTCCAGGAGAGAAACTTGTTACTAAAAGGGGCGTTTGGTATTTTAGTGATAATTGAAACTCCATCCAAAGTTTACAACAAATCAATCAGTTTTGTGTTTCCTTGATTTTTACTTTGATAGTTGATGAAGATAGCATCATGCTTCAACCCATCATTTCTGAGCTTTCATCCATGAGGATCATCTTAGCAAGTGGATCCCCGAGACGTAAGAATGTCTTATCCAAAATTGTGAGTGCCTGAGGAGTTCTGGATTTATTCATAAAATAGTGACTTCTTTATTTATCAGACTTCTTTCTATTTTTCTTGTTTATTTGGGCAGGATTTTTTGAGATACAAGTACCAAAAAAGTTTCAAAAAAAAAACCAGAATTTTTTAAAAACTTTAAGTGAGGCCGTAACCCCAGGAATTACAAATGCGGGAAGGTTCCACTATTAACTGGCTCCCCAGTAGCCAAAAAGATTGATTGGCAGGGAGGAGGGGTGTTGGAATTCTCAGAAATTGGGACATGCTTTCAGCAAGACATTTGGAAGCCTGCTACAAAGAACAGATGACTCCACTTTAAGAGGGTTAGATCTGGGGAGGCCTGTTTATCTGTACAATTTTGTGCACAAAGTATACAAGTGAAAATATTTTTCAGCCCCTCAAAAAAAGCAAAAATCACTACGCATTTCTGGGACTTGAACCCCTCTTAGATATTATGGAATGGTCCAGTCTAGGATTTACCACTTGTTAATTGCTGTTGATTTGCACTCTATAGAATAAGATCTGTCGTGCTTAAAGCAACTCTATGGAATTTCATAGTAACATTGTTTTTTATTAATCGATCTGTTTCCTTGCAACAACCCTTAAAATAGGGGCTGAAATTTGAAGTAGTGCCTTCCAGGTTTGAGGAAAACCTTGACAAGTCTTCATTCAACTCTGCAAATGATTACGTGAAAGAAACTGCCTTGAAGAAAGCTGAGGAGGTAGCAGAGCGACTACAAGGGGTAAAAATGGATGCATGGATGAAATACTTTTTAAAACACACTCGAGCATGAATATGTAAAACAGTTTTAACCCCACTGTTTGTGATTGTATTACTTACCAGTAATATAGTATCCTTCCTTGGTTTAACAGAGACAAATACACTTGCTCCAAAGTATTTTAGACTCTGGTTGCAACAACTTGCCCCCATGTGTGGCATGAAAGCAATGTTCTAACCAGAATCCTGAAAAAGTTGGTGTAAAAATTTGCGACAGTTTGAAAAATAAGGGTGTCTAACTTAATCCTTTCCAATGCCTACACATGCAAATGACAAGATTAAAATTGGAGACTAAATTTAAAAAGCCTAAAAGAGGCTAACACCATGATTAGTTAGGCAGATAAATTGGTCACATGTAGAACAAGGTAGCTGTAAACCAAGCTAGCTGTAAACCAAGCTATAATGTAAACCAAACTAGAACCAAGCTAGCTGTTAACCAAGCCAGCTCTAAGCCAAGTCAGCTCTAAACCAAGTCAACTGTAAACCAAACTAGCTCTAAGCTAAGTTAACTGCAAACCAAGCTATCTGTACACCAAGCCAGCAGTAAATCATGCTATCTGTAAACCAAGCTAGCTTGTAAACCAAGCTAGCTTGTTAACCAAGCTAGCTTGTAAACCAAGCTAGCTGTAAACCAAGCCAGCTCTAAACCAAGCTACATGTAGCTACAAACCAAGCCAGCTATAAGCCAAACTAGTTTTAAACCAAGTTACCTGTAAACCGAGTGAAACCAAATTGAGTGTGCGCTTAGCAGGCTGCCACGTCTTATCGCACCTCTCCATAAAAATACCATCTTTTTATTGAGATCGTGACTGACATAGTTCCTCAAGTGTTGATATGTGATAGTTTAATCATCATAGGATCTACTGGATTCATCTGATTAGTCTTCATTGACTGATGTGATCTTCAAGTTCTTCTTGAAATATTTATCGTACCTGATTGATTGCTGATGGCATCCATTTCTACCCGGTCATGTTCAACGGTGCGTAAACATTTAAATATCAATAGTTTGAGCTGTTACCTCACAGGTGAGCATCTTTCGAACAATGGAAATAACGACTCTTTTCCTAGTAACACTATTGTGCTCACTGAACCTTTGTGACGAACTATGGGTTACTGTTGTTAGCAACCGTGTAGATACTCCATGTTCTTACAACCGACCCAAGGGATATTGCAAGACTCGTATTTCCTACTATCATAACTCCACAGCCACCTTTTGCATAACATTATTACCCTGTGGTGATGTTGATCCAAACCCGGGCCCAGACCTGCATCGTGATGATAATCAATCCAGCCAATCAAACACTGTTTATAGCTCAACTAAACTCTCTGCAATTGGCAAGACCTGTTCAAAGTTGTCCATCTCGCGACATGTTTGGTCTACCATATTGAATCTTGGGATCAATTCTAAGCCAAAAACTCATAGAGGCACCCGTGCTGGCCGCCGCAAAGCTAAGCATGGTTCTAGCTTTATATCAAAGGCCCATCCCCCATGTGCCCCCAATACGCAGCTGGACGTTCACCTTTGGAATGCCAGATCAATTTGTAATAAAACCACCGCTTTCTCTGACTACGTCTTGGAACATGATATTGATTTGATGGCAATAACTGAAACCTGGCTTAGCGATGACAGTTCTATTGTCATTGGTGAACTAACTCCTCCGGGATATTCTTTCATCAATGTTCCCCGATTGTCTAACAACTCTAACACTACCCATAACTATGGTGGTGTTGGCTTACTTTATAAAACTCCGCTTGGCATGTTCCGTCATCCTTTTAATCGTATGACTACTTTTGAACATGCTCACTTCACCAATAAGGGACGAGAAATCAACATTGTAGTTATCTACAGACCCCCTCCCTCCCCTAAAAATGGGTTCACAACCTCGCAGTTTTTGAGTGAATTCGAGACATTCATCTGTGATTTAGCGCTGACAACACAAAAAATCCTTATTGTTGGTGACTTTAATCTACACATTGATGTGCCATCTCGATCTGATGTCTCCCAATTCATGTCATCTTTATCTGCTTGTAGCTTCACGCAACATGTCACTAGTCCCACCCACAAGAGTGGTCATATCCTTGACCTAGTCCTTGGTCGAGAAGAGGACAATCTAGTGTCGTCCTGCGATGTTTTTGATAACTTTTTATCAGATCATAGTGTCGTTCACTGCAAACTCCAGATCTCGAAACCCACTTACGCTGACTCCATTCACACTTCGCGTGACTTCCGATCTGCTGATTTGCATATGTTCAGCAGTGATGTTGAAAAAAGCATCAAGCCATGCATTGATATGTCCAATCCGAGTGAACTGGTCTTACACTTCAACTCAGCTATCACAGGTGTGCTTGACCGTCTTGCCCCCCTTCATACCCGTCACCGTAAAGTCCGTCTTCGCCAGCCGTGGTACAACGCTGATTCATCTTGATTCCGACTTCGCAACATTTATGGACCAGCTGAAACACGTCAATGACCTCATTGAAGCCGCGAAACGTGCCTACTTCGCCAATGAACTGAATAATGCCAACACCAAGAGCGTTTTTCGAACCGTTGGCACCCTTTTCAACAAGAATACAAAACCTCGTCCTACATGTGAATCCAACTTGATTTTGTCGAATAATTTCTCTGTCTTCTTCTATGACAAAATAGCAACGATCCGCAACAATCTTGATAATCAGATTGACCAAGATGATCACAATCATTTTCCCATTCCTGTGATTGAATTTTCGGCCCCAGCTCTGGACTTTGAAGAATCATCTGAGGATGAGATTCGTCAAATCATCTGCTCTTCAGCTAACAAATCCTGCAGTCTTGACCTTATTCCAACATGGCTTTTAAAGGCCACCGTAGACTCATTTCTCCCAGTCATCACCCATTTAGTCAACACTTCGATTTGTACTGGTACGTTTCCTGACTCACTTAAACACGCTATCATCACACCGGTTCTTAAAAAGCCTTCGCTTGACAACAATGTACTAGCCAACTATCGTCCAGTATCCAATCTACCTTTTCTTTCCAAAGTTATTGAGAAGGTAGTTGTATCTCGCATCACATCACACTTGGATGATCATAATCTATGGGAATCACACCAATCTGCATATAGATCTGGTCACAGCACAGAGACTGCCCTACTTGCAATAAAAAATGATATAATGCTGGCACTTAGTGAAAACAAAGGAGTGTTTCTTGTTCTCCTGGATCTTAGTGCCGCTTTTGATACTTTGGACCATCACATTCTTTTACAGAGGCTAAGCCAATCAATCGGCCTATCTACAAATGCCATTTCCTGGTTCAGCAGCTACTTCACCAACAGATCATGCAGAGTTTCAATTGACGGCGAGCTATCTCGCATACAATCACTTGACTATGGGGTACCCCAAGGATCTGTCATTGGTCCTCTATTATTCACCATATACATCAAGCCTATTGGTGATATCATTCGCAAACATGGTCTTCATTTTCATATATACGCTGATGACACTCAAATCTACTGCCCCTTTAACCCCAAGAGCACAGATTCAATACAAGCTACACTCAACAAGTTATCTGCCTGCATTATAGATTTGAAACGCTGGATGACTCAAAATAAGCTCAAGCTGAACAACACCAAGACTGAATTTCTTATAGCAGCCTCCACTCACACACTTCGCACATTACCTCCTATTGCCCTTGATCTTGGTGAGGCCGAGATAACACCTTCACAGTCCGTTCGGAATCTTGGAGTTTTCTTCGACGCGAGCATGTCTATGTCTAGCCACATTATTAACCTCAGTCGTAGTGTTCACTTTCAACTTCGCAATATCTCACGTATCCGCAGATTTCTCGACTTCGAATCATGTCATCAAGTCATACGTGCGCTAGTCTTGTCGCGTCTTGATTACGGTAACTCTCTTCTGTACGGTGTCACTGAACAAAATCTAGATAAACTCCAACGACTGCAAAACCGTGCCGCTCGCCTTCTGTTTTCCGTCGATAGGCGTGTATCGGCTTCGCCACTTCTTTCCCAACTACACTGGCTTCCTGTCCGGCAAAGAATTATCTTTAAGATTGCTCTTCACATCTTCAAATGTCTTCACAACACAGCTCCCCAATACCTCAATCATTTCATCTGTCCATATGTACCTGGTCGTTCTGGTTTACGTTCCTGTCATGACAAAACATGGCTGTCAGTGCCTAGGTCCAGAAACTCCTTTTCCGACAAAGCCTTCTCAATCTCTGGTCCTAAGCTCTGGAACAATTTACCCCAGCACCTCCGAACACTTGACACGGTTTCGACTTTTAAAAAATATATCAAAACTCACCTGTTTCCAGTATGACCATTATTTATCTTTATCTGCTTTGCTTGCTAGCGCCATGATCTAGATGGAATGGCGCTATATAAATCCCGCTATTATTATTATTATTATTAAACCATGCCAGCTCTCTAAACCAAGCTAGCTCTAAACCAAGCCAGCTGTAAACCAAGGTACGGTAGCTGTTAACCAGGCTAGCTGTGAACCAAGCTGGCTGTAAATCAAGCTAGCTGTGAACCAAGCTATCTGTGAACCAAGCCAGATGTAAATCAAGCTAGCTGTAAACCAAGCTAGCTGTAAACCAAGCTAGCTGTAAACCAAGCTAGCTGTAAACCAAGCATGTCTTTTAAAAGACTTGCCGATGGGAGACTTTGGAACTCTAGGTGGCAGCAGACTTACCTAAAACAATGGAAATTTCTCTGCCACCAAAAGTCTCCCATTCCTGTCACCACTGGGGATCTGACCATTAACTCATAAAATGTTTCTGGTTAAATAATGTAGATGTTATATTCTTTGTGAAATAACATAAGTTATAAATGTAGGCCTAATTAAAGCTTTGGAAAGGGGAGTAGACTGACTTTCCCTTCCTCCCTTGCCTTTTGTTTTACTTTTACCTCAGTGGAAGGAAAAACAAAATAGTCCATCATGAAAACTTTCTATGCATTTGCTCTCTTTTTTCAGTACAGTTTAGTTTGGTTTTATTTTTCCTGTTCCAGGCTAATCAACCTGACCTAATCATTGGTGCAGATACTGTTGTTGTAAGTATGAAGTGAGGCATGATAACACATAGTTTGAAAGCATGTTCGGAGTGTTCAAAGAGACACATCACAGACTGCAAGCTTGTAGGCCTATCCCAAGATAAAGTACCAAAAAAGATTTTCCAAGTAAGATCGAAATTACTTTAAAAAAAATAGAATGATGTTCTTTTAAAGGGAGGGCAAACTTTTGGTAATTACTCAAAAGAAATTACCATGAAAACTTAATTGGTAAAGAGCATTAAAGAGCTGTTGATATTATTAAACATTTTTAGAAACAATCCCCTTATAGTAATGTAGTTTTAGAGAAAGAGGAGATTTTTCACACGAAAATTTGAATTTGAATAAGGCTCGAGGCATAAAGCCTTTCTCAGGCATCTGAAAACACACAATTCTTTGCGTGTTTTTTCCTTTCATTATTTTCTTGTATCTCCGATGACCAATTAAGCAAATATTTTTAGAGGTTGGTTATTTTATGCAAATGTTGGGATACATTTAGTGAGGATACTGGTCTTTGGCAACTACCAAAAGGATACCTTGCCCTCTCTTACAGTGCCATGTAAGTTTGTGGCTTTATCATTCTCACAGAGCCAGTCCAATAAAAAAATATCTTCCACCTTTGACAATCTTTTTTTACTAATGAAACCTCAGTTTAAATGTAAAGATGTGCACATGTATTTATACCGACTAGTCTGTTATGCTCATTCGTATTATAACAGGTGTTAGAAGACACAATCCTTGAGAAACCTAGAGATGATCAACATGCCTTTGAGATGCTTAGTCAGCTGAATGCGAGAACTCACTACGTACACACTGGTGTTGCTCTTCTCACCCCTAAAAGTGAGTTTTTTTTTCATCCACAGATATTGATCAATTGATTGCAGCAAATTCTTGGTGTACCAACCCTTTTAGTTTACTTGTTCTGTCAAATATGCCAAGGTCATTGATAGCTTTGTACTTTCATATTCTATTTTCATCATTAGTACTTTTCCCTTGTCTGAGAACCCACATCTTTGCAAACAATTTTTTTAATGGTGTGCTGTTTGAATTAACTGATAGTTGGTTTTTGCTGTCCTGACTCAATTCAACTGGCGTTATCACCAAATTATATGTATAAAGAAAATGTTAGGCAATAGGCTGACACTTAACAGGCTCACTATAAATAGGTTGCATTATGACGTCAATCGGCCATCTTTACGGGCAATTTGGAACACACAGTCATGCGTTTCGCGTGAGAACGGCGTGCAGCACGCGCGCATTTCACAAAACTCGTTTCACGATTGGTTAGTAAACGGCGCGGCTGCGTAAATAATGTGAGCGCTTGACGCGACCCCAAGCCAAAATGCATTTTGCCTGTAAAGATGGCGTCTATTGGGAACTATCTATAACATTACGTGCAATTAACTCCAAAAATGGCAGATAGTAGCTGCATTAGTTAGTGCAAGGGGTCTGTCTAATGTGGCTAATGTGTGCCGTGCTGGTCATTCAGAAGTAAAGTTGCACATACAAGGTAACAGTCTGTCCCCTAAAATGTGCACTACACCAACTGTAAAAACACAGGGAGAACCAAGACGTTTGTGATGATGTCAGATTAATTGGGTCAATAGGGGTGCAGGTGCGATTGTGAGATTCATAGTTGCTATACATGTGTTTTTGTTTTTGTTGTTTTAACTGTTCTTACTGCAGAAGGAGGAGAGAAAACTTTTGATAAAGTACAGTTTCATGAGACAACAGAGGTAAATTTAGCTGAACTTTCACCTGAAGTTATTCGAGCATATATAGCTACAGGAGAATCACTGTAAGTGTTACAACGACCAACTATTTCATCATTTTCAAAGTATATGATTGAATTACCAATTTTTGGCAGACCCCCTTCGCTTTCATGGCTCCTAATTTTCTTTCGTTTGTACTTCCTTGTTGTTTTATTGTATGTGTTCACATTCTAATAATAATAGCAAGTTCTTATATAGCGCATTTTACAACAACGTATCAATGCGCTTTACATTAATACCCTGGTTATTGGGCCAATAGCATTCCTTTAATCTTTCTCAGCTCCCTGGGTAGTATTTAGCCCCGAGCTGCCGTGGCGCTCCGAAGGCTTTTCAAACACAATATCAACCTCTACCCTCGCAGGTACCTATTCGTACCCCTGGGTGAAGAGAAGCAATTATAGTTAAGCATCTTGCTCAAGGACACAAGTGTCATAACAGGATTCGAACCCACAACCCAATGACTTATCCACCAGAATTTGAATACAATGCTCTAAACCGCTCGGCCATGACACCCAGGGAATATTCAAAGAATTTATAGGATTTTAATCCGGGTCCAATTTCAAAGAACTGTTTAAGCACACAAATTGTCCAAACACACAAAAATTATGCTTGCTACAATAAGGTCACCAGCCAAAATACCATTCCACATGCATCATCTGTAAATGGTATCCTGCTCATATTTGCAATAGCAGAAAATTGTTAAGCACTAATTGCTGCGTAAGCAGCTCTATGAAATCAGCATCTTGCAAGTCTGGTACAACAATGACTTGCTTAGTCAGACTATAGAGACAGTTGCTATGTCAAATGGTTCGGGGCAAGCGTTTGCATAGCAACCTCCAGATGGGCAAAGACCGGTACCATTGTGCCATACACATTTAACCAAAATTGTGTTTAGGTGTTCGCAGTCTCTTATGTAACTTGGCAAAAGCTTGCCTGATATAGCAACTTTCTCTATAGTCTGAGGAAGTCGAATTTAAGCGGTAAGTTTTGAATATTAAGCAAGTCATTGTACCAGACATTATTCAAATCTAACTTGCAAATGGCTTATTGGGCTAAGGCTCTACCCACATTGAACGGTCATTGGTCCAGTCATTAAAGTATTTGAAAAGGTAGCATTCACTTTAAATAATTTTCACGCTCTTTTGTTTGTTTCAGAGACAAGGCCGGTGGGTATGGTATTCAGGAGATTGGAGGTACATTAGTCCAAAGCATTTCTGGAGACTACTTCAACGTTGTAGGTTTTCCACTCCATAGTTTTTGCAAACAACTCCTACTATTACTTGGAAAAAGTTACCGATAAAGTCCATCACTTGAGCTGTGTAGTATCATTACTTTTAGGGATGTTAAAGTTTTACATAAAGAACCTTTTAAAAAAAATTGTTTTCGTATTTTATTCTATTTTTCATTGAGGATTATGAAATTATGCAGTTGTTGTTAGCAGATGCAACCTTTTATTTTTGTGGGAGATATTACCATAATTGATGATTTGTTTCCATGCTTGGCTTTTGTTAATCTTTACAAATTTATAAGAACCCTTATTCTTTTTCTAGATGTTTAAACTCAAGCAATATTTTCAATTTTTGTTGTTTCACTCCTTTCTGCTGAGAGCATTCCCATGTGCATTTCGTATTACATTGTGTGTGCATTTTTGTAACAAGGGTAACAATATTTAATTTTACGGACTGAATGATCAAATCATTTATACCCAGCACGTGTGATACATCCAGTGCACATTTGCATGGACGAATTGTTGGGGGATTGGTGGCTAGTGTAGTTTAGTTGGAGGGTTGGTGGCTAGTCTAGTTTATAGCTGAATCGGCTTCCAATGGTGTTAACACTAACAGTGTAAGCATTGGTCATTGTTGTGAGCTTGAATGATAGGGGGAGAGGGGGTAACAAGACTGTCAAGGCATTACGTACATAATCTTTTCAAACTTAAACATTTTAATCTTCATTTTATAATAGTGTTATACCATTTTGTAAGGGCTATTTTACATGTCCTTTTCTGCATTTAATTTTAGGGAATTAAAATTATGCCATGTATGATGTATAATCATCATAATTACATCATAACTTCTTAAAAATAGCCCCCTTCAGTTCTGTTAGGCTTGTTTATCTTTCAGGCATCCACTTTGGGGAATATTGTTATAGTTTGATTTTCTATTTGACAAGGCAAGGTGCATTTAGGTGTGTGGTTTCATGGGGAGTTTACACAAATGGCCTGTAAATTTGGGTCAGGTGACTCATCTTGTGTTTTGGTTTGGTGGACAATAAAGTTGAATATTTGTTATGCCAAATGGAATCCATATTGGAAGGACAATGGTGTCCTTCCTGGTGGCCAGAATTTTTGTTAGAATGTATGAATGAGGTCGTCCAGTTTGTTAAATGTTTGTCTGCATGCGTTGCTGTGTGTAAATGGTTATGGGTGTTTGGTTTGCCCTGTGTCGGGCATCTGGCTTCTCTGCCAAGTGCATAAAAATGTTGTGCTTGCTAATAAACCCAGCTTTAAGCTGTGACCAGAAATTCTGAGAATTGTTTGTCTGTTGCCCAATTTTGTCTCAAACCAATTGATTTTATGGAGAATATTTTAATAAATAAGTTATGATAGTTTTGCTATCAAATGTTTAAATTACTACAAACTTTGTCTCACTTGCAGCAGTGCATTAAAATTATAAGTTGTACATCCGAAATTTCAATTAAAAGTACATCTAACAGTATCTACTTGTATACTACAATGGTCCTTAAAAAAACCCTGGGACATTCAACAAAGATGGCTCTCAGAATTTAAATTGACGCCCTAATCCAAAAAACTACTGATTTAGGAAAACGCTGTGAGCTAACAGCTAAAATTGTTAAGGTGACAGTAATTCTTCATTGCATCTTGCCATGGAGGTAGATTTTGCTCTTAACGAAGTGGAATAGCCTTTTAGTTGCTGCGTTACAATTAATTGGGCCAAATATCAAGTAATAAACCACAAGAGAAACTGGGTTTGAACAATTACAATTTGTAAATGTAGGTGATTCGAAAGTTAGGCCGTCATAAATTTGCAACCAATATGCACACGTGGTGATTACTTTCCAGCATAATAAGGACGAAGGTGCCATAAAGCATAGAGTTAGGGACTGCTCTATAGCTGTAGCTAATATTTTATGTTTGCACGGGAAGCTAAGAAGGGCAAGGCAGATTCAACACCGTACTTTGCAAAATAACCCCGCCGCAAAAACAAAACAAAACACATGCGTGACTGGTATGAAACACGCAAGGGCCGACCAATGCGGGTGTCCAGCTACCGTTGCACGCTTTCGCGCAGAGACGTCGGAACACCAACGCAGACCCCAACCATCCCACGCAATGGGTATCCGGCTGCCGTTCCACGCAATCGCTGCCAGACGTCGGCACACCAACGCAGACCCCAACCCACGGGTACCCCGACATCGACCCAAGGACACATCAACTCAGCAGGGTGCGGGCGCCAGTCGACGTAAAAAGATGGCGCGCTTCTAATCGAAGATGGCGCGCTTCTAATCGAAGATGGCGCGCTTCTAATCCCAAGATGGCGCGCTTCTAATCCAAGATGGCGATTTAACGATCGAAAAAGTAGATCATGCATCCCCATGGTGTAACTTCAAATTGAAAACTATATTGATACGGCGTCGTGCAGTGCATCAAAAAAACTGACTGAAAACAGTCAATTTACAAGACATGTTACGCATTAGTTATCAACTGTTAACAGCTTTTCATGTTGCATAGTTTGCAGACATCCCGTTCAAAAAGTTTTTAGACTGTTGCCATTCACCGGTGTGTCATCATGAAGGAGATATTGAGCTGCCTCTCCAAGTGAAGTAAATTTTCTTTACAACGGGTAAGTTTGGATCCATTTTGAACTAAATCTACCTCATTTGAACTTTAACTAGTCTCATCAAGCCAAACTTGTTACATGCACTGAGGTCGTAACCTCTCTTGATTGATGCTTGACTTTACACATTATTGTCACTCTTTGTCAATCAACAGCAGCCAGCCACCAACCAAGGTCATTACCACATAGTGAAGAGTGAAGATTGGCTCCTCACCATGCTCACACTGTGTTGCCAGTAATAATCACCTTTAACAACAAATACTGGTGAAAATCATCAGCATTTGTGATCTTTCTTGTTCACCGATATTTTTAGAATTGTTCTATTCATGTGCAGTTAGGTCCATTGTTTAGACTGTCCAATGTTTGCATAAGTCCTAATCTCGTAGACATGTATTTTCATGAACCAGAATAAAATCTTCGAAATTAACCATAAATACACAAACTTTGGTTGGTGTTGGGCTTTATGCTTTGCATTATGTTGCGTGGACGTGGCACAATCTGTCCTTGCAAAAAAAAAAGTTAAAATACGCAAAAAGAAAACAGTTGATTTGATAGGACACAACAAGGACAGTGCATTCAGAACTTTTTACACAACAGCATGCTTGTTTTAGAGAGACTTATCAATTCACTAGTTCACAGAACCGGCCTTTCACATGTTAATACACCACCACGTGGCCAGTCTTCAGAATGCATAAACTCTCCATAAATACTCATCATGAAGTCAACTGATCATTCCTTCATATTTTATACTGAATAGTATGAACTTGGAGTTCATGTGGAAAAACAGTCCTATTTTTTATTTGGGTTGTTGGTTTAAAATTGTGACCATTGTGAGTAAATTATCAAAATGTTTATCCCTTTCAGTAAAGAATTAACTTGGGTAATATGGCAGGTATAGTTGATGGCCATATTGGTAGATTGAAAATGTGAGCTATTGACCTGTAGAACATGGAGTAAACTTATTAATTTTTTTCACTTCCATTTTTAACAAACTGAAGAGTTATTGACTCGAATATTTGGCAGCCATCTTGAAAAGTGGCAATTTTGTGTTTTTTTCATGTGTCCTGGGCCCAATTTAATGGCTCTGCTTTCTGTGATTCTGCACTTTAAACCAATAGAAATCTTGACCCAGATAGATTTGTAGAGTGGCAAGTGTAGGCATGGTAAATGGCCCTTTGAAAAACGTAATAAAACAATTGAGTAAAATGATATGGACTTTTCAGACTATTTTAACAACAATTTTGCTGCGTTTTTTTCTGAGGGCCAAAACATCGGAAATTAGGTTAAAGTAGGAGGAATAGCATGTCTGTTTATGCAAAATGTCATGGTTTTATCATAATTTCCCAATTTCCACCCAGATTGTGTGGTCTGCCTGACTTGTACACAACAAACATTATTTACCGTAAGCATCAGACCAAGTTCCAACTTAGTAGTCTCGTTTTGGTTTCTTTGATTTGACAGAATGGGGGGAAACATGGCTGTACTAAAGTCTATTTTGCTGTGGGAAAGGGTCGCTGTGTCAAAATTCCTTTTCAGTTCATGATGTCTCTGTTTATCGTTTATCGGAACGTACTGATTGATATCGTTATATTTATAAGCTCCTTGCCGCAGCAGGCGCTATTTTGTAAACAAACCGAGCCTAGAAACTCGACGTCATCATGTAAGTGCAGATTGATACAATGTATAACAAAACGAAGAGCCTTGTGTTGACGCTCCACGCGCGGCAAGCAGGTCTTTGATCTGTAAACTTGTGACCCACAAATTGTATCTTTTTGGTTGAGACTGTTCGCTTGCCAGCCACCGCATGACTGAACAATGAAATATACGGGGCACTCAATTTAAAGATTTATCTCGGTACAGTTATATTTCGGTCATGAAAACATTCCCAATATCTAATAGCAAACATTTGTCATGTAACAATTCCCTCGCAGCCTCGCTTTCATTGCATACGTTTTAACGGAGGAAATACAAGATGGTTGCGTATTATACAAAACGCCCGGGTAATACATGCACGGTATCACTACCCTGCCCCACGCCCCACCTGCCACGCCCCCTGAAATAAATAAAAAAGAAAGAAGAAAACAAACCGGTAGTGCATAACTCGAACAAACCCCTCTGTGCTTAAATACCGGTAATTTTTGAAACAGTATGGGATTTATACCAGTTTTATTATTTACTACAAATAAAAAGAAAGTACGTCAACTCTCGGTGTATGGATGGTCACAGCATAGTCTTTGCACGTCTTTGGTACCAGCTACGATGACGTAGCACCCACTATACGTCACGTGATAACATGTGAACATTGGTCGCGCAATCGGTCTCTTGGAACTTAAACTATTCACCAACTAATTCCCGGGTCGTCCGCTGGATGGTCCAATATCTCACCAAATCAGTTTAAAGAACAGCAGATTAAGGATGCTTTTGAATAATCCAGTGAGTCCTAACATCGCGAGATACGCAGTTAATTCATTTAAATTTAAGAACGTGCGTTTAGCGCAATGAAAAGAACAGATGTCTTGAATAGAGCTGGAGCTACGGCGTTTAGGTTGAACAAGAGCAGCAACCGTTAACGACTTTAATCCTATTGAAGTTACTCTCAAAATAGACTGGACTCCATTGAAGTTAACCCATATATTATTATTGTGTTACAGAGAGCTGTTGTGCGAAAACCTCGTAGTGAAAAGGTGGCTTTTGTGTAGCTGAGGGCGCCCCGTACGCAGGGTATAAATGCGGGGTGTCAGCACGGGCGGCCCTCATTCCTGTTCCGGTGCTGGTGGAAGTCGGTGCTCTGCTCTGCTGATGCTCTCGATGGCCTGAGGCTGGTGTAGCCCCACTGTGGCCAAGGCTGGTGATGTCAACCGTTGGGTCTCTTGGTAGTTTCAATCTGACTATCAGACCCACACTACACCAGCATGTAAGTGTCTCTCCTCATGCATTACTTTACTGTACTTTCCTTGTAAATTCGTTTTGCACATTGAGCTTTTTATCAAGTATGTTTGAACATTCAAATCCAAATGTATTTATTATTTGCAACGATTTTCTAAACCTGTACTTTTCTGAACCTGATGATGTAAATCCAACATTGTAAGTGTCTCTTTTTCTGATTTGTTGTACGACTTCCATTTATTATCAAGTGTTCTACCAATTTTGAACGGTCATGTTTTCTGCTTTGCTACAAATTGCATTTAATGTTTTGGATTTGTGTAGGCCTATATTGCCACAAACCTTAAAAATGCATTTAAATTTTGTTGAAAGTGCTGTTAAACTTTGTAACAATTTGCCTTTGTACCTATTTGGTAGAAGTTGTTAAAACACGTGTTAATTTTTTTTGGTAATTGCCACACACCTTAAACAAATTGCATTTAAATTTGGCTAAAATTTGTTAAACCTTTTGAACTTTGCCACAAATTGCATTTATATTTGGTTGAAATTGCTGCAAAACTTTACTACAAATTGCATTACTTGGTTGTTACAAAATGCATACTTTTTTTTTTCAATTGCTGTTAACCTTTGCTCAAGTTAGTGTTCTACCAATTTTGAACGGCGATGTTTTCTACATTGGGCTTGACAATGAAAACAAAGGCTCTAGTATGTTTATTTAAGTTTATCTCAATGTATTTATTTGCAATGACATTCACAATGTGTTTTCTGGTTTAATTTCAGCCTGGCAGTTCCCCATGGCCTGATGATGATGATGATGATTTATGGGGGTGCCTGATGCATGCAGCCTGCACCAGCCAACCCATGATGCAAGAACATTGTAAGTTATAGTTCTATTACATCACAGATCTGAACTTGCCATCCCATCTAAAACTTGTATTAGATTTCAAACCTTCTCACAAAGTGCATTTTTATTTATCTGAATTTGCTTCAAACTTTGCTACAAATTGCATTGCCACACACCTTAAACAAATTGCATTTTAATTTGGTTGCTGCAAAATGTGTTTTTTATGATTGGTTGACGTTTCTTTACACTTGGCCACAAATTGCATTTATATTTTGCTACAAATGCATTTCAATTTGGTTGCTACAAATGCATTTCAATTTGGCCGAAATTGGTTTTGAACTTTGCCACAAATTGCATATATATTTAGTAGCCACAATTTGCATTTAAATTTGGCTGAAATTGCCACAAATTGCATTTATACTTGGTTGCTACAAAATGCATTTAAATTTGGTTTCATTTGCTGTTAACCTTTGCTACAAAGTGCATTTATACTTGTTTGCTACAAAATGCATTTCAATTTGGTTTCAATTGCTGTTAACCTTTGCTGCAAAGTGCATTTGTATTTGATTAAAACTGCTGTGACCCTTTGCTGCAAATTGAATTTAAATTTGGTTGTAAATTGCTACAAAACTTTACTACAAATTACATTAATACTTGTTTGCTACAAAATGCATTTCATTTTGGTTTCAATTGCTGTTAACCTTTGTTGCAAAGTGCATTTGTATTTGATTAAAACTGCTGTGACCCTTTGCTGCAAATTGAATTTAAATTTGGTTGAAAATTGCTGCAAAACTTTACTACAAATTACATTAATACTTGGTTGCTACAAAATGCATTTGCATTAGATTAAAGTTGCCACGAATATTGCTACAAAATGCATTTAAATTTTGTTGAAGTTGTTTTAAACTTTCCACAAGTTGCATTTATATTTGATTACCATAAAATGCATTTAAATTTGGTTGAAAGTGCTGTTAAACTTGGCAACAATTTGCCTATATATTTGGTTGAAGTTGTTAAAACATGTGTTAAATTTTTTTTTCAAATTGCCACACACCTTAAACAAATTGCATTTAAATTTGGCTAAAATTTGTTAAACCTTTTGAACTTTGCCACAAATTGCATTTATATTTGGTTGAAATTGCTGCAAAACTTTACTACAAATTGCATTACTTTGTTGTTACAAAAATGCATAGTGTTTATATGCATTTGCATTTATATTTTGCTACAAATGCATTTATATTTGATTGCTACAAATGCATTTATATTTGGCTGAAATTGCTTTTGAACTTTGCCACAAATTTCATTTATATTTGCTACAAAATGCATTTCAGCTTGGTTTCAATTGCTGTTAACCTTTGCTGAAAGGTGCATTTGTATTTGATTGAAACTGCTGCAAAACTGTACTGCAAATTACATTTAAATTTGGTTGAAAATTGCTGCAAAACTGTACTACAAAACACATTATTACTTGGTTGCTACAAAATGCATTTCTATTTGGTTGAAACTGCTGCACACGATTGCATTTGTACACTGTATTTGGTTGAAATAGCTTGAAACTTTGCTAGAAATTGCATTTATATTTGGTTGCTGGAAAATGAATTAAATTAAGTTAAAATTGCTTGAAACTTTACTAAAATTGCTTCAAACTTCGCTAACAACTGTGTAAAACTTTGCTAGAAATGGCAACCTTCAATAGAAATGACGTCAAACTTTCCTTGAAGTTGTGTAAAACTTTACTTGAAATTGCGTCAACCTTTGCTAAAAACTGTGTCAAACTTTCTTTGTTGGGTGCAATAACTATAAAATACACAGGGCACATTTTGTTAAATAAAAGTTATTTGCTTTATTTGAAGTTCTTTTTATTTATATTACATACAGGTAATACCGAACAACAAACTAGGCAGTGATTTTGCATCTCTACTACATCAAGACAATCCTTAATGAGCCATCAAGAACTGGTTGTAGAAGAGCTGATGTACAACACCCCACAACATCAAGATTTCATTAAAAAATTTAAACATTGCATGTGCTTATGTTAGTAAAAGTTTCAACTTTGCGAGAAATTTTTGTGTAAAACTTTCCTTAAATTTTGTTTAAATTGTTTTCCTATTTTTTTTTACAAATATTTTCCTTTAATCTTGTTACAATTTTATTCCTTAAATTTTTTTTTACAATTTTTTTCCTTCGTGTTTAAATTAGTTTCTTCTTTTTTTCCTTTAATTTTGTTTAAAAAAAATTCCAAAAATATATATATATATATTTTTTTACAAATGTTTTTTTTTACAGAAATTTTTTCATTAAATTTTGTTAAAAAATTTTCCTAAAATTGTGTTTTACAATTTTCCTTAAATTTTGTTTAAAATTTTCCTAAAATTTTGTTTAAATTTTTCCTTAAATTTTGTTTAAAATCGTTCTTAAATTTTGTTTACAATTTTTCTTAAATTTTGTTTACAATTTTTCTTAAATTTTGTTTACAATTTTTCTTAAATTTTGTTTACAATTTTTCTTAAATTTTGTTTACAATTTTTCTTAAATTTTGTTAAAAAATGTTTTCCTTAATTTTTTTTGTACAAATGTTTTCCTTTAAATTTTTTTAAATTTGTTTCCTAAAATTTTTTTTTACAAATATTTCCCTTAAATTTTGTTCCTCTCTGAAACTTTGTAACAAAATGTACTTTTTGAAACTTCAATAAACTTCTTAGTTCTTACCCACTCACAGCACATTATTTCACGAGTCTAACTATTATCCGAAGTAGTTCCTCCAAATCGGCAAGTAACTTGTAAAAAGTTACTTGTCGATTTGGAGGAACTACTTCGGATAATTAAAAATTATTTTTGTATATATAATATAATATAATATATATACATACATAAAATAAAATAAAATAAAATAAAATAAAAATGAAAATTAAAGAAAAATAAAAAGGAGAAAGACAAAAGACCCTAAAAATCGGCGCGGCCTCCGGCCGCATCCTGCGGGGCTCCGCCCCGCCACCCCAGGAGGGCTTCGCCCCCCTATCCCCCCTTTATGTATTCTCATGGCAATAGGACCTACTAGATGGCTACACCCCTCTTGGATGACAATCCACACTGAATTACACCAGCCCATAACAGATAGATTCACGTATTCCCTTTACACCATAACAAAACTACACCTTACAATACAGTATATAATACACTGTACACATGTCTGCACTATTCCTGTAGCAACAAAATACCGACCCTACCTTTTAAGACAGTTTTCTATTCCTGTACCCGATAAATTCTTACTGTACATTTTAAGACAGTTTCCTATTCCTGTACCCGATAAATTCTTACTGTACATTTTAAGACAGTTTCCTACTCCTGTACCCGATATATTCTAACCCTACATTTTAAGACAGTTTTCTATTCCTATACCCAATAAATTCTTACTGTACATCTTAGTACAGTTTTCTATTCCTCTACCAAATTAACCCTGTCCCTAACCCCACCTCTAACTCTAACCCTTAATCCTAACCCTAACCCCATTTCTACCCCCAAACCTCATCTCTACCCCTAACCCCATCTCTAACCCTAACCCTGACTCTAGCCCTAACCCTAATTTTACCCCTAACCCCATTTCTACCCCTACCCATAACCCTAACCTCATCTCTAACCCAAACCCTAACCTTAACAATAATTTCAACACTTTACATCTGCTTCACTTTCAATTAATCTCTTTATTTAGCATTATTTTCATTATTATTTAACACTATATACATTTTTCTACTTTTAATATTGATTATGGTAACAAATTAGGAGGAACAGGACAGCATAAAGTTTGAAGAAATTAACGACATGTCACACCACTGCTCTTCAATTATTAAAGGGATGAATCAGTACACAGGATTTCAGAATTCAGGAGATATGAAGTTGGTCAGCATAGCCATTCAAAACATGACACTCCAAGTTGACCTTGATACAAGCATCTCCTGATGAAAGAAGCTCATGTCCATGATGGATACTTCTCTTGAATCAGTGAATATTCTGCAAACAAAATAAGATGCACAGGCGTAAAGATTTCTTCATCTAGCTTGGAGAAAATTACGGCACAACATTGTCTCTTGAACAATCTAAGAGTTGAAACAGCATCAGATAGCTAAATTTTTGAGAGCCTCAAAGAAAACCAAAGACAGCACATCACGAGCTCAAGAATAATTTGAGATTGGAACAATCATTAAGATGGCAAGTTATAGGGGACAGGACACCATAAGGTTCCAAAAAATTGAATGCACAGCACAACATTGGCTCCTGAAAAATGTAAGAGTTGAAAAACATTCCGCAGGGTCTCAGTACTAAGGAGAAATAACATTTTCAACATACCTCAGAAAAGAAGGGATTGATGCATAGCCATTGAAAACATGACATTCCAAGTAGACCTTGATACAAGCATCTTCCGAAGACATAAGCTCTTGTCCACGATGGATACATTTCTTGAATCTGTAAATAATCTGCAAACAGAATAAGAAACACTGACTTGACACTTCAATCATCAAAACCTTTCCACGTCACAACCATAAGCACAACTTATTCAAAATCAAGTCAAGCATACACTTTTTAATTCCTTCAAAACATTTCTCACATAATGATGTTGTACAAAGTTTTATCTACTATAATTTAAGCATAATAATTTGAAGGTTGAACAATCCAATAAGGTGGTTAAAGATAACGAGTGGACAAAATGAGGTTTGGAAAAATTAAAAGAGAAGGAACAACATTGTTCATTAAACATATTTAGGGATTGAAATATCATTACATCACTCAATTTTTAAGGGACTAGACTACATGAACGTCAAAGAAAATCACAGAAAGCACAACATTTGCTCGTGAATAATTTGAGAATTTAGCAATCTTTAATGTGGTACAACATGAGATTCTGATTAATTAAAGAGACAAAATTACATGTAGAAGTGAAATTTGTCAACAGAACACAGAAAAAGATGGAAAGCTGAACAATCATTAAGGTGGCAAGTTTTGAGGGGCAAGACAAAATGAAGTTATTGGAGAGACGGAACATATTGGAGAGACGGAACAAAATGGGCTGGTGAACAATTTCAGAGTTGAAAATTTTGTATAACGTTTCAAAAGCAAGTAGCAATTACATTTTCAACATACCTCATAAAAGAATGATGCATAGCCATTTAAAACATGACATTCCAAGTTGATCATACAAGCATCTTCTGATGAAAGAAGATCTTGTCCATGATGGATATTTCTCTTCAATCAGTGAATAATCTGCAAATGAAATAAAACAGACTTAATAGATGGTTACTTCTCTTGGATCAGTGAACGATCTGCAAACAAAATAAGACACAACATCATAAGCATTTCATAACAGGCCATCCTGCTTGTAGAAAATAAAGTAAAAATTCAAGAGTTGAAATGTCTTTACATCAAATAATTTGTAAGGGACTAGACAACATGAGCATCCCCCCCCCAAAAAGAGAGCACAACATTTGCACCTGATTAATTTGAAGTTGATCAATCAGTATTGTGGCAAACTTTGAGGGACTGGACAACAAGTGGTTCAGAGAACTGGAAAGACGGCACAACATTGGCTCGTTAACAAATTTAAGAGTTGAAAAATCATTACATCTCTTTGATTTTGAGGGACTAGACAAACGAACCTTTAAAAAAACACCCAAATACAACACAACATCCACTAAAAAATCCACCTTGAGTTGAACAATCACTAAGGTGGCAAATTATGAGGTACAGGACAACACAGTTCAAAGAAGTTAAAGAGGCAGCAAATGTTGACTTGTGAACAATTTAAGGGTTGAAAATCATTGCGCAGGATTTCAGAACTAAGCAGAAATAAAGTTTGTCAACGTACTGCAGAAAAGGAAGGAGCGATGCATAGCCATTCAAAACATGACATTCCAAGTTGACCTTAATACAAGCATCTCCTGATGAAAGAAGCTCTTGTCCATGATGGATACTTCTCTTGAATCAGTGAATAATCTGCAAACAAAATAAGACACACTGTCGTAGACATTTCATCAAATGTCATCTAGCTTGGAGAAAATGAAGGGACAGCACAACATTGGCTCTTGAACAATCTAAGAGTTGAAACATCATCAGATAGCTTAATTTTTTAAGGGACTAAACAACATGAGTCTCAAAGAAAACCAAAGACAGCACATCACGAGCTCGAGAATAATTTGAGGTTTGAACAATCATTAAGATGGCAAGTTATGGGGGACAGGACAACATAAGGTTCCAAAAAATGTACAGGCTGAACAACATTGGCGCATGAACAACTTCAGAGGGTTTCAGACGACGAAAAGCTAGAATAAGAACAGGAGCAGCGTGAAGAAGAAGCAGTGGTGTAGACGATATACTCCATATTTGACCGGGTCCGGAACAACAACTGCAGGTTTACATCACGTTACTTTTAAAGGACTAGACTACATGAGCATTCAAGTAAACAAAAGAGAGCACAACATTTGCAACTGATTAATTTTATCATCTAGAGTTGATCAATCACTAATGTGGCAAACTTTGAGAGACTGGACAACATATGGTTCAGAGAATTGGAAAGATGGCACAACATTGGCTCGTTAACAATCATTATATCATTATATCGCTTAGATTTTGAGGGACTAGACAATCGAGCCTTAAAAAAACACCCAAATACAGCACAACATCCAATGAAGAATAAAGTTGAGAGTTGAACAATCATTAAGGTGGCAAGTTATGAGGGATAAGAAACACTAACTTGACACTTCAATCAGCGAAACCTTTCCATGTCACAACCATCAGCGCAACCTATTCAAAATCAAGTCAAGCATACACTTTTTAATTCCTTCAAAACATTTCTCACATAATAATGTTGTACAATGTTCGATCTACTATAATTTCAGCATAATAATTTGAAGGTTGAACAATCCAACAAGATGGTTAAAGATAACGAGTCGACAAAATGAGGTTTGGAAAAATTAAAGAGAAGGAACAACATTGGTTCATTAAACAAATTTAGGGATTGAAATAACATAACATCACTTAATTTTTAAGGGACTAGACAACATGAGCGCCAAAGAAAACCACAGAAAGTACAACATTTGCTAGTGAATAATTTGAAAATTTTGCAATCGTTAATGTGGCAAACTTTCAGGGACTGGACAACATTAGTTCAGAGAATTTGACAGAAGGCACAGCATTGACTCATTGACAAATTTATGCGGTGAAACATCATTATTTTGCTTAGACTTTGAAGGACAAGACAATCGAGTCTTTAAAAAACACCCAAATACAGCACAACATCTGCTAAAGAATAATTTGAGAGTTGGAAAATCATTATGGTGGCAAATTATGAGGAACAGGACAGCATAAGGTTTGAAGAAATTGAAGAGATGGCACAACACTGCTCTTCAACAACTAAAGCGATGAACCAGTGCGCAGGATTTCAGAATTAAGGAGAAAGGAAATTGGTCAACATACCACATAAAAGGAGGAAGTGCAGCACAGCCATTCACAACATGACATTCCAAGTTGACCTTGATACAAGCATCTCCTGATGAAAGAAGCTCTTGTCCATGCAAACAAAATAAGACATACTGTCGTAAATATTTCATCAAGCGTCATATAGCTTGGAGAAAATGGCTGAGGGCACAATGTTGGCCCTTGAACAATCTAGGAGCTGAAACATTATTAAATAGTCTTCAGGGACTAGACAACATGAGCGTAAAAATACAAAAATAACCACAGAGAGCACAACATTTGCTCGTGAATAATTAGAGACTTGAACAGTCATTAATGTGCCACAATTGAGGGACTGGACAACATGTGGTTCGGAGAATTTGAAAGACGGCACAACATTGGCTCGTTAATAAACTGAAGAGTTAAACCAACATAACATCACTTAGATTTCAAGGGATTAGGCAAAATGATAATAGTAGTAGGTAGAATTCAAACAAACGTCAGTAAGGAAGGTTGTTATTTCTTTGTAAGCATAAATTTTCAAATGTATTTATTTTCATTCCAACAGTTCTAACTGTAGCTAAAAGTATGAGGTAGAATTTAAACAAACCTCAGCAAGGAAGATAGTTATTTATTTGTAAGCATTTATTTTCAAATATATAAAACAGAAAAGCAGACTGTAAGTAGAACTTAGTGATATATTTGTAATCATAGATTTGTAATTGTATAAAAGAGAGAAGTTGTAAACTGTAACTATGAGTCAATCAATCAATCAACCGCAGAGACAGCAAGGGTCCGTCGCGCCGATCTCCTGTGTCCACGTCCTACAGCCTCACGCCGCATGTGGTCGATTTCGCTAGGCCGGCCAAGTTGCTGGGCCCAGGATGATCGTGGGCGGCCTCTAGGTCTCTTCCAGCTAGGAGCCGGTGCTAGGCCTCCCCTGGAGTTGATGGCGATGCTTAGAGCTTTTTTAGCTGGGATGTTGTCAGCCAGGCGAGCGACATGACCGAAGAAGGCGGAGCTGCGGCGTTGAATTAGTTGGTTGATGGGGGGCAGACATGTTCTTTGGGTGACCTCATTGTTGTTGACGAAGTGGAACAACTAGATGTCCAGAATTGATTGTTGACACCTCATGTGGAACGATTCTAGTCGATAGAGGTCGGATTTTAGGAGGGTCCATGTTTCTGAGCCATACAGCAAGACAGGAATGACGCAAGTCCTGTATATGGCCAGTTTAGTAGCAAGTTTCAACCTCTTCAGCTTCCAGATCCTGCGCAGGTTGTTCATGGCAGATGAGGCAAGTCCAAGTCGTCTGAGGACCTCGGGTTCGCAGCGTCCGGAGTTGGAGATTTTACTTCCGAGGTATACGAAGTCCTCCACAACGTCGACAGACTGCCCGTTTACCATGAAGTGAGAGGGAGTGCCATTGCCGCTGTGGTTCAGAACTTGGATTTTTGTTTTCTGCCAGGAGATATTGAGGCCCAGATTTATAGCCTTGCTCTGAAACGACTGGAGTGCGTTGCTCAGATCCTCAGCATTATTGCTGACCAGGGCGACGTCATCTGCGTAGTCCATGTCTGAGAACCCTGACTGGCCGATGGTGATCCCTGTGTCTGTGGACGCTCTGTCAAGGATCCAGTCCATGGCACGGCAGAAGAGGGAAGGAGCCAAGATGCAGCCCTGTCTTACACCTGATCTTGTGGGGAAGCATTCAGAGGTGTTCCTTCCTTGGCATACCTTGGCAGAGGTGTTGGTGTGAAGATCCTTTATGAGGGTGAGGAGACGGTCGGGAACTCCGATGCCTTGGAGAGCTTTCCAGAGTCGAAAGCAGCCTTCAGGTCGACGTAGGCCACGGACAAAGGTTGACAGAACTCATGATGCAGCTCAGATAACAGGCGGAGGGCAAGAATGGCATCCATTGTGGAACGGCCAGCTGTAAATCCAGATTGCTCAGGGCGTCTGTGCTTGACAAGCAGAGGATTCAGACGAGCCAGGAGAACATGGGCGAAGACTTTCCCGGAACAGAGAGAAGCGTAATGGGACGATGGCTACTGCATTCAGTGCGGGGGCCCTTCCCTTTATAGAGTGTGACTATGATGCCCTCTTTCCACTCTGCCGGGACGTTACCCGATTGCCAGACCTGCAGAAAGAGCTTGTGGAGGACAGCGCTGATAGGATCAATAGCACACTTCAGAAGCTCAGGAGGGATGTGGTCTGGGCTGGCGGCTTTACCATTCTTCAGCTTTTTGATGGCTGATATATTACCTCTTCCAGGGTGGGTGCGTCTACAAAGGTTCCCTGGTCTGGAGGAGTTGTAGGG
This sequence comes from Pisaster brevispinus, assembly GCA_023634235.1. Lineage (NCBI taxonomy): Eukaryota > Metazoa > Echinodermata > Asteroidea > Forcipulatida > Asteriidae > Pisaster > Pisaster brevispinus. The sequence goes on along the minus strand of JAMKCF010000005.1, from coordinate 14,415,448 downwards.
ATGTCCAGATCTGGGCATGATGGAGCTGGTGGGTGGTTGAGGGCAGCTTTGAAATGTTCCTTCCATCTGTCTAGTGTTTCCACGTCTGAGGAACAGGGAGAACCATTGATTTTGTTGATGGTGGAACTTGTGCTCCTGATGGACTTTGGCAGAGTTCTCGGATGACTCTGTATGCGGATTTGAGGTTTTGGTGGGAGAAGTTGTTGTCGATGCTCTTTGAGAGACTCTCAAGGTGAGCTTCCCTGTCCTGCTTTGCCTTGGCTCGGAAAACTCCCTGCAGGCGACTACGCTCTGCGTGTTGGTTGTTCAGCCTGGCTTTTGATTTTTCGTCCAGAACTTGGAGAGTTTCCTCAGTGAGCCAAGGACGACGTTTGAAGCATTTCTTTTTACCAACGATTTTGTCAGCTGATTCGTGGATGGTTGAACTGATTCAGGACCAGGCGGACTCCATGTCATCTGGCAGGTCACCGATGGCTTGGAACTAGTTTTGGATTGTGACAGAGTATTTGAATGCCAGGGTTTTGTCATTGGTGACTCGTTCCACGTCATACAAGGGGGTGGGGGGCTTCTTGGAGTGGAAGCGGGGAGTGATTGCTAGGGATGCGATAAGCAGGCGGTGATCTGTGTTTGCAGGGGCTTCAGCTCCTCTGTAGCCCCTGTAGGATTTTACAGTGTTCCGGTTCTTGACGAGGATGTGGTCAAGTTCTTTGTCGTTGGTGGGGCCGGAGTTGAAGGGGCCTAGGATGGATTCAAAGCCGTTCCTTCAGCAGCAGGGAGGGGAGGCGTTCATGTCGCTAAGGACGATGAGCTCGTCGTGGGGGGATACATTCTCAGCCACAGCAGTTAGTTGGTCGTAGAATATATTCTTTGTGCTGTCGTCTGATACATTTGTTGGAGCATAAGCCACAATGATGGAGAGTTGACCATGGTGATGTTGTAGTCTCACATAGAGTAGACGGTCAGAGATTGCTTGCCATTTGGTGATGACTCTGTTGAAAGGGGGACGAACAAAGAGAGCGACACCATTGGTCTTTGTAGTGCCACCAGAGTGTATTAGTGTAGCCTCTTCGAACTGATGAAGACCGCTGTCGATGAGTCTGGATTCAGTGACGCCTAATATAGGAATGTTGTAGGATTTCATTTGCCGGATAATTGCTGCTGGATAACCATTCCAGTTAAAGGTAAGGACGTTCCACGTTGCAATACGGAAGGATTTGCGAAGATCATGTTTGTGCGCCGTAGCTTTCGGCCTCGTCGGAGAAGCACCTTCCCCAGGGGGGCTTTGAGTGCAACTCGTCATCGTTGCAGGAGTCCTGCGGCTTCTGCTATTGGCGCTATATGGAGCAGGGGCTTTAACCCTGGTGCTAGTAGTTGTGTTCATCATAGGAGATTGGTTGCCCCTAGGGAGCCACAGGGATGGTGGTGTGGCTGGACTCTGCCTCCTTGGGACAGGGGAGACGAGAGCACCCTTCCACGTCAGACGCCTAGCCGCAAGACTAAGGTTAACAGATTCACCACGAGAAGGTGTGGATAGGATTTGAATGCGAGAGGCTGAAAGACCCAGGGAGGACCTACGCCGTGGCTGCCTCCTTTTCGCCAGCTGACGCCGACTATGATCCACCCAGATCTACAGGTGAGAGACGCATCACATTCCTTTTGATCTATGAGTACTAAGTAGAATATAAACAAAAATACTATATGATAGTTAGTTATTTGTAACAGAATAGTTCCAAATGTATAAAAACGTAAATGAAGATTGTGAGTAGAATTTAGTTAATATTTTTAAACATAAAATTTATATGTATACATACAGAGAAGAAGAATGTACAGTCGAACTTTTTTGTAAAAACAAATGTCAACAACAACAACAACAGCAACAGTAACAGCAACAATAACAGCAACACCATCAGGAACAGCAACAACAGCAACAACTACATCATCAGCAACAGCACCAACATCAAGGAACAACAGCAACAACAACAGCAACAACAACAGCGACAACAACAAAGTTTGTAATTAAGAGCACAAAATCGTCTCATTCACAATTTGAGATTCAAACGGTCATGAAATTGGGAAGCTATGAGTGACTGGAAAACATGAGGTTGACAACATTTGAAGGGACAGCACAACATTGGCTGGTGAACAACTTAAGAGTTGAAGACTATTGCACAAGGTCTCAGCATACCTCAGAAAAGGAAGGAGAGGTGCATAGCTATCCAAAACATGACATTCCAAGTTGACCTTGATACAAGCATCTCCTGATGAATCAAGCTCTTGTCCATGATGGATACTTCTCTTGAATCAGTGAATAATCTGCAAACAAAATAAGACACACTGTCGTAGACATTTCATCAAATGTCATCATGCTTGGAGAAAAGGAAGAGACAACACAATGTTTGGCTCTTTAACAATCTAAGAGTTGAAACATCATTAAAAAGTTACATTTTTCAGAGACTAAACAGCACGAGCTTCAAAGAAAACCCGGAGAGCACAACATCAGCTCGTTAAGTATTTGAGAGTTGCACAATCATTAAGGTGGCAAGTTATGAAGAACTGGACAATATGAGATTCTGAGAAATTCAAGAGACGGAACAACATTGGTTCGTTGATAATTTAAGCATTGAAATATCATTACATCACTTAGATTTTGAGAGACTAAACAACACGAGCCGTACAGAAAACCAAAGACAGAAAAACATCGGCTCCTAAAAAATTTCAGAGTTGCAGAATCATTGGCTCATCAACAAATTAAGGGTTGAAAATCACCGGCAGGGTTTCAGAACTAAGTAGAAATGAAGTTTGTCAACAGACCACAGAAATAGAGAGAAAGCTGAACAATCATTAAGGTGGCAAGTTATGAGGGACAGGACAACATGAGGTTCTGACAAATTGGAGAGACTGAACAAAATTGGCTGGTGAACATTTTCAGAGTTGAAAATGTTTGCGTAGCGTTTCAGAACCAAGAGCTAATGACATTTTCAACATACCTCAGAAAAGAAGGGAGTGATGCATAGCCATTTAAAACATGACATTCCAAGTTGACCTTAATATAAGCATCTTCTGATGAAAAAAGATCTTGTCCATGACAATCTCTTGAATCTGTGAAAAATCGGCAAATTAAATAAAACACACTTAATAGGCCTAGATGTACATTTTTTTCATCATCAAATGTCATCAAAACAGACAATAACAGAACGACATCGGCTCTTGAATAATTTGAGAGTTGTATAAATCATTAAGGTGGCAATCTTTGAGAAATTGGACAGCTTGAGATTTGGAAAAATTGAAGAGACAGGACAACATTGGCTCACAAACAAATTAAAAGTTGAAGTACAATTAAATTGCTTAATTTGTTCAGGGCCTTAAGAAAAACCAAAGACATCACAACATTGGCTCAAAAATAATTTGAGAGTTGAACAATTATGAAGGTGGAAAGCTACGAGGGTCTGAACAAAAAGAGGTTCAAAACATTTAAAAATATAGCACAACATTGGCTGGTGAACAATTTAAGAGTTGAAACTTATTGGGTAGGATTTTAGAACCAAGGAGAAACGACATTTTCAAGATACCTCAATAAAGAAGGGAGTGATGCACAGCCATTCAAAACATGACATTCCAAGTTGACCTTGGTACAAGCATCTCCTGATGAAAGACGCTCTTGTCCATGATGGATAATTCTCTTGAATCAGTGAATAATCTGTAAACAAAATAAGACACACTGACGTAAACACTTCATTAAAGGTCATCTTGCTTGGAGAAAAGGAAGAGATGGCACAATGTTGGCCTGTGAACAATCTAAGAGTTAAAAAACAATAGGTTGCTCAATTTTTGAGGGACTAGACAACATGAGCCTCAAAGAAAACCAAAGGCAGCACAACGTTGGCTAGAAAGAAATTTGAGAGTTACAGAATCATTATGGTGGCAAAAGTATTAGGGACAGGACAGCATAAAGGTTGAAGAAATTTAAAATATGGCAAAAGACTGCTCTTGAACAAATTAAGGGGTGGAAATCATTGCGCTGGATTTCAGAACTAAGGAAAAATGAAATTTGTCAACATCTATACTATATAAATGATCATTAAATCGCCATCTTGGATTAGAAGCGCGCCATCTTGGATTAGAAGCGCGCCATCTTGGATTAGAAGCGCGCCATCTTGGATTAGAAGCGCGCCATCTTTTTACGTCGACTGGCGCCCGCACCCTGCTGAGCTGATGCGTCCTTGGGTCGATGTCGGGGTACCCGTGGGTTGGGGTCTGCGTTGGTGTTCCGACGTCTCCCCGCGAAAGCGTGCGACGGTAGCTGGACACCCGCATTGGTCGGCCCTTGCGTGTTTCATACCAGTCACGCATGTGGTTTTTTTTGCGGTGGGGTTATTTTGTCTGTAGCTAGCGGAGCTTGCGTGAGGGTCAGATGATTTGTGGGTGTTGATTTCGGGATAAATTTGGCATATTCAAAACATAAATGGGGGGGGGGGGTTTGCCAATAGTGTGTAGTAGCAGTGTGTTATGTTTTTTGTAGGACTCGGGAACGACACTTAGTCAACTGGCGGGGAAATACTAAGTGCAGTGAATAAAATTAATTCAACAATGACTGAGATAATTGAATTAAAATTTGGCATATTCAAAACATAAATGGGGGTTTTGCCAATTACATAAGTGTGTATAGTAGCAGTGTGTTATGTTTTTGTAGGATTCGGGAACAACACTTAAATGACTTAGTCAACTGGCGGGGAAATGCTAAGTGCTGTGAATAAAATTAATTCAACAATGACTATGAGATGATTGAATTAAAATTATGCTCGAAAGTGCGAAAACATTCCACATTTATAAGGATACTGCAAATTTCTGTTAATGATACTTTGTCTTCATCCAGGTAATTTTTTTTTTTATATTGACATGGCCTCCTATGTCCCATTTTTATGTTTCTCCTCTATTATTTCTTTCATAATTGATCAATTGCTTACTCATTTACTTCATGACAACATAAAATAAAGACAAGCAGTATGTAGTCATGGCAGCATTGGTGGGGACACGTTGCCCTGGAAATCAACAAACAAAGAAATAACAAGACAAAAAACAGCGCAGAAAACACACAAATGCAGAAATAAAGACATACAATAAAACCGAAATATACCGAGAAAGTAATTAAAAGTAGGAGGGGGCCTAGCCATATATGATACAAAGAAACAAACGGCAAAACACGGATATAGAAAAAGTGTAGAAACAAAGACACTTTTAACAAATAAAGATAAAAAGAAACTAAGAAATACAGAATTACAGAAAAGAAAAAAAAATCAAGTAACAAATAAATACAGGAGCACAGAAGCCTAATTTCTATTCAAAGAAACCAGTGGATTGCTTTATAAGCATTTAGTCGCTCAACACAAGTTTTAACATCATAAAAAACATACAAATGATCATGCCAAGCATGCATCATTGCCAAGTACATCCTTCCCCAATATTACAACTCATCTCCGGCCATACACCCCCAAATTATGCTTCGTAGTTGGAGAAAGGGGACGAGAATGGTGAGTAAGGGAAGACGATGTTTTGACCCCACTCAACATCTTTTGCATGGTCACAATTTTGTCATAACACAAAACAACATTGCATACCGATTTTACCTACCGTTACCAAGCCAATTCTACCAAATGATTACCTCTGAGTGTCCCTCCAGTTACCCGCCTCACCCCACATTAAATTTGCTGCATTTTCTACGCAAGAATCGCTCTGATCGAGCAAGGCATTCTGAGAAAGAAAACAAAATGGCACGTCGAGATCGTCACCACCATTGATCTCCATTAATGGAGATCAATGGTCACCATTCACTGGGAACGAGGTTGGCAAGCTATGGACGGCCATTAGTGAAATAAAGTTTAAAATGATAGATCAATAATACAATAAAATTCTTGAAACTAATTTTTTTTAGAAATGTAATACGAAGTACAAGATATAGAAATTCAATAAAAACGACGCAAAATTTGCATTTTAGCATAACATGTAGGTCAGAGATGTTAACATTTTGCTTCCTCACTGCTGCATGGCCGCCCATAGTTACGTCAGGGAATTCCCCCAAAAGGACGAGCGCGACTGTTCCGTCCCAACTTGACTATTGTCCCAACTATAGTTGGGACTGGTCCCAACTTGAGTGTTAAAGTTGGGACGTCCCAACTGTAGTTGGGATCGCCCATAGACTTCAACAGGACACCGTGATCGATCATGGGTCCTGATGCGATTGGCGTTATAATTAACCTGAGATTCTTTATTTCAAACCGGGTCTTGGCTCTGTACAAAATCATGTCAAAACTGGTTTGGAATGATAGTTTATTGCTCACAATGGACCGCTAACTCAGTGTAAATAGTGTTTTTAGAGGGTTCTGACAGCGGCCTCAGGAGTCAGGGGAGTCATGCTCACCACAGTGCCGCCGGGGTGACGCTTTCTCAGTCTCAGCACTGTTCCTTGCTCTATGGTCTCAGGGCAGTTTCCCTTCTCTCGGAAAAACAAAATTCTATTTAATCTAAAATAATTATTGTCAAGGGAAAGGGGTCTTAAAAACTTCATACTATACTATGATACTTACTACTAATAATTTTAGTTTATTCGTGGGGACTGCTTTGTGTGCACTGCGATCCCAACTACAGTTGGGACGCCCCAACTTTAACACTCAAGTTGGGACCAGTCCCAACTATAGTTGGGACGATCATCAAGTTGGGGCGGAACACGACGACTGTAGTTTGCATGATTTGTGGACACAAATTTATTTCGTGGTGTTTGCTTAACAATTGGTTGATGTCTTGAACCGTAAGTTGTGAATATTTTCATTTGTTTTAATATATCCAAGTAACACTTTCAACAAAGTCGGCGATCAACAAAGTCGGCGATCAACAAAGTCGGTCAAATTTTCTAGTTTCGGGGATATTTTTTTGGCAGAGTGAGAGTTACATGTATTGTAAGGGGGGGGGCAAGCGGCATGAGCGGGCATGGCGGGTAACATTAACAATGACAACTAATGATACCATTTCAATTGAGTTCCGACTTTCCTTGCAGCAACATCTTTTAAAAATATGTGGGGTTTTTTTTACAGTTCCGGCAGATCAGGCAATTCCGGCTTTTATAAATTTCCGCTTTTCCTTTAATACAGTCATTTGACCAGTTCAGTTCAGGATCACTTTTTGAATTCACATTGTTTTTGGTTGCAATCTCTTTGACATTTTAAACAAAAAAGTTTATCAGTTTACCTAAACATGTTATAAAACTCACCAAGTATCCACTGACAAAAAAAGATTAGTACTTTTGAAGAGGCTTTGAGAAAAGTATTGTCACCTGTTTGACCAGTTCAGGATCAGTTGATTCTATTCTGAATCAGTAGCTAGCCCTCTATTGCAAACCAATACTCCCATTCATAAAACTGTCTCTCAAGGACACAAACTTCACAAGTGTGTTGGCATGGACATGGACTTCCTTTCTCCAGAGAATTTCATGCAAGTGTATTCAACAGCAGCGCAAATAAACAACAAAAACACAAAACAACAGCAAAGGCAAATGAAAAGGTGAAGCACGCCTAAAAGCAACATTGACCCAAATATCTATTCTTACAGTCGCAATTTCCTCCTCCAAGTTTCATTTTCTCCCCAAAAACAATATTCCTACAAGAATTTGTTGAAGAAATGTATCTTAAAAGCAACAAATAAACTTTCGACTGCAGCAGTAAGATTTTACCTCACTGAGTGCGGCACCATTTGACGCAATGAGAGATGCTGAGTAGTGAGTGATCCCGAACTGGTCAAGGGTACGATGCCCCCCAAAAGACGATTTCGGTAATTTCGTCTCCTCAAAAAAACAAGACGACTGCTCAGTATTTACCTGAAATATTTTTAACACATTCTAAGCATTTAACATAAATTTTATTCGCCCTGGCGTTCAAATTTTAAAGGTGAGAAGTTTAAACAGCGTTTTTCAACCAACATTTAAAAAAAAAATAATGATCAAATTCGCAGACAAACTTCAAGAAAATGGCCATAATTTATTTGTTGATTAAGTATGGAACCTTATTTTGGGTTTGTTGGTTTATTGCATGTTATTCTTCACATGTATCAACAGAAATTGGTAATGTGAGAAGTAACTTAATTATGGGGTTGTTGCAAAGTTGAAGTGATCCCGAACTGGTCAATGATCCCGAACTGGTCAAATGACTGTACATGATTTGACTTCTCGTCTTGTCGATGATCAGATTTAACTGCACAAACCGTCTCCAATCCATAGCCACTAATCATTAATGTGCATTCTTATATACCTCCATGGTCATGATAGTCATGGTGTATCGAGTGTAATTCAAGGAGCCTTTGAATTTCCAGGACAACTAACTATGTACATAAAGAGCAGGTTAAGACTATCATGTAAATGGGGCAGGGTTAGTTGCGATGATCATAACCCTCCATCCTCCTGACGGTCGCAGACCGTCGGGAGGATGGAGGGTTATGATCATCGCAACTAGGGCGGGGTGGGCTCATACATCATGCACCTGTTATTTTTTGACAGGTCAGTTGTTTTCAGTATTTCTTTGCATCCTTTTGGTGGAATAATTAGTAGAATTACTTATTTTGAGACTTTCTATTGGTTCTAATCTCTCCTATAATCTTTGTAATCCAGTTCATCGTAGCCTTGGCCAAGGCATTGGAATTTTGTTTTCTTTTGTTTATTTATTTGTCCCCCTTTGCGCCATGCCACTTGTCTGAGCTACAGTAGCTACATGTACGTGCATGTCTCTGTGTGCATATGATGTGTATATGTACACGCATTGTACACATGTTCACACAGAAGTATAACATAGAGAAAGGATTGTAATTGTACTCTCTACCAATTGGACTTTCGTATGTTACAGTAATTCGAGTGTGGATGATCTACGCACAATAGTAAGTGCGGGCATCGTGCTCATAAATTCACACATACTGCACAGTGTACAGTACATGTATGCACAGTGTACAGTACATGTATGCACGCGTAGATTCATGCCGTCTTTTTCGAAGTGAAAACTGTGCCTGCTTTGAGCAAGGCTACTAAGCAGCAATTTTTGTTTGAAGATTTAAAAAAAGGGCAGACCCTGGATCTGAAATTGCTTCACAAGTCAAACAAGTTGTTTGCATTGGCTGTTAGTGTTACTTCTTGCTTCTTGCTACTTTTGCATAGTTTTGTGCATTAAAAAAAAAAGAATAATTAATTTCACTGTTCAAAAACATTCTTCTGACATAAAACTAGATATCTGAGAAGAGCTAAGAGTCTTCAAAGAATGTTTGTAAAGGCCAAGTTCAAATATTAAAATTTTCTTTCATAAAAAATCAAACAAAACTAGCTCAATGCAACTGCTACGGGCTTTTGGCAATCAGCGGAGCTAGTTTGTGTAAAATGGGCGCGGCTTACAGTGGAATAATGTAAATCTTATGAACAGGATAAAGGCCTCTTTAAAGATTAAAACAAGTTGTTACTCCAGATTTTAAATATTATATGTATGTTTGTTGGCTGAAAATACAACAATAAAATTATTTGTATCTCCTTTCAAAGTGAAGTCATTGCATGAAAACAAATTTCAAACATAAATAACTCACTGTCTCAACATGTTTAAGTTATTGCATTAAATGAACAGTTCAAATTGTATTTTTAAATGATTTCAATTTTATTTAGCAATGTATTCTGTTCAACAATTTCTGCATTTCTTTTTTTAAATAACAGGTGAAAGTTTCTCTTGGTTTTAAAGAAAGGTTACCATGGCAGAGGGAAACAATGTAATGTCAATGCGTGGAGCTCAGGTGCGACAGGTAAAATTTTATTTTTTATGATCAATAAATGATACACATCTGGGTCCAATTGTCAGGCTGTGCTAATTGTAAACGGAAAATCAGTGCTGAATCTTGTAGTCAGAAAAATCCTTGCTTAATGCAAGAGTGTTTCACAATGTACAAAGATTTTTAGATTGTCTGCTTGCATACTTCATGTTCTGAGGCTTTTTTGTATTTTAACTCATGCCACTGCAGAAATCTCTTTATAATTTGCCGATTGGTGTCTGTCTGATATTTGTATATTATTGGAAATCCTCTGAATTCTGCATGAAACCTCCTGAACTTTGGACATTAAAAGTATTTTGATTTCATCATCAACATTCCCAAACAATGAGCAAAATCCGTTCATTATAGCCTCAAGCCTGAAAATCCATCGATTTTGTTGGACTTTTTTCACTTTGATTTTGGGCTGCGCATTTCTGCATGCAGTGTAAACGAGCTATTGCAGACACGATGCGTTTTTCACTATTGTTATGGGCCGTAAGTTGCTGCATGCAGTGTATTGAATGCATTGATCTCCATTAATATTGATGGAGAATCAATGCGTGTCTTATAAGGTTGTCTACCCATTGAAACCTAGGATTTTCACAAAGGGAGGACGTCCTCGCTTCACTTTTGTGTGCAAAACTAATTGGGACAACGATATGAAGAACTAAGTCCAAAAAAGGTAGAACAGAGAAATTCTGGATTAACAGGGTCAATGTAATATTTGAACAATCCTTCAGATGGAAACATACTTGAGTCCCTCTGAGAATGAGGTGCTTCTAAAAGGAAGTGGGGTTGGCCAATAGGACTAAGACAATTTGCTTTCCATTTCTTGAAAACTTTGTATAAATGATTCATATGTTAATACGCTTCATGTATAATTAGCACACCCTCATACTGTGTTTAAAACCAATGTTTCACTGAAACTTTCAGACACTCAAGTCAGACACTCAAATCAACTTGGTGCTTTTGTTGTAAATTGTGTCCTTGCTTTGAGTAATTTTCCTTGTAAAACTTCAGTATGGAACAGCTTTTTACCAAAACATGTAACATCACATCACAACCCCTTACCCCTTACCAAGTGGCTTTAGCCTTGTTTGGGGCAAATTTACATAAACCATTTTGAAAAGAAAACACCTACATGTACATGTTACAAGTACCACAATTATTCAATGCTAAATCTGTGAATGGGATCCTGGATGTGAAGCTGGTGACTTCACACTGTGGCAGACTAGCAGTCATATACTGACCAATTTTTATGACAATGCTTCCCACAGAATTTTTTGCTTAAAGCACCCTTTAAACTGCATTTTTCAATCGTAAGCCAAAAATTATGCGGTAAGATTGCTATGAGACAGGTATTCAAAAAAGCGGTTCATAGGCAGTTTGGGAATTTAAAATGGGTGACATGAATGTAAAAAACACACACAAACATCACAAGAAAGTACCCACTTTTGCCGTAAACAGCAGGCTAGATAAGACTTTCTACTTTATCTGTATACAAAAAACCCACGAATAAACACAAGCAACCAGGTTGTTACAAGGTGGGTGCAGCACACTGATTTTTTCCTATGACCCTCCTGAACATTTAGGTAAATTGTTAGGGCGTACCGTTCTGTGAATCTCCTACAATGTAAGGAATGATTTTATTAGCTATAATAATTGTTATTATAACTACTAGTACTAGTCAAATAACTGCTTGTTTCTCGTGTTGTTGTTATTGTTTCCCCATCAGCCCAATCCAGACCTGCCGGTGGCCAATAACGGTAGACAATACCTTCAGCAGGCTTTGGATTTAACCAGAGGTAATTGCACAGTTTTGTATGTAAAGTCTTAACTGAATCCAGTGGTACCTGTTTGTAGGGAAGAATAGATTGGTGATGAGGTCTAAACCAGTTATTATGCAGGATCTGTGCACCATGCACAACTGTCATGAACAAGCAAACAAAGGCCAGATAAATCCATATTATAAAATATCAAGGGATGTCTTTGGCAGACGTGTAAACACCCCAAAACAATATATTTTTTGCATGAGGGGAACAAAGTGTGCTCTCAACCTGCTACTCTTCTTTTCCCCTAGTAGAAAGTGTTTAACTTAATTGCACATGTGTTGTTTTTGGTTTTTTAAATGAGGGTACCAATTATTTTGTTATGCAGGATCTGTGCACCATGCACAACTGTCATGAACAAGCAAACAAAGGCCAGATAAATCCATATTATAAAATATCAAGGGATGTCTTTGGCAGACGTGTAAACACCCCAAAACAATATATTTTTTGCATGAGGGGAACAAAGTGTGCTCTCAACCTGCTACTCTTCTTTTCCCCTAGTAGAAAGTGTTTAACTTAATTGCACATGTGTTGTTTTTGGTTTTTTAAATGAGGGTACCAATTATTTTGTTGAGTTGGGGAAGGGTTTGTTTTGGTGGCATTACTATCAAAGTAAAGACACTTGTGGATCGACCCACACATTATTGCACAAAGGTTTCTGTTCTATATGTAACAGGTTTGAGTGCAGTTTAATGCACTCTGTGCTGAGACATAATAAATTTTACAAGGGACACGCTGATATGTGTTGTAAAAGTTATAGAGGTGGTTTATTCTTATCCAGACTACTGGAAGGGAAGGGACGATTTAAACGCTGTATTATGACAATATTTGAGATTGTAATAATCTCAAAATAAAAGAATATTTAAAAATTGAAAACCCGGCGGGTCTCGACAATATAAAATAACAAAAGCAATAATAGTAAACTTAACAATGCAAAATAAAATGAATGGCCTATCTGTCGGTGGATGGATGTGACGAACTCCAGGAATTGACGATGAACTGAGATGATGACGAATGAAGAACTTGAAGAAAACCAGGGACGTTGAAGAAGAAGATAGGGGGCTTGAAGTGATGTGGAAATAGTTCCTTGTCCTTGATCAGGGGACAGGATTACTGTTTCCAGTTAAATGATGAAGACGCAATTGATGATTTGAACTTTGTTGTTTGAGGTCACGCTGTCCTGCTGGCTCTCTTGAATAGGAATTGGCCTAGAGCAGGACAGGGGATGAAGATATAAATAAATATATGTGGTGTAAAAGCTGGGCTGGCGCAATCCAACGCAGATATCCCGACAGAGGCAAAGTGTATAAACTGAAGAAACTTGGAGGGTTAAATCGTACAACTTTCCTCTGTCGGAGTCCAGCAGCCAAGTCTAAAATTAATCCGATGCCATTCAAATAATTATGAACTATACTAAAATTAAATACCCAATACTAAAAAACCTATAATCCTTAAACAAGAAACAATCCACTTAGCCTATCTTAAAATAAAGTAAGTGTGAAGGAATAATGACTGTGGGAAAGTTTATCCTACACTGGTAAAAAATGTCACACCTTCTACCCAGACCAGTGGTAAGACCGCGTTCCCACTGGATCCAAAATTACGAGATCCTGACCCCGCAAAAGGATTAGTCGCAGACATGAATCGCGGTCGCGTTCCCACTAGAGTATGATAGCGCATTGATCTCCCTTTTGGGAACGGAAGTGGATTCAAAGTTCACCAACGCAGGTCGACCATGTGGGCAGTGCGCAGGCGCAACGTATCTATGGCGACCACACAGTGTGGGATGGCTCCTAGCTCCTCGTCCGACCATAGTTTGCCACGCTTCTCATCTTTTTGGGAGGTTTTTTTTTACGAATTTATGGGACGTTTATTGCTGGGTGCTGCCATCTTTAAAGAACGTGCACGTATGAATACAATGCATCCAAAATTAAAGCGTGGGTTTGGGCTTAGTGTGGATGCGTTGTACAGAACGTGTAGTTGGTATCGTCACGTGACGTCAATACTGCTTTATGCTTTACTTGCAATTCATGTCACCAAATGCGTGGTGCTTGCTGGGAATAGAAGAAAAAAGAACACCATTTTCGCGCCATTCGGGCCTACCGTACCGGATGTTCGCCCTCGAATTGCGGGGTCTGATCGCCCTTTGCGTTCCCACTAGACTTTTGATCGCCCATTAATCCACAAGGGCGATCAGATCCCGCTTTAATCCTACTCCCGAGGTGGATCAAATTTGCGGGGTCTGATCCTGATCGCCCTCGCGTTCCCACTTACGCTTGATCACCCTTTGATCGCCCTTTTCGAGAAATTGCGGGGTCTGATCGCCCTTTTCTCAAATTGCGCGATCAATGCGGGATCCAGTGGGAACGGGGCCTAATAAATGATGGACAGTCAAGGATTAAACCAATTAAGTGACACTCCTTGCACAGTGTGTGGGAAGGATAAGAACATTTCATGGAACAATATTGCTACCATGAAATAAGGATGATGGAATAAACAATGAAAAACACTGGAATTGCTTTAACTTTTAAGCAACAAATACAAAAATGATTTGGTTTTAGACTTTCAATAAGTCTAAAGTAAAAGTAAATGCAAAAGATTAAAAAGCAAACAAGAAAGTAAAATCAAATAGCAAAACTATGATCAAAATGATTACTGACTAAAAAGTATAGTTTCAGTAAACCAAAAGAAAGATAAATGCACATAACTAAAATCAATGAAACTTATAATACAAAACTATTCTTGTCTCTTACGCTCATAAAAGCTTTCAACAAGTACTATTAGGAAACAAATCAATCAATCACTAAATCTCTTAGTCTTAGACTCTGGTAAAAGTCTCTGGTCTTGGACAAACCAAGGACAAAGTGCAGACAATAAGAAATTAAAGAGTAACCTTCAGTTGTGATGAAGGGGACATAAAACTGTCATGGGGGTGATGCAACCAGGATTAAATAAAGCAGTGCATCTCAAAAAGTGTACAAAGAAAATAACAACTTTGAATGAAGTTTTAAGCCATGAAATAAAAAAACTACTGTATTCTTTCTCACAATACAATATTGAAAAATGCAGAGTACCAAAGCAACATTAAATGAATCAAGTTCAAAGCAAAATAGTACTGAGACAAAATGTAATTCACATTTTGTAATTCAAAAGTTAAAAGAGCATGGAAAACAACAAGTCAAAAATTATCAATTCAAAATAAGAGCATTTAAAAAGGGAACTTCAACAATCAAATCCTAAAACACTATCCTCAACACAATAGAAAATAAGCAGTGATCGTTCAAATTAAATGTTAAATGACACGCCGATCTTTACTTTAACTTTTAAGCCTAGGCTCACAAGAAAGAAAAAGGTAAAATCAAACTCACCTAGAGCAGGACAGGGGATGAAGATATAAATAAATATATGTGGTGTAAAAGCTGGGCTGGCGCAATCCAACGCAGATATCCTGACAGAGGCAAAGTGTATAAACTGAAGAAACTTGGAGGGTTAAATCGTACAACTTTCCTCTGTCGGAGTCCAGCAGCCAAGTGCCCAAACACTTTCTTGGGGATGGTCACTGACCTCTGGACATCTCCTCCTCAATGCGCCGTGATTGGTTGCATAGGCTGCTACCAATCACCCACTCAATACGCACCACCAGGCAACCACCCACCCCTAGACTCACCCTAGTCCGAGGTGGACTAGGTAAACTAGGAGTTAAAAAAAAGGGGGGCCTGCAATTTCATCCCATTACATATAGGAAATGTTTTTTAAGCAATCCAGTCAGCAAAGTAGTAGACCAATTTTCCTACCCTAGTTAGTAAGCAGGGCAGTTCTTTTCAGACCTAAAAAGCCCCATTGAGTTTCAAAATCTACTTCCTAGTAGAATACATGTAACAGAATGACAAGTTTGTACAAAAACAATCCAAATAATTTGATGTACTCCTACAGTGTTACCGCAAACCAACTATTGGTACCTCACCTTGCAATGCTTCATTACCTGTGTTAGAAATGTTGATTTCTGTATGGAGTGTTATTCCTTACAAGAAATATAGTTCTTCTTAAAGGGGCTGTACATGGTATTTTAACACTCACCTGTTACAACACATGATAGACACTAGATAGATATGATATGGAGGGAGAGTGTACGTGTGCAGTAACTGGGTGAGAGTTTGTAATTTCATGTACAGCCACATACCTGCTTTGATCCTGACGACACAGCCCCATTAAAGGGAACATATACCTTTGGTTTTTGGAACCGTTCGATTATTTTAACCCCCATACAATGAAACTAGCCAGTGAAAATTTTAATTCAAAAGGTAGTAGCATTTTTGATATATTGCCAAAAATCCAGAGCAGTTATGTCCACGCAGGAAAAAAAAATCCATAATTGGAGTACACAACCTGAGAAACATTGACAGAAAATGCTTCTCAGATTCAAATTGTGGGGGATAAAAACTAATATCTTTTTCCATGACCACATTACTTTAAAGTAATTTTAATTTTCAGAGTGATTACCAAACGTATACAGACCCTTTAAATACCCTTGTACATTCTTTTTGTATAGCTACACCAATTGGAGACATGCATTGGCAGGACAGAGATGCACTTAATAAAGAACTTCATGAGAGACAACAGCTTCTAACTACATCCAACAGGTTTCACTATGTCAAGCTGGCCCATCTTTTTGGAGTACCCAAAGAGGAGGTCAATATGATGGAAAATGCAGGGGCTGTACTGACTTATATCAACCAGACACAAGAGGTTGAGATAACCGTTGCAGAGTTTCTGATCAAACTTGACGGTTGTGGTCAGTGCTATAATGTTGTACGTCGACTTTGCAATCAAATTATCAAACGAGATAGAGAGCAACACTAGAAAGTCACTTTTTAAGGAAAATCTTCAGTGTTCTGTGGATAGTGTCAATATCAATGCCTGGGTTAAACAAAGAGCAATTGACTAGCACAGGACTTGAACCTGCGACCTCCGGATTAACGTGGTGGCACTCTACCAACAGAGCTATCTAGCCCTATGTTGGCAGTCTCCCTATTTTGTCAATATCTTTGTTCGGGGGTGCCAATCAGAAGCCATTCAAAAATGTGACTGCCGTGTAAACAGGGATCACACCCAAGTGTAGGAAACAACCTCGGAAGCGGCAGCAGAGGGAACACCTTCTTAAGTGGATGCAACTCTTTATTTAAATATCAAGAACTTGTCTTTAAATAAACATTCATAAAAACCTTGGTCTATTTATTCAATCAGATTGGTTGAAATAGATCATATGGTAGTGTTTCAACAGTCTGAAATCACCAGTAATGGAATGAATTTTTTAAGACCAGTCTGATAAAGAGCGTTCGGTATCCGCTATCAAAGCATTAGCCATACGTGTGTTGGGGCATACTAAAGCTTATATGCCAGTGCTTGTAATGAGTAAGGACAGTTGTTACACTTTTCCAGTGTTGTAGTACTCATACTATTTACTCGCTCCAGTACTGCTACTTCAGTACTACTCAAGTACCATTTTTAAGATACGTGCAAAATATTTTTACATGTAGTTCGTATTTTATATTCGTCTTTTCTCGATACTTAACTATAAATTGTTTGGACCTTATTTCAAATGTATGGTCAAAATACCATTGTCCCATTTATGTTTAAGTTGTTTGATATTGATGATCCAAAATGCACTCAAAGTGTTGAACACTTTTCTCTGTACCGTGCAATGCAATGGCCATCTGGATCAACCATTTACCATTTTCAGAAAATTAGCCTCCGGAACCAGACTATTACAAGCTCATTTGTTCATGTGCATTTCTATAAGATAGCCTTTTGGGGTTATCTGCACACTGCAAAAGACACTGCCAAATTGCACTAGAAAAGTCATCTCAATTGTTTTCTTGTGATTATGTATATTATGAAATTTCACTGACAAGTGGTAAAGTAGTGGAAGCTTTTCACTTGCATAGAGTGTATTCATTGAGGCCTACCTTTGGAGAAAAAGTTGCAGAACTATGTAGTACTTTCTAGACATTGAAGTGTTGTTACAAAGATAACTGATTTTTAACGCCCAAGGGGTACCTCTTTGGCATTCTTTGCTTATTAGAATCCCCAAAAACAAACCCAGTGCTCCGCGATGTTGTTGTTTGTTTAGAGTAAGGGTTAAATGTAGGAAATATTTGATCTTTTACCTGGGTTTTGTTGACCTTAAATCATGTATCCATTTTAGAATAGCTTTTAGTTTTAGTCAACATTCCTTTGGTCAACATTCCTTTCTTGCAGGGGTAAAGGCGTGAAAGGCCACTTTACCCGAGTCACCTTGTTAGGTGCAGATCTGGAGTGAGTCCAAGGGCACTATATGATGGAACATGTAAAAATTAATTCGCATTCTCTGCTTGCGTTGTACCTATAATTGTCACAACCCTCCAGTTACTTTTTCTGCAAACTGTGGTTTTGATTTTTTGTTTTGTTTTGTTACCCCTTCTTGGTAAAATTTCAGGATCTGTGCCTGCTTTCCTAAAAAATGGCTGTGTGTGTTCCTTATCTATGGACCAAGAGACATGTCACATAAAGTGTGATACCATTACATAAATATACATGTATATATATAAAGAATAGTTTAACTTTTTCGCAGGATTTTGTGACTGTTCGTATGAACTTATTTCAATCTGGCAAATTGAAACATGACTATGAGTGTTTGGAAATATACTCAATGGTTTTCATATGGAACTATTTTTTTAGGACAATTGGTATTGTGATCAAGTTTGTAAAAATCACTTGGACCTATAATTTGTTCAAATTTGTAGAAATCAATCTTTTTGTTGTTGTTACATGGAAAGGTGTATATTGAATAAACAACTGTTTATTTTGCTGGACATAATATTTTAAAGAAAAGTCAAAATCAAATTTTAGAAATTAGTATGAATTACCCTCTTTAAATTAACTTATGCACTTTTCGTATTGTATATGAGATTTAAAAAGAAAAGTTAGTTTTTCTAAAATTTGTTGATTTCCTGCCTAGGTCGATTTCACAAAGCTCGAAGATTCATCCCATAATGTCAATATTGCCATAGTTATATATACAATGTGACATCACACTTTTGACAATAATGCAAGGCTTACCCCTTGCGAAATTTTCCGATCTCAGTCCTTTTTTGACCAAAAATGCAAGGCTTACCCCTTGTGATTTTATCAAATTTTAGTGCATTTTTGACAAAGATGCAAGGCTTACCCCTTGTGATTTTATCCAATTTCAGACGGTTTTTACAAAGATGCAAGGCTTACCCCTTGCGATTTTACCCAATTTTAGCCTATTTTTGACAAAAATGCAAGGGATTTTATACAAATGCAGCCCATTTTTGATAGACATGCAAGGCTTACTTCTTGGAACTTTATCCAATTTCAGCAAATGTTTACAAAAATGCAAGGCTTACCTCTTGCAATTTTATCCAGTTTCAGTCCATTTTGACAAAAAAGGCAAGGGTTACCTTTTGTAATTTTATCAAAGTTTCAGCTTAAATTTTAAAGAAAAACTAAAACTTAATGTTACAAGGGGAAAAACCCCTGAGTCACATTTAAGAAATCAAGAGGATTTATACACATTTTGTTTTATTGAAACAGAGTTGTGATTTTTCTTGTTATTCTTTCAGCCTCATTTATTTTAGTCATATACATATTTTACATAGATGTACAGAATCAGTGAATTATGCTGTCACTGGTTGGAGGTGTGAATAATTGATTGCTGCATGAAGTTGTTATATAACCTGTTTGCATAAAGTAAAATAAAACATTTGTTTATTGTTGTATGTTTAAAATGTACAGACAACTTAATCAATGTCGCTGTAAACCTTACAACTGTTAACAGAACCTTGACTATGATGTCATGAGCTCACGCAGCACCCTCACTGAGGTCGAGGTCATTGGCTGAAAGTTGTGTGTTGTACGTTTAAGCATGCATGTTTCCATTCTTCAGCCTCATGGCAGCCTATGCAGAGGGTCTATAAGGTCTTTTGATATGAATCTGAAATACCAGAGCAGATCCACACTCATTTGATTTGGGTTAGGTTTTGGGTTTAGGACATGGTTTGGGATAAAATCAAAAGGACAGGGTTTCGGATAGGGTTTGAGTTAGGGATAGGGTTTGGGTTAGGGTTGGGCCTAGGTTTGGGTATGAGTTATGATTAGGGGCAGGTTTGGGTTTGGGGTAGGGTTAGGGTTAAAGATAGGGGTAGTGTTTTGGTTTAGGTTTGGGTTGGGGTCAGGGATAGGATTCAGATGACGGTCAAAGATACATTGCTTTTGCTCCGACATGACAAATTACTCTCAGAAATCTAACTTGCTTGTGCCGCCTATTGATCCACAACCAATAGAGGGAGCTATTGCACTTGCTACATGGTCTTGAGTTCGGCTCATTGTTTCTGGGAGCTCCGGTGGTAAATGCAGCTTCTGTTGGGAAAATCAATTTCAACAAACAAACAAGTCAATTTCCCAAGCCTTAATGGCAAAACAGAAGTACCAATTAACAAACAAATGAAAAAACTAGACATAATTTTTGTTACACAACAAAAACAAGGTGTTCGGCATGACGTTCAAATGTTAGATGTAACACTTTACAACTTGAATGCATATAATGTTGCACAATATTTTTTACAATTTTTTACAATTTCGACCACTTATTGATGACAAAGCAATCTGCAAGGCCCAGGGGTAAAACTTTATTCCATATAGAGACACCATCTAAATTCAAGATCATATTGTTTGCAGACCTCAAAACGACACCGAGAATGTTTATTTTCATTTAAGCTTCCAGTTTTGACCAGAATTGAAGGTCACGTGGAGACACACTTTGTGGTGCAAAGATAATGGTGCAAAGATAATGTATGTAGCAAGTTTGGTTCTCCAGATAAGAATTGTTTAAATATTAAAGGTTAATTTAATACTAGGACAACATCGATGTCGTCCTCATCCCGAAAATAACTGCGGTTTCATCTACACACTCAGGTCTAAGTACGTATGTAAAGTGTGAGGTTTTAACCCCTTTTGGTTAATGGGATATGAGTTTTGAAGTACATGTATGGAGTATCGTCTTTCAGTTTCGACCAGGAGTAAAGGTCACAGAGGGTCACACTTGTGTAAGATTTTTTAAATACTCCGAGGTCTTTCACATGGTAAAAAAATCTTGTATGTAGCAATTATAGTTCTCCAGATTTGTTTTTTTTACATAACATTGATTTCATGTTATGACGTCATTGATGACGTCATCATCCCGAAAACCTTCGCGATTTCATCAACACAATAAGGTCTGAGTACATGGAAGGTTTAAAGTCAAAACCCTTTATGGTTCACGAGATATGATTTTTGCTTATACAGTACACGTACATAATACCTGAACGGGGGTTAGCATCAATTCAATCCGACAGTTGAAAGTCATAACAAGATTGTAGATGAAATAAGGAATGCCCCCATCTTTTTAACAATGACTTTGGAACAAAGCTTACCATTATAACCACCGTGTCTGAAGGGCAAACTCAGCGGGCCTCGAACGTATTTGGAAGGCATGGTCACGTCGATCAACATGACGTGGGTCTCGGTATTTGGTGAGAAGCGAACCAATGTCGTTCTGTTTCGTTGTAAGTTTTTGTCACGTATTAAAAGTCATACAAATCCCTAAAGCAGGTGGACACCTCAGTGAAACCTCCTCTTCTATTCCTTGTTTTCCATTAAGCCATCAGACGGACACAACGGAACTAAATTCACACTGAACTTTGAATGAGTTTGGGTTTTTATGTGCGGAACAACGTTTTGTTAAAACATACAAGAATAAGCAACGCAGTGATGTAGATTTCCGAGGTGGCTTCTATCACAGAGCGAGCCAAAAATAATGTCCCAGCAGAGCGCGGGATAAAAGCATGAACAGTTCATTGATACAGCACCAACGTCCTTGTAAAAGGTACCACTTACATTTCTGTTATGCACAGGCTTCGTGAACTTTGGACCTTATGAATAATGGAGTGGAACAGCACTAGCTTTGGCTGTAACACCCGTTTAGGACCAGAAATTAAGATCCTATTTGTATCATTTGTGTGCAAAAGTTTGAGCAGGTTAACAGACCTAAAATCTGATATAAACATTTTGATAAAATAATAAGTAGTTCTGGAGATATGAATTTTTGAAATTTTAAACTTCCAGTTTGAACCAAAAATCAGGGTCAAATGAGGTCACATTGTGTGAAGCGTTTTTAGAGTCATGACAGGCCTATCCGATGATGTACAGATTGTGAAAATCCATTGTGTTGTTTTGGAGTTATGTTTTTTTCAAATATTAACCTTTGAATTAATGTAACTCGACACCTGATGACGTCATCATGATGAAACTAAAAACGGTTTCATCTACTAATGAATATCTAACTATATGTAAAGTTTAAAGTTTATTTGAGCTTAGGAAGTGTGTCTTTGTTAACGGACAATCGACGGCGAGAAGAAGAAGACGAAGTAAAAAAAACTTTTAAAAACCCGAACAATAAGAAGGTCGTCTTCGGACTTTTGTCCGAACACCTAATAAAAATTTAAAAACAAACAAAAACAAGAGGTGTTCCAGGCGGAATGCCCGAACACCTAATGAAGAAATTAACTGCGCGGACATTCGAAAACCATTACAGGAAAGCTCCATCAAAGAAAGAGGCTAGAATAAAACAACCTTTTCATCTGACAACTAACACCTGTTATCTCCATGTAATTCCTTTTCAAAACTGTGGATTTAATTGGAACATGCACAAACCAGTTGGGCTGCTGACTGCCCCAGGCAGATCAATTGCTCATCCATTCAATTTACTGACCCAAGTATTTCAATGTGAACACACCCACTTACTAGTGAAAAGGATGCATAGTTTCCGAGTTTTTATAGCAAAACTCATAAAAATTTCCCACAGTGACAGCGTAACTTATGGGACAGTCTGCTCTGCATATCCTAACTAGGGCCATGTCTGAATTTGCGGCTACGGCTACAGCTTAATCGCCACATCAACATGTGTTGAAGTATAGGATAATCCTTAGCAACACCCCTTAGCAACAGTTGCAGCCATAGCTGCCAACTTAGACAAGGCATCAGTTGCCAAAACATACCTCAATTGTGAGTTTTTTCCTCTTCAATTTAAAGGCAAGATCCATAGTGTCAGGCATGTGACCGCTCAGGGAATTTAATCTTGGCAGCTGGTGAATATGAAATAAACCTATCAAAAGAAAATGTATAAATAACTTAGAAGGAAGGTTTGAATATACACCCATAAAGTATTTCTGAAGCCATTTCAACTCCTTAAGAGTATGCAGTACCGGCAGCCAATAGGCACACATGGTGCTCAAGAGCACAAGTGTCACAACCGGGATTCGAACCAGCACTCTAACAACTCCGCCACCAGAACTGGAGTTAGATGCACTAGAAATTGTTTTCATGGCACTAAACTACCTACAACAGGCATGCAGGTGCAGCTTGTCAACAACACAGGATAGTGCTCGGTACCACACAGCACGTCTTCGTACAGTGTTTTTTATTTTTCAATGGCAGCTGAGAAATCAAAAATGAGGAAATCAGCTGGTCAGCTCAAAATTTGCACACCTGAATCAAGCATGATGCTCATCAAGCTCAACATTCTCCCACTTTAAATTCTACCCCCCTTCTGGAGAGTCTCAAAAGTCGCGCACATTCTAGTTGCAAAAGAGCATTCCCTTGGCCACACGCCCACAATCTACTGGACTGCCGAAACATTCCACTACACCACATTATTGTGTTGAGGACTTGAGGTACCACAGAAATCCAACGCAAGTCAAGACGTGATAAGTATTTTGAATGTCCCAATGCCTGTCCATGTGCGCGCACTGGAATATTTATCCGATCCAATTTAAACCTTCCTACCGATCCGACTTCTATTAGACACTGCCTCAACTCACCGTGGTACTCCTTGAACACTGGGTTTTTCTCTTTTTCTGCGCCAGCGAAGGACTCAAGTCCAATTGCCGTATCACACATTCTCTGTATCCGCCTGACTACCGCTGCATCCTGTAGACAACAAAAACAACGAGAGAAAGTTGGTCCTCTTTTAAAACAAACTGTGGTCCTTTTTTGATCGCAGGAGCTGACCAACTTGTTCATATGGAGTAGACTTTATAACTTTTCAGACTATTAAGTAAAAGTTTTACAGGGCAAAACAATCCGAACTCAGACTAAAGTAGGAAGAATATCATCCCCATCTTACATACATGCTGCACATATCCTAGTAGCTAGATCAAGACACTTAACAACATTATTATCTCTGTTCATCCGGCATACTTAGACCCTTCCTCAAACTTTCTCAACTCCCTGGGGAGCACACAACCTCAAGCGTCTTAAATAAGTGCTAAGAGGGTTAATCCAACACAATGCTGTCTCACCCCTCTCAGGTTCCCATTGATACACCTGGGTAACGAGAAGCTATTACCTGTTAACTGGCTTACTCAAGTGTCATCGCCAGGAATCGAGGCCACATTCTGATGATTCAACCACCAGAACTTGAGTAGGAAGTACCAGACCACAAGGTGAAAAATCTTTCCCCGTAAAAAGCAGCTGGGCTTTTTGTTTTAAGAGTGAAAAACTTACAGCGAATAAATGGGTTGGCACGGTTACGACACACACAGCGAGTGAATTCCTCATCAAGGCGCGGAGGGCATGCAAGAACTGACATAGCTCCTCCCCTTGAGGTCTATCATGTTGATTGACAGCTTGCTCCTTCCCCCACAACGGTGACCCAAGAGAGTCAACAGCTATTCTCAGGATGTTCCGGTCTTTTGTCTAACGAGGGGAAAACAAATAATTGCAAAGTGAAATAGAACATGGAGAATGCTTAAAAGTAACTAAGTAACTAGTAAACTTGCGGGTACAACCATGTGTAAATCTCTTTTGGGAGGTGTGTTGGCTCTAAAAAGAGCCGGTGTGGTCTCAACATTTTTAACAGTATACTCTGCTTTTCTCTCGTACAATACAATTCTTATGAAGACAAGCAGAGTGTACAAAATGTCGAGACCACACTGGCTCTTTTCAGAGCCAACACTCCTCCCAAAAGGGGTTTACACATGGTTGCACCTGCACGATTACTAGTTATAGTTAACTGTTATTTTCCACACTATGCAAAGCTTCAAACATCACTAATACATGTAATATGGAGAATGCTGAACTCAACTGTTACAAATCTTGATGATTTGGGAGTCATGAGTCAGGGTCAAGTCTGAGTTTCGATGAAAAACTCATTACTCAGGGTCAAAAGTGACGCATAAAATACCAGGGCTTACAAGCTTGCGCATAGAGCAGTCACTTTTTTTCAGCCAATCAGCCTTGTTTTTCAGCACATCCCTACCAGGGGCAAATTTCATAGAGCTGCATAAGCACAAAAAAAGCTCAGCGCAAAACAATTATGCTTTGTAGAAAGAGGTTACCAGCCAAAATAATATATTATGTGCAAAGTTTGTGACTGGTTCCCTGATTGTTTGCCGAGCAGACAATTTAGCAGCATTTTGTGGTTTAGCTGCTCCATGACTTGGACCCAGGGGTAATTGACAAGAGGTACTGTTAGACCTTTATCATTGTGCAGTCATCTTGTTTTTCTCCCATTCAAATCAAAGTAATAAAACTGAGGCTAGAATGGGCAATAATCTGGTTCCTTTTTGTACATATTAGCATCTGTTACTGCTGTCGGATACAGGAGACATGACCAAATGGTGGCAGCATGATAAAGGTCTATATGGCATGTTGCCCATGATACTGAGGCTGATAACATACCTGTCTTTCCAATAAGTTAAATCCTTCCTCCATTACTTGCTTTTCAATTTGGTGGAATAATCTTTGATAAGGTGAGCCACGGTGACTCCTGAAAAAAAATAACCAGAGCTTACATGAGCTCTGTGGTCTGACATACAGTTGGTGTAGTCGTTGCTCTGCTTTCTCTTCAAAAGTTGCCCCCATATACAAAAAGATTTTCAAATGGAAGTGCCTTTGCAAAACGAAAAATGGATTTGCCCTCTCAGAGATGGAACTCAAGGCTAGTTTTTACCTCTTCTTGTCTTGAAGATTGAAGCACCGACATGGAACGTCGGAAAGTCTCTCTTTCGGCATCGGTTTACTCAGATCGTAAAAATGGCCGAATCGATGTGTGGATGGGGTTGACTTTGTAAGAAAATGCAACAAAGAAAACAGTTTTTCTCAGCAATTTATTATACATTTTTACTTTTTTTAATGAGACATCGCCTAACATCACAAGGCTGGACAGCCACTTCGAGATGAGGGCTACACTTGACTAATTTGGCTGTCACCCACAGTCAACTGTAGCCAGGGGCACAGTGCCACCTACTTCTGGGGCTGAAACAGGGTTACCCCTTCACAGTTCGTAAGGATGTAGGAATTTGTATCATCCACTAGGAGCCTTGCTGGTACAGCAGAATGCACTACCTTCCCATTTTTTTGCTAAGCAATTATGGTTAAGTGCCTTGCTCAAGGCCAAAAGTGTCATGAGCGGGATTCGAACCCACACTCTGCTGCCGACAACACCAGAGCTTGGGTTCGGTGAACTAGACCACTCGGCCAACACAAGGCCAGAGGGCCACTTAAGGTGAGGGCTACAAAGAAAATGTAGAAAACTTAAAGGGAGAGTAGAAACCTGTTCATATTTCTCTTAAACTGGGATAGATTGTAAGATGGTGGAAAGCATGATACAGGGAGGGAGTTCCAACATGAAGCAGTACAATAAAATCTAGCAGAACCTCTCACAGTACTGGCACTTGGAATGGATATGGTGAAATGATGAGATGTAAAGATACATATAGAATGGACAATGACTGATAGACATCTTGCCCTTTGAGCTTGCAGAAACAGGAGCCAATTTCATAGAGCTGCTTAAACAGGGAATTTGGCTTGTAAAATTTCTGCTTAGCACAATTTAGCAGGATACCAGTCACAGATTGTACATGTCAAATGGTACTTTGGCTGGCAACCTATTTCTGGTAACCAAAATTGTTTTGTGCTTACTTTTTGTGCTTAAGCAGCTCTATGAAATTAGGCCCAGGATTAACAAAAAACAGGATTGAAAGATGATAGCCTGTACTCCATACTTCTAATTTGTACACTCTATTTTGATCTTGTTTACCTGGTGTTTTGGTAGATGTTCATACCGCCAGGCTATCTTCATCCTGTCCTCTGAGCTAAACATAGTGCCCTCATTGTTCTTGACTGTTTGTGCTGCCTTTTTTATTGGATCATCTTCGACAGGACATGGTAGATTCTATAACAAACAAATAAAAAATGTCAACTTTTCACAACTTAACCCTCCTACTCTTGGTACCATTTTTCAGTGAGTTGACCAACTGTGCACAGAAATAACTGTGTTTATGTGTGTAATATGTAGTTTCGTTTACAAAAAATGGTATCATACTGCAGGATGGCCTGGCATATTGTGCATCCACATGTACCACTCAAAACCACATTCAAATCTACTTCCCTTGTACTTGGAAGATATTAAATGGTCAGACAGTAAGGGAACTGTGAAATGTGCATTGCCCAAATAGTATCATATTGCAGGCTGGTATAGTTTATGAATCAAAACCACAGCGGATGATATTAAGTGGCCAGACAGTAGTGTTAAAACATGAATCTACTGCAAAAGAGAGAATAGGCCTACAAAATGATAGCAAGCAGCATTTTTTTCTTTTTGGATTGGAATGAGCTTGTAAATGTAGGGGAACGGCATTTTAACAAGTTCATTTCACCTTTAATATTCAGTCTTGCGTGAGTAGGCTGGTAGTTATTATTTTCAGTTGCGTGCCCCTTTAATAAGTCTACATCAGTGGGTTGGCAAGACCTGATTGGATGACAAAACTTACATGAATCAAATGCTAGTGTATATGTAGGGAACCCGAGTGCGCCCTCAGTGTTCAAGTGTCTGATCAACTATGTGATTAGCATATCTAACAATAAAAGTTAAGCTTGGGGTTGCGACCTTTATGCCCATTCTCTTTTCCACTTTAGCTTTTAGCAAGAGAGAGCACATTTATTTTCGAGTGGTATTTCTCTCTATTTTTGTAGGTAGCATGGCTCTGGCCATGCTCCAAAAACTATTTATCTGGGGAGGGATAGCGTAATGGAGCTATCTGTAAGTATTGTTTTGTATTTAATCGTCTTTTTGTGAGAGAAATAATGTCATTTTTAGGGCTAGTTCAATCGAGATGTTGTTAACTTGTGTGTGCATGTAGCCAGCCTTGTGTCGTGTTGACATTTCGCCCGTTATATATTATAACTTATAAGTGACTATGTTACTGTCACATGACTGTAGAGTTAATGCTATTTTGTATTGTGTACTTTTGAATGGAGGATTAAATTCAGTTCAGTTGCGGGAGATCAATTTATATTTCTAGACATCATATGGATTTTGCCTTTATTGTATTTTGGTGAATGCTCTCACGTAATTCATGTTTCCAATCTTGTTGAACTGTTCACCGTCCATCATCTTGGTCTGAACAGGGAGTTCAAAAACCTCCAAATCGCTTAATATATTGTATTTCAAGCCTACCATTAAAGGAGACTACCAGTATTGGGGATTTTCGGGATTCTCAGGATTTTGTTTTGCAACCAGGAGTTTTTGGAGACTTAACAATAAAGCATAAATGAAGGAGTGTATAAAATTTAAGGATCCTCTCCTGAGGCTTTCATTTAATTGTAAGTCTCCCGACAGATTTTGGCGTCGTAGACAGGATGGGAGTGGGTGATGATTAGTTGACTCTTCGACAGCTGAACTTTTGAAGCAGTTGAATCTTGGTAATATGAAGTGAGAGTCATTGAGCTGCGTGTTATTGTGGACTTCTTCAAAAGCAAGTCAAGTGATGGTGTGAGCTGTTGGAGTTTCTGTAATCATCGGATGACCACTGGGCTTTGTAAGCAGAATTAATTTATGTTTGGGTTATACAAGTCTATTTAATTAAAATCCCCAGTACTGATGTAGACCTATTTGAACATTTTATGGGAAAGGTTTGCTAAGCATTTTGCGATACCTGGTATTTTGTTTGCTCCTCCCGTGCAGACCTCTGTAGAGATGTCCAAGGAACCAAAGACACTCTCACAGGGTGGTAAGTATCAGGGAGTCCAGGGAGGAGGATCACCGTTGTTGCCATATATCAAGGAGCAACCAAACTCGATTCTACCAAAACCCAAGTGTCCTGAAGGCGCGTCTCGTGAGCAAACTCACACGCGTTGTGCAGCCATCGCTGAGGCGATCTGAGCGTATCTCTAAACGAAAATGTCAGTGGCCTAGCGCCATTACTTGATTAATAAAACTTGTTCTCTCAGCAGTTTAACATAGACAGCCTGTTCTGCAGGATTAGGAGTATTGCCGTCTCAATTGTTATTCTGTCCAGAGATTGATCAAACAGCAACAACTGAAGGTAGTTGCGAAGCTTTGATTTTGCATTGTGTGTAGTGTTTCATTTTATGCAAACTGGCAATGCCCCTTCATAAGTATTTTCAGTAATTTACATGTTTCATTAAGTATAGTGCTAAGGTGTGCTATATAGTAAGCGTTGATTATCTGAGGCAGCCTGTAGTAGCAGTTGTACTGCGGGCTGTGACGTAGTCTCCTCAGAGCTCATCATTCATCGTAATCCTTATTATTTGTTATTTATTGGCAGGATTCGCCTTTATCAAAGAGTTTTTGTATCTCAGGTTAAAGAAATTCTAGACAGCTTTACCTTGTGTGTATTTGTATTACTACAAAGAGCTATTTATGCTGTAAGTTTCCTTTAAGATGGGTGACAAACCGAAAGTGTTCCTTTTTGGATACTCCTTTCTGGCCCGCCTTCTGAAGTGGTCCAGGGATAGATCTGAGACTGTTGAAGAATCAGTTAGAGTTACAGATAAGTGTTCTCTTTTCGTTGAGGGTCATCCTGGCCTACATATAACCATGTTTTTGACAACGATAGACATTATTTTAGTAAATTGCAATCAAGGTCGATTGACGTCCTTTGTATTGACTTAGGAACCAATGAATTATGTGACTTAGAGCAGACACCACAAACAGTGGTCGATAAGACAACAAGATTTCTTGATCATCTTCATGAGGAGGGCTTAAATCCCAGATGTATTGTTATGCTTTCAGTAATAAAACGATCAAGAATTACCAGGTTTCGGTGACTACAACCACAGGGTTAGAAGGTACAATGCACTGTTGGCTCAAACTCTTAAGAGGTCTTATCCTGAGGTTTTCTTTTATCAACAGAAGAAGATAAAGATGCCAAAGTATTTATGTGATGGTTGTCATCTTACCGAGGATGGTATGGTCAGATATTGTAAGGGATTAAAAGAGATCATTTCATTTGCAGGCACTGTAGAGTTCTGCACATGTAGAATCACACATTCTCCTATACATGTATACAGGTTTTGGATAATCTTATAGGTGTGATTTTAAGATTTTCTCATTAATAATACGTTTTGGAAACTGAGTATGGAGAGGAATGGTGCGATTATTTAAATGAACGCATGTATAAAGTTGTGTTACGACAAATGATAGGTCAAGTTTAAACAAAAGATTAGAGGGCGGTATTCTATACTAGTATTTCGAGGAAACACATACATATTTATGTTGTATTAAGTTTTGTTTATACTTTAAGAGATAACCTTAAGAAGCATGTGTATAGCCAATTAACCATCCGGGTCATCTGGTAGTTATTATTTTCAGTGGGTTGGCAAGACCTGTTTGGTCGACAAAACTTTCATGTAATAAATACTAGTGTGTACTTGCACATACTTCATGTTTCCAATCTTGTTGAACTGTTCACTGTCCGACATCTTGGTCTAAAAAGTGAGTTCAAAACCTCCAAATCGCTTTATATTCATTGTAGTTTCCAAGATCGTCTTTAGTTGCGCGTTGTTTGTTATAGAGTTGGGTATTTGCATTTGAAATGCTAATTTGCATGCGACCTTTCACGCAGGGAATTGTGGGGCGATTTAGTACACACAGAGATTAACCGAAACAACGCGGCGAAGCCTTACGGTCTGAAACCGTCTTTTACCTAACTTTCAAGTATCGTTTTCTTCCATTACATTGTATAAATCGACAAAGCTGTTAAACCAGAATTAGTGAAGTTTACATAAAAAGATCAACTGATCATCTTGTTCACAAGATTTGCTGCGGAACTCTGGTTATTAAAGTTGTGAGTCTTGCCGATCAATAGTGAGTGAGCTTTATATAAATGAAATTCATGGATCGACTGTTTTCATTACAATGACACAGACTGGGAGCCGAGGAAAGTTTGAGTATGGAGACTTTAACCTTCATAAAAGATTAAGGAATGCCACATTCATTGTATTTCAAGCCTACCATTAAAGGAGACTACCAGTATTGGGGATTTTCGTGATTCTCAGGATTTTGTTTTGCAACCAGGAGTGTTTGGAGATTTAAGGATAAAGCCTAAAGGAAGGAGTGTATAAAGTTTAAGGATCCTCTCCGGAGACTTTTATTTAAGAGTTGTTGAATCGATTCAAGTGACTTGGACTCGAGTCGCACTCGAGTCGCTATTTTTTGGCTTGTGACTTGACTTGTAACTTTCAACTTATGACTTGACTTGGATAAAAATGACTTGTGACTTGACTTGGACTTGTCAAAAATGACTTGTTACCAACGCAAGTCAGCAGCTACTCGAGCGTCTCCATAAACTGTTAAAACTTACGCATTGCATCGCCAGAGACTTTGCTCATCTCGCAGCTTCGACTTCCAACTTCGAGTCTGGTCTACCCCCTTTCGCTCATGCCAGCACCTTGATGCGCATAGCTGCTATCGATAAGGCAAGGACGCTGGGCACGAGCATGGTCTGCCCTGACCATAGAGTTATATATAACTCTATGGCCCTGATTGAGATTAAATAGCGCAGATAGTGACATTGCCCAGGCTACTGAAGCCAGCACAATACCACTTGAAACCAATATTTCTGCTAGTAGTGAGGAGGAAGATGTTCCTCCACAGAAGGTTGTTCGACTTTTCGCGAGTTACAAGAGAAACAGACACAAGAGTAACAGAATTTGATGACCATGAGAAAGGTCCTAATGCCTGCCTGCACTTTTGGTTGGTAAATAAGAACAACCTCCCAAGACTCTTTCCTCTTGCTATGAGGGTGCTGTCTGTTCCTGCTAGTAGTTCCCCCATCGAACGTGTATTCAGCCATGGAGGAATCATTATGAGGCCACCCAGGGCAAAGCTGAGTGATAAGATGCTATCCAATCTTATATACACATTATTTGAAGTACAACAATTTGTAAATGAAAAAATAGATGCAATGAAGAAGTTTCATTTCAGAAAATAGAGACCACAGTAAATCCAGTAAAACAGAATGTATCAAAATTATTAGTAACCATCACTTTCAAGAGTTTTAAAAAGGACTGTCGCACCTACATTTTGCATTACATTTGTATTTTCAATGAACAAGTCTTTTACTTAAAGGGAAGGTATACATGTACGTTTGGTAATCACTCTTAAAATTAATGGCAATAAAAACTTACTTGGTTAGAAGTACAGCAGCTTTCGCATTTTGAGAATCATTTCACTTCGAAGTAATGTGTTTTGTGCCTTGTGTTTGGACCAAATATCTTGTGAATTGACTTGACTTGTGACCAAATGACTTGTGACTGGACCATATGACTTTGACTTGACTTGGACTTGTAAAAGATGACTTGCTGCCAACTCTGTAATTTGTGGTCCACATTTGAGAGAACCAGCACCTCCCTGACATAGAGGAAACATGCCCTCATCCCCAAAAAGAGAGGAAAGCCCCCCTTCACCCTGGGATTGCCCCCTGGCATTACCGTTAATATTATTTGTGGACGTTCGTCAGCACTGCCTAGGAACAATGCATGACCAGTCATCACTCCTTCAGCCAGGAAGTATCGGAGTAACAGCTGGGCATAGTGACCGTAAGTATCCGCTTCTGAGAGAGAGGGAAGGAAAAAAAAAAAAAAAGAGGATTTTGAGAAATTATATTTCAGAAAAATTCTAGTCAGACATGCATGATATTTGACCCGTGACAAAATTTAGGAAAAAATTCATTGAGTGCAAGGGCTGTTTTAAGGCTATTCAACCTTCCTACGGCCTGACCATTCATTGCAATCCCAGTGATGTGTTTTGAATGATAGAGTTTACTATGCCAGCCTGCAGTATAATATCATGAGGTGAATGCACCTACACAGTACACAGTCAACCCTCCAACTGTCTGATTGTTCAATATCATTCACTGTGGTTTTGAATGATAGATAAACTATGCCAGCCTGCAACATGATATCATGTGGTGAATGCATCTACTCAGTACACAGTCAACCCTCCTACTGCCTGACCATTCAACATCGTCCACTGTGGTTTTGATTGAGAGATAATTTATGCCAGGCTACAATTTATGATATCATGTGATGACTGCATCTACGTGACTACAGATATGTTCATGTTGCACACAATTAGTTCTGTGCACAGTTTTGCCACCATACACAACCACTAGAGTTGAATGGTTTCAAACGGTTGGTCAACTCGCTGACGAATGTCACAAGAGTGTGCCCTCCCTATTTCATCTGAAATATGAACTAGTGAAAAAGGTGACAGACTAGTGAATATAAAACAGATCCAGTATGAATTGATTTAGTTGGTATATTCTGTGTCCATTTTATTGTATATTATTGCATGAACCAAAACTTAATCAAAATGCTTCAAATCAGGCAAAATTAACAAATTGTTGCACTTCACTGCGCAGGCCTGGAGTTTTATCTTTGAAAAGGTAAGGCTACTTTCATTTTGTAAGGGCACTTTCCAGGGGGAATTTTTTTGGAGGGGCACCGGGGCCTAGACCAGGGCAAGAGAGCAGCATTCTCCCTGATCAGTGGTCCGCTGACCAAATGCCACTAAAAACACCTGAGGACCAGTCAAAACTCCAAGTGGTCCGGCTGGCTAGTTCAGTGTTGAAAGCTTCCATATTTCATTTGAAATATGGACTAGTGAAAAAGGTGAAGGACTAGTGAATTGACAAGCTAGCTCGTCCTGTTGGCCAGTCATTGAAAAGCTTACGGGCAAACCTTGGAACTCGTGGAATCGGTGTAATTCCAGGCATGTCTGTGACCCTCTGGTCAAAGGAAAGAATCAACTCTATCACGTTCTTACCAATGAGAAGAACTGAACCCACAGCCAAACCTCCACCTGAAACAAAAACAGATTCAGTTTGAATGTATTTAGTTGGTATACTTTGTGTCCATTTTATTGTACATTTTTTATTGCATGAGATAAACTTGCATCAAAACTTGCAAAAACTTGCAAAATATCCACTCCGCTGAATAACAAAATATAGCAGCCCCATAAAAAAAGTCTTATAAACTTTAACGAATTTATACCCGAAATTATGGTAATTGGTCTTCTAGTTGCGATAATCATAACCCTCCATCTGTCGAGAGGTTGGAGGGTTACGATTACTACTAGCCTACTGCACTACTAGCCCAGGTTGGACTCCTCAGTTGCATACAACGTGACAGAGTCCTGAGTATAAAGATCCCGTACCATTGCGAAAAAATTATAACAAGCATTTTTCATCCGGTGGAGGAAGCTGATCTGCGTTCACATATTCCTTGTGTCTGGAACTCCCAGCCTGCTGGGTTCAGAATTTTTAATTTAAACCTTTGGTTAAGGCCACATTATTTTGAAAATTAAATGGAAATTGACGTCTCTGTAGTAACTTGCTGTACCGACTTCATATATGAATACTTGCGGGCCCTTAGCAAGTACATCTCACTCGTTCCAGTCTGGTGCAAGATTCCTCTCATTTTGATTTGTCATAATTTTCCCCGCGAGAGGGCGCTATCACCCACGACCGCCTGCAGATGATAGCCCCATCTGGGAAATATTGTGACAAATCAAAACAAAGTCTTACACCAAGACACCATTCAGTCGTGCTTCAAGGCTAATTGACCCGGAAGTCAATGGAGTTGGTACGCATTTTGCACATATGCACACGTCAACTTGGGCATGATGTTTAAAACGTAAGCTTGGATCTGTGATTTTTTTTCTGGAATAATGTCAACCTTCGATATATTTGTACTTTTTTGGATGCCGCTAAAGTGTTGTAGTTATGGACATGAACAAATTTTCAGCTTCTTTAAAATCAGGTAAAAATATGAAAAACATTTGTCAAATTTTTGTTCGCATGGCAGAGAAGCTTTATACCCAGGACGTCGGTGTAGTGCAACAGACACTAACTTCCTACCAGGGCTACTCTAGAGCGGTCCTACTATTACCGTCAACACACCGTCAACACTGCAATATACATTTTAAATCAATGTAAGAGGCATAAAACTGTAAAGTATGGGCTAAAGGAGAATTTCCATAAGTCATTTTGAGATATGGTGGACATAATACCATGACATTATTAATATTAGTTTTGGGTAAATTTGTCTGTATCTACCCGAATGAAACAGTGCACTCCTATAGTGTCCACCATATCTCCAAAAGGCTAATTGGTTTGAGGTTAAATTTCATTTGTAAAGATGGAGGGTTTTTTTACATGAAAAAATGATTGCTAAGCAAGCAGCACATCTGTTGGATGCCATCTTGCTAGACTGGTCCCCTGTGGTTTTACAGACCCAATGATTTCATTGGATACAACGATTTCATTGGATAAAAATGCTGTGACGTAAGCTTTGCATATCTGTGTTATGATTGGTCAAGGTTACGAGGTGATGTAGTTTGTCAGCTTGCACTTTCGATCGTCTGCTGCATGCAACTAGCGTCATGTAGTGTTGTTTTTTTTACTATTATACTCTGCTCAATTTAATATGACTCCCCATATTAAATTGAGCAGAGGATTAAAGTTCAAGAGTCAATGAATAGTTTCCCCTCGATTGTAAAAATCTGTGAGACCTCTAACTTAGACTTAGAGTCTAAAGTATCTTTTAGTGTATTTTTAAATATTTTTCATTTTGCACTGTATGCCATGGAAAATTAATTAGTGGGGTGCACCCTTCAGTCCAAGCTATGTGAGAAGGCAATATGGCGGCCAACTGTTATGCTGCTTAGAGTAAGAGATAATTTTTTCACGTGAAAAAAACTCCATTTTCATAAATGAAATATAACCTCAAACCAATGGAAATTCTCCTTTTTTAGCCCATACTATAAAGTTCTTTGCCTCTTTTGTTGATTTAAAATGTATATTGCTGGTTTGCCTTGTGCATGCCGTTGTGGAGGTGTTGTTGGTGTGTTGACGTTACTGCTCGTGTTGACAGTGTGTGTTGGCGGTAATTAATAGTATTATAAACAATACGTAAATCAACCATCTGAAACACACTCATGCATTTTTGCGTGAGAGCAGCATGCAGCACGCGCACATATCACGGGTCCTACTAAATACTGTCAACACGAATTGCACTGTCAACACACCGTCAACTAATGATTTTGTTTAACTACAAAATCTCTGCAGCAAGGTGCCCTCTGTTGTTCATGGCATGGTAATTGCATTACCTGCACACCCATACATGAATGGTACAGTCCAAGCTCAATAGAAGGCAAGATGGTGGCCAACGTCTACTCTGCTTAGAAATATTTTTTTTGCGTAAAAGAAACCTCGATTTTCATAAATGAAATGTAATCTAAACCAATGGAACTTCTCCTTTAGCCCATACTTAACAGTTCTATGCCTCTTTTGTTGAATTAGAACGTATTTTGGGTGTGTTGACGGTATTTGGTAGGACCGCATACCACAAACATGACAAAACTCATTGTAAGATTGGTTAGTGTTAGTAAACAGTGCAGCTGCATTAATAATTTGTGCACAAAATGCAATTTGCCCGTAAAGATGGCGTTTATAGTTCAGTAATATAGTACTGTTGGGCGCAATCTTTGAAGATGGCCTTTTTAAAAATTCACGCAAGCCAATTTTAAAATTTGCGTGCGCGCAATTTTTGAACTGAAGTTTGCCCACACAAATAAAAACTGCGCGGCTGGGACACGAAATTGACACGAACTACATGGTTTGCATAAACAATTTCCTTCCGAACAAGAGCGTCCCATCGCGGTTGTTCGTGACAAGCTGAATAACTGCAAATAATGGAGGAAGCCTTTGACTGTTTGAGGAGTTTTGCAAGGGAAATTACCGATCAGATTCGACAACAAGCTTGACCATAAGACAAGAGAAAGGGGAGAGGATGATTAATTATCCTAAAGGAATTTCCCTGCAAGAGGCTCCTTCGGCGACATATAGAAATTTTGTGAAAAGGAGAGCCTTCCATCATCCATGTGTTGAACTTTCCACTACTGGAGTTACACGCAAGAAATTAGGAACTTACAGTTCATGAGCATTCCTGTTTTTACAACATTCTCCAAGTTTTTGAACGAAAGAATCGCTTCAGCCATTCGTAAAAATCCAGCATCTTGCTACTACGAACTTAAATTATTGAGGTAAAATTTCTTCATACAGCTTATATTTCACGGCAAGTGGGAAGTGGTGAAGATTACGTTTGAATGACAAAGATCATGCGGTGTTCAAAGTTTGCGCCAGAGCTACCCTGCGCAAATTTTAAAATCATGCAAGGAAACAAAGATTGCGCCGTAAAAAAATGGCACACCGCGCGAATTAAAAAAAAGGCCAATTTCAAAGACTGCGCCCAACAGTACCAGTTTGGTACGTGTGGGAACATTTTAATCCAACCTCGTTCCCAGTGGTGTACGATCTCGACGCGCCATTTTGTTTTCTTTCCCAGAATGCCTTGCTCGATTGTAACCCCTGGAAGTGTGACTTCAAAATATCCAAATATATTGGATTTTTTAATTAGTCCTGATGTTGATCCATTCTGTGTTAGCGACTACGCAGAGCGCGCTGTCAAAGGACACATCAAGTCATGGAGCAACTGGCCCCCTCTCATTCTTTTTCGATCTTGTGATTCGTCTAAAACTGTATGCAGTTTAGGATGACCATGTAAAAACATGATTCATTTGAAACGTATTGCATCGAAATACGTGCATTTTTACACGCGCGTACTAAGCGCCCGGGGGGATCCGACAAGCGCCCTACAAGCGTTTGAATGTTTTTAACAAGCGTGCACACAAAGCAGTACATTTTGGTTAGCCAATCAGCATTGATTTTCAGTGTTTCCCTCAGGGGTTTAGCGACGAGAGGTATCGATACGGCGCGCTGTCCATGGTAGCGAGGCTGATTTTAATCGATTTCATAATCTAATCCATCGTATTACTAGCGAAAAGAAGTCTTGCTTAATTTCCGGTGATTTTAACCTCAACCTAATCGACTGTGATCATCACAGCCAGCAACAGGAATTTTATGGATCTAATGTATTCCTCTTCTTGTATACCTCTCATCAACAAACCTACCAGGGTTACACAATCCTCTGCCACCCTCATTGCAACATTTTTACCAATATTTTACCTCCTCCCAAATCCGGTATAATTATAACTGATATTTCCGATCATTTTCCTATATATACCACCTTCTAATTCCAAACCAATCCCAACATATAAATACTCCATGAAAAACATTGATTGCTTTAAAAATGATTTGATTTCTTGTGAATGGTCAGCTGTTCTTTGTGCCTCAGATGCTAACAAGGCTTTTAATTTTTTCTTGGATACTTTTAACAAACTTCATGATAAGAATATTCCTCGGACAAACCCAAAGTCGTCCTCTCGTAAATTTACTCCAAAGTCTCCCTGGGTCACAGTTAGCATGTGCAGGTCTATTCATCACAAAAACAAGCTGTACCATAGATATGTCTCTCATCCTACTGATTCAAACCGTGCCATCTATGTTCATTACAAAAATATCTTGACTACTGTAATTCAGAACTCTAAGCGTATGTATTATGCCAAACAGTTTCAAAAAGAAAAGGGTAATATTAAAAATACCTGGAAAATTATCAATAGTGTATTAAAAAATAACACCCCTTCAAAATTATCTTCTATTAATATTAAGGGTAGTGTAGTTAATAATTCCCATTTTATGACAGATCATTTTAACACCTTCTTTTCCAATATTGGTGATAACCTTAGCAGTAAAATCTCCCCCAGTAATCGCAACTTTTGTCACATATGGAGCACCGTAGTTTCAATTGACCTGTGACCTGTGTGTCATAATAAACGACACTCCTGTCTGGAACAGCTAGCCAACAGCTACGACTCATCCAAAGAATCCACAGCATAGATAAATATCCAGAGCTGAAGAAAACAACCGGTACACTCCCAGGAACGTACTCACTGAAAATAGACCCGACAGTCACACCAGTAGTACACGGCCCAAGGAGACAACCACAGGCGCTAAGATCAAAGATAATCAACAAATTGGCAGAGATGGAGAAAGATGGCCATATCACCAAAATCACAGAGCCCACGGACTGGGTTAGCTCAATGGTGACAGTGGTCAAGAATGGCAAAATCAGAATATGTACCGACCCGAAAGATTTGAACAAAGCCATTAAAAGGGAGTACTACCCCATCCCGACAGTTGAAGAAATAGTAGCGGCAGTT
The DNA here is from genome assembly GCA_023634235.1 of Pisaster brevispinus. NCBI lineage: Eukaryota > Metazoa > Echinodermata > Asteroidea > Forcipulatida > Asteriidae > Pisaster > Pisaster brevispinus. The sequence goes on along the minus strand of JAMKCF010000005.1, from coordinate 14,376,274 downwards.
CCAAACACCAAAGTATTCTCCGTCATTGATGCCAAGTCGGGATTTCTTCAAATTAACTTAGACTACGAGTCCAGCCTCCTGACAACGTTCAACACGCCAATCGGACGCTTTAGATGGCTGAGACTCCCATTTGGCATCAAAAGTGCGCCAGAGATGTTCCAACGCATCATGGACACAATGCTCGAAGGCATAGACGGTGCTCGTGCAGTAATGGATGACATTTTAGTTGCCGGCAAAGACGAAGCACAGCATGACAAGATCATGAAGGAAGTCGTCAAGCGAGCAACAGAGTGGAACCTCAAACTAAACTTTGACAAGTGTCAAGTCAAACAGCGGAAAGTTAAGTACGTTGGACACTTGGTGACAGAGAATGGTCTCCAGCCTGACCCTGATAAAGTGAGAGCAGTCAGAGAACTACCAACTCCTAAATCCAAGGAAGACATCAGAAGGTTTCTTGGAATGATACAGTACTTAGCCAAGTTCATTCCAAACCTTAGTGCTGTCGATGCTCCACTACGAGAGGTCACAAGCAAAGACACAGAGTTCCACTGGGACAAGCCACAACAACAGAGTTTTAACAAGCTCATAGAGATGTGTAGTAGCACACCTGTACTAGCCTACTACAATGTACGCAAACCTGTCACAATTCAGTGTGACGCTAGCAGCTTCGCTCTTGGAGGCGTTCTTCTTCAAGATGGTAGACCCATAGCATACACCTCCAGAGCCCTGACTCAAACCGAACAGCGGTATGCCCAGATAGAAAAGGAGATGCTAGCCATAGTACATAGCTGTAAGAAGTTCCATCACTACATCTTTGGCAAAGAAGTTACAGTAGAGAGTGATCACAAACCACTCCAAGCCATCTACAGCAAGCCACTACTTGCAGCACCGATGAGACTTCAAGCTATGCTACTAAGACTCCAACCCTATGACTTAAACGTGACATACAAGCCTGGCCGAGAAATACCGATAGGAGATGCACTCAGTCGTGCTAATCTACCAGATTCCGAGCCAGACATGAAGCCAGTAGTAGTAAACATGACTGACTTCATTGCCGTAACGCCAGTACGATACACACAGTTCCAGAAGTGCACAGCGGACGAGCTAAATGAGCTGCATTCCATAATCCTCAAGGGATGGCCTGACACAAAGGATGAAACTCCTCACTCCATCCGACAATTCTGGACTTCAAGAGACGAACTGTCAGTATCTGATGGAATTGTCTACAAGGGCATGCGCATTGTTGTACCCCCAAGCATGAGAGCTGAGATGCTATCACAAATCCACGCATCACACCTTGGCATTGTTAAATGCAAACAACGAGCTCGAGAAGCCCTCTACTGGCCTGGCATGAGCGAACAGATTTCAAACCTTGTTCAAGACTGTCATCTGTGTAACTCCAACCAGAACCGTCAACATACAGAACCAATGAAGCCCTCCAAGGTTCCCGAACTACCATGGAGCGAACTAGCCTGTGACATATTTGATTTTGAGCGACAGCAGTACATCGTCACCATCGACTATTACTCAAAATTCATAGAGGTAGACAAATTGCCTGATATGAGCACAGCAGCCGTTGTAGATGCACTGAAGGCACAGTTCTGTCGTCATGGTATTCCAGAGAAAATGAGGACAGACAATGGACCTCAATACTCTTCGTCTGAGTTCAACAATTTCTGCAAGGACTATGAAATTCAACACATCACTTCATCACCTTATCATCCACAGTCAAATGGTGAAGCAGAACGGGCAGTACAAACAGTGAAACGCCTATGGAAGAAGTGCCCAGACAGACACATGGCTCTTCTCGATTATCGTACAACACCGTTAGCCAGCTGCAACTTATCTCCAGCCCAACTACTGATGGGACGCCGACCCCGTAACAAGCTACTAACATCAAAGTCACTACTTCAGCCAAAGCTATATAGCAACCCAGAAGTAAAGCATCGCTTCAACGATGACAAAACCAGACAACAGTACTACTACGACAAGAAAGCTGGTCGAATGTATGTTTTGTGCATTCGTCATGTAGACCTAAGGCTTGCTAAACCCATTAAAATAAACCAACACATAACCATTTTTAAGCATTTATCAGATGCTAAAACAAATCTCCATGGTTTATACTCTTACTACTCTGAACTCATGCTAGTCTTGGTCTTAACTTAGTCTTATTTCAGAAGTACTATTTTCTTGTAAGGCATCACCGTCATGAGCCCAATCCCACATATTTATTTATTTAATTATTTATTTGCACCTCTTGTGAGGGGTCAGTAGTCAATTTAATAATTATTTACCACCAAAATGAAAACACTGTCACATTTTTTCCTGTTTTATGGAAACATTTATTTGTTTTCAGTTTCTTCTTTCAGCTGCATGAATGTCTCACACACAGTCACACACAGTTACAAACATTTTCATGTACACACAAATATAAAATATATAAAACATAAAAATGAAAATGTATAAATCACACACAAGTATTGAGGAAGTACAATTAAAGTAATTAGGAGACCTGTTATTTACCAAAGTTGAAAAACTTTCTACTTGATACTTATTTTCTTGCTCATCTTTGTAGTATCACAACCCATTTGTAATACAACTTTTGGCACACTTTGGCATGTTTAGTATTGCATAAAATAAGGTAAATATTAATAATGAAAACCCTGTAAAGCAATGAACATTGCTTTTTACCTTCAAGGTATTATACAGAATTGGTAAGGATACAAACATGTTGCTTTATTAATATTGCTTTGTTTCAGTTTTGACAATGAAATTCATACTAGAGCCATTTTTTTCCCGGTGAAATAGTTCCCTCTGAAATTAAGTCATGTTTGAGAAAACTGTATCTGATAACCTGAAGAAAAAAAGGAAAAAAAACATTAGCTGATCACACCACATTCACTACTACTATTTTGTCAGCTCTACCAATCCTGTATAATACCTGTCTAAAATCAGACACCTAAGTCCATGTACCTTGCTACAATACAAATAATAAATAACCTTAAGGGTCACAGATTGGTTTTTGTCTATGTAACAGCCAAACAAAATTAACAAAAATGTCACCATATGTTCACATGAACGTAGAATTCATCAGTGTTGCAGTCGAGACCCAAGAGTCCGAGACCGAGACCAGAAGGTCGAGACCAAGACCTAGACCATGAAAGACCGAGACCGAGACCTTAATGAATAAATGCCTTAATAAAAGAGTCAAGCAAAGTTGTTAACTGTATGCACAATTTCTCATGAAGACAAGTTAACTACATGTGAAAAGAATTGTAAAATTCAGCTACAAAAAAACAAGAGATTGTATTCCTGACTCCTCATCATATAAAAAAGAAAAGTGCTAAAATAAAAGCACTTTCATTTTGTTTACCAGGCCTAGACATCAACCATGTGAGCTTCTAAGATTTTTGCTTTTTTTAGTTTACAAATCTGTATGAAAGACCTACCCAGCACAAATTGGGGAAAAAATTGCAGTCTGTAATTTCTTCGATGGGTAGTTTGTATATTTCACAAAGGGATGATACATTAATACATATATCCCAAAACCAAAATAAAAACACTTTGACCAAACTATTGGTCAGGTGAAACAAACATGATAAATAACGGTTGACAAATGTACATCTAAAAAGAAAAAATTGTATTTATTTGTGGCACATTTTATAGAAAATTCTCCCTGCATTTTAAAAACATGAGCATTTCCAACATTTCCGCCAACAGTCTAGCCCGATGGAGTTGCATGATAATGTCACCATGATAATGTCACTGAAGACTCTCTCCATAGGTTTTTTGTTTTTGTTTTAGAGGTACATTCTTCAGCATACATTTTTAAACTGTCTGAAACTGTCATTTGTGCCAATACCCTTATATGAATTGAACGCCCTCCAACAGCACATCAAAGACATAAAAGACAAGGATAAATTTAATCGACTGTTGCCCAACTCTACAGTCAGTAACCAATCACTCTATGGCCCTACATTTAAAGGAAACATTTTCCTATTTTGCAAGAAATATGTCGCTCCTGGCTGGGTTATAACATCAGGAAGAAACCAGTCACTGTTTAAGTTCCTCGGCAAGTACCTCATGATGGAATCACCCAATACTTTAACTTGAAAAAATGGTAGGTCATCAAGAGTGCTAGGCCTGAAATTGAATGGAAATGGAAACAATACAATAATCTTTTCATTTTATTAAATCTTTGTTTTAACCCAGCCCCATCAGATATTAGAAAAAAGATTAAAACAGATTTTTTTTTTCCCGACCAAACTTACCATGATTCAATTTTCTTCAAACAAATTTACAAAACAAAATAAGCATGACCAGGGCCCAATTTCCTGGCTCTGCTTACCGCAGAATTCTGTGCTTGCGATCACCATTCTCCGCTTACTGTGCAAGCGCTGAATTTCTGCGCTAGCTGTGTAAGCGAAGAATGCCTAGTATTTTAGTAACGTGGAGTACACACGCGCACAAGCAAAAATTCACTGCTACCCCGTGAAACATGCTTGACGTAAGCGCCAGTTCTTTGCTTACGTTACGGTAAGCAGAGCCATGAAATTGGACCAAGACAACGAGCCAAATTATAATAAAATCAAAGTAAACTACTGTCTGATCTGATAAAGCTGAATGCTGAATTTGACTTGCATTTTTTACGCATCAATTTCAATAAAAAAGAAAACAAAAAAGGCTAAATCAGATTGGAGTACCTCGAGGTGCATTTAATTACAGAGCCTCATGCATTGTTGACATGACTGAAACCTTCCTCCATGCTTTCTTTCAGTAAACACCTTGACAGTAGTAGTATGTATCCCTACCCTAGACTAGTGTAGTACTGTCAGTGACTGTAGTAGTATAGTACTGTACTGTAGTAAAACACTAGACGGTACAGTACAGTACAGACAAGACCAACAAGCCATGTGTCTGGCCGGATATTGTCAGTGTTTGGTCTTACGAAAAATTGAAATAAACACGAAATTTTTTAACACAAAACATTACCGCTAATGACAAAATTTGGATACTCACTTTTCGTGCATGACCAGTAGCATTGTAACAAACTCCGTATTTGACATGCGGAGTTCCATTGCTTTGGTTCTCCACCGCTGCATCAACGAAATTGTTAGATCCATACTACCACTCAGTACCAGACCACTCTCTCAACAACTTCTGGCGAACCCGAAACTGTCGGCTTGAACTTTTTTTGAAGCATTGTGCGAACTTAATTTTGCACTTTTGGAAACCTTCTTGTTTGCAGTCTAAGTTATTGTGCTCCATATTGTGATACTTATAATTACCTCTGGTCCTTGCTCTATGTAATAACAAGCACTAGCAGAGGACTTTGACAAATACGTAGACGACTTTGACAAATACATTGCAGAAAGTCTTGAGTGCTGAAAAGTCGTCAATCAACACACAAGCACCTCGGGATTGACGCGCGCTCTGTACGTATGCGGCGGGGGAAGTCCCCGCCATCGAGCCATTTGCGAATGATTTGTTCTCGCCAACTGAGAATTCAATGCCTCTGTTGCAGTGGTGTGAGGGCAGCATTGAACGAATTTTTAAAAAAAACAACCGTTTTATCGCGCGTGATAAAAAGCAATTGTTTTACTCATTTCTCGAAAATTAAAGCATTTCAAGGAAAAATATTTTAAGAGAAGTTTTCTACCATGACCATCTTTATACCATGTAAGTTAGGTGTAAAACTGTGAGGTTTTATTTTATTTTGTTTACCAATCCTGTAGATTACCTTTAAGGCTAATAAGTTATCCCTCAATATAAATAAAACTAATTTTATGCTATTTAGCAACAAAGTTACACATCCCCCCCAGACTATTTTTATCGATGGTAATCAAATTCCTAGTACAGAGTGCATTAAATTTCTAGGCCTGCAGATTGATCAGAACCTCTCTTGGAAACAACATGTTAATTACTTATGTAGAATTATTTCTAGAAATATTGGTGTTATAAATAAGCTTAAGCATTTTTTTCCATGGGAGGTTCTGCTCACACTTATTTTACCTTATATTAACTATGGTATTCTAGCATGGGGTAACTCGGGCACAGCCCAAATCAACAGGTTATTGTTCCTCCCAAAAAATGCTTTTAGAATTATTAATCATACTGATTACTTATCTCACTGTGACCCCCTTTTCCACAAACACAATAGTCTTAAACTCAATGACATTTATCTACTTGAGCTTGGGGTGTTCATGTTTAAACTCAATTCCAATAATCTTCCTCGTTCTATTTGTTCCTTGTTTACAAAAAATCAAGATGTCCACAATCATTTTACAAGGCATTGTAATGAATTTCATCATTCATTTGCCCATACGACACTTTCCTATAGAACTATTAAGCACGAAGGTCCTAGGATGGTATTCCCTGGATAGTATTAATTTATTATTAGTACTCTTAAAAGTGCCCCCACTTTAATATCCTTCAAACGTAAATTTAAGGACTTCTTATTGAGTAAATATTTGTAAGTAATTTAAGTAATTTCAACAGACTATTGCGTCTGACTTGGATTGTGTTGTCCTGTGTGTTTTATTCTTGTCCTCATTGTTAAATAACTTCCTGTTCCATAAAATTGTTCACTATTTAGGTTTTTTTTTGTGTGTGTGTACTTCCCTGGGGGCCCTTACTAGACAAGCGTTGCTTTTTGAGGGCCTCCTTCCACATGTATCTGCCTTATATTTGTACCTACCAATTACTCTATTTTTTATTGTTGCTATTTAACCTTTATAAGGTGACTGTATGTTCCATACTTAATGTATATTGAGCCTGTGTGGAGAAAATTAAAGAACTGAACTGAACAGTGAACTGAACTGAACAGTGAACTGAACTGAACTGAATCTTCTAATCTAAAATTGAATGAATATCCACACCACAACAATCGTAACACTAACAGTCACACTTGAAATGAACCACTCACCGACGACAAAATCAAGGGATGGAACCCCTGTCGATATGAGAAGCTGACCGTTGTGTAAAGACGGACGAGCTCCTGGTAGTTGGGCAGTTTTTCCCCTGCTTTTCTTTTGGAAGCTCGTATTTATTGCGACGCCACTGGGGGCAGCCATTTTGATAATGACCATAGAGAGAGGGCGCACTGGTAATGCTACACACTAAATGGACAAATATTCATGCGCCAAGCTCATTATCATAATTTGTATACCCTCAAATATTTTTTAATTATAACGTTTTGGGGGTCGTGCAATTTATAGCATGTGTAATTATAAGAATCTAGCACAACGTGGGGGTTCTGTGTTTCAACTTTTGGGTAGACTTGATAAAAATAGGCGTTTAAGTTGGCCCTATTTTACTTGGCAAGTGGAGAAGTGCTTCACGAAAACTGGCAGCAAGTCGGTTTGGAAAAAAGTTCATTTTCGGGAGTGTTTTTTCTGGGGTCTCTAGCAAAAATTCCAAACGGCTGACCTGCCAAAAATTGAAAAGAATTCTGAAGTTTAGTTGTCCGAAAATATGTCTGATTGGTTTTCAAGAGGCTGAAAGACTAACACGTTTTTTTTGTTTTTTTTTTAGTATTTTTGAATAATTATCATTTAGCATTGGTTCCTATAGGAGTTTATTTAGTGTGGTGCGCCCACAAACGCGACGGGATCGCAAGCGCAAGGAGACGCGCGCCATTTTGTACGAGGGCAACATTGAATACGAAATACGCGGTGTGCTTGCATGCTAAATACGTGTAAAACGATCGAGCGGCCGTTTTAAAGTTGTTTCGTGTGGCTCATCTGTCTTATTCGTTTCAATAGAGGATGAACACACATGCCATGATTTATTGTCCAAAGTAAAGGAATATAATTCAAAAAAATAAAATATATACGGGGATTAATTAGTACTATAAACGGTCTTCACTGGCATTCATGAATTTCACAGTAAAACCCTTTCATTGTTAACCATTGCTCTTTTGCATCTCACACACAAACAGTTTAGACGTTGTTTTGACTACTTACGAAAATGGCCCGAAATAAACGTGCGGTGAATTTGGGAATAACTCCCCTGAAATCCGGAATCCGTGAAACTTTCACCAGGGAGTTGAGAGTGTACGGAGAACGAGCGCGCTGCAGCGTAACTCGAGATTTAAACCGCTCCTTCTACCGTGAGTTTGGGGTCGCTGAGGGTTCTGTAGGCGAGGCGAGCGGCCTGGATGTTAGCCCTACCCCTAAGAGAAATTGAAAAAAACCAGCGGCCGGCTGCGAAGCAAGGTCGTGCCGGCAGGGGTAATGGCCCGAAACGAACGTGCGGTGAATTTGGCAATAACTCCCGATCTAGGTGGGCTAGAGAGATGATCTTTTTACCTGACTCTGCCTTAGGTATCCCTGCATCCGGAAATTAGACTTTCAAGGCCGTTGCGGGCAGGCTTCACACCGGAAAGGACCAGCGAGCGGGGACGCTCCGAAAGCCCCGCGAAGCATCAAGGCGATTTTGCTGTCAAAGAGACAAATACAAAATAAGAAGGGTCAAATCACCCCCAGGGCAATATCGGATCTGCACAAGTTTAGTACCACTGTCAAGCCCGTTTCAAGGGCTCCCTCTACCGTGAGATTGGGGTTGCTGACGGTTCTGTAGGCGAGGCGAGCGGCCTGGGTGTTAGCCCTACCCCGAAGAGAAATTGAAAGAAACAAGGTCGTGCCGGCAGGGCTAATGGCCCGGAATAAACGTGCGGTGAATTCGGCAATAACTCCCGATCTAGGCGGGCTAGAGAGGTGATTTTTTTACCTGACTCTGCCTTAGGTATCCCTGCATCCGGAAATTAGACTTTCAAGGCCGTTGCGGGCAGGCTTCACACCGGAAAGGACCAGCGAGCGGGGACGCTCCGAAAGCCCCGAAAAACATCAAGGCGATTTTGCTGTCAAAGAGACAAATACAAAATAAGAAGGGTCAAATCGCCCCCAGGGCAATATCGGATCTGCACAAGTTTAGTACCACTGTAAAGCCCGTTTCAAGGGCTCCCTCTACCGTGAGTTTGGGGTCGCTGAGGGTTCTGTAGGCGAGGCGAGCGGCCTGGATGTTAGCCCTACCCCTAAGAGAAATTGAAAAAAACCAGCGGCCGGCTGCGAAGCAAGGTCGTGCCGGCAGGGGTAATGGCCCGAAACGAACGTGCGGTGAATTTGGCAATAACTCCCGATCTAGGTGGGCTAGAGAGATGATCTTTTTACCTGACTCTGCCTTAGGTATCCCTGCATCCGGAAATTAGACTTTCAAGGCCGTTGCGGGCAGGCTTCACACCGGAAAGGACCAGCGAGCGGGGACGCTCCGAAAGCCCCGCGAAGCATCAAGGCGATTTTGCTGTCAAAGAGACAAATACAAAATAAGAAGGGTCAAATCACCCCCAGGGCAATATCGGATCTGCACAAGTTTAGTACCACTGTCAAGCCCGTTTCAAGGGCTCCCTCTACCGTGAGATTGGGGTTGCTGACGGTTCTGTAGGCGAGGCGAGCGGCCTGGGTGTTAGCCCTACCCCGAAGAGAAATTGAAAGAAACAAGGTCGTGCCGGCAGGGCTAATGGCCCGGAATAAACGTGCGGTGAATTCGGCAATAACTCCCGATCTAGGCGGGCTAGAGAGGTGATTTTTTTACCTGACTCTGCCTTAGGTATCCCTGCATCCGGAAATTAGACTTTCAAGGCCGTTGCGGGCAGGCTTCACACCGGAAAGGACCAGCGAGCGGGGACGCTCCGAAAGCCCCGAAAAACATCAAGGCGATTTTGCTGTCAAAGAGACAAATACAAAATAAGAAGGGTCAAATCGCCCCCAGGGCAATATCGGATCTGCACAAGTTTAGTACCACTGTAAAGCCCGTTTCAAGGGCTCCCTCTACCGTGAGTTTGGGGTCGCTGAGGGTTCTGTAGGCGAGGCGAGCGGCCTGGATGTTAGCCCTACCCCTAAGAGAAATTGAAAAAAACCAGCGGCCGGCTGCGAAGCAAGGTCGTGCCGGCAGGGGTAATGGCCCGAAACGAACGTGCGGTGAATTTGGCAATAACTCCCGATCTAGGTGGGCTAGAGAGATGATCTTTTTACCTGACTCTGCCTTAGGTATCCCTGCATCCGGAAATTAGACTTTCAAGGCCGTTGCGGGCAGGCTTCACACCGGAAAGGACCAGCGAGCGGGGACGCTCCGAAAGCCCCGCGAAGCATCAAGGCGATTTTGCTGTCAAAGAGACAAATACAAAATAAGAAGGGTCAAATCACCCCCAGGGCAATATCGGATCTGCACAAGTTTAGTACCACTGTCAAGCCCGTTTCAAGGGCTCCCTCTACCGTGAGATTGGGGTTGCTGACGGTTCTGTAGGCGAGGCGAGCGGCCTGGGTGTTAGCCCTACCCCGAAGAGAAATTGAAAGAAACAAGGTCGTGCCGGCAGGGCTAATGGCCCGGAATAAACGTGCGGTGAATTCGGCAATAACTCCCGATCTAGGCGGGCTAGAGAGGTGATTTTTTTACCTGACTCTGCCTTAGGTATCCCTGCATCCGGAAATTAGACTTTCAAGGCCGTTGCGGGCAGGCTTCACACCGGAAAGGACCAGCGAGCGGGGACGCTCCGAAAGCCCCGAAAAACATCAAGGCGATTTTGCTGTCAAAGAGACAAATACAAAATAAGAAGGGTCAAATCGCCCCCAGGGCAATATCGGATCTGCACAAGTTTAGTACCACTGTAAAGCCCGTTTCAAGGGCTCCCTCTACCGTGAGTTTGGGGTCGCTGAGGGTTCTGTAGGCGAGGCGAGCGGCCTGGATGTTAGCCCTACCCCTAAGAGAAATTGAAAAAAACCAGCGGCCGGCTGCGAAGCAAGGTCGTGCCGGCAGGGGTAATGGCCCGAAACGAACGTGCGGTGAATTTGGCAATAACTCCCGATCTAGGTGGGCTAGAGAGATGATCTTTTTACCTGACTCTGCCTTAGGTATCCCTGCATCCGGAAATTAGACTTTCAAGGCCGTTGCGGGCAGGCTTCACACCGGAAAGGACCAGCGAGCGGGGACGCTCCGAAAGCCCCGCGAAGCATCAAGGCGATTTTGCTGTCAAAGAGACAAATACAAAATAAGAAGGGTCAAATCACCCCCAGGGCAATATCGGATCTGCACAAGTTTAGTACCACTGTCAAGCCCGTTTCAAGGGCTCCCTCTACCGTGAGATTGGGGTTGCTGACGGTTCTGTAGGCGAGGCGAGCGGCCTGGGTGTTAGCCCTACCCCGAAGAGAAATTGAAAGAAACAAGGTCGTGCCGGCAGGGCTAATGGCCCGGAATAAACGTGCGGTGAATTCGGCAATAACTCCCGATCTAGGCGGGCTAGAGAGGTGATTTTTTTACCTGACTCTGCCTTAGGTATCCCTGCATCCGGAAATTAGACTTTCAAGGCCGTTGCGGGCAGGCTTCACACCGGAAAGGACCAGCGAGCGGGGACGCTCCGAAAGCCCCGAAAAACATCAAGGCGATTTTGCTGTCAAAGAGACAAATACAAAATAAGAAGGGTCAAATCGCCCCCAGGGCAATATCGGATCTGCACAAGTTTAGTACCACTGTAAAGCCCGTTTCAAGGGCTCCCTCTACCGTGAGTTTGGGGTCGCTGAGGGTTCTGTAGGCGAGGCGAGCGGCCTGGATGTTAGCCCTACCCCTAAGAGAAATTGAAAAAAACCAGCGGCCGGCTGCGAAGCAAGGTCGTGCCGGCAGGGGTAATGGCCCGAAACGAACGTGCGGTGAATTTGGCAATAACTCCCGATCTAGGTGGGCTAGAGAGATGATCTTTTTACCTGACTCTGCCTTAGGTATCCCTGCATCCGGAAATTAGACTTTCAAGGCCGTTGCGGGCAGGCTTCACACCGGAAAGGACCAGCGAGCGGGGACGCTCCGAAAGCCCCGCGAAGCATCAAGGCGATTTTGCTGTCAAAGAGACAAATACAAAATAAGAAGGGTCAAATCACCCCCAGGGCAATATCGGATCTGCACAAGTTTAGTACCACTGTCAAGCCCGTTTCAAGGGCTCCCTCTACCGTGAGATTGGGGTTGCTGACGGTTCTGTAGGCGAGGCGAGCGGCCTGGGTGTTAGCCCTACCCCGAAGAGAAATTGAAAGAAACAAGGTCGTGCCGGCAGGGCTAATGGCCCGGAATAAACGTGCGGTGAATTCGGCAATAACTCCCGATCTAGGCGGGCTAGAGAGGTGATTTTTTTACCTGACTCTGCCTTAGGTATCCCTGCATCCGGAAATTAGACTTTCAAGGCCGTTGCGGGCAGGCTTCACACCGGAAAGGACCAGCGAGCGGGGACGCTCCGAAAGCCCCGAAAAACATCAAGGCGATTTTGCTGTCAAAGAGACAAATACAAAATAAGAAGGGTCAAATCGCCCCCAGGGCAATATCGGATCTGCACAAGTTTAGTACCACTGTAAAGCCCGTTTCAAGGGCTCCCTCTACCGTGAGTTTGGGGTCGCTGAGGGTTCTGTAGGCGAGGCGAGCGGCCTGGATGTTAGCCCTACCCCTAAGAGAAATTGAAAAAAACCAGCGGCCGGCTGCGAAGCAAGGTCGTGCCGGCAGGGGTAATGGCCCGAAACGAACGTGCGGTGAATTTGGCAATAACTCCCGATCTAGGTGGGCTAGAGAGATGATCTTTTTACCTGACTCTGCCTTAGGTATCCCTGCATCCGGAAATTAGACTTTCAAGGCCGTTGCGGGCAGGCTTCACACCGGAAAGGACCAGCGAGCGGGGACGCTCCGAAAGCCCCGCGAAGCATCAAGGCGATTTTGCTGTCAAAGAGACAAATACAAAATAAGAAGGGTCAAATCACCCCCAGGGCAATATCGGATCTGCACAAGTTTAGTACCACTGTCAAGCCCGTTTCAAGGGCTCCCTCTACCGTGAGATTGGGGTTGCTGACGGTTCTGTAGGCGAGGCGAGCGGCCTGGGTGTTAGCCCTACCCCGAAGAGAAATTGAAAGAAACAAGGTCGTGCCGGCAGGGCTAATGGCCCGGAATAAACGTGCGGTGAATTCGGCAATAACTCCCGATCTAGGCGGGCTAGAGAGGTGATTTTTTTACCTGACTCTGCCTTAGGTATCCCTGCATCCGGAAATTAGACTTTCAAGGCCGTTGCGGGCAGGCTTCACACCGGAAAGGACCAGCGAGCGGGGACGCTCCGAAAGCCCCGAAAAACATCAAGGCGATTTTGCTGTCAAAGAGACAAATACAAAATAAGAAGGGTCAAATCGCCCCCAGGGCAATATCGGATCTGCACAAGTTTAGTACCACTGTAAAGCCCGTTTCAAGGGCTCCCTCTACCGTGAGTTTGGGGTCGCTGAGGGTTCTGTAGGCGAGGCGAGCGGCCTGGATGTTAGCCCTACCCCTAAGAGAAATTGAAAAAAACCAGCGGCCGGCTGCGAAGCAAGGTCGTGCCGGCAGGGGTAATGGCCCGAAACGAACGTGCGGTGAATTTGGCAATAACTCCCGATCTAGGTGGGCTAGAGAGATGATCTTTTTACCTGACTCTGCCTTAGGTATCCCTGCATCCGGAAATTAGACTTTCAAGGCCGTTGCGGGCAGGCTTCACACCGGAAAGGACCAGCGAGCGGGGACGCTCCGAAAGCCCCGCGAAGCATCAAGGCGATTTTGCTGTCAAAGAGACAAATACAAAATAAGAAGGGTCAAATCACCCCCAGGGCAATATCGGATCTGCACAAGTTTAGTACCACTGTCAAGCCCGTTTCAAGGGCTCCCTCTACCGTGAGATTGGGGTTGCTGACGGTTCTGTAGGCGAGGCGAGCGGCCTGGGTGTTAGCCCTACCCCGAAGAGAAATTGAAAGAAACAAGGTCGTGCCGGCAGGGCTAATGGCCCGGAATAAACGTGCGGTGAATTCGGCAATAACTCCCGATCTAGGCGGGCTAGAGAGGTGATTTTTTTACCTGACTCTGCCTTAGGTATCCCTGCATCCGGAAATTAGACTTTCAAGGCCGTTGCGGGCAGGCTTCACACCGGAAAGGACCAGCGAGCGGGGACGCTCCGAAAGCCCCGAAAAACATCAAGGCGATTTTGCTGTCAAAGAGACAAATACAAAATAAGAAGGGTCAAATCGCCCCCAGGGCAATATCGGATCTGCACAAGTTTAGTACCACTGTAAAGCCCGTTTCAAGGGCTCCCTCTACCGTGAGTTTGGGGTCGCTGAGGGTTCTGTAGGCGAGGCGAGCGGCCTGGATGTTAGCCCTACCCCTAAGAGAAATTGAAAAAAACCAGCGGCCGGCTGCGAAGCAAGGTCGTGCCGGCAGGGGTAATGGCCCGAAACGAACGTGCGGTGAATTTGGCAATAACTCCCGATCTAGGTGGGCTAGAGAGATGATCTTTTTACCTGACTCTGCCTTAGGTATCCCTGCATCCGGAAATTAGACTTTCAAGGCCGTTGCGGGCAGGCTTCACACCGGAAAGGACCAGCGAGCGGGGACGCTCCGAAAGCCCCGCGAAGCATCAAGGCGATTTTGCTGTCAAAGAGACAAATACAAAATAAGAAGGGTCAAATCACCCCCAGGGCAATATCGGATCTGCACAAGTTTAGTACCACTGTCAAGCCCGTTTCAAGGGCTCCCTCTACCGTGAGATTGGGGTTGCTGACGGTTCTGTAGGCGAGGCGAGCGGCCTGGGTGTTAGCCCTACCCCGAAGAGAAATTGAAAGAAACAAGGTCGTGCCGGCAGGGCTAATGGCCCGGAATAAACGTGCGGTGAATTCGGCAATAACTCCCGATCTAGGCGGGCTAGAGAGGTGATTTTTTTACCTGACTCTGCCTTAGGTATCCCTGCATCCGGAAATTAGACTTTCAAGGCCGTTGCGGGCAGGCTTCACACCGGAAAGGACCAGCGAGCGGGGACGCTCCGAAAGCCCCGAAAAACATCAAGGCGATTTTGCTGTCAAAGAGACAAATACAAAATAAGAAGGGTCAAATCGCCCCCAGGGCAATATCGGATCTGCACAAGTTTAGTACCACTGTAAAGCCCGTTTCAAGGGCTCCCTCTACCGTGAGTTTGGGGTCGCTGAGGGTTCTGTAGGCGAGGCGAGCGGCCTGGATGTTAGCCCTACCCCTAAGAGAAATTGAAAAAAACCAGCGGCCGGCTGCGAAGCAAGGTCGTGCCGGCAGGGGTAATGGCCCGAAACGAACGTGCGGTGAATTTGGCAATAACTCCCGATCTAGGTGGGCTAGAGAGATGATCTTTTTACCTGACTCTGCCTTAGGTATCCCTGCATCCGGAAATTAGACTTTCAAGGCCGTTGCGGGCAGGCTTCACACCGGAAAGGACCAGCGAGCGGGGACGCTCCGAAAGCCCCGCGAAGCATCAAGGCGATTTTGCTGTCAAAGAGACAAATACAAAATAAGAAGGGTCAAATCACCCCCAGGGCAATATCGGATCTGCACAAGTTTAGTACCACTGTCAAGCCCGTTTCAAGGGCTCCCTCTACCGTGAGATTGGGGTTGCTGACGGTTCTGTAGGCGAGGCGAGCGGCCTGGGTGTTAGCCCTACCCCGAAGAGAAATTGAAAGAAACAAGGTCGTGCCGGCAGGGCTAATGGCCCGGAATAAACGTGCGGTGAATTCGGCAATAACTCCCGATCTAGGCGGGCTAGAGAGGTGATTTTTTTACCTGACTCTGCCTTAGGTATCCCTGCATCCGGAAATTAGACTTTCAAGGCCGTTGCGGGCAGGCTTCACACCGGAAAGGACCAGCGAGCGGGGACGCTCCGAAAGCCCCGAAAAACATCAAGGCGATTTTGCTGTCAAAGAGACAAATACAAAATAAGAAGGGTCAAATCGCCCCCAGGGCAATATCGGATCTGCACAAGTTTAGTACCACTGTAAAGCCCGTTTCAAGGGCTCCCTCTACCGTGAGTTTGGGGTCGCTGAGGGTTCTGTAGGCGAGGCGAGCGGCCTGGATGTTAGCCCTACCCCTAAGAGAAATTGAAAAAAACCAGCGGCCGGCTGCGAAGCAAGGTCGTGCCGGCAGGGGTAATGGCCCGAAACGAACGTGCGGTGAATTTGGCAATAACTCCCGATCTAGGTGGGCTAGAGAGATGATCTTTTTACCTGACTCTGCCTTAGGTATCCCTGCATCCGGAAATTAGACTTTCAAGGCCGTTGCGGGCAGGCTTCACACCGGAAAGGACCAGCGAGCGGGGACGCTCCGAAAGCCCCGCGAAGCATCAAGGCGATTTTGCTGTCAAAGAGACAAATACAAAATAAGAAGGGTCAAATCACCCCCAGGGCAATATCGGATCTGCACAAGTTTAGTACCACTGTCAAGCCCGTTTCAAGGGCTCCCTCTACCGTGAGATTGGGGTTGCTGACGGTTCTGTAGGCGAGGCGAGCGGCCTGGGTGTTAGCCCTACCCCGAAGAGAAATTGAAAGAAACAAGGTCGTGCCGGCAGGGCTAATGGCCCGGAATAAACGTGCGGTGAATTCGGCAATAACTCCCGATCTAGGCGGGCTAGAGAGGTGATTTTTTTACCTGACTCTGCCTTAGGTATCCCTGCATCCGGAAATTAGACTTTCAAGGCCGTTGCGGGCAGGCTTCACACCGGAAAGGACCAGCGAGCGGGGACGCTCCGAAAGCCCCGAAAAACATCAAGGCGATTTTGCTGTCAAAGAGACAAATACAAAATAAGAAGGGTCAAATCGCCCCCAGGGCAATATCGGATCTGCACAAGTTTAGTACCACTGTAAAGCCCGTTTCAAGGGCTCCCTCTACCGTGAGTTTGGGGTCGCTGAGGGTTCTGTAGGCGAGGCGAGCGGCCTGGATGTTAGCCCTACCCCTAAGAGAAATTGAAAAAAACCAGCGGCCGGCTGCGAAGCAAGGTCGTGCCGGCAGGGGTAATGGCCCGAAACGAACGTGCGGTGAATTTGGCAATAACTCCCGATCTAGGTGGGCTAGAGAGATGATCTTTTTACCTGACTCTGCCTTAGGTATCCCTGCATCCGGAAATTAGACTTTCAAGGCCGTTGCGGGCAGGCTTCACACCGGAAAGGACCAGCGAGCGGGGACGCTCCGAAAGCCCCGCGAAGCATCAAGGCGATTTTGCTGTCAAAGAGACAAATACAAAATAAGAAGGGTCAAATCACCCCCAGGGCAATATCGGATCTGCACAAGTTTAGTACCACTGTCAAGCCCGTTTCAAGGGCTCCCTCTACCGTGAGATTGGGGTTGCTGACGGTTCTGTAGGCGAGGCGAGCGGCCTGGGTGTTAGCCCTACCCCGAAGAGAAATTGAAAGAAACAAGGTCGTGCCGGCAGGGCTAATGGCCCGGAATAAACGTGCGGTGAATTCGGCAATAACTCCCGATCTAGGCGGGCTAGAGAGGTGATTTTTTTACCTGACTCTGCCTTAGGTATCCCTGCATCCGGAAATTAGACTTTCAAGGCCGTTGCGGGCAGGCTTCACACCGGAAAGGACCAGCGAGCGGGGACGCTCCGAAAGCCCCGAAAAACATCAAGGCGATTTTGCTGTCAAAGAGACAAATACAAAATAAGAAGGGTCAAATCGCCCCCAGGGCAATATCGGATCTGCACAAGTTTAGTACCACTGTAAAGCCCGTTTCAAGGGCTCCCTCTACCGTGAGTTTGGGGTCGCTGAGGGTTCTGTAGGCGAGGCGAGCGGCCTGGATGTTAGCCCTACCCCTAAGAGAAATTGAAAAAAACCAGCGGCCGGCTGCGAAGCAAGGTCGTGCCGGCAGGGGTAATGGCCCGAAACGAACGTGCGGTGAATTTGGCAATAACTCCCGATCTAGGTGGGCTAGAGAGATGATCTTTTTACCTGACTCTGCCTTAGGTATCCCTGCATCCGGAAATTAGACTTTCAAGGCCGTTGCGGGCAGGCTTCACACCGGAAAGGACCAGCGAGCGGGGACGCTCCGAAAGCCCCGCGAAGCATCAAGGCGATTTTGCTGTCAAAGAGACAAATACAAAATAAGAAGGGTCAAATCACCCCCAGGGCAATATCGGATCTGCACAAGTTTAGTACCACTGTCAAGCCCGTTTCAAGGGCTCCCTCTACCGTGAGATTGGGGTTGCTGACGGTTCTGTAGGCGAGGCGAGCGGCCTGGGTGTTAGCCCTACCCCGAAGAGAAATTGAAAGAAACAAGGTCGTGCCGGCAGGGCTAATGGCCCGGAATAAACGTGCGGTGAATTCGGCAATAACTCCCGATCTAGGCGGGCTAGAGAGGTGATTTTTTTACCTGACTCTGCCTTAGGTATCCCTGCATCCGGAAATTAGACTTTCAAGGCCGTTGCGGGCAGGCTTCACACCGGAAAGGACCAGCGAGCGGGGACGCTCCGAAAGCCCCGAAAAACATCAAGGCGATTTTGCTGTCAAAGAGACAAATACAAAATAAGAAGGGTCAAATCGCCCCCAGGGCAATATCGGATCTGCACAAGTTTAGTACCACTGTAAAGCCCGTTTCAAGGGCTCCCTCTACCGTGAGTTTGGGGTCGCTGAGGGTTCTGTAGGCGAGGCGAGCGGCCTGGATGTTAGCCCTACCCCTAAGAGAAATTGAAAAAAACCAGCGGCCGGCTGCGAAGCAAGGTCGTGCCGGCAGGGGTAATGGCCCGAAACGAACGTGCGGTGAATTTGGCAATAACTCCCGATCTAGGTGGGCTAGAGAGATGATCTTTTTACCTGACTCTGCCTTAGGTATCCCTGCATCCGGAAATTAGACTTTCAAGGCCGTTGCGGGCAGGCTTCACACCGGAAAGGACCAGCGAGCGGGGACGCTCCGAAAGCCCCGCGAAGCATCAAGGCGATTTTGCTGTCAAAGAGACAAATACAAAATAAGAAGGGTCAAATCACCCCCAGGGCAATATCGGATCTGCACAAGTTTAGTACCACTGTCAAGCCCGTTTCAAGGGCTCCCTCTACCGTGAGATTGGGGTTGCTGACGGTTCTGTAGGCGAGGCGAGCGGCCTGGGTGTTAGCCCTACCCCGAAGAGAAATTGAAAGAAACAAGGTCGTGCCGGCAGGGCTAATGGCCCGGAATAAACGTGCGGTGAATTCGGCAATAACTCCCGATCTAGGCGGGCTAGAGAGGTGATTTTTTTACCTGACTCTGCCTTAGGTATCCCTGCATCCGGAAATTAGACTTTCAAGGCCGTTGCGGGCAGGCTTCACACCGGAAAGGACCAGCGAGCGGGGACGCTCCGAAAGCCCCGAAAAACATCAAGGCGATTTTGCTGTCAAAGAGACAAATACAAAATAAGAAGGGTCAAATCGCCCCCAGGGCAATATCGGATCTGCACAAGTTTAGTACCACTGTAAAGCCCGTTTCAAGGGCTCCCTCTACCGTGAGTTTGGGGTCGCTGAGGGTTCTGTAGGCGAGGCGAGCGGCCTGGATGTTAGCCCTACCCCTAAGAGAAATTGAAAAAAACCAGCGGCCGGCTGCGAAGCAAGGTCGTGCCGGCAGGGGTAATGGCCCGAAACGAACGTGCGGTGAATTTGGCAATAACTCCCGATCTAGGTGGGCTAGAGAGATGATCTTTTTACCTGACTCTGCCTTAGGTATCCCTGCATCCGGAAATTAGACTTTCAAGGCCGTTGCGGGCAGGCTTCACACCGGAAAGGACCAGCGAGCGGGGACGCTCCGAAAGCCCCGCGAAGCATCAAGGCGATTTTGCTGTCAAAGAGACAAATACAAAATAAGAAGGGTCAAATCACCCCCAGGGCAATATCGGATCTGCACAAGTTTAGTACCACTGTCAAGCCCGTTTCAAGGGCTCCCTCTACCGTGAGATTGGGGTTGCTGACGGTTCTGTAGGCGAGGCGAGCGGCCTGGGTGTTAGCCCTACCCCGAAGAGAAATTGAAAGAAACAAGGTCGTGCCGGCAGGGCTAATGGCCCGGAATAAACGTGCGGTGAATTCGGCAATAACTCCCGATCTAGGCGGGCTAGAGAGGTGATTTTTTTACCTGACTCTGCCTTAGGTATCCCTGCATCCGGAAATTAGACTTTCAAGGCCGTTGCGGGCAGGCTTCACACCGGAAAGGACCAGCGAGCGGGGACGCTCCGAAAGCCCCGAAAAACATCAAGGCGATTTTGCTGTCAAAGAGACAAATACAAAATAAGAAGGGTCAAATCGCCCCCAGGGCAATATCGGATCTGCACAAGTTTAGTACCACTGTAAAGCCCGTTTCAAGGGCTCCCTCTACCGTGAGTTTGGGGTCGCTGAGGGTTCTGTAGGCGAGGCGAGTGGCCTGGATGTTAGCCCTACCCCTAAGAGAAATTGAAAAAAACCAGCGGCCGGCTGCGAAGCAAGGTCGTGCCGGCAGGGGTAATGGCCCGAAACGAACGTGCGGTGAATTTGGCAATAACTCCCGATCTAGGTGGGCTAGAGAGATGATCTTTTTACCTGACTCTGCCTTAGGTATCCCTGCATCCGGAAATTAGACTTTCAAGGCCGTTGCGGGCAGGCTTCACACCGGAAAGGACCAGCGAGCGGGGACGCTCCGAAAGCCCCGCGAAGCATCAAGGCGATTTTGCTGTCAAAGAGACAAATACAAAATAAGAAGGGTCAAATCACCCCCAGGGCAATATCGGATCTGCACAAGTTTAGTACCACTGTCAAGCCCGTTTCAAGGGCTCCCTCTACCGTGAGATTGGGGTTGCTGACGGTTCTGTAGGCGAGGCGAGCGGCCTGGGTGTTAGCCCTACCCCGAAGAGAAATTGAAAGAAACAAGGTCGTGCCGGCAGGGCTAATGGCCCGGAATAAACGTGCGGTGAATTCGGCAATAACTCCCGATCTAGGCGGGCTAGAGAGGTGATTTTTTTACCTGACTCTGCCTTAGGTATCCCTGCATCCGGAAATTAGACTTTCAAGGCCGTTGCGGGCAGGCTTCACACCGGAAAGGACCAGCGAGCGGGGACGCTCCGAAAGCCCCGAAAAACATCAAGGCGATTTTGCTGTCAAAGAGACAAATACAAAATAAGAAGGGTCAAATCGCCCCCAGGGCAATATCGGATCTGCACAAGTTTAGTACCACTGTAAAGCCCGTTTCAAGGGCTCCCTCTACCGTGAGTTTGGGGTCGCTGAGGGTTCTGTAGGCGAGGCGAGCGGCCTGGATGTTAGCCCTACCCCTAAGAGAAATTGAAAAAAACCAGCGGCCGGCTGCGAAGCAAGGTCGTGCCGGCAGGGGTAATGGCCCGAAACGAACGTGCGGTGAATTTGGCAATAACTCCCGATCTAGGTGGGCTAGAGAGATGATCTTTTTACCTGACTCTGCCTTAGGTATCCCTGCATCCGGAAATTAGACTTTCAAGGCCGTTGCGGGCAGGCTTCACACCGGAAAGGACCAGCGAGCGGGGACGCTCCGAAAGCCCCGCGAAGCATCAAGGCGATTTTGCTGTCAAAGAGACAAATACAAAATAAGAAGGGTCAAATCACCCCCAGGGCAATATCGGATCTGCACAAGTTTAGTACCACTGTCAAGCCCGTTTCAAGGGCTCCCTCTACCGTGAGATTGGGGTTGCTGACGGTTCTGTAGGCGAGGCGAGCGGCCTGGGTGTTAGCCCTACCCCGAAGAGAAATTGAAAGAAACAAGGTCGTGCCGGCAGGGCTAATGGCCCGGAATAAACGTGCGGTGAATTCGGCAATAACTCCCGATCTAGGTGGGCTAGAGAGGTGATTTTTTTACCTGACTCTGCCTTAGGTATCCCTGCATCCGGAAATTAGACTTTCAAGGCCGTTGCGGGCAGGCTTCACACCGGAAAGGACCAGCGAGCGGGGACGCTCCGAAAGCCCCGAAAAACATCAAGGCGATTTTGCTGTCAAAGAGACAAATACAAAATAAGAAGGGTCAAATCGCCCCCAGGGCAATATCGGATCTGCACAAGTTTAGTACCACTGTAAAGCCCGTTTCAAGGGCTCCCTCTACCGTGAGTTTGGGGTCGCTGAGGGTTCTGTAGGCGAGGCGAGCGGCCTGGATGTTAGCCCTACCCCTAAGAGAAATTGAAAAAAACCAGCGGCCGGCTGCGAAGCAAGGTCGTGCCGGCAGGGGTAATGGCCCGAAACGAACGTGCGGTGAATTTGGCAATAACTCCCGATCTAGGTGGGCTAGAGAGATGATCTTTTTACCTGACTCTGCCTTAGGTATCCCTGCATCCGGAAATTAGACTTTCAAGGCCGTTGCGGGCAGGCTTCACACCGGAAAGGACCAGCGAGCGGGGACGCTCCGAAAGCCCCGCGAAGCATCAAGGCGATTTTGCTGTCAAAGAGACAAATACAAAATAAGAAGGGTCAAATCACCCCCAGGGCAATATCGGATCTGCACAAGTTTAGTACCACTGTCAAGCCCGTTTCAAGGGCTCCCTCTACCGTGAGATTGGGGTTGCTGACGGTTCTGTAGGCGAGGCGAGCGGCCTGGGTGTTAGCCCTACCCCGAAGAGAAATTGAAAGAAACAAGGTCGTGCCGGCAGGGCTAATGGCCCGGAATAAACGTGCGGTGAATTCGGCAATAACTCCCGATCTAGGCGGGCTAGAGAGGTGATTTTTTTACCTGACTCTGCCTTAGGTATCCCTGCATCCGGAAATTAGACTTTCAAGGCCGTTGCGGGCAGGCTTCACACCGGAAAGGACCAGCGAGCGGGGACGCTCCGAAAGCCCCGAAAAACATCAAGGCGATTTTGCTGTCAAAGAGACAAATACAAAATAAGAAGGGTCAAATCGCCCCCAGGGCAATATCGGATCTGCACAAGTTTAGTACCACTGTAAAGCCCGTTTCAAGGGCTCCCTCTACCGTGAGTTTGGGGTCGCTGAGGGTTCTGTAGGCGAGGCGAGCGGCCTGGATGTTAGCCCTACCCCTAAGAGAAATTGAAAAAAACCAGCGGCCGGCTGCGAAGCAAGGTCGTGCCGGCAGGGGTAATGGCCCGAAACGAACGTGCGGTGAATTTGGCAATAACTCCCGATCTAGGTGGGCTAGAGAGATGATCTTTTTACCTGACTCTGCCTTAGGTATCCCTGCATCCGGAAATTAGACTTTCAAGGCCGTTGCGGGCAGGCTTCACACCGGAAAGGACCAGCGAGCGGGGACGCTCCGAAAGCCCCGCGAAGCATCAAGGCGATTTTGCTGTCAAAGAGACAAATACAAAATAAGAAGGGTCAAATCACCCCCAGGGCAATATCGGATCTGCACAAGTTTAGTACCACTGTCAAGCCCGTTTCAAGGGCTCCCTCTACCGTGAGATTGGGGTTGCTGACGGTTCTGTAGGCGAGGCGAGCGGCCTGGGTGTTAGCCCTACCCCGAAGAGAAATTGAAAGAAACAAGGTCGTGCCGGCAGGGCTAATGGCCCGGAATAAACGTGCGGTGAATTCGGCAATAACTCCCGATCTAGGTGGGCTAGAGAGGTGATTTTTTTACCTGACTCTGCCTTAGGTATCCCTGCATCCGGAAATTAGACTTTCAAGGCCGTTGCGGGCAGGCTTCACACCGGAAAGGACCAGCGAGCGGGGACGCTCCGAAAGCCCCGAAAAACATCAAGGCGATTTTGCTGTCAAAGAGACAAATACAAAATAAGAAGGGTCAAATCGCCCCCAGGGCAATATCGGATCTGCACAAGTTTAGTACCACTGTAAAGCCCGTTTCAAGGGCTCCCTCTACCGTGAGTTTGGGGTCGCTGAGGGTTCTGTAGGCGAGGCGAGCGGCCTGGATGTTAGCCCTACCCCTAAGAGAAATTGAAAAAAACCAGCGGCCGGCTGCGAAGCAAGGTCGTGCCGGCAGGGGTAATGGCCCGAAACGAACGTGCGGTGAATTTGGCAATAACTCCCGATCTAGGTGGGCTAGAGAGATGATCTTTTTACCTGACTCTGCCTTAGGTATCCCTGCATCCGGAAATTAGACTTTCAAGGCCGTTGCGGGCAGGCTTCACACCGGAAAGGACCAGCGAGCGGGGACGCTCCGAAAGCCCCGCGAAGCATCAAGGCGATTTTGCTGTCAAAGAGACAAATACAAAATAAGAAGGGTCAAATCACCCCCAGGGCAATATCGGATCTGCACAAGTTTAGTACCACTGTCAAGCCCGTTTCAAGGGCTCCCTCTACCGTGAGATTGGGGTTGCTGACGGTTCTGTAGGCGAGGCGAGCGGCCTGGGTGTTAGCCCTACCCCGAAGAGAAATTGAAAGAAACAAGATCGTGCCGGCAGGGCTAATGGCCCGGAATAAACGTGCGGTGAATTCGGCAATAACTCCCGATCTAGGCGGGCTAGAGAGGTGATTTTTTTACCTGACTCTGCCTTAGGTATCCCTGCATCCGGAAATTAGACTTTCAAGGCCGTTGCGGGCAGGCTTCACACCGGAAAGGACCAGCGAGCGGGGACGCTCCGAAAGCCCCGAAAAACATCAAGGCGATTTTGCTGTCAAAGAGACAAATACAAAATAAGAAGGGTCAAATCGCCCCCAGGGCAATATCGGATCTGCACAAGTTTAGTACCACTGTAAAGCCCGTTTCAAGGGCTCCCTCTACCGTGAGTTTGGGGTCGCTGAGGGTTCTGTAGGCGAGGCGAGCGGCCTGGATGTTAGCCCTACCCCTAAGAGAAATTGAAAAAAACCAGCGGCCGGCTGCGAAGCAAGGTCGTGCCGGCAGGGGTAATGGCCCGAAACGAACGTGCGGTGAATTTGGCAATAACTCCCGATCTAGGTGGGCTAGAGAGATGATCTTTTTACCTGACTCTGCCTTAGGTATCCCTGCATCCGGAAATTAGACTTTCAAGGCCGTTGCGGGCAGGCTTCACACCGGAAAGGACCAGCGAGCGGGGACGCTCCGAAAGCCCCGCGAAGCATCAAGGCGATTTTGCTGTCAAAGAGACAAATACAAAATAAGAAGGGTCAAATCACCCCCAGGGCAATATCGGATCTGCACAAGTTTAGTACCACTGTCAAGCCCGTTTCAAGGGCTCCCTCTACCGTGAGATTGGGGTTGCTGACGGTTCTGTAGGCGAGGCGAGCGGCCTGGGTGTTAGCCCTACCCCGAAGAGAAATTGAAAGAAACAAGGTCGTGCCGGCAGGGCTAATGGCCCGGAATAAACGTGCGGTGAATTCGGCAATAACTCCCGATCTAGGCGGGCTAGAGAGGTGATTTTTTTACCTGACTCTGCCTTAGGTATCCCTGCATCCGGAAATTAGACTTTCAAGGCCGTTGCGGGCAGGCTTCACACCGGAAAGGACCAGCGAGCGGGGACGCTCCGAAAGCCCCGAAAAACATCAAGGCGATTTTGCTGTCAAAGAGACAAATACAAAATAAGAAGGGTCAAATCGCCCCCAGGGCAATATCGGATCTGCACAAGTTTAGTACCACTGTAAAGCCCGTTTCAAGGGCTCCCTCTACCGTGAGTTTGGGGTCGCTGAGGGTTCTGTAGGCGAGGCGAGCGGCCTGGATGTTAGCCCTACCCCTAAGAGAAATTGAAAAAAACCAGCGGCCGGCTGCGAAGCAAGGTCGTGCCGGCAGGGGTAATGGCCCGAAACGAACGTGCGGTGAATTTGGCAATAACTCCCGATCTAGGTGGGCTAGAGAGATGATCTTTTTACCTGACTCTGCCTTAGGTATCCCTGCATCCGGAAATTAGACTTTCAAGGCCGTTGCGGGCAGGCTTCACACCGGAAAGGACCAGCGAGCGGGGACGCTCCGAAAGCCCCGCGAAGCATCAAGGCGATTTTGCTGTCAAAGAGACAAATACAAAATAAGAAGGGTCAAATCACCCCCAGGGCAATATCGGATCTGCACAAGTTTAGTACCACTGTCAAGCCCGTTTCAAGGGCTCCCTCTACCGTGAGATTGGGGTTGCTGACGGTTCTGTAGGCGAGGCGAGCGGCCTGGGTGTTAGCCCTACCCCGAAGAGAAATTGAAAGAAACAAGGTCGTGCCGGCAGGGCTAATGGCCCGGAATAAACGTGCGGTGAATTCGGCAATAACTCCCGATCTAGGCGGGCTAGAGAGGTGATTTTTTTACCTGACTCTGCCTTAGGTATCCCTGCATCCGGAAATTAGACTTTCAAGGCCGTTGCGGGCAGGCTTCACACCGGAAAGGACCAGCGAGCGGGGACGCTCCGAAAGCCCCGAAAAACATCAAGGCGATTTTGCTGTCAAAGAGACAAATACAAAATAAGAAGGGTCAAATCGCCCCCAGGGCAATATCGGATCTGCACAAGTTTAGTACCACTGTAAAGCCCGTTTCAAGGGCTCCCTCTACCGTGAGTTTGGGGTCGCTGAGGGTTCTGTAGGCGAGGCGAGCGGCCTGGATGTTAGCCCTACCCCTAAGAGAAATTGAAAAAAACCAGCGGCCGGCTGCGAAGCAAGGTCGTGCCGGCAGGGGTAATGGCCCGAAACGAACGTGCGGTGAATTTGGCAATAACTCCCGATCTAGGTGGGCTAGAGAGATGATCTTTTTACCTGACTCTGCCTTAGGTATCCCTGCATCCGGAAATTAGACTTTCAAGGCCGTTGCGGGCAGGCTTCACACCGGAAAGGACCAGCGAGCGGGGACGCTCCGAAAGCCCCGCGAAGCATCAAGGCGATTTTGCTGTCAAAGAGACAAATACAAAATAAGAAGGGTCAAATCACCCCCAGGGCAATATCGGATCTGCACAAGTTTAGTACCACTGTCAAGCCCGTTTCAAGGGCTCCCTCTACCGTGAGATTGGGGTTGCTGACGGTTCTGTAGGCGAGGCGAGCGGCCTGGGTGTTAGCCCTACCCCGAAGAGAAATTGAAAGAAACAAGGTCGTGCCGGCAGGGCTAATGGCCCGGAATAAACGTGCGGTGAATTCGGCAATAACTCCCGATCTAGGCGGGCTAGAGAGGTGATTTTTTTACCTGACTCTGCCTTAGGTATCCCTGCATCCGGAAATTAGACTTTCAAGGCCGTTGCGGGCAGGCTTCACACCGGAAAGGACCAGCGAGCGGGGACGCTCCGAAAGCCCCGAAAAACATCAAGGCGATTTTGCTGTCAAAGAGACAAATACAAAATAAGAAGGGTCAAATCACCCCCAGGGCAATATCGGATCTGCACAAGTTTAGTACCACTGTCAAGCCCGTTTCAAGGGCTCCCTCTACCGTGAGATTGGGGTTGCTGACGGTTCTGTAGGCGAGGCGAGCGGCCTGGGTGTTAGCCCTACCCCGAAGAGAAATTGAAAGAAACAAGGTCGTGCCGGCAGGGCTAATGGCCCGGAATAAACGTGCGGTGAATTCGGCAATAACTCCCGATCTAGGCGGGCTAGAGAGGTGATTTTTTTACCTGACTCTGCCTTAGGTATCCCTGCATCCGGAAATTAGACTTTCAAGGCCGTTGCGGGCAGGCTTCACACCGGAAAGGACCAGCGAGCGGGGACGCTCCGAAAGCCCCGAAAAACATCAAGGCGATTTTGCTGTCAAAGAGACAAATACAAAATAAGAAGGGTCAAATCGCCCCCAGGGCAATATCGGATCTGCACAAGTTTAGTACCACTGTAATGCCCGTTTCAAGGGCTCCCTCTACCGTGAGTTTGGGGTCGCTGAGGGTTCTGTAGGCGAGGCGAGCGGCCTGGATGTTAGCCCTACCCCTAAGAGAAATTGAAAAAAACCAACGGCCGGCTGCGAAGCAAGGTCGTGCCGGCAGGGGTAATGGCCCGAAACGAACGTGCGGTGAATTTGGCAATAACTCCCGATCTAGGTGGGCTAGAGAGATGATCTTTTTACCTGACTCTGCCTTAGGTATCCCTGCATCCGGAAATTAGACTTTCAAGGCCGTTGCGGGCAGGCTTCACACCGGAAAGGACCAGCGAGCGGGGACGCTCCGAAAGCCCCGCGAAGCATCAAGGCGATTTTGCTGTCAAAGAGACAAATACAAAATAAGAAGGGTCAAATCACCCCCAGGGCAATATCGGATCTGCACAAGTTTAGTACCACTGTCAAGCCCGTTTCAAGGGCTCCCTCTACCGTGAGATTGGGGTTGCTGACGGTTCTGTAGGCGAGGCGAGCGGCCTGGGTGTTAGCCCTACCCCGAAGAGAAATTGAAAGAAACAAGGTCGTGCCGGCAGGGCTAATGGCCCGGAATAAACGTGCGGTGAATTCGGCAATAACTCCCGATCTAGGTGGGCTAGAGAGGTGATTTTTTTACCTGACTCTGCCTTAGGTATCCCTGCATCCGGAAATTAGACTTTCAAGGCCGTTGCGGGCAGGCTTCACACCGGAAAGGACCAGCGAGCGGGGACGCTCCGAAAGCCCCGAAAAACATCAAGGCGATTTTGCTGTCAAAGAGACAAATACAAAATAAGAAGGGTCAAATCGCCCCCAGGGCAATATCGGATCTGCACAAGTTTAGTACCACTGTAAAGCCCGTTTCAAGGGCTCCCTCTACCGTGAGTTTGGGGTCGCTGAGGGTTCTGTAGGCGAGGCGAGCGGCCTGGATGTTAGCCCTACCCCTAAGAGAAATTGAAAAAAACCAGCGGCCGGCTGCGAAGCAAGGTCGTGCCGGCAGGGGTAATGGCCCGAAACGAACGTGCGGTGAATTTGGCAATAACTCCCGATCTAGGTGGGCTAGAGAGATGATCTTTTTACCTGACTCTGCCTTAGGTATCCCTGCATCCGGAAATTAGACTTTCAAGGCCGTTGCGGGCAGGCTTCACACCGGAAAGGACCAGCGAGCGGGGACGCTCCGAAAGCCCCGCGAAGCATCAAGGCGATTTTGCTGTCAAAGAGACAAATACAAAATAAGAAGGGTCAAATCACCCCCAGGGCAATATCGGATCTGCACAAGTTTAGTACCACTGTCAAGCCCGTTTCAAGGGCTCCCTCTACCGTGAGATTGGGGTTGCTGACGGTTCTGTAGGCGAGGCGAGCGGCCTGGGTGTTAGCCCTACCCCGAAGAGAAATTGAAAGAAACAAGATCGTGCCGGCAGGGCTAATGGCCCGGAATAAACGTGCGGTGAATTCGGCAATAACTCCCGATCTAGGCGGGCTAGAGAGGTGATTTTTTTACCTGACTCTGCCTTAGGTATCCCTGCATCCGGAAATTAGACTTTCAAGGCCGTTGCGGGCAGGCTTCACACCGGAAAGGACCAGCGAGCGGGGACGCTCCGAAAGCCCCGAAAAACATCAAGGCGATTTTGCTGTCAAAGAGACAAATACAAAATAAGAAGGGTCAAATCGCCCCCAGGGCAATATCGGATCTGCACAAGTTTAGTACCACTGTAAAGCCCGTTTCAAGGGCTCCCTCTACCGTGAGTTTGGGGTCGCTGAGGGTTCTGTAGGCGAGGCGAGCGGCCTGGATGTTAGCCCTACCCCTAAGAGAAATTGAAAAAAACCAGCGGCCGGCTGCGAAGCAAGGTCGTGCCGGCAGGGGTAATGGCCCGAAACGAACGTGCGGTGAATTTGGCAATAACTCCCGATCTAGGTGGGCTAGAGAGATGATCTTTTTACCTGACTCTGCCTTAGGTATCCCTGCATCCGGAAATTAGACTTTCAAGGCCGTTGCGGGCAGGCTTCACACCGGAAAGGACCAGCGAGCGGGGAAGCTCCGAAAGCCCCGCGAAGCATCAAGGCGATTTTGCTGTCAAAGAGACAAATACAAAATAAGAAGGGTCAAATCACCCCCAGGGCAATATCGGATCTGCACAAGTTTAGTACCACTGTCAAGCCCGTTTCAAGGGCTCCCTCTACCGTGAGATTGGGGTTGCTGACGGTTCTGTAGGCGAGGCGAGCGGCCTGGGTGTTAGCCCTACCCCGAAGAGAAATTGAAAGAAACAAGGTCGTGCCGGCAGGGCTAATGGCCCGGAATAAACGTGCGGTGAATTCGGCAATAACTCCCGATCTAGGCGGGCTAGAGAGGTGATTTTTTTACCTGACTCTGCCTTAGGTATCCCTGCATCCGGAAATTAGACTTTCAAGGCCGTTGCGGGCAGGCTTCACACCGGAAAGGACCAGCGAGCGGGGACGCTCCGAAAGCCCCGAAAAACATCAAGGCGATTTTGCTGTCAAAGAGACAAATACAAAATAAGAAGGGTCAAATCGCCCCCAGGGCAATATCGGATCTGCACAAGTTTAGTACCACTGTAAAGCCCGTTTCAAGGGCTCCCTCTACCGTGAGTTTGGGGTCGCTGAGGGTTCTGTAGGCGAGGCGAGCGGCCTGGATGTTAGCCCTACCCCTAAGAGAAATTGAAAAAAACCAGCGGCCGGCTGCGAAGCAAGGTCGTGCCGGCAGGGGTAATGGCCCGAAACGAACGTGCGGTGAATTTGGCAATAACTCCCGATCTAGGTGGGCTAGAGAGATGATCTTTTTACCTGACTCTGCCTTAGGTATCCCTGCATCCGGAAATTAGACTTTCAAGGCCGTTGCGGGCAGGCTTCACACCGGAAAGGACCAGCGAGCGGGGACGCTCCGAAAGCCCCGCGAAGCATCAAGGCGATTTTGCTGTCAAAGAGACAAATACAAAATAAGAAGGGTCAAATCACCCCCAGGGCAATATCGGATCTGCACAAGTTTAGTACCACTGTCAAGCCCGTTTCAAGGGCTCCCTCTACCGTGAGATTGGGGTTGCTGACGGTTCTGTAGGCGAGGCGAGCGGCCTGGGTGTTAGCCCTACCCCGAAGAGAAATTGAAAGAAACAAGGTCGTGCCGGCAGGGCTAATGGCCCGGAATAAACGTGCGGTGAATTCGGCAATAACTCCCGATCTAGGCGGGCTAGAGAGGTGATTTTTTTACCTGACTCTGCCTTAGGTATCCCTGCATCCGGAAATTAGACTTTCAAGGCCGTTGCGGGCAGGCTTCACACCGGAAAGGACCAGCGAGCGGGGACGCTCCGAAAGCCCCGAAAAACATCAAGGCGATTTTGCTGTCAAAGAGACAAATACAAAATAAGAAGGGTCAAATCGCCCCCAGGGCAATATCGGATCTGCACAAGTTTAGTACCACTGTAAAGCCCGTTTCAAGGGCTCCCTCTACCGTGAGTTTGGGGTCGCTGAGGGTTCTGTAGGCGAGGCGAGCGGCCTGGATGTTAGCCCTACCCCTAAGAGAAATTGAAAAAAACCAGCGGCCGGCTGCGAAGCAAGGTCGTGCCGGCAGGGGTAATGGCCCGAAACGAACGTGCGGTGAATTTGGCAATAACTCCCGATCTAGGTGGGCTAGAGAGATGATCTTTTTACCTGACTCTGCCTTAGGTATCCCTGCATCCGGAAATTAGACTTTCAAGGCCGTTGCGGGCAGGCTTCACACCGGAAAGGACCAGCGAGCGGGGACGCTCCGAAAGCCCCGCGAAGCATCAAGGCGATTTTGCTGTCAAAGAGACAAATACAAAATAAGAAGGGTCAAATCACCCCCAGGGCAATATCGGATCTGCACAAGTTTAGTACCACTGTCAAGCCCGTTTCAAGGGCTCCCTCTACCGTGAGATTGGGGTTGCTGACGGTTCTGTAGGCGAGGCGAGCGGCCTGGGTGTTAGCCCTACCCCGAAGAGAAATTGAAAGAAACAAGGTCGTGCCGGCAGGGCTAATGGCCCGGAATAAACGTGCGGTGAATTCGGCAATAACTCCCGATCTAGGCGGGCTAGAGAGGTGATTTTTTTACCTGACTCTGCCTTAGGTATCCCTGCATCCGGAAATTAGACTTTCAAGGCCGTTGCGGGCAGGCTTCACACCGGAAAGGACCAGCGAGCGGGGACGCTCCGAAAGCCCCGAAAAACATCAAGGCGATTTTGCTGTCAAAGAGACAAATACAAAATAAGAAGGGTCAAATCGCCCCCAGGGCAATATCGGATCTGCACAAGTTTAGTACCACTGTAAAGCCCGTTTCAAGGGCTCCCTCTACCGTGAGTTTGGGGTCGCTGAGGGTTCTGTAGGCGAGGCGAGCGGCCTGGATGTTAGCCCTACCCCTAAGAGAAATTGAAAAAAACCAGCGGCCGGCTGCGAAGCAAGGTCGTGCCGGCAGGGGTAATGGCCCGAAACGAACGTGCGGTGAATTTGGCAATAACTCCCGATCTAGGTGGGCTAGAGAGATGATCTTTTTACCTGACTCTGCCTTAGGTATCCCTGCATCCGGAAATTAGACTTTCAAGGCCGTTGCGGGCAGGCTTCACACCGGAAAGGACCAGCGAGCGGGGACGCTCCGAAAGCCCCGCGAAGCATCAAGGCGATTTTGCTGTCAAAGAGACAAATACAAAATAAGAAGGGTCAAATCACCCCCAGGGCAATATCGGATCTGCACAAGTTTAGTACCACTGTCAAGCCCGTTTCAAGGGCTCCCTCTACCGTGAGATTGGGGTTGCTGACGGTTCTGTAGGCGAGGCGAGCGGCCTGGGTGTTAGCCCTACCCCGAAGAGAAATTGAAAGAAACAAGGTCGTGCCGGCAGGGCTAATGGCCCGGAATAAACGTGCGGTGAATTCGGCAATAACTCCCGATCTAGGCGGGCTAGAGAGGTGATTTTTTTACCTGACTCTGCCTTAGGTATCCCTGCATCCGGAAATTAGACTTTCAAGGCCGTTGCGGGCAGGCTTCACACCGGAAAGGACCAGCGAGCGGGGACGCTCCGAAAGCCCCGAAAAACATCAAGGCGATTTTGCTGTCAAAGAGACAAATACAAAATAAGAAGGGTCAAATCGCCCCCAGGGCAATATCGGATCTGCACAAGTTTAGTACCACTGTAAAGCCCGTTTCAAGGGCTCCCTCTACCGTGAGTTTGGGGTTGCTGAGGGTTCTGTAGGCGAGGCGAGCGGCCTGGATGTTAGCCCTACCCCTAAGAGAAATTGAAAAAAACCAGCGGCCGGCTGCGAAGCAAGGTCGTGCCGGCAGGGGTAATGGCCCGAAACGAACGTGCGGTGAATTTGGCAATAACTCCCGATCTAGGTGGGCTAGAGAGATGATCTTTTTACCTGACTCTGCCTTAGGTATCCCTGCATCCGGAAATTAGACTTTCAAGGCCGTTGCGGGCAGGCTTCACACCGGAAAGGACCAGCGAGCGGGGACGCTCCGAAAGCCCCGCGAAGCATCAAGGCGATTTTGCTGTCAAAGAGACAAATACAAAATAAGAAGGGTCAAATCACCCCCAGGGCAATATCGGATCTGCACAAGTTTAGTACCACTGTCAAGCCCGTTTCAAGGGCTCCCTCTACCGTGAGATTGGGGTTGCTGACGGTTCTGTAGGCGAGGCGAGCGGCCTGGGTGTTAGCCCTACCCCGAAGAGAAATTGAAAGAAACAAGGTCGTGCCGGCAGGGCTAATGGCCCGGAATAAACGTGCGGTGAATTCGGCAATAACTCCCGATCTAGGCGGGCTAGAGAGGTGATTTTTTTACCTGACTCTGCCTTAGGTATCCCTGCATCCGGAAATTAGACTTTCAAGGCCGTTGCGGGCAGGCTTCACACCGGAAAGGACCAGCGAGCGGGGACGCTCCGAAAGCCCCGAAAAACATCAAGGCGATTTTGCTGTCAAAGAGACAAATACAAAATAAGAAGGGTCAAATCGCCCCCAGGGCAATATCGGATCTGCACAAGTTTAGTACCACTGTAAAGCCCGTTTCAAGGGCTCCCTCTACCGTGAGTTTGGGGTCGCTGAGGGTTCTGTAGGCGAGGCGAGCGGCCTGGATGTTAGCCCTACCCCTAAGAGAAATTGAAAAAAACCAGCGGCCGGCTGCGAAGCAAGGTCGTGCCGGCAGGGGTAATGGCCCGAAACGAACGTGCGGTGAATTTGGCAATAACTCCCGATCTAGGTGGGCTAGAGAGATGATCTTTTTACCTGACTCTGCCTTAGGTATCCCTGCATCCGGAAATTAGACTTTCAAGGCCGTTGCGGGCAGGCTTCACACCGGAAAGGACCAGCGAGCGGGGACGCTCCGAAAGCCCCGCGAAGCATCAAGGCGATTTTGCTGTCAAAGAGACAAATACAAAATAAGAAGGGTCAAATCACCCCCAGGGCAATATCGGATCTGCACAAGTTTAGTACCACTGTCAAGCCCGTTTCAAGGGCTCCCTCTACTGTGAGATTGGGGTTGCTGACGGTTCTGTAGGCGAGGCGAGCGGCCTGGGTGTTAGCCCTACCCCGAAGAGAAATTGAAAGAAACAAGGTCGTGCCGGCAGGGCTAATGGCCCGGAATAAACGTGCGGTGAATTCGGCAATAACTCCCGATCTAGGCGGGCTAGAGAGGTGATTTTTTTACCTGACTCTGCCTTAGGTATCCCTGCATCCGGAAATTAGACTTTCAAGGCCGTTGCGGGCAGGCTTCACACCGGAAAGGACCAGCGAGCGGGGACGCTCCGAAAGCCCCGAAAAACATCAAGGCGATTTTGCTGTCAAAGAGACAAATACAAAATAAGAAGGGTCAAATCGCCCCCAGGGCAATATCGGATCTGCACAAGTTTAGTACCACTGTAAAGCCCGTTTCAAGGGCTCCCTCTACCGTGAGTTTGGGGTTGCTGAGGGTTCTGTAGGCGAGGCGAGCGGCCTGGATGTTAGCCCTACCCCTAAGAGAAATTGAAAAAAACCAGCGGCCGGCTGCGAAGCAAGGTCGTGCCGGCAGGGGTAATGGCCCGAAACGAACGTGCGGTGAATTTGGCAATAACTCCCGATCTAGGTGGGCTAGAGAGATGATCTTTTTACCTGACTCTGCCTTAGGTATCCCTGCATCCGGAAATTAGACTTTCAAGGCCGTTGCGGGCAGGCTTCACACCGGAAAGGACCAGCGAGCGGGGACGCTCCGAAAGCCCCGCGAAGCATCAAGGCGATTTTGCTGTCAAAGAGACAAATACAAAATAAGAAGGGTCAAATCACCCCCAGGGCAATATCGGATCTGCACAAGTTTAGTACCACTGTCAAGCCCGTTTCAAGGGCTCCCTCTACCGTGAGATTGGGGTTGCTGACGGTTCTGTAGGCGAGGCGAGCGGCCTGGGTGTTAGCCCTACCCCGAAGAGAAATTGAAAGAAACAAGGTCGTGCCGGCAGGGCTAATGGCCCGGAATAAACGTGCGGTGAATTCGGCAATAACTCCCGATCTAGGCGGGCTAGAGAGGTGATTTTTTTACCTGACTCTGCCTTAGGTATCCCTGCATCCGGAAATTAGACTTTCAAGGCCGTTGCGGGCAGGCTTCACACCGGAAAGGACCAGCGAGCGGGGACGCTCCGAAAGCCCCGAAAAACATCAAGGCGATTTTGCTGTCAAAGAGACAAATACAAAATAAGAAGGGTCAAATCGCCCCCAGGGCAATATCGGATCTGCACAAGTTTAGTACCACTGTAAAGCCCGTTTCAAGGGCTCCCTCTACCGTGAGTTTGGGGTCGCTGAGGGTTCTGTAGGCGAGGCGAGCGGCCTGGATGTTAGCCCTACCCCTAAGAGAAATTGAAAAAAACCAGCGGCCGGCTGCGAAGCAAGGTCGTGCCGGCAGGGGTAATGGCCCGAAACGAACGTGCGGTGAATTTGGCAATAACTCCCGATCTAGGTGGGCTAGAGAGATGATCTTTTTACCTGACTCTGCCTTAGGTATCCCTGCATCCGGAAATTAGACTTTCAAGGCCGTTGCGGGCAGGCTTCACACCGGAAAGGACCAGCGAGCGGGGACGCTCCGAAAGCCCCGCGAAGCATCAAGGCGATTTTGCTGTCAAAGAGACAAATACAAAATAAGAAGGGTCAAATCACCCCCAGGGCAATATCGGATCTGCACAAGTTTAGTACCACTGTCAAGCCCGTTTCAAGGGCTCCCTCTACCGTGAGATTGGGGTTGCTGACGGTTCTGTAGGCGAGGCGAGCGGCCTGGGTGTTAGCCCTACCCCGAAGAGAAATTGAAAGAAACAAGGTCGTGCCGGCAGGGCTAATGGCCCGGAATAAACGTGCGGTGAATTCGGCAATAACTCCCGATCTAGGCGGGCTAGAGAGGTGATTTTTTTACCTGACTCTGCCTTAGGTATCCCTGCATCCGGAAATTAGACTTTCAAGGCCGTTGCGGGCAGGCTTCACACCGGAAAGGACCAGCGAGCGGGGACGCTCCGAAAGCCCCGAAAAACATCAAGGCGATTTTGCTGTCAAAGAGACAAATACAAAATAAGAAGGGTCAAATCGCCCCCAGGGCAATATCGGATCTGCACAAGTTTAGTACCACTGTAAAGCCCGTTTCAAGGGCTCCCTCTACCGTGAGTTTGGGGTCGCTGAGGGTTCTGTAGGCGAGGCGAGCGGCCTGGATGTTAGCCCTACCCCTAAGAGAAATTGAAAAAAACCAGCGGCCGGCTGCGAAGCAAGGTCGTGCCGGCAGGGGTAATGGCCCGAAACGAACGTGCGGTGAATTTGGCAATAACTCCCGATCTAGGTGGGCTAGAGAGATGATCTTTTTACCTGACTCTGCCTTAGGTATCCCTGCATCCGGAAATTAGACTTTCAAGGCCGTTGCGGGCAGGCTTCACACCGGAAAGGACCAGCGAGCGGGGACGCTCCGAAAGCCCCGCGAAGCATCAAGGCGATTTTGCTGTCAAAGAGACAAATACAAAATAAGAAGGGTCAAATCACCCCCAGGGCAATATCGGATCTGCACAAGTTTAGTACCACTGTCAAGCCCGTTTCAAGGGCTCCCTCTACCGTGAGATTGGGGTTGCTGACGGTTCTGTAGGCGAGGCGAGCGGCCTGGGTGTTAGCCCTACCCCGAAGAGAAATTGAAAGAAACAAGGTCGTGCCGGCAGGGCTAATGGCCCGGAATAAACGTGCGGTGAATTCGGCAATAACTCCCGATCTAGGCGGGCTAGAGAGGTGATTTTTTTACCTGACTCTGCCTTAGGTATCCCTGCATCCGGAAATTAGACTTTCAAGGCCGTTGCGGGCAGGCTTCACACCGGAAAGGACCAGCGAGCGGGGACGCTCCGAAAGCCCCGAAAAACATCAAGGCGATTTTGCTGTCAAAGAGACAAATACAAAATAAGAAGGGTCAAATCGCCCCCAGGGCAATATCGGATCTGCACAAGTTTAGTACCACTGTAAAGCCCGTTTCAAGGGCTCCCTCTACCGTGAGTTTGGGGTCGCTGAGGGTTCTGTAGGCGAGGCGAGCGGCCTGGATGTTAGCCCTACCCCTAAGAGAAATTGAAAAAAACCAGCGGCCGGCTGCGAAGCAAGGTCGTGCCGGCAGGGGTAATGGCCCGAAACGAACGTGCGGTGAATTTGGCAATAACTCCCGATCTAGGTGGGCTAGAGAGATGATCTTTTTACCTGACTCTGCCTTAGGTATCCCTGCATCCGGAAATTAGACTTTCAAGGCCGTTGCGGGCAGGCTTCACACCGGAAAGGACCAGCGAGCGGGGACGCTCCGAAAGCCCCGCGAAGCATCAAGGCGATTTTGCTGTCAAAGAGACAAATACAAAATAAGAAGGGTCAAATCACCCCCAGGGCAATATCGGATCTGCACAAGTTTAGTACCACTGTCAAGCCCGTTTCAAGGGCTCCCTCTACCGTGAGATTGGGGTTGCTGACGGTTCTGTAGGCGAGGCGAGCGGCCTGGGTGTTAGCCCTACCCCGAAGAGAAATTGAAAGAAACAAGGTCGTGCCGGCAGGGCTAATGGCCCGGAATAAACGTGCGGTGAATTCGGCAATAACTCCCGATCTAGGCGGGCTAGAGAGGTGATTTTTTTACCTGACTCTGCCTTAGGTATCCCTGCATCCGGAAATTAGACTTTCAAGGCCGTTGCGGGCAGGCTTCACACCGGAAAGGACCAGCGAGCGGGGACGCTCCGAAAGCCCCGAAAAACATCAAGGCGATTTTGCTGTCAAAGAGACAAATACAAAATAAGAAGGGTCAAATCGCCCCCAGGGCAATATCGGATCTGCACAAGTTTAGTACCACTGTAAAGCCCGTTTCAAGGGCTCCCTCTACCGTGAGTTTGGGGTCGCTGAGGGTTCTGTAGGCGAGGCGAGCGGCCTGGATGTTAGCCCTACCCCTAAGAGAAATTGAAAAAAACCAGCGGCCGGCTGCGAAGCAAGGTCGTGCCGGCAGGGGTAATGGCCCGAAACGAACGTGCGGTGAATTTGGCAATAACTCCCGATCTAGGTGGGCTAGAGAGATGATCTTTTTACCTGACTCTGCCTTAGGTATCCCTGCATCCGGAAATTAGACTTTCAAGGCCGTTGCGGGCAAGCTTCACACCGGAAAGGACCAGCGAGCGGGGACGCTCCGAAAGCCCCGCGAAGCATCAAGGCGATTTTGCTGTCAAAGAGACAAATACAAAATAAGAAGGGTCAAATCACCCCCAGGGCAATATCGGATCTGCACAAGTTTAGTACCACTGTCAAGCCCGTTTCAAGGGCTCCCTCTACCGTGAGATTGGGGTTGCTGACGGTTCTGTAGGCGAGGCGAGCGGCCTGGGTGTTAGCCCTACCCCGAAGAGAAATTGAAAGAAACAAGGTCGTGCCGGCAGGGCTAATGGCCCGGAATAAACGTGCGGTGAATTCGGCAATAACTCCCGATCTAGGCGGGCTAGAGAGGTGATTTTTTTACCTGACTCTGCCTTAGGTATCCCTGCATCCGGAAATTAGACTTTCAAGGCCGTTGCGGGCAGGCTTCACACCGGAAAGGACCAGCGAGCGGGGACGCTCCGAAAGCCCCGAAAAACATCAAGGCGATTTTGCTGTCAAAGAGACAAATACAAAATAAGAAGGGTCAAATCGCCCCCAGGGCAATATCGGATCTGCACAAGTTTAGTACCACTGTAAAGCCCGTTTCAAGGGCTCCCTCTACCGTGAGTTTGGGGTCGCTGAGGGTTCTGTAGGCGAGGCGAGCGGCCTGGATGTTAGCCCTACCCCTAAGAGAAATTGAAAAAAACCAGCGGCCGGCTGCGAAGCAAGGTCGTGCCGGCAGGGGTAATGGCCCGAAACGAACGTGCGGTGAATTTGGCAATAACTCCCGATCTAGGTGGGCTAGAGAGATGATCTTTTTACCTGACTCTGCCTTAGGTATCCCTGCATCCGGAAATTAGACTTTCAAGGCCGTTGCGGGCAGGCTTCACACCGGAAAGGACCAGCGAGCGGGGACGCTCCGAAAGCCCCGCGAAGCATCAAGGCGATTTTGCTGTCAAAGAGACAAATACAAAATAAGAAGGGTCAAATCACCCCCAGGGCAATATCGGATCTGCACAAGTTTAGTACCACTGTCAAGCCCGTTTCAAGGGCTCCCTCTACCGTGAGATTGGGGTTGCTGACGGTTCTGTAGGCGAGGCGAGCGGCCTGGGTGTTAGCCCTACCCCGAAGAGAAATTGAAAGAAACAAGGTCGTGCCGGCAGGGCTAATGGCCCGGAATAAACGTGCGGTGAATTCGGCAATAACTCCCGATCTAGGCGGGCTAGAGAGGTGATTTTTTTACCTGACTCTGCCTTAGGTATCCCTGCATCCGGAAATTAGACTTTCAAGGCCGTTGCGGGCAGGCTTCACACCGGAAAGGACCAGCGAGCGGGGACGCTCCGAAAGCCCCGAAAAACATCAAGGCGATTTTGCTGTCAAAGAGACAAATACAAAATAAGAAGGGTCAAATCGCCCCCAGGGCAATATCGGATCTGCACAAGTTTAGTACCACTGTAAAGCCCGTTTCAAGGGCTCCCTCTACCGTGAGTTTGGGGTCGCTGAGGGTTCTGTAGGCGAGGCGAGCGGCCTGGATGTTAGCCCTACCCCTAAGAGAAATTGAAAAAAACCAGCGGCCGGCTGCGAAGCAAGGTCGTGCCGGCAGGGGTAATGGCCCGAAACGAACGTGCGGTGAATTTGGCAATAACTCCCGATCTAGGTGGGCTAGAGAGATGATCTTTTTACCTGACTCTGCCTTAGGTATCCCTGCATCCGGAAATTAGACTTTCAAGGCCGTTGCGGGCAGGCTTCACACCGGAAAGGACCAGCGAGCGGGGACGCTCCGAAAGCCCCGCGAAGCATCAAGGCGATTTTGCTGTCAAAGAGACAAATACAAAATAAGAAGGGTCAAATCACCCCCAGGGCAATATCGGATCTGCACAAGTTTAGTACCACTGTCAAGCCCGTTTCAAGGGCTCCCTCTACCGTGAGATTGGGGTTGCTGACGGTTCTGTAGGCGAGGCGAGCGGCCTGGGTGTTAGCCCTACCCCGAAGAGAAATTGAAAGAAACAAGGTCGTGCCGGCAGGGCTAATGGCCCGGAATAAACGTGCGGTGAATTCGGCAATAACTCCCGATCTAGGCGGGCTAGAGAGGTGATTTTTTTACCTGACTCTGCCTTAGGTATCCCTGCATCCGGAAATTAGACTTTCAAGGCCGTTGCGGGCAGGCTTCACACCGGAAAGGACCAGCGAGCGGGGACGCTCCGAAAGCCCCGAAAAACATCAAGGCGATTTTGCTGTCAAAGAGACAAATACAAAATAAGAAGGGTCAAATCGCCCCCAGGGCAATATCGGATCTGCACAAGTTTAGTACCACTGTAAAGCCCGTTTCAAGGGCTCCCTCTACCGTGAGTTTGGGGTCGCTGAGGGTTCTGTAGGCGAGGCGAGCGGCCTGGATGTTAGCCCTACCCCTAAGAGAAATTGAAAAAAACCAGCGGCCGGCTGCGAAGCAAGGTCGTGCCGGCAGGGGTAATGGCCCGAAACGAACGTGCGGTGAATTTGGCAATAACTCCCGATCTAGGTGGGCTAGAGAGATGATCTTTTTACCTGACTCTGCCTTAGGTATCCCTGCATCCGGAAATTAGACTTTCAAGGCCGTTGCGGGCAGGCTTCACACCGGAAAGGACCAGCGAGCGGGGACGCTCCGAAAGCCCCGCGAAGCATCAAGGCGATTTTGCTGTCAAAGAGACAAATACAAAATAAGAAGGGTCAAATCACCCCCAGGGCAATATCGGATCTGCACAAGTTTAGTACCACTGTCAAGCCCGTTTCAAGGGCTCCCTCTACCGTGAGATTGGGGTTGCTGACGGTTCTGTAGGCGAGGCGAGCGGCCTGGGTGTTAGCCCTACCCCGAAGAGAAATTGAAAGAAACAAGGTCGTGCCGG
The DNA here is from genome assembly GCA_023634235.1 of Pisaster brevispinus. Lineage (NCBI taxonomy): Eukaryota > Metazoa > Echinodermata > Asteroidea > Forcipulatida > Asteriidae > Pisaster > Pisaster brevispinus. Next base: position 14,335,349 of record JAMKCF010000005.1, on the reverse strand, counting down.
CAGGGCTAATGGCCCGGAATAAACGTGCGGTGAATTCGGCAATAACTCCCGATCTAGGTGGGCTAGAGAGGTGATTTTTTTACCTGACTCTGCCTTAGGTATCCCTGCATCCGGAAATTAGACTTTCAAGGCCGTTGCGGGCAGGCTTCACACCGGAAAGGACCAGCGAGCGGGGACGCTCCGAAAGCCCCGAAAAACATCAAGGCGATTTTGCTGTCAAAGAGACAAATACAAAATAAGAAGGGTCAAATCGCCCCCAGGGCAATATCGGATCTGCACAAGTTTAGTACCACTGTAAAGCCCGTTTCAAGGGCTCCCTCTACCGTGAGTTTGGGGTCGCTGAGGGTTCTGTAGGCGAGGCGAGCGGCCTGGATGTTAGCCCTACCCCTAAGAGAAATTGAAAAAAACCAGCGGCCGGCTGCGAAGCAAGGTCGTGCCGGCAGGGGTAATGGCCCGAAACGAACGTGCGGTGAATTTGGCAATAACTCCCGATCTAGGTGGGCTAGAGAGATGATCTTTTTACCTGACTCTGCCTTAGGTATCCCTGCATCCGGAAATTAGACTTTCAAGGCCGTTGCGGGCAGGCTTCACACCGGAAAGGACCAGCGAGCGGGGACGCTCCGAAAGCCCCGCGAAGCATCAAGGCGATTTTGCTGTCAAAGAGACAAATACAAAATAAGAAGGGTCAAATCACCCCCAGGGCAATATCGGATCTGCACAAGTTTAGTACCACTGTCAAGCCCGTTTCAAGGGCTCCCTCTACCGTGAGATTGGGGTTGCTGACGGTTCTGTAGGCGAGGCGAGCGGCCTGGGTGTTAGCCCTACCCCGAAGAGAAATTGAAAGAAACAAGATCGTGCCGGCAGGGCTAATGGCCCGGAATAAACGTGCGGTGAATTCGGCAATAACTCCCGATCTAGGCGGGCTAGAGAGGTGATTTTTTTACCTGACTCTGCCTTAGGTATCCCTGCATCCGGAAATTAGACTTTCAAGGCCGTTGCGGGCAGGCTTCACACCGGAAAGGACCAGCGAGCGGGGACGCTCCGAAAGCCCCGAAAAACATCAAGGCGATTTTGCTGTCAAAGAGACAAATACAAAATAAGAAGGGTCAAATCGCCCCCAGGGCAATATCGGATCTGCACAAGTTTAGTACCACTGTAAAGCCCGTTTCAAGGGCTCCCTCTACCGTGAGTTTGGGGTCGCTGAGGGTTCTGTAGGCGAGGCGAGCGGCCTGGATGTTAGCCCTACCCCTAAGAGAAATTGAAAAAAACCAGCGGCCGGCTGCGAAGCAAGGTCGTGCCGGCAGGGGTAATGGCCCGAAACGAACGTGCGGTGAATTTGGCAATAACTCCCGATCTAGGTGGGCTAGAGAGATGATCTTTTTACCTGACTCTGCCTTAGGTATCCCTGCATCCGGAAATTAGACTTTCAAGGCCGTTGCGGGCAGGCTTCACACCGGAAAGGACCAGCGAGCGGGGACGCTCCGAAAGCCCCGCGAAGCATCAAGGCGATTTTGCTGTCAAAGAGACAAATACAAAATAAGAAGGGTCAAATCACCCCCAGGGCAATATCGGATCTGCACAAGTTTAGTACCACTGTCAAGCCCGTTTCAAGGGCTCCCTCTACCGTGAGATTGGGGTTGCTGACGGTTCTGTAGGCGAGGCGAGCGGCCTGGGTGTTAGCCCTACCCCGAAGAGAAATTGAAAGAAACAAGGTCGTGCCGGCAGGGCTAATGGCCCGGAATAAACGTGCGGTGAATTCGGCAATAACTCCCGATCTAGGCGGGCTAGAGAGGTGATTTTTTTACCTGACTCTGCCTTAGGTATCCCTGCATCCGGAAATTAGACTTTCAAGGCCGTTGCGGGCAGGCTTCACACCGGAAAGGACCAGCGAGCGGGGACGCTCCGAAAGCCCCGAAAAACATCAAGGCGATTTTGCTGTCAAAGAGACAAATACAAAATAAGAAGGGTCAAATCGCCCCCAGGGCAATATCGGATCTGCACAAGTTTAGTACCACTGTAAAGCCCGTTTCAAGGGCTCCCTCTACCGTGAGTTTGGGGTCGCTGAGGGTTCTGTAGGCGAGGCGAGTGGCCTGGATGTTAGCCCTACCCCTAAGAGAAATTGAAAAAAACCAACGGCCGGCTGCGAAGCAAGGTCGTGCCGGCAGGGGTAATGGCCCGAAACGAACGTGCGGTGAATTTGGCAATAACTCCCGATCTAGGTGGGCTAGAGAGATGATCTTTTTACCTGACTCTGCCTTAGGTATCCCTGCATCCGGAAATTAGACTTTCAAGGCCGTTGCGGGCAGGCTTCACACCGGAAAGGACCAGCGAGCGGGGACGCTCCGAAAGCCCCGCGAAGCATCAAGGCGATTTTGCTGTCAAAGAGACAAATACAAAATAAGAAGGGTCAAATCACCCCCAGGGCAATATCGGATCTGCACAAGTTTAGTACCACTGTCAAGCCCGTTTCAAGGGCTCCCTCTACCGTGAGATTGGGGTTGCTGACGGTTCTGTAGGCGAGGCGAGCGGCCTGGGTGTTAGCCCTACCCCGAAGAGAAATTGAAAGAAACAAGGTCGTGCCGGCAGGGCTAATGGCCCGGAATAAACGTGCGGTGAATTCGGCAATAACTCCCGATCTAGGCGGGCTAGAGAGGTGATTTTTTTACCTGACTCTGCCTTAGGTATCCCTGCATCCGGAAATTAGACTTTCAAGGCCGTTGCGGGCAGGCTTCACACCGGAAAGGACCAGCGAGCGGGGACGCTCCGAAAGCCCCGAAAAACATCAAGGCGATTTTGCTGTCAAAGAGACAAATACAAAATAAGAAGGGTCAAATCGCCCCCAGGGCAATATCGGATCTGCACAAGTTTAGTACCACTGTAAAGCCCGTTTCAAGGGCTCCCTCTACCGTGAGTTTGGGGTCGCTGAGGGTTCTGTAGGCGAGGCGAGCGGCCTGGATGTTAGCCCTACCCCTAAGAGAAATTGAAAAAAACCAGCGGCCGGCTGCGAAGCAAGGTCGTGCCGGCAGGGGTAATGGCCCGAAACGAACGTGCGGTGAATTTGGCAATAACTCCCGATCTAGGTGGGCTAGAGAGATGATCTTTTTACCTGACTCTGCCTTAGGTATCCCTGCATCCGGAAATTAGACTTTCAAGGCCGTTGCGGGCAGGCTTCACACCGGAAAGGACCAGCGAGCGGGGACGCTCCGAAAGCCCCGCGAAGCATCAAGGCGATTTTGCTGTCAAAGAGACAAATACAAAATAAGAAGGGTCAAATCACCCCCAGGGCAATATCGGATCTGCACAAGTTTAGTACCACTGTCAAGCCCGTTTCAAGGGCTCCCTCTACTGTGAGATTGGGGTTGCTGACGGTTCTGTAGGCGAGGCGAGCGGCCTGGGTGTTAGCCCTACCCCGAAGAGAAATTGAAAGAAACAAGGTCGTGCCGGCAGGGCTAATGGCCCGGAATAAACGTGCGGTGAATTCGGCAATAACTCCCGATCTAGGCGGGCTAGAGAGGTGATTTTTTTACCTGACTCTGCCTTAGGTATCCCTGCATCCGGAAATTAGACTTTCAAGGCCGTTGCGGGCAGGCTTCACACCGGAAAGGACCAGCGAGCGGGGACGCTCCGAAAGCCCCGAAAAACATCAAGGCGATTTTGCTGTCAAAGAGACAAATACAAAATAAGAAGGGTCAAATCGCCCCCAGGGCAATATCGGATCTGCACAAGTTTAGTACCACTGTAAAGCCCGTTTCAAGGGCTCCCTCTACCGTGAGTTTGGGGTCGCTGAGGGTTCTGTAGGCGAGGCGAGCGGCCTGGATGTTAGCCCTACCCCTAAGAGAAATTGAAAAAAACCAACGGCCGGCTGCGAAGCAAGGTCGTGCCGGCAGGGGTAATGGCCCGAAACGAACGTGCGGTGAATTTGGCAATAACTCCCGATCTAGGTGGGCTAGAGAGATGATCTTTTTACCTGACTCTGCCTTAGGTATCCCTGCATCCGGAAATTAGACTTTCAAGGCCGTTGCGGGCAGGCTTCACACCGGAAAGGACCAGCGAGCGGGGACGCTCCGAAAGCCCCGCGAAGCATCAAGGCGATTTTGCTGTCAAAGAGACAAATACAAAATAAGAAGGGTCAAATCACCCCCAGGGCAATATCGGATCTGCACAAGTTTAGTACCACTGTCAAGCCCGTTTCAAGGGCTCCCTCTACCGTGAGATTGGGGTTGCTGACGGTTCTGTAGGCGAGGCGAGCGGCCTGGGTGTTAGCCCTACCCCGAAGAGAAATTGAAAGAAACAAGGTCGTGCCGGCAGGGCTAATGGCCCGGAATAAACGTGCGGTGAATTCGGCAATAACTCCCGATCTAGGTGGGCTAGAGAGGTGATTTTTTTACCTGACTCTGCCTTAGGTATCCCTGCATCCGGAAATTAGACTTTCAAGGCCGTTGCGGGCAGGCTTCACACCGGAAAGGACCAGCGAGCGGGGACGCTCCGAAAGCCCCGAAAAACATCAAGGCGATTTTGCTGTCAAAGAGACAAATACAAAATAAGAAGGGTCAAATCGCCCCCAGGGCAATATCGGATCTGCACAAGTTTAGTACCACTGTAAAGCCCGTTTCAAGGGCTCCCTCTACCGTGAGTTTGGGGTCGCTGAGGGTTCTGTAGGCGAGGCGAGCGGCCTGGATGTTAGCCCTACCCCTAAGAGAAATTGAAAAAAACCAGCGGCCGGCTGCGAAGCAAGGTCGTGCCGGCAGGGGTAATGGCCCGAAACGAACGTGCGGTGAATTTGGCAATAACTCCCGATCTAGGTGGGCTAGAGAGATGATCTTTTTACCTGACTCTGCCTTAGGTATCCCTGCATCCGGGAATTAGACTTTCAAGGCCGTTGCGGGCAGGCTTCACACCGGAAAGGACCAGCGAGCGGGGACGCTCCGAAAGCCCCGCGAAGCATCAAGGCGATTTTGCTGTCAAAGAGACAAATACAAAATAAGAAGGGTCAAATCACCCCCAGGGCAATATCGGATCTGCACAAGTTTAGTACCACTGTCAAGCCCGTTTCAAGGGCTCCCTCTACCGTGAGATTGGGGTTGCTGACGGTTCTGTAGGCGAGGCGAGCGGCCTGGGTGTTAGCCCTACCCCGAAGAGAAATTGAAAGAAACAAGGTCGTGCCGGCAGGGCTAATGGCCCGGAATAAACGTGCGGTGAATTCGGCAATAACTCCCGATCTAGGCGGGCTAGAGAGGTGATTTTTTTACCTGACTCTGCCTTAGGTATCCCTGCATCCGGAAATTAGACTTTCAAGGCCGTTGCGGGCAGGCTTCACACCGGAAAGGACCAGCGAGCGGGGACGCTCCGAAAGCCCCGAAAAACATCAAGGCGATTTTGCTGTCAAAGAGACAAATACAAAATAAGAAGGGTCAAATCGCCCCCAGGGCAATATCGGATCTGCACAAGTTTAGTACCACTGTAAAGCCCGTTTCAAGGGCTCCCTCTACCGTGAGTTTGGGGTCGCTGAGGGTTCTGTAGGCGAGGCGAGCGGCCTGGATGTTAGCCCTACCCCTAAGAGAAATTGAAAAAAACCAGCGGCCGGCTGCGAAGCAAGGTCGTGCCGGCAGGGGTAATGGCCCGAAACGAACGTGCGGTGAATTTGGCAATAACTCCCGATCTAGGTGGGCTAGAGAGATGATCTTTTTACCTGACTCTGCCTTAGGTATCCCTGCATCCGGAAATTAGACTTTCAAGGCCGTTGCGGGCAGGCTTCACACCGGAAAGGACCAGCGAGCGGGGACGCTCCGAAAGCCCCGCGAAGCATCAAGGCGATTTTGCTGTCAAAGAGACAAATACAAAATAAGAAGGGTCAAATCACCCCCAGGGCAATATCGGATCTGCACAAGTTTAGTACCACTGTCAAGCCCGTTTCAAGGGCTCCCTCTACCGTGAGATTGGGGTTGCTGACGGTTCTGTAGGCGAGGCGAGCGGCCTGGGTGTTAGCCCTACCCCGAAGAGAAATTGAAAGAAACAAGGTCGTGCCGGCAGGGCTAATGGCCCGGAATAAACGTGCGGTGAATTCGGCAATAACTCCCGATCTAGGCGGGCTAGAGAGGTGATTTTTTTACCTGACTCTGCCTTAGGTATCCCTGCATCCGGAAATTAGACTTTCAAGGCCGTTGCGGGCAGGCTTCACACCGGAAAGGACCAGCGAGCGGGGACGCTCCGAAAGCCCCGAAAAACATCAAGGCGATTTTGCTGTCAAAGAGACAAATACAAAATAAGAAGGGTCAAATCGCCCCCAGGGCAATATCGGATCTGCACAAGTTTAGTACCACTGTAAAGCCCGTTTCAAGGGCTCCCTCTACCGTGAGTTTGGGGTCGCTGAGGGTTCTGTAGGCGAGGCGAGCGGCCTGGATGTTAGCCCTACCCCTAAGAGAAATTGAAAAAAACCAGCGGCCGGCTGCGAAGCAAGGTCGTGCCGGCAGGGGTAATGGCCCGAAACGAACGTGCGGTGAATTTGGCAATAACTCCCGATCTAGGTGGGCTAGAGAGATGATCTTTTTACCTGACTCTGCCTTAGGTATCCCTGCATCCGGAAATTAGACTTTCAAGGCCGTTGCGGGCAGGCTTCACACCGGAAAGGACCAGCGAGCGGGGACGCTCCGAAAGCCCCGCGAAGCATCAAGGCGATTTTGCTGTCAAAGAGACAAATACAAAATAAGAAGGGTCAAATCACCCCCAGGGCAATATCGGATCTGCACAAGTTTAGTACCACTGTCAAGCCCGTTTCAAGGGCTCCCTCTACCGTGAGATTGGGGTTGCTGACGGTTCTGTAGGCGAGGCGAGCGGCCTGGGTGTTAGCCCTACCCCGAAGAGAAATTGAAAGAAACAAGGTCGTGCCGGCAGGGCTAATGGCCCGGAATAAACGTGCGGTGAATTCGGCAATAACTCCCGATCTAGGCGGGCTAGAGAGGTGATTTTTTTACCTGACTCTGCCTTAGGTATCCCTGCATCCGGAAATTAGACTTTCAAGGCCGTTGCGGGCAGGCTTCACACCGGAAAGGACCAGCGAGCGGGGACGCTCCGAAAGCCCCGAAAAACATCAAGGCGATTTTGCTGTCAAAGAGACAAATACAAAATAAGAAGGGTCAAATCGCCCCCAGGGCAATATCGGATCTGCACAAGTTTAGTACCACTGTAAAGCCCGTTTCAAGGGCTCCCTCTACCGTGAGTTTGGGGTCGCTGAGGGTTCTGTAGGCGAGGCGAGCGGCCTGGATGTTAGCCCTACCCCTAAGAGAAATTGAAAAAAACCAGCGGCCGGCTGCGAAGCAAGGTCGTGCCGGCAGGGGTAATGGCCCGAAACGAACGTGCGGTGAATTTGGCAATAACTCCCGATCTAGGTGGGCTAGAGAGATGATCTTTTTACCTGACTCTGCCTTAGGTATCCCTGCATCCGGAAATTAGACTTTCAAGGCCGTTGCGGGCAGGCTTCACACCGGAAAGGACCAGCGAGCGGGGACGCTCCGAAAGCCCCGCGAAGCATCAAGGCGATTTTGCTGTCAAAGAGACAAATACAAAATAAGAAGGGTCAAATCACCCCCAGGGCAATATCGGATCTGCACAAGTTTAGTACCACTGTCAAGCCCGTTTCAAGGGCTCCCTCTACCGTGAGATTGGGGTTGCTGACGGTTCTGTAGGCGAGGCGAGCGGCCTGGGTGTTAGCCCTACCCCGAAGAGAAATTGAAAGAAACAAGGTCGTGCCGGCAGGGCTAATGGCCCGGAATAAACGTGCGGTGAATTCGGCAATAACTCCCGATCTAGGCGGGCTAGAGAGGTGATTTTTTTACCTGACTCTGCCTTAGGTATCCCTGCATCCGGAAATTAGACTTTCAAGGCCGTTGCGGGCAGGCTTCACACCGGAAAGGACCAGCGAGCGGGGACGCTCCGAAAGCCCCGAAAAACATCAAGGCGATTTTGCTGTCAAAGAGACAAATACAAAATAAGAAGGGTCAAATCGCCCCCAGGGCAATATCGGATCTGCACAAGTTTAGTACCACTGTAAAGCCCGTTTCAAGGGCTCCCTCTACCGTGAGTTTGGGGTCGCTGAGGGTTCTGTAGGCGAGGCGAGCGGCCTGGATGTTAGCCCTACCCCTAAGAGAAATTGAAAAAAACCAGCGGCCGGCTGCGAAGCAAGGTCGTGCCGGCAGGGGTAATGGCCCGAAACGAACGTGCGGTGAATTTGGCAATAACTCCCGATCTAGGTGGGCTAGAGAGATGATCTTTTTACCTGACTCTGCCTTAGGTATCCCTGCATCCGGAAATTAGACTTTCAAGGCCGTTGCGGGCAGGCTTCACACCGGAAAGGACCAGCGAGCGGGGACGCTCCGAAAGCCCCGCGAAGCATCAAGGCGATTTTGCTGTCAAAGAGACAAATACAAAATAAGAAGGGTCAAATCACCCCCAGGGCAATATCGGATCTGCACAAGTTTAGTACCACTGTCAAGCCCGTTTCAAGGGCTCCCTCTACCGTGAGATTGGGGTTGCTGACGGTTCTGTAGGCGAGGCGAGCGGCCTGGGTGTTAGCCCTACCCCGAAGAGAAATTGAAAGAAACAAGGTCGTGCCGGCAGGGCTAATGGCCCGGAATAAAGGTGCGGTGAATTCGGCAATAACTCCCGATCTAGGCGGGCTAGAGAGGTGATTTTTTTACCTGACTCTGCCTTAGGTATCCCTGCATCCGGAAATTAGACTTTCAAGGCCGTTGCGGGCAGGCTTCACACCGGAAAGGACCAGCGAGCGGGGACGCTCCGAAAGCCCCGAAAAACATCAAGGCGATTTTGCTGTCAAAGAGACAAATACAAAATAAGAAGGGTCAAATCGCCCACAGGGCAATATCGGATCTGCACAAGTTTAGTACCACTGTAAAGCCCGTTTCAAGGGCTCCCTCTACCGTGAGTTTGGGGTCGCTGAGGGTTCTGTAGGCGAGGCGAGCGGCCTGGATGTTAGCCCTACCCCTAAGAGAAATTGAAAAAAACCAGCGGCCGGCTGCGAAGCAAGGTCGTGCCGGCAGGGGTAATGGCCCGAAACGAACGTGCGGTGAATTTGGCAATAACTCCCGATCTAGGTGGGCTAGAGAGATGATCTTTTTACCTGACTCTGCCTTAGGTATCCCTGCATCCGGAAATTAGACTTTCAAGGCCGTTGCGGGCAGGCTTCACACCGGAAAGGACCAGCGAGCGGGGACGCTCCGAAAGCCCCGCGAAGCATCAAGGCGATTTTGCTGTCAAAGAGACAAATACAAAATAAGAAGGGTCAAATCACCCCCAGGGCAATATCGGATCTGCACAAGTTTAGTACCACTGTCAAGCCCGTTTCAAGGGCTCCCTCTACCGTGAGATTGGGGTTGCTGACGGTTCTGTAGGCGAGGCGAGCGGCCTGGGTGTTAGCCCTACCCCGAAGAGAAATTGAAAGAAACAAGGTCGTGCCGGCAGGGCTAATGGCCCGGAATAAACGTGCGGTGAATTCGGCAATAACTCCCGATCTAGGCGGGCTAGAGAGGTGATTTTTTTACCTGACTCTGCCTTAGGTATCCCTGCATCCGGAAATTAGACTTTCAAGGCCGTTGCGGGCAGGCTTCACACCGGAAAGGACCAGCGAGCGGGGACGCTCCGAAAGCCCCGAAAAACATCAAGGCGATTTTGCTGTCAAAGAGACAAATACAAAATAAGAAGGGTCAAATCGCCCCCAGGGCAATATCGGATCTGCACAAGTTTAGTACCACTGTAAAGCCCGTTTCAAGGGCTCCCTCTACCGTGAGTTTGGGGTCGCTGAGGGTTCTGTAGGCGAGGCGAGCGGCCTGGATGTTAGCCCTACCCCTAAGAGAAATTGAAAAAAACCAGCGGCCGGCTGCGAAGCAAGGTCGTGCCGGCAGGGGTAATGGCCCGAAACGAACGTGCGGTGAATTTGGCAATAACTCCCGATCTAGGTGGGCTAGAGAGATGATCTTTTTACCTGACTCTGCCTTAGGTATCCCTGCATCCGGAAATTAGACTTTCAAGGCCGTTGCGGGCAGGCTTCACACCGGAAAGGACCAGCGAGCGGGGACGCTCCGAAAGCCCCGCGAAGCATCAAGGCGATTTTGCTGTCAAAGAGACAAATACAAAATAAGAAGGGTCAAATCACCCCCAGGGCAATATCGGATCTGCACAAGTTTAGTACCACTGTCAAGCCCGTTTCAAGGGCTCCCTCTACCGTGAGATTGGGGTTGCTGACGGTTCTGTAGGCGAGGCGAGCGGCCTGGGTGTTAGCCCTACCCCGAAGAGAAATTGAAAGAAACAAGGTCGTGCCGGCAGGGCTAATGGCCCGGAATAAACGTGCGGTGAATTCGGCAATAACTCCCGATCTAGGCGGGCTAGAGAGGTGATTTTTTTACCTGACTCTGCCTTAGGTATCCCTGCATCCGGAAATTAGACTTTCAAGGCCGTTGCGGGCAGGCTTCACACCGGAAAGGACCAGCGAGCGGGGACGCTCCGAAAGCCCCGAAAAACATCAAGGCGATTTTGCTGTCAAAGAGACAAATACAAAATAAGAAGGGTCAAATCGCCCCCAGGGCAATATCGGATCTGCACAAGTTTAGTACCACTGTAAAGCCCGTTTCAAGGGCTCCCTCTACCGTGAGTTTGGGGTCGCTGAGGGTTCTGTAGGCGAGGCGAGCGGCCTGGATGTTAGCCCTACCCCTAAGAGAAATTGAAAAAAACCAGCGGCCGGCTGCGAAGCAAGGTCGTGCCGGCAGGGGTAATGGCCCGAAACGAACGTGCGGTGAATTTGGCAATAACTCCCGATCTAGGTGGGCTAGAGAGATGATCTTTTTACCTGACTCTGCCTTAGGTATCCCTGCATCCGGAAATTAGACTTTCAAGGCCGTTGCGGGCAGGCTTCACACCGGAAAGGACCAGCGAGCGGGGACGCTCCGAAAGCCCCGCGAAGCATCAAGGCGATTTTGCTGTCAAAGAGACAAATACAAAATAAGAAGGGTCAAATCACCCCCAGGGCAATATCGGATCTGCACAAGTTTAGTACCACTGTCAAGCCCGTTTCAAGGGCTCCCTCTACCGTGAGATTGGGGTTGCTGACGGTTCTGTAGGCGAGGCGAGCGGCCTGGGTGTTAGCCCTACCCCGAAGAGAAATTGAAAGAAACAAGGTCGTGCCGGCAGGGCTAATGGCCCGGAATAAACGTGCGGTGAATTCGGCAATAACTCCCGATCTAGGCGGGCTAGAGAGGTGATTTTTTTACCTGACTCTGCCTTAGGTATCCCTGCATCCGGAAATTAGACTTTCAAGGCCGTTGCGGGCAGGCTTCACACCGGAAAGGACCAGCGAGCGGGGACGCTCCGAAAGCCCCGAAAAACATCAAGGCGATTTTGCTGTCAAAGAGACAAATACAAAATAAGAAGGGTCAAATCGCCCCCAGGGCAATATCGGATCTGCACAAGTTTAGTACCACTGTAAAGCCCGTTTCAAGGGCTCCCTCTACCGTGAGTTTGGGGTCGCTGAGGGTTCTGTAGGCGAGGCGAGCGGCCTGGATGTTAGCCCTACCCCTAAGAGAAATTGAAAAAAACCAGCGGCCGGCTGCGAAGCAAGGTCGTGCCGGCAGGGGTAATGGCCCGAAACGAACGTGCGGTGAATTTGGCAATAACTCCCGATCTAGGTGGGCTAGAGAGATGATCTTTTTACCTGACTCTGCCTTAGGTATCCCTGCATCCGGGAATTAGACTTTCAAGGCCGTTGCGGGCAGGCTTCACACCGGAAAGGACCAGCGAGCGGGGACGCTCCGAAAGCCCCGCGAAGCATCAAGGCGATTTTGCTGTCAAAGAGACAAATACAAAATAAGAAGGGTCAAATCACCCCCAGGGCAATATCGGATCTGCACAAGTTTAGTACCACTGTCAAGCCCGTTTCAAGGGCTCCCTCTACCGTGAGATTGGGGTTGCTGACGGTTCTGTAGGCGAGGCGAGCGGCCTGGGTGTTAGCCCTACCCCGAAGAGAAATTGAAAGAAACAAGGTCGTGCCGGCAGGGCTAATGGCCCGGAATAAACGTGCGGTGAATTCGGCAATAACTCCCGATCTAGGCGGGCTAGAGAGGTGATTTTTTTACCTGACTCTGCCTTAGGTATCCCTGCATCCGGAAATTAGACTTTCAAGGCCGTTGCGGGCAGGCTTCACACCGGAAAGGACCAGCGAGCGGGGACGCTCCGAAAGCCCCGAAAAACATCAAGGCGATTTTGCTGTCAAAGAGACAAATACAAAATAAGAAGGGTCAAATCGCCCCCAGGGCAATATCGGATCTGCACAAGTTTAGTACCACTGTAAAGCCCGTTTCAAGGGCTCCCTCTACCGTGAGTTTGGGGTCGCTGAGGGTTCTGTAGGCGAGGCGAGCGGCCTGGATGTTAGCCCTACCCCTAAGAGAAATTGAAAAAAACCAGCGGCCGGCTGCGAAGCAAGGTCGTGCCGGCAGGGGTAATGGCCCGAAACGAACGTGCGGTGAATTTGGCAATAACTCCCGATCTAGGTGGGCTAGAGAGATGATCTTTTTACCTGACTCTGCCTTAGGTATCCCTGCATCCGGAAATTAGACTTTCAAGGCCGTTGCGGGCAGGCTTCACACCGGAAAGGACCAGCGAGCGGGGACGCTCCGAAAGCCCCGCGAAGCATCAAGGCGATTTTGCTGTCAAAGAGACAAATACAAAATAAGAAGGGTCAAATCACCCCCAGGGCAATATCGGATCTGCACAAGTTTAGTACCACTGTCAAGCCCGTTTCAAGGGCTCCCTCTACCGTGAGATTGGGGTTGCTGACGGTTCTGTAGGCGAGGCGAGCGGCCTGGGTGTTAGCCCTACCCCGAAGAGAAATTGAAAGAAACAAGGTCGTGCCGGCAGGGCTAATGGCCCGGAATAAACGTGCGGTGAATTCGGCAATAACTCCCGATCTAGGCGGGCTAGAGAGGTGATTTTTTTACCTGACTCTGCCTTAGGTATCCCTGCATCCGGAAATTAGACTTTCAAGGCCGTTGCGGGCAGGCTTCACACCGGAAAGGACCAGCGAGCGGGGACGCTCCGAAAGCCCCGAAAAACATCAAGGCGATTTTGCTGTCAAAGAGACAAATACAAAATAAGAAGGGTCAAATCGCCCCCAGGGCAATATCGGATCTGCACAAGTTTAGTACCACTGTAAAGCCCGTTTCAAGGGCTCCCTCTACCGTGAGTTTGGGGTCGCTGAGGGTTCTGTAGGCGAGGCGAGCGGCCTGGATGTTAGCCCTACCCCTAAGAGAAATTGAAAAAAACCAGCGGCCGGCTGCGAAGCAAGGTCGTGCCGGCAGGGGTAATGGCCCGAAACGAACGTGCGGTGAATTTGGCAATAACTCCCGATCTAGGTGGGCTAGAGAGATGATCTTTTTACCTGACTCTGCCTTAGGTATCCCTGCATCCGGAAATTAGACTTTCAAGGCCGTTGCGGGCAGGCTTCACACCGGAAAGGACCAGCGAGCGGGGACGCTCCGAAAGCCCCGCGAAGCATCAAGGCGATTTTGCTGTCAAAGAGACAAATACAAAATAAGAAGGGTCAAATCACCCCCAGGGCAATATCGGATCTGCACAAGTTTAGTACCACTGTCAAGCCCGTTTCAAGGGCTCCCTCTACCGTGAGATTGGGGTTGCTGACGGTTCTGTAGGCGAGGCGAGCGGCCTGGGTGTTAGCCCTACCCCGAAGAGAAATTGAAAGAAACAAGGTCGTGCCGGCAGGGCTAATGGCCCGGAATAAACGTGCGGTGAATTCGGCAATAACTCCCGATCTAGGCGGGCTAGAGAGGTGATTTTTTTACCTGACTCTGCCTTAGGTATCCCTGCATCCGGAAATTAGACTTTCAAGGCCGTTGCGGGCAGGCTTCACACCGGAAAGGACCAGCGAGCGGGGACGCTCCGAAAGCCCCGAAAAACATCAAGGCGATTTTGCTGTCAAAGAGACAAATACAAAATAAGAAGGGTCAAATCGCCCCCAGGGCAATATCGGATCTGCACAAGTTTAGTACCACTGTAAAGCCCGTTTCAAGGGCTCCCTCTACCGTGAGTTTGGGGTCGCTGAGGGTTCTGTAGGCGAGGCGAGCGGCCTGGATGTTAGCCCTACCCCTAAGAGAAATTGAAAAAAACCAGCGGCCGGCTGCGAAGCAAGGTCGTGCCGGCAGGGGTAATGGCCCGAAACGAACGTGCGGTGAATTTGGCAATAACTCCCGATCTAGGTGGGCTAGAGAGATGATCTTTTTACCTGACTCTGCCTTAGGTATCCCTGCATCCGGAAATTAGACTTTCAAGGCCGTTGCGGGCAGGCTTCACACCGGAAAGGACCAGCGAGCGGGGACGCTCCGAAAGCCCCGCGAAGCATCAAGGCGATTTTGCTGTCAAAGAGACAAATACAAAATAAGAAGGGTCAAATCACCCCCAGGGCAATATCGGATCTGCACAAGTTTAGTACCACTGTCAAGCCCGTTTCAAGGGCTCCCTCTACCGTGAGATTGGGGTTGCTGACGGTTCTGTAGGCGAGGCGAGCGGCCTGGGTGTTAGCCCTACCCCGAAGAGAAATTGAAAGAAACAAGGTCGTGCCGGCAGGGCTAATGGCCCGGAATAAACGTGCGGTGAATTCGGCAATAACTCCCGATCTAGGCGGGCTAGAGAGGTGATTTTTTTACCTGACTCTGCCTTAGGTATCCCTGCATCCGGAAATTAGACTTTCAAGGCCGTTGCGGGCAGGCTTCACACCGGAAAGGACCAGCGAGCGGGGACGCTCCGAAAGCCCCGAAAAACATCAAGGCGATTTTGCTGTCAAAGAGACAAATACAAAATAAGAAGGGTCAAATCGCCCCCAGGGCAATATCGGATCTGCACAAGTTTAGTACCACTGTAAAGCCCGTTTCAAGGGCTCCCTCTACCGTGAGTTTGGGGTCGCTGAGGGTTCTGTAGGCGAGGCGAGCGGCCTGGATGTAATCCCTACCCCTAAGAGAAATTGAAAAAAACCAGCGGCCGGCTGCGAAGCAAGGTCGTGCCGGCAGGGGTAATGGCCCGAAACGAACGTGCGGTGAATTTGGCAATAACTCCCGATCTAGGTGGGCTAGAGAGATGATCTTTTTACCTGACTCTGCCTTAGGTATCCCTGCATCCGGAAATTAGACTTTCAAGGCCGTTGCGGGCAGGCTTCACACCGGAAAGGACCAGCGAGCGGGGACGCTCCGAAAGCCCCGCGAAGCATCAAGGCGATTTTGCTGTCAAAGAGACAAATACAAAATAAGAAGGGTCAAATCACCCCCAGGGCAATATCGGATCTGCACAAGTTTAGTACCACTGTCAAGCCCGTTTCAAGGGCTCCCTCTACCGTGAGATTGGGGTTGCTGACGGTTCTGTAGGCGAGGCGAGCGGCCTGGGTGTTAGCCCTACCCCGAAGAGAAATTGAAAGAAACAAGGTCGTGCCGGCAGGGCTAATGGCCCGGAATAAACGTGCGGTGAATTCGGCAATAACTCCCGATCTAGGCGGGCTAGAGAGGTGATTTTTTTACCTGACTCTGCCTTAGGTATCCCTGCATCCGGAAATTAGACTTTCAAGGCCGTTGCGGGCAGGCTTCACACCGGAAAGGACCAGCGAGCGGGGACGCTCCGAAAGCCCCGAAAAACATCAAGGCGATTTTGCTGTCAAAGAGACAAATACAAAATAAGAAGGGTCAAATCGCCCCCAGGGCAATATCGGATCTGCACAAGTTTAGTACCACTGTAAAGCCCGTTTCAAGGGCTCCCTCTACCGTGAGTTTGGGGTCGCTGAGGGTTCTGTAGGCGAGGCGAGCGGCCTGGATGTTAGCCCTACCCCTAAGAGAAATTGAAAAAAACCAGCGGCCGGCTGCGAAGCAAGGTCGTGCCGGCAGGGGTAATGGCCCGAAACGAACGTGCGGTGAATTTGGCAATAACTCCCGATCTAGGTGGGCTAGAGAGATGATCTTTTTACCTGACTCTGCCTTAGGTATCCCTGCATCCGGAAATTAGACTTTCAAGGCCGTTGCGGGCAGGCTTCACACCGGAAAGGACCAGCGAGCGGGGACGCTCCGAAAGCCCCGCGAAGCATCAAGGCGATTTTGCTGTCAAAGAGACAAATACAAAATAAGAAGGGTCAAATCACCCCCAGGGCAATATCGGATCTGCACAAGTTTAGTACCACTGTCAAGCCCGTTTCAAGGGCTCCCTCTACCGTGAGATTGGGGTTGCTGACGGTTCTGTAGGCGAGGCGAGCGGCCTGGGTGTTAGCCCTACCCCGAAGAGAAATTGAAAGAAACAAGGTCGTGCCGGCAGGGCTAATGGCCCGGAATAAACGTGCGGTGAATTCGGCAATAACTCCCGATCTAGGCGGGCTAGAGAGGTGATTTTTTTACCTGACTCTGCCTTAGGTATCCCTGCATCCGGAAATTAGACTTTCAAGGCCGTTGCGGGCAGGCTTCACACCGGAAAGGACCAGCGAGCGGGGACGCTCCGAAAGCCCCGAAAAACATCAAGGCGATTTTGCTGTCAAAGAGACAAATACAAAATAAGAAGGGTCAAATCGCCCCCAGGGCAATATCGGATCTGCACAAGTTTAGTACCACTGTAAAGCCCGTTTCAAGGGCTCCCTCTACCGTGAGTTTGGGGTCGCTGAGGGTTCTGTAGGCGAGGCGAGCGGCCTGGATGTTAGCCCTACCCCTAAGAGAAATTGAAAAAAACCAGCGGCCGGCTGCGAAGCAAGGTCGTGCCGGCAGGGGTAATGGCCCGAAACGAACGTGCGGTGAATTTGGCAATAACTCCCGATCTAGGTGGGCTAGAGAGATGATCTTTTTACCTGACTCTGCCTTAGGTATCCCTGCATCCGGAAATTAGACTTTCAAGGCCGTTGCGGGCAGGCTTCACACCGGAAAGGACCAGCGAGCGGGGACGCTCCGAAAGCCCCGCGAAGCATCAAGGCGATTTTGCTGTCAAAGAGACAAATACAAAATAAGAAGGGTCAAATCACCCCCAGGGCAATATCGGATCTGCACAAGTTTAGTACCACTGTCAAGCCCGTTTCAAGGGCTCCCTCTACCGTGAGATTGGGGTTGCTGACGGTTCTGTAGGCGAGGCGAGCGGCCTGGGTGTTAGCCCTACCCCGAAGAGAAATTGA
Organism: Pisaster brevispinus; assembly: GCA_023634235.1. Taxonomy (NCBI): domain Eukaryota; kingdom Metazoa; phylum Echinodermata; class Asteroidea; order Forcipulatida; family Asteriidae; genus Pisaster; species Pisaster brevispinus. The sequence continues at coordinate 14,318,149 of JAMKCF010000005.1, read as the reverse complement.
AAGAAACAAGGTCGTGCCGGCAGGGCTAATGGCCCGGAATAAACGTGCGGTGAATTCGGCAATAACTCCCGATCTAGGCGGGCTAGAGAGGTGATTTTTTTACCTGACTCTGCCTTAGGTATCCCTGCATCCGGAAATTAGACTTTCAAGGCCGTTGCGGGCAGGCTTCACACCGGAAAGGACCAGCGAGCGGGGACGCTCCGAAAGCCCCGAAAAACATCAAGGCGATTTTGCTGTCAAAGAGACAAATACAAAATAAGAAGGGTCAAATCGCCCCCAGGGCAATATCGGATCTGCACAAGTTTAGTACCACTGTAAAGCCCGTTTCAAGGGCTCCCTCTACCGTGAGTTTGGGGTCGCTGAGGGTTCTGTAGGCGAGGCGAGCGGCCTGGATGTTAGCCCTACCCCTAAGAGAAATTGAAAAAAACCAGCGGCCGGCTGCGAAGCAAGGTCGTGCCGGCAGGGGTAATGGCCCGAAACGAACGTGCGGTGAATTTGGCAATAACTCCCGATCTAGGTGGGCTAGAGAGATGATCTTTTTACCTGACTCTGCCTTAGGTATCCCTGCATCCGGAAATTAGACTTTCAAGGCCGTTGCGGGCAGGCTTCACACCGGAAAGGACCAGCGAGCGGGGACGCTCCGAAAGCCCCGCGAAGCATCAAGGCGATTTTGCTGTCAAAGAGACAAATACAAAATAAGAAGGGTCAAATCACCCCCAGGGCAATATCGGATCTGCACAAGTTTAGTACCACTGTCAAGCCCGTTTCAAGGGCTCCCTCTACCGTGAGATTGGGGTTGCTGACGGTTCTGTAGGCGAGGCGAGCGGCCTGGGTGTTAGCCCTACCCCGAAGAGAAATTGAAAGAAACAAGGTCGTGCCGGCAGGGCTAATGGCCCGGAATAAACGTGCGGTGAATTCGGCAATAACTCCCGATCTAGGCGGGCTAGAGAGGTGATTTTTTTACCTGACTCTGCCTTAGGTATCCCTGCATCCGGAAATTAGACTTTCAAGGCCGTTGCGGGCAGGCTTCACACCGGAAAGGACCAGCGAGCGGGGACGCTCCGAAAGCCCCGAAAAACATCAAGGCGATTTTGCTGTCAAAGAGACAAATACAAAATAAGAAGGGTCAAATCGCCCCCAGGGCAATATCGGATCTGCACAAGTTTAGTACCACTGTAAAGCCCGTTTCAAGGGCTCCCTCTACCGTGAGTTTGGGGTCGCTGAGGGTTCTGTAGGCGAGGCGAGCGGCCTGGATGTTAGCCCTACCCCTAAGAGAAATTGAAAAAAACCAGCGGCCGGCTGCGAAGCAAGGTCGTGCCGGCAGGGGTAATGGCCCGAAACGAACGTGCGGTGAATTTGGCAATAACTCCCGATCTAGGTGGGCTAGAGAGATGATCTTTTTACCTGACTCTGCCTTAGGTATCCCTGCATCCGGAAATTAGACTTTCAAGGCCGTTGCGGGCAGGCTTCACACCGGAAAGGACCAGCGAGCGGGGACGCTCCGAAAGCCCCGCGAAGCATCAAGGCGATTTTGCTGTCAAAGAGACAAATACAAAATAAGAAGGGTCAAATCACCCCCAGGGCAATATCGGATCTGCACAAGTTTAGTACCACTGTCAAGCCCGTTTCAAGGGCTCCCTCTACCGTGAGATTGGGGTTGCTGACGGTTCTGTAGGCGAGGCGAGCGGCCTGGGTGTTAGCCCTACCCCGAAGAGAAATTGAAAGAAACAAGGTCGTGCCGGCAGGGCTAATGGCCCGGAATAAACGTGCGGTGAATTCGGCAATAACTCCCGATCTAGGCGGGCTAGAGAGGTGATTTTTTTACCTGACTCTGCCTTAGGTATCCCTGCATCCGGAAATTAGACTTTCAAGGCCGTTGCGGGCAGGCTTCACACCGGAAAGGACCAGCGAGCGGGGACGCTCCGAAAGCCCCGCGAAGCATCAAGGCGATTTTGCTGTCAAAGAGACAAATACAAAATAAGAAGGGTCAAATCACCCCCAGGGCAATATCGGATCTGCACAAGTTTAGTACCACTGTCAAGCCCGTTTCAAGGGCTCCCTCTACCGTGAGATTGGGGTTGCTGACGGTTCTGTAGGCGAGGCGAGCGGCCTGGGTGTTAGCCCTACCCCGAAGAGAAATTGAAAGAAACAAGGTCGTGCCGGCAGGGCTAATGGCCCGGAATAAACGTGCGGTGAATTCGGCAATAACTCCCGATCTAGGCGGGCTAGAGAGGTGATTTTTTTACCTGACTCTGCCTTAGGTATCCCTGCATCCGGAAATTAGACTTTCAAGGCCGTTGCGGGCAGGCTTCACACCGGAAAGGACCAGCGAGCGGGGACGCTCCGAAAGCCCCGAAAAACATCAAGGCGATTTTGCTGTCAAAGAGACAAATACAAAATAAGAAGGGTCAAATCGCCCCCAGGGCAATATCGGATCTGCACAAGTTTAGTACCACTGTAAAGCCCGTTTCAAGGGCTCCCTCTACCGTGAGTTTGGGGTCGCTGAGGGTTCTGTAGGCGAGGCGAGCGGCCTGGATGTTAGCCCTACCCCTAAGAGAAATTGAAAAAAACCAGCGGCCGGCTGCGAAGCAAGGTCGTGCCGGCAGGGGTAATGGCCCGAAACGAACGTGCGGTGAATTTGGCAATAACTCCCGATCTAGGTGGGCTAGAGAGATGATCTTTTTACCTGACTCTGCCTTAGGTATCCCTGCATCCGGAAATTAGACTTTCAAGGCCGTTGCGGGCAGGCTTCACACCGGAAAGGACCAGCGAGCGGGGACGCTCCGAAAGCCCCGCGAAGCATCAAGGCGATTTTGCTGTCAAAGAGACAAATACAAAATAAGAAGGGTCAAATCACCCCCAGGGCAATATCGGATCTGCACAAGTTTAGTACCACTGTCAAGCCCGTTTCAAGGGCTCCCTCTACCGTGAGATTGGGGTTGCTGACGGTTCTGTAGGCGAGGCGAGCGGCCTGGGTGTTAGCCCTACCCCGAAGAGAAATTGAAAGAAACAAGGTCGTGCCGGCAGGGCTAATGGCCCGGAATAAACGTGCGGTGAATTCGGCAATAACTCCCGATCTAGGCGGGCTAGAGAGGTGATTTTTTTACCTGACTCTGCCTTAGGTATCCCTGCATCCGGAAATTAGACTTTCAAGGCCGTTGCGGGCAGGCTTCACACCGGAAAGGACCAGCGAGCGGGGACGCTCCGAAAGCCCCGAAAAACATCAAGGCGATTTTGCTGTCAAAGAGACAAATACAAAATAAGAAGGGTCAAATCGCCCCCAGGGCAATATCGGATCTGCACAAGTTTAGTACCACTGTAAAGCCCGTTTCAAGGGCTCCCTCTACCGTGAGTTTGGGGTCGCTGAGGGTTCTGTAGGCGAGGCGAGCGGCCTGGATGTTAGCCCTACCCCTAAGAGAAATTGAAAAAAACCAGCGGCCGGCTGCGAAGCAAGGTCGTGCCGGCAGGGGTAATGGCCCGAAACGAACGTGCGGTGAATTTGGCAATAACTCCCGATCTAGGTGGGCTAGAGAGATGATCTTTTTACCTGACTCTGCCTTAGGTATCCCTGCATCCGGAAATTAGACTTTCAAGGCCGTTGCGGGCAGGCTTCACACCGGAAAGGACCAGCGAGCGGGGACGCTCCGAAAGCCCCGCGAAGCATCAAGGCGATTTTGCTGTCAAAGAGACAAATACAAAATAAGAAGGGTCAAATCACCCCCAGGGCAATATCGGATCTGCACAAGTTTAGTACCACTGTCAAGCCCGTTTCAAGGGCTCCCTCTACCGTGAGATTGGGGTTGCTGACGGTTCTGTAGGCGAGGCGAGCGGCCTGGGTGTTAGCCCTACCCCGAAGAGAAATTGAAAGAAACAAGGTCGTGCCGGCAGGGCTAATGGCCCGGAATAAACGTGCGGTGAATTCGGCAATAACTCCCGATCTAGGCGGGCTAGAGAGGTGATTTTTTTACCTGACTCTGCCTTAGGTATCCCTGCATCCGGAAATTAGACTTTCAAGGCCGTTGCGGGCAGGCTTCACACCGGAAAGGACCAGCGAGCGGGGACGCTCCGAAAGCCCCGAAAAACATCAAGGCGATTTTGCTGTCAAAGAGACAAATACAAAATAAGAAGGGTCAAATCGCCCCCAGGGCAATATCGGATCTGCACAAGTTTAGTACCACTGTAAAGCCCGTTTCAAGGGCTCCCTCTACCGTGAGTTTGGGGTCGCTGAGGGTTCTGTAGGCGAGGCGAGCGGCCTGGATGTTAGCCCTACCCCTAAGAGAAATTGAAAAAAACCAGCGGCCGGCTGCGAAGCAAGGTCGTGCCGGCAGGGGTAATGGCCCGAAACGAACGTGCGGTGAATTTGGCAATAACTCCCGATCTAGGTGGGCTAGAGAGATGATCTTTTTACCTGACTCTGCCTTAGGTATCCCTGCATCCGGAAATTAGACTTTCAAGGCCGTTGCGGGCAGGCTTCACACCGGAAAGGACCAGCGAGCGGGGACGCTCCGAAAGCCCCGCGAAGCATCAAGGCGATTTTGCTGTCAAAGAGACAAATACAAAATAAGAAGGGTCAAATCACCCCCAGGGCAATATCGGATCTGCACAAGTTTAGTACCACTGTCAAGCCCGTTTCAAGGGCTCCCTCTACCGTGAGATTGGGGTTGCTGACGGTTCTGTAGGCGAGGCGAGCGGCCTGGGTGTTAGCCCTACCCCGAAGAGAAATTGAAAGAAACAAGGTCGTGCCGGCAGGGCTAATGGCCCGGAATAAACGTGCGGTGAATTCGGCAATAACTCCCGATCTAGGCGGGCTAGAGAGGTGATTTTTTTACCTGACTCTGCCTTAGGTATACCTGCATCCGGAAATTAGACTTTCAAGGCCGTTGCGGGCAGGCTTCACACCGGAAAGGACCAGCGAGCGGGGACGCTCCGAAAGCCCCGAAAAACATCAAGGCGATTTTGCTGTCAAAGAGACAAATACAAAATAAGAAGGGTCAAATCGCCCCCAGGGCAATATCGGATCTGCACAAGTTTAGTACCACTGTAAAGCCCGTTTCAAGGGCTCCCTCTACCGTGAGTTTGGGGTCGCTGAGGGTTCTGTAGGCGAGGCGAGCGGCCTGGATGTTAGCCCTACCCCTAAGAGAAATTGAAAAAAACCAGCGGCCGGCTGCGAAGCAAGGTCGTGCCGGCAGGGGTAATGGCCCGAAACGAACGTGCGGTGAATTTGGCAATAACTCCCGATCTAGGTGGGCTAGAGAGATGATCTTTTTACCTGACTCTGCCTTAGGTATCCCTGCATCCGGAAATTAGACTTTCAAGGCCGTTGCGGGCAGGCTTCACACCGGAAAGGACCAGCGAGCGGGGACGCTCCGAAAGCCCCGCGAAGCATCAAGGCGATTTTGCTGTCAAAGAGACAAATACAAAATAAGAAGGGTCAAATCACCCCCAGGGCAATATCGGATCTGCACAAGTTTAGTACCACTGTCAAGCCCGTTTCAAGGGCTCCCTCTACCGTGAGATTGGGGTTGCTGACGGTTCTGTAGGCGAGGCGAGCGGCCTGGGTGTTAGCCCTACCCCGAAGAGAAATTGAAAGAAACAAGGTCGTGCCGGCAGGGCTAATGGCCCGGAATAAACGTGCGGTGAATTCGGCAATAACTCCCGATCTAGGCGGGCTAGAGAGGTGATTTTTTTACCTGACTCTGCCTTAGGTATCCCTGCATCCGGAAATTAGACTTTCAAGGCCGTTGCGGGCAGGCTTCACACCGGAAAGGACCAGCGAGCGGGGACGCTCCGAAAGCCCCGAAAAACATCAAGGCGATTTTGCTGTCAAAGAGACAAATACAAAATAAGAAGGGTCAAATCGCCCCCAGGGCAATATCGGATCTGCACAAGTTTAGTACCACTGTAAAGCCCGTTTCAAGGGCTCCCTCTACCGTGAGTTTGGGGTCGCTGAGGGTTCTGTAGGCGAGGCGAGCGGCCTGGATGTTAGCCCTACCCCTAAGAGAAATTGAAAAAAACCAGCGGCCGGCTGCGAAGCAAGGTCGTGCCGGCAGGGGTAATGGCCCGAAACGAACGTGCGGTGAATTTGGCAATAACTCCCGATCTAGGTGGGCTAGAGAGATGATCTTTTTACCTGACTCTGCCTTAGGTATCCCTGCATCCGGAAATTAGACTTTCAAGGCCGTTGCGGGCAGGCTTCACACCGGAAAGGACCAGCGAGCGGGGACGCTCCGAAAGCCCCGCGAAGCATCAAGGCGATTTTGCTGTCAAAGAGACAAATACAAAATAAGAAGGGTCAAATCACCCCCAGGGCAATATCGGATCTGCACAAGTTTAGTACCACTGTCAAGCCCGTTTCAAGGGCTCCCTCTACCGTGAGATTGGGGTTGCTGACGGTTCTGTAGGCGAGGCGAGCGGCCTGGGTGTTAGCCCTACCCCGAAGAGAAATTGAAAGAAACAAGGTCGTGCCGGCAGGGCTAATGGCCCGGAATAAACGTGCGGTGAATTCGGCAATAACTCCCGATCTAGGCGGGCTAGAGAGGTGATTTTTTTACCTGACTCTGCCTTAGGTATCCCTGCATCCGGAAATTAGACTTTCAAGGCCGTTGCGGGCAGGCTTCACACCGGAAAGGACCAGCGAGCGGGGACGCTCCGAAAGCCCCGAAAAACATCAAGGCGATTTTGCTGTCAAAGAGACAAATACAAAATAAGAAGGGTCAAATCGCCCCCAGGGCAATATCGGATCTGCACAAGTTTAGTACCACTGTAAAGCCCGTTTCAAGGGCTCCCTCTACCGTGAGTTTGGGGTCGCTGAGGGTTCTGTAGGCGAGGCGAGCGGCCTGGATGTTAGCCCTACCCCTAAGAGAAATTGAAAAAAACCAGCGGCCGGCTGCGAAGCAAGGTCGTGCCGGCAGGGGTAATGGCCCGAAACGAACGTGCGGTGAATTTGGCAATAACTCCCGATCTAGGTGGGCTAGAGAGATGATCTTTTTACCTGACTCTGCCTTAGGTATCCCTGCATCCGGAAATTAGACTTTCAAGGCCGTTGCGGGCAGGCTTCACACCGGAAAGGACCAGCGAGCGGGGACGCTCCGAAAGCCCCGCGAAGCATCAAGGCGATTTTGCTGTCAAAGAGACAAATACAAAATAAGAAGGGTCAAATCACCCCCAGGGCAATATCGGATCTGCACAAGTTTAGTACCACTGTCAAGCCCGTTTCAAGGGCTCCCTCTACCGTGAGATTGGGGTTGCTGACGGTTCTGTAGGCGAGGCGAGCGGCCTGGGTGTTAGCCCTACCCCGAAGAGAAATTGAAAGAAACAAGGTCGTGCCGGCAGGGCTAATGGCCCGGAATAAACGTGCGGTGAATTCGGCAATAACTCCCGATCTAGGCGGGCTAGAGAGGTGATTTTTTTACCTGACTCTGCCTTAGGTATCCCTGCATCCGGAAATTAGACTTTCAAGGCCGTTGCGGGCAGGCTTCACACCGGAAAGGACCAGCGAGCGGGGACGCTCCGAAAGCCCCGAAAAACATCAAGGCGATTTTGCTGTCAAAGAGACAAATACAAAATAAGAAGGGTCAAATCGCCCCCAGGGCAATATCGGATCTGCACAAGTTTAGTACCACTGTAAAGCCCGTTTCAAGGGCTCCCTCTACCGTGAGTTTGGGGTCGCTGAGGGTTCTGTAGGCGAGGCGAGCGGCCTGGATGTTAGCCCTACCCCTAAGAGAAATTGAAAAAAACCAGCGGCCGGCTGCGAAGCAAGGTCGTGCCGGCAGGGGTAATGGCCCGAAACGAACGTGCGGTGAATTTGGCAATAACTCCCGATCTAGGTGGGCTAGAGAGATGATCTTTTTACCTGACTCTGCCTTAGGTATCCCTGCATCCGGAAATTAGACTTTCAAGGCCGTTGCGGGCAGGCTTCACACCGGAAAGGACCAGCGAGCGGGGACGCTCCGAAAGCCCCGCGAAGCATCAAGGCGATTTTGCTGTCAAAGAGACAAATACAAAATAAGAAGGGTCAAATCACCCCCAGGGCAATATCGGATCTGCACAAGTTTAGTACCACTGTCAAGCCCGTTTCAAGGGCTCCCTCTACCGTGAGATTGGGGTTGCTGACGGTTCTGTAGGCGAGGCGAGCGGCCTGGGTGTTAGCCCTACCCCGAAGAGAAATTGAAAGAAACAAGGTCGTGCCGGCAGGGCTAATGGCCCGGAATAAACGTGCGGTGAATTCGGCAATAACTCCCGATCTAGGCGGGCTAGAGAGGTGATTTTTTTACCTGACTCTGCCTTAGGTATACCTGCATCCGGAAATTAGACTTTCAAGGCCGTTGCGGGCAGGCTTCACACCGGAAAGGACCAGCGAGCGGGGACGCTCCGAAAGCCCCGAAAAACATCAAGGCGATTTTGCTGTCAAAGAGACAAATACAAAATAAGAAGGGTCAAATCGCCCCCAGGGCAATATCGGATCTGCACAAGTTTAGTACCACTGTAAAGCCCGTTTCAAGGGCTCCCTCTACCGTGAGTTTGGGGTCGCTGAGGGTTCTGTAGGCGAGGCGAGCGGCCTGGATGTTAGCCCTACCCCTAAGAGAAATTGAAAAAAACCAGCGGCCGGCTGCGAAGCAAGGTCGTGCCGGCAGGGGTAATGGCCCGAAACGAACGTGCGGTGAATTTGGCAATAACTCCCGATCTAGGTGGGCTAGAGAGATGATCTTTTTACCTGACTCTGCCTTAGGTATCCCTGCATCCGGAAATTAGACTTTCAAGGCCGTTGCGGGCAGGCTTCACACCGGAAAGGACCAGCGAGCGGGGACGCTCCGAAAGCCCCGCGAAGCATCAAGGCGATTTTGCTGTCAAAGAGACAAATACAAAATAAGAAGGGTCAAATCACCCCCAGGGCAATATCGGATCTGCACAAGTTTAGTACCACTGTCAAGCCCGTTTCAAGGGCTCCCTCTACCGTGAGATTGGGGTTGCTGACGGTTCTGTAGGCGAGGCGAGCGGCCTGGGTGTTAGCCCTACCCCGAAGAGAAATTGAAAGAAACAAGGTCGTGCCGGCAGGGCTAATGGCCCGGAATAAACGTGCGGTGAATTCGGCAATAACTCCCGATCTAGGCGGGCTAGAGAGGTGATTTTTTTACCTGACTCTGCCTTAGGTATCCCTGCATCCGGAAATTAGACTTTCAAGGCCGTTGCGGGCAGGCTTCACACCGGAAAGGACCAGCGAGCGGGGACGCTCCGAAAGCCCCGAAAAACATCAAGGCGATTTTGCTGTCAAAGAGACAAATACAAAATAAGAAGGGTCAAATCGCCCCCAGGGCAATATCGGATCTGCACAAGTTTAGTACCACTGTAAAGCCCGTTTCAAGGGCTCCCTCTACCGTGAGTTTGGGGTCGCTGAGGGTTCTGTAGGCGAGGCGAGCGGCCTGGATGTTAGCCCTACCCCTAAGAGAAATTGAAAAAAACCAGCGGCCGGCTGCGAAGCAAGGTCGTGCCGGCAGGGGTAATGGCCCGAAACGAACGTGCGGTGAATTTGGCAATAACTCCCGATCTAGGTGGGCTAGAGAGATGATCTTTTTACCTGACTCTGCCTTAGGTATCCCTGCATCCGGAAATTAGACTTTCAAGGCCGTTGCGGGCAGGCTTCACACCGGAAAGGACCAGCGAGCGGGGACGCTCCGAAAGCCCCGCGAAGCATCAAGGCGATTTTGCTGTCAAAGAGACAAATACAAAATAAGAAGGGTCAAATCACCCCCAGGGCAATATCGGATCTGCACAAGTTTAGTACCACTGTCAAGCCCGTTTCAAGGGCTCCCTCTACCGTGAGATTGGGGTTGCTGACGGTTCTGTAGGCGAGGCGAGCGGCCTGGGTGTTAGCCCTACCCCGAAGAGAAATTGAAAGAAACAAGGTCGTGCCGGCAGGGCTAATGGCCCGGAATAAACGTGCGGTGAATTCGGCAATAACTCCCGATCTAGGCGGGCTAGAGAGGTGATTTTTTTACCTGACTCTGCCTTAGGTATCCCTGCATCCGGAAATTAGACTTTCAAGGCCGTTGCGGGCAGGCTTCACACCGGAAAGGACCAGCGAGCGGGGACGCTCCGAAAGCCCCGAAAAACATCAAGGCGATTTTGCTGTCAAAGAGACAAATACAAAATAAGAAGGGTCAAATCGCCCCCAGGGCAATATCGGATCTGCACAAGTTTAGTACCACTGTAAAGCCCGTTTCAAGGGCTCCCTCTACCGTGAGTTTGGGGTCGCTGAGGGTTCTGTAGGCGAGGCGAGCGGCCTGGATGTTAGCCCTACCCCTAAGAGAAATTGAAAAAAACCAGCGGCCGGCTGCGAAGCAAGGTCGTGCCGGCAGGGGTAATGGCCCGAAACGAACGTGCGGTGAATTTGGCAATAACTCCCGATCTAGGTGGGCTAGAGAGATGATCTTTTTACCTGACTCTGCCTTAGGTATCCCTGCATCCGGAAATTAGACTTTCAAGGCCGTTGCGGGCAGGCTTCACACCGGAAAGGACCAGCGAGCGGGGACGCTCCGAAAGCCCCGCGAAGCATCAAGGCGATTTTGCTGTCAAAGAGACAAATACAAAATAAGAAGGGTCAAATCACCCCCAGGGCAATATCGGATCTGCACAAGTTTAGTACCACTGTCAAGCCCGTTTCAAGGGCTCCCTCTACCGTGAGATTGGGGTTGCTGACGGTTCTGTAGGCGAGGCGAGCGGCCTGGGTGTTAGCCCTACCCCGAAGAGAAATTGAAAGAAACAAGGTCGTGCCGGCAGGGCTAATGGCCCGGAATAAACGTGCGGTGAATTCGGCAATAACTCCCGATCTAGGCGGGCTAGAGAGGTGATTTTTTTACCTGACTCTGCCTTAGGTATCCCTGCATCCGGAAATTAGACTTTCAAGGCCGTTGCGGGCAGGCTTCACACCGGAAAGGACCAGCGAGCGGGGACGCTCCGAAAGCCCCGAAAAACATCAAGGCGATTTTGCTGTCAAAGAGACAAATACAAAATAAGAAGGGTCAAATCGCCCCCAGGGCAATATCGGATCTGCACAAGTTTAGTACCACTGTAAAGCCCGTTTCAAGGGCTCCCTCTACCGTGAGTTTGGGGTCGCTGAGGGTTCTGTAGGCGAGGCGAGCGGCCTGGATGTTAGCCCTACCCCTAAGAGAAATTGAAAAAAACCAGCGGCCGGCTGCGAAGCAAGGTCGTGCCGGCAGGGGTAATGGCCCGAAACGAACGTGCGGTGAATTTGGCAATAACTCCCGATCTAGGTGGGCTAGAGAGATGATCTTTTTACCTGACTCTGCCTTAGGTATCCCTGCATCCGGAAATTAGACTTTCAAGGCCGTTGCGGGCAGGCTTCACACCGGAAAGGACCAGCGAGCGGGGACGCTCCGAAAGCCCCGCGAAGCATCAAGGCGATTTTGCTGTCAAAGAGACAAATACAAAATAAGAAGGGTCAAATCACCCCCAGGGCAATATCGGATCTGCACAAGTTTAGTACCACTGTCAAGCCCGTTTCAAGGGCTCCCTCTACCGTGAGATTGGGGTTGCTGACGGTTCTGTAGGCGAGGCGAGCGGCCTGGGTGTTAGCCCTACCCCGAAGAGAAATTGAAAGAAACAAGGTCGTGCCGGCAGGGCTAATGGCCCGGAATAAACGTGCGGTGAATTCGGCAATAACTCCCGATCTAGGCGGGCTAGAGAGGTGATTTTTTTACCTGACTCTGCCTTAGGTATCCCTGCATCCGGAAATTAGACTTTCAAGGCCGTTGCGGGCAGGCTTCACACCGGAAAGGACCAGCGAGCGGGGACGCTCCGAAAGCCCCGCGAAGCATCAAGGCGATTTTGCTGTCAAAGAGACAAATACAAAATAAGAAGGGTCAAATCACCCCCAGGGCAATATCGGATCTGCACAAGTTTAGTACCACTGTCAAGCCCGTTTCAAGGGCTCCCTCTACCGTGAGATTGGGGTTGCTGACGGTTCTGTAGGCGAGGCGAGCGGCCTGGGTGTTAGCCCTACCCCGAAGAGAAATTGAAAGAAACAAGGTCGTGCCGGCAGGGCTAATGGCCCGGAATAAACGTGCGGTGAATTCGGCAATAACTCCCGATCTAGGCGGGCTAGAGAGGTGATTTTTTTACCTGACTCTGCCTTAGGTATCCCTGCATCCGGAAATTAGACTTTCAAGGCCGTTGCGGGCAGGCTTCACACCGGAAAGGACCAGCGAGCGGGGACGCTCCGAAAGCCCCGAAAAACATCAAGGCGATTTTGCTGTCAAAGAGACAAATACAAAATAAGAAGGGTCAAATCGCCCCCAGGGCAATATCGGATCTGCACAAGTTTAGTACCACTGTAAAGCCCGTTTCAAGGGCTCCCTCTACCGTGAGTTTGGGGTCGCTGAGGGTTCTGTAGGCGAGGCGAGCGGCCTGGATGTTAGCCCTACCCCTAAGAGAAATTGAAAAAAACCAGCGGCCGGCTGCGAAGCAAGGTCGTGCCGGCAGGGGTAATGGCCCGAAACGAACGTGCGGTGAATTTGGCAATAACTCCCGATCTAGGTGGGCTAGAGAGATGATCTTTTTACCTGACTCTGCCTTAGGTATCCCTGCATCCGGAAATTAGACTTTCAAGGCCGTTGCGGGCAGGCTTCACACCGGAAAGGACCAGCGAGCGGGGACGCTCCGAAAGCCCCGCGAAGCATCAAGGCGATTTTGCTGTCAAAGAGACAAATACAAAATAAGAAGGGTCAAATCACCCCCAGGGCAATATCGGATCTGCACAAGTTTAGTACCACTGTCAAGCCCGTTTCAAGGGCTCCCTCTACCGTGAGATTGGGGTTGCTGACGGTTCTGTAGGCGAGGCGAGCGGCCTGGGTGTTAGCCCTACCCCGAAGAGAAATTGAAAGAAACAAGGTCGTGCCGGCAGGGCTAATGGCCCGGAATAAACGTGCGGTGAATTCGGCAATAACTCCCGATCTAGGCGGGCTAGAGAGGTGATTTTTTTACCTGACTCTGCCTTAGGTATCCCTGCATCCGGAAATTAGACTTTCAAGGCCGTTGCGGGCAGGCTTCACACCGGAAAGGACCAGCGAGCGGGGACGCTCCGAAAGCCCCGCGAAGCATCAAGGCGATTTTGCTGTCAAAGAGACAAATACAAAATAAGAAGGGTCAAATCACCCCCAGGGCAATATCGGATCTGCACAAGTTTAGTACCACTGTCAAGCCCGTTTCAAGGGCTCCCTCTACCGTGAGTTTGGGGTTGCTGACGGTTCTGTAGGCGAGGCGAGCGGCCTGGGTGTTAGCCCTACCCCGAAGAGAAATTGAAAGAAACAAGGTCGTGCCGGCAGGGCTAATGGCCCGGAATAAACGTGCGGTGAATTCGGCAATAACTCCCGATCTAGGCGGGCTAGAGAGGTGATTTTTTTACCTGACTCTGCCTTAGGTATCCCTGCATCCGGAAATTAGACTTTCAAGGCCGTTGCGGGCAGGCTTCACACCGGAAAGGACCAGCGAGCGGGGACGCTCCGAAAGCCCCGAAAAACATCAAGGCGATTTTGCTGTCAAAGAGACAAATACAAAATAAGAAGGGTCAAATCGCCCCCAGGGCAATATCGGATCTGCACAAGTTTAGTACCACTGTAAAGCCCGTTTCAAGGGCTCCCTCTACCGTGAGTTTGGGGTCGCTGAGGGTTCTGTAGGCGAGGCGAGCGGCCTGGATGTTAGCCCTACCCCTAAGAGAAATTGAAAAAAAACCAGCGGCCGGCTGCGAAGCAAGGTCGTGCCGGCAGGGGTAATGGCCCGAAACGAACGTGCGGTGAATTTGGCAATAACTCCCGATCTAGGTGGGCTAGAGAGATGATCTTTTTACCTGACTCTGCCTTAGGTATCCCTGCATCCGGAAATTAGACTTTCAAGGCCGTTGCGGGCAGGCTTCACACCGGAAAGGACCAGCGAGCGGGGACGCTCCGAAAGCCCCGCGAAGCATCAAGGCGATTTTGCTGTCAAAGAGACAAATACAAAATAAGAAGGGTCAAATCACCCCCAGGGCAATATCGGATCTGCACAAGTTTAGTACCACTGTCAAGCCCGTTTCAAGGGCTCCCTCTACCGTGAGATTGGGGTTGCTGACGGTTCTGTAGGCGAGGCGAGCGGCCTGGGTGTTAGCCCTACCCCGAAGAGAAATTGAAAGAAACAAGGTCGTGCCGGCAGGGCTAATGGCCCGGAATAAACGTGCGGTGAATTCGGCAATAACTCCCGATCTAGGCGGGCTAGAGAGGTGATTTTTTTACCTGACTCTGCCTTAGGTATCCCTGCATCCGGAAATTAGACTTTCAAGGCCGTTTCGGGCAGGCTTCACACCGGAAAGGACCAGCGAGCGGGGACGCTCCGAAAGCCCCGAAAAACATCAAGGCGATTTTGCTGTCAAAGAGACAAATACAAAATAAGAAGGGTCAAATCGCCCCCAGGGCAATATCGGATCTGCACAAGTTTAGTACCACTGTAAAGCCCGTTTCAAGGGCTCCCTCTACCGTGAGTTTGGGGTCGCTGAGGGTTCTGTAGGCGAGGCGAGCGGCCTGGATGTTAGCCCTACCCCTAAGAGAAATTGAAAAAAACCAGCGGCCGGCTGCGAAGCAAGGTCGTGCCGGCAGGGGTAATGGCCCGAAACGAACGTGCGGTGAATTTGGCAATAACTCCCGATCTAGGTGGGCTAGAGAGATGATCTTTTTACCTGACTCTGCCTTAGGTATCCCTGCATCCGGAAATTAGACTTTCAAGGCCGTTGCGGGCAGGCTTCACACCGGAAAGGACCAGCGAGCGGGGACGCTCCGAAAGCCCCGCGAAGCATCAAGGCGATTTTGCTGTCAAAGAGACAAATACAAAATAAGAAGGGTCAAATCACCCCCAGGGCAATATCGGATCTGCACAAGTTTAGTACCACTGTCAAGCCCGTTTCAAGGGCTCCCTCTACCGTGAGATTGGGGTTGCTGACGGTTCTGTAGGCGAGGCGAGCGGCCTGGGTGTTAGCCCTACCCCGAAGAGAAATTGAAAGAAACAAGGTCGTGCCGGCAGGGCTAATGGCCCGGAATAAACGTGCGGTGAATTCGGCAATAACTCCCGATCTAGGCGGGCTAGAGAGGTGATTTTTTTACCTGACTCTGCCTTAGGTATCCCTGCATCCGGAAATTAGACGTTCAAGGCCGTTGCGGGCAGGCTTCACACCGGAAAGGACCAGCGAGCGGGGACGCTCCGAAAGCCCCGAAAAACATCAAGGCGATTTTGCTGTCAAAGAGACAAATACAAAATAAGAAGGGTCAAATCGCCCCCAGGGCAATATCGGATCTGCACAAGTTTAGTACCACTGTAAAGCCCGTTTCAAGGGCTCCCTCTACCGTGAGTTTGGGGTCGCTGAGGGTTCTGTAGGCGAGGCGAGCGGCCTGGATGTTAGCCCTACCCCTAAGAGAAATTGAAAAAAACCAGCGGCCGGCTGCGAAGCAAGGTCGTGCCGGCAGGGGTAATGGCCCGAAACGAACGTGCGGTGAATTTGGCAATAACTCCCGATCTAGGTGGGCTAGAGAGATGATCTTTTTACCTGACTCTGCCTTAGGTATCCCTGCATCCGGAAATTAGACTTTCAAGGCCGTTGCGGGCAGGCTTCACACCGGAAAGGACCAGCGAGCGGGGACGCTCCGAAAGCCCCGCGAAGCATCAAGGCGATTTTGCTGTCAAAGAGACAAATACAAAATAAGAAGGGTCAAATCACCCCCAGGGCAATATCGGATCTGCACAAGTTTAGTACCACTGTCAAGCCCGTTTCAAGGGCTCCCTCTACCGTGAGATTGGGGTTGCTGACGGTTCCGTAGGCGAGGCGAGCGGCCTGGGTGTTAGCCCTACCCCGAAGAGAAATTGAAAGAAACAAGGTCGTGCCGGCAGGGCTAATGGCCCGGAATAAACGTGCGGTGAATTCGGCAATAACTCCCGATCTAGGCGGGCTAGAGAGGTGATTTTTTTACCTGACTCTGCCTTAGGTATCCCTGCATCCGGAAATTAGACTTTCAAGGCCGTTGCGGGCAGGCTTCACACCGGAAAGGACCAGCGAGCGGGGACGCTCCGAAAGCCCCGAAAAACATCAAGGCGATTTTGCTGTCAAAGAGACAAATACAAAATAAGAAGGGTCAAATCGCCCCCAGGGCAATATCGGATCTGCACAAGTTTAGTACCACTGTAAAGCCCGTTTCAAGGGCTCCCTCTACCGTGAGTTTGGGGTCGCTGAGGGTTCTGTAGGCGAGGCGAGCGGCCTGGATGTTAGCCCTACCCCTAAGAGAAATTGAAAAAAACCAGCGGCCGGCTGCGAAGCAAGGTCGTGCCGGCAGGGGTAATGGCCCGAAACGAACGTGCGTCGAATTTGGCAATAACTCCCGATCTAGGTGGGCTAGAGAGATGATCTTTTTACCTGACTCTGCCTTAGGTATCCCTGCATCCGGAAATTAGACTTTCAAGGCCGTTGCGGGCAGGCTTCACACCGGAAAGGACCAGCGAGCGGGGACGCTCCGAAAGCCCCGCGAAGCATCAAGGCGATTTTGCTGTCAAAGAGACAAATACAAAATAAGAAGGGTCAAATCACCCCCAGGGCAATATCGGATCTGCACAAGTTTAGTACCACTGTCAAGCCCGTTTCAAGGGCTCCCTCTACCGTGAGATTGGGGTTGCTGACGGTTCTGTAGGCGAGGCGAGCGGCCTGGGTGTTAGCCCTACACCGAAGAGAAATTGAAAGAAACAAGGTCGTGCCGGCAGGGCTAATGGCCCGGAATAAACGTGCGGTGAATTCGGCAATAACTCCCGATCTAGGCGGGCTAGAGAGGTGATTTTTTTACCTGACTCTGCCTTAGGTATCCCTGCATCCGGAAATTAGACTTTCAAGGCCGTTGCGGGCAGGCTTCACACCGGAAAGGACCAGCGAGCGGGGACGCTCCGAAAGCCCCGAAAAACATCAAGGCGATTTTGCTGTCAAAGAGACAAATACAAAATAAGAAGGGTCAAATCGCCCCCAGGGCAATATCGGATCTGCACAAGTTTAGTACCACTGTAAAGCCCGTTTCAAAGGCTCCCTCTACCGTGAGTTTGGGGTCGCTGAGGGTTCTGTAGGCGAGGCGAGCGGCCTGGATGTTAGCCCTACCCCTAAGAGAAATTGAAAAAAAACCAGCGGCCGGCTGCGAAGCAAGGTCGTGCCGGCAGGGGTAATGGCCCGAAACGAACGTGCGGTGAATTTGGCAATAACTCCCGATCTCGGTGGGCTAGAGAGATGATCTTTTTACCTGACTCTGCCTTAGGTATCCCTGCATCCGGAAATTAGACTTTCAAGGCCGTTGCGGGCAGGCTTCACACCGGAAAGGACCAGCGAGCGGGGACGCTCCGAAAGCCCCGCGAAGCATCAAGGCGATTTTGCTGTCAAAGAGACAAATACAAAATAAGAAGGGTCAAATCACCCCCAGGGCAATATCGGATCTGCACAAGTTTAGTACCACTGTCAAGCCCGTTTCAAGGGCTCCCTCTACCGTGAGATTGGGGTTGCTGACGGTTCTGTAGGCGAGGCGAGCGGCCTGGGTGTTAGCCCTACCCCGAAGAGAAATTGAAAGAAACAAGGTCGTGCCGGCAGGGCTAATGGCCCGGAATAAACGTGCGGTGAATTCGGCAATAACTCCCGATCTAGGCGGGCTAGAGAGGTGATTTTTTTACCTGACTCTGCCTTAGGTATCCCTGCATCCGGAAATTAGACTTTCAAGGCCGTTGCGGGCAGGCTTCACACCGGAAAGGACCAGCGAGCGGGGACGCTCCGAAAGCCCCGAAAAACATCAAGGCGATTTTGCTGTCAAAGAGACAAATACAAAATAAGAAGGGTCAAATCGCCCCCAGGGCAATATCGGATCTGCACAAGTTTAGTACCACTGTAAAGCCCGTTTCAAGGGCTCCCTCTACCGTGAGTTTGGGGTCGCTGAGGGTTCTGTAGGCGAGGCGAGCGGCCTGGATGTTAGCCCTACCCCTAAGAGAAATTGAAAAAAACCAGCGGCCGGCTGCGAAGCAAGGTCGTGCCGGCAGGGGTAATGGCCCGAAACGAACGTGCGGTGAATTTGGCAATAACTCCCGATCTTGGTGGGCTAGAGAGATGATCTTTTTACCTGACTCTGCCTTAGGTATCCCTGCATCCGGAAATTAGACTTTCAAGGCCGTTGCGGGCAGGCTTCACACCGGAAAGGTCCAGCGAGCGGGGACGCTCCGAAAGCCCCGCGAAGCATCAAGGCGATTTTGCTGTCAAAGAGACAAATACAAAATAAGAAGGGTCAAATCACCCCCAGGGCAATATCGGATCTGCACAAGTTTAGTACCACTGTCAAGCCCGTTTCAAGGGCTCCCTCTACCGTGAGATTGGGGTTGCTGACGGTTCTGTAGGCGAGGCGAGCGGCCTGGGTGTTAGCCCTACCCCGAAGAGAAATTGAAAGAAACAAGGTCGTGCCGGCAGGGCTAATGGCCCGGAATAAACGTGCGGTGAATTCGGCAATAACTCCCGATCTAGGCGGGCTAGAGAGGTGATTTTTTTACCTGACTCTGCCTTAGGTATCCCTGCATCCGGAAATTAGACTTTCAAGGCCGTTGCGGGCAGGCTTCACACCGGAAAGGACCAGCGAGCGGGGACGCTCCGAAAGCCCCGAAAAACATCAAGGCGATTTTGCTGTCAAAGAGACAAATACAAAATAAGAAGGGTCAAATCGCCCCCAGGGCAATATCGGATCTGCACAAGTTTAGTACCACTGTAAAGCCCGTTTCAAGGGCTCCCTCTACCGTGAGTTTGGGGTCGCTGAGGGTTCTGTAGGCGAGGCGAGCGGCCTGGATGTTAGCCCTACCCCTAAGAGAAATTGAAAAAAACCAGCGGCCGGCTGCGAAGCAAGGTCGTGCCGGCAGGGGTAATGGCCCGAAACGAACGTGCGGTGAATTTGGCAATAACTCCCGATCTAGGTGGGCTAGAGAGATGATCTTTTTACCTGACTCTGCCTTAGGTATCCCTGCATCCGGAAATTAGACTTTCAAGGCCGTTGCGGGCAGGCTTCACACCGGAAAGGACCAGCGAGCGGGGACGCTCCGAAAGCCCCGCGAAGCATCAAGGCGATTTTGCTGTCAAAGAGACAAATACAAAATAAGAAGGGTCAAATCACCCCCAGGGCAATATCGGATCTGCACAAGTTTAGTACCACTGTCAAGCCCGTTTCAAGGGCTCCCTCTACCGTGAGATTGGGGTTGCTGACGGTTCTGTAGGCGAGGCGAGCGGCCTGGGTGTTAGCCCTACCCCGAAGAGAAATTGAAAGAAACAAGGTCGTGCCGGCAGGGCTAATGGCCCGGAATAAACGTGCGGTGAATTCGGCAATAACTCCCGATCTAGGCGGGCTAGAGAGGTGATTTTTTTACCTGACTCTGCCTTAGGTATCCCTGCATCCGGAAATTAGACTTTCAAGGCCGTTGCGGGCAGGCTTCACACCGGAAAGGACCAGCGAGCGGGGACGCTCCGAAAGCCCCGAAAAACATCAAGGCGATTTTGCTGTCAAAGAGACAAATACAAAATAAGAAGGGTCAAATCGCCCCCAGGGCAATATCGGATCTGCACAAGTTTAGTACCACTGTAAAGCCCGTTTCAAGGGCTCCCTCTACCGTGAGTTTGGGGTCGCTGAGGGTTCTGTAGGCGAGGCGAGCGGCCTGGATGTTAGCCCTACCCCTAAGAGAAATTGAAAAAAACCAGCGGCCGACTGCGAAGCAAGGTCGTGCCGGCAGGGGTAATGGCCCGAAACGAACGTGCGGGGAATTTGGCAATAACTCCCGATCTAGGTGGGCTAGAGAGATGATCTTTTTACCTGACTCTGCCTTAGGTATCCCTGCATCCGGAAATTAGACTTTCAAGGCCGTTGCGGGCAGGCTTCACACCGGAAAGGACCAGCGAGCGGGGACGCTCCGAAAGCCCCGCGAAGCATCAAGGCGATTTTGCTGTCAAAGAGACAAATACAAAATAAGAAGGGTCAAATCACCCCCAGGGCAATATCGGATCTGCACAAGTTTAGTACCACTGTCAAGCCCGTTTCAAGGGCTCCCTCTACCGTGAGATTGGGGTTGCTGACGGTTCTGTAGGCGAGGCGAGCGGCCTGGGTGTTAGCCCTACCCCGAAGAGAAATTGAAAGAAACAAGGTCGTGCCGGCAGGGCTAATGGCCCGGAATAAACGTGCGGTGAATTCGGCAATAACTCCCGATCTAGGCGGGCTAGAGAGGTGATTTTTTTACCTGACTCTGCCTTAGGTATCCCTGCATCCGGAAATTAGACTTTCAAGGCCGTTGCGGGCAGGCTTCACACCGGAAAGGACCAGCGAGCGGGGACGCTCCGAAAGCCCCGAAAAACATCAAGGCGATTTTGCTGTCAAAGAGACAAATACAAAATAAGAAGGGTCAAATCGCCCCCAGGGCAATATCGGATCTGCACAAGTTTAGTACCACTGTAAAGCCCGTTTCAAGGGCTCCCTCTACCGTGAGTTTGGGATCGCTGAGGGTTCTGTAGGCGAGGCGAGCGGCCTGGATGTTAGCCCTACCCCTAAGAGAAATTGAAAAAAACCAGCGGCCGGCTGCGAAGCAAGGTCGTGCCGGCAGGGGTAATGGCCCGAAACGAACGTGCGGTGAATTTGGCAATAACTCCCGATCTAGGTGGGCTAGAGAGATGATCTTTTTACCTGACTCTGCCTTAGGTATCCCTGCATCCGGAAATTAGACTTTCAAGGCCGTT
Source organism: Pisaster brevispinus (assembly GCA_023634235.1). NCBI lineage: Eukaryota > Metazoa > Echinodermata > Asteroidea > Forcipulatida > Asteriidae > Pisaster > Pisaster brevispinus. The sequence goes on along the minus strand of JAMKCF010000005.1, from coordinate 14,297,346 downwards.
GCGGGCAGGCTTCACACCGGAAAGGACCAGCGAGCGGGGACGCTCCGAAAGCCCCGCGAAGCATCAAGGCGATTTTGCTGTCAAAGAGACAAATACAAAATAAGAAGGGTCAAATCACCCCCAGGGCAATATCGGATCTGCACAAGTTTAGTACCACTGTCAAGCCCGTTTCAAGGGCTCCCTCTACCGTGAGATTGGGGTTGCTGACGGTTCTGTAGGCGAGGCGAGCGGCCTGGGTGTTAGCCCTACCCCGAAGAGAAATTGAAAGAAACAAGGTCGTGCCGGCAGGGCTAATGGCCCGGAATAAACGTGCGGTGAATTCGGCAATAACTCCCGATCTAGGCGGGCTAGAGAGGTGATTTTTTTACCTGACTCTGCCTTAGGTATCCCTGCATCCGGAAATTAGACTTTCAAGGCCGTTGCGGGCAGGCTTCACACCGGAAAGGACCAGCGAGCGGGGACGCTCCGAAAGCCCCGAAAAACATCAAGGCGATTTTGCTGTCAAAGAGACAAATACAAAATAAGAAGGGTCAAATCGCCCCCAGGGCAATATCGGATCTGCACAAGTTTAGTACCACTGTAAAGCCCGTTTCAAGGGCTCCCTCTACCGTGAGTTTGGGGTCGCTGAGGGTTCTGTAGGCGAGGCGAGCGGCCTGGATGTTAGCCCTACCCCTAAGAGAAATTGAAAAAAACCAGCGGCCGGCTGCGAAGCAAGGTCGTGCCGGCAGGGGTAATGGCCCGAAACGAACGTGCGGTGAATTTGGCAATAACTCCCGATCTAGGTGGGCTAGAGAGATGATCTTTTTACCTGACTCTGCCTTAGGTATCCCTGCATCCGGAAATTAGACTTTCAAGGCCGTTGCGGGCAGGCTTCACACCGGAAAGGACCAGCGAGCGGGGACGCTCCGAAAGCCCCGCGAAGCATCAAGGCGATTTTGCTGTCAAAGAGACAAATACAAAATAAGAAGGGTCAAATCACCCCCAGGGCAATATCGGATCTGCACAAGTTTAGTACCACTGTCAAGCCCGTTTCAAGGGCTCCCTCTACCGTGAGATTGGGGTTGCTGACGGTTCTGTAGGCGAGGCGAGCGGCCTGGGTGTTAGCCCTACCCCGAAGAGAAATTGAAAGAAACAAGGTCGTGCCGGCAGGGCTAATGGCCCGGAATAAACGTGCGGTGAATTCGGCAATAACTCCCGATCTAGGCGGGCTAGAGAGGTGATTTTTTTACCTGACTCTGCCTTAGGTATCCCTGCATCCGGAAATTAGACTTTCAAGGCCGTTGCGGGCAGGCTTCACACCGGAAAGGACCAGCGAGCGGGGACGCTCCGAAAGCCCCGAAAAACATCAAGGCGATTTTGCTGTCAAAGAGACAAATACAAAATAAGAAGGGTCAAATCGCCCCCAGGGCAATATCGGATCTGCACAAGTTTAGTACCACTGTAAAGCCCGTTTCAAGGGCTCCCTCTACCGTGAGTTTGGGGTCGCTGAGGGTTCTGTAGGCGAGGCGAGCGGCCTGGATGTTAGCCCTACCCCTAAGAGAAATTGAAAAAAACCAGCGGCCGGCTGCGAAGCAAGGTCGTGCCGGCAGGGGTAATGGCCCGAAACGAACGTGCGGTGAATTTGGCAATAACTCCCGATCTAGGTGGGCTAGAGAGATGATCTTTTTACCTGACTCTGCCTTAGGTATCCCTGCATCCGGAAATTAGACTTTCAAGGCCGTTGCGGGCAGGCTTCACACCGGAAAGGACCAGCGAGCGGGGACGCTCCGAAAGCCCCGCGAAGCATCAAGGCGATTTTGCTGTCAAAGAGACAAATACAAAATAAGAAGGGTCAAATCACCCCCAGGGCAATATCGGATCTGCACAAGTTTAGTACCACTGTCAAGCCCGTTTCAAGGGCTCCCTCTACCGTGAGATTGGGGTTGCTGACGGTTCTGTAGGCGAGGCGAGCGGCCTGGGTGTTAGCCCTACCCCGAAGAGAAATTGAAAGAAACAAGGTCGTGCCGGCAGGGCTAATGGCCCGGAATAAACGTGCGGTGAATTCGGCAATAACTCCCGATCTAGGCGGGCTAGAGAGGTGATTTTTTTACCTGACTCTGCCTTAGGTATCCCTGCATCCGGAAATTAGACTTTCAAGGCCGTTGCGGGCAGGCTTCACACCGGAAAGGACCAGCGAGCGGGGACGCTCCGAAAGCCCCGAAAAACATCAAGGCGATTTTGCTGTCAAAGAGACAAATACAAAATAAGAAGGGTCAAATCGCCCCCAGGGCAATATCGGATCTGCACAAGTTTAGTACCACTGTAAAGCCCGTTTCAAGGGCTCCCTCTACCGTGAGTTTGGGGTCGCTGAGGGTTCTGTAGGCGAGGCGAGCGGCCTGGATGTTAGCCCTACCCCTAAGAGAAATTGAAAAAAACCAGCGGCCGGCTGCGAAGCAAGGTCGTGCCGGCAGGGGTAATGGCCCGAAACGAACGTGCGGTGAATTTGGCAATAACTCCCGATCTAGGTGGGCTAGAGAGATGATCTTTTTACCTGACTCTGCCTTAGGTATCCCTGCATCCGGAAATTAGACTTTCAAGGCCGTTGCGGGCAGGCTTCACACCGGAAAGGACCAGCGAGCGGGGACGCTCCGAAAGCCCCGCGAAGCATCAAGGCGATTTTGCTGTCAAAGAGACAAATACAAAATAAGAAGGGTCAAATCACCCCCAGGGCAATATCGGATCTGCACAAGTTTAGTACCACTGTCAAGCCCGTTTCAAGGGCTCCCTCTACCGTGAGATTGGGGTTGCTGACGGTTCTGTAGGCGAGGCGAGCGGCCTGGGTGTTAGCCCTACCCCGAAGAGAAATTGAAAGAAACAAGGTCGTGCCGGCAGGGCTAATGGCCCGGAATAAACGTGCGGTGAATTCGGCAATAACTCCCGATCTAGGCGGGCTAGAGAGGTGATTTTTTTACCTGACTCTGCCTTAGGTATCCCTGCATCCGGAAATTAGACTTTCAAGGCCGTTGCGGGCAGGCTTCACACCGGAAAGGACCAGCGAGCGGGGACGCTCCGAAAGCCCCGAAAAACATCAAGGCGATTTTGCTGTCAAAGAGACAAATACAAAATAAGAAGGGTCAAATCGCCCCCAGGGCAATATCGGATCTGCACAAGTTTAGTACCACTGTAAAGCCCGTTTCAAGGGCTCCCTCTACCGTGAGTTTGGGGTCGCTGAGGGTTCTGTAGGCGAGGCGAGCGGCCTGGATGTTAGCCCTACCCCTAAGAGAAATTGAAAAAAACCAGCGGCCGGCTGCGAAGCAAGGTCGTGCCGGCAGGGGTAATGGCCCGAAACGAACGTGCGGTGAATTTGGCAATAACTCCCGATCTAGGTGGGCTAGAGAGATGATCTTTTTACCTGACTCTGCCTTAGGTATCCCTGCATCCGGAAATTAGACTTTCAAGGCCGTTGCGGGCAGGCTTCACACCGGAAAGGACCAGCGAGCGGGGACGCTCCGAAAGCCCCGCGAAGCATCAAGGCGATTTTGCTGTCAAAGAGACAAATACAAAATAAGAAGGGTCAAATCACCCCCAGGGCAATATCGGATCTGCACAAGTTTAGTACCACTGTCAAGCCCGTTTCAAGGGCTCCCTCTACCGTGAGATTGGGGTTGCTGACGGTTCTGTAGGCGAGGCGAGCGGCCTGGGTGTTAGCCCTACCCCGAAGAGAAATTGAAAGAAACAAGGTCGTGCCGGCAGGGCTAATGGCCCGGAATAAACGTGCGGTGAATTCGGCAATAACTCCCGATCTAGGCGGGCTAGAGAGGTGATTTTTTTACCTGACTCTGCCTTAGGTATCCCTGCATCCGGAAATTAGACTTTCAAGGCCGTTGCGGGCAGGCTTCACACCGGAAAGGACCAGCGAGCGGGGACGCTCCGAAAGCCCCGAAAAACATCAAGGCGATTTTGCTGTCAAAGAGACAAATACAAAATAAGAAGGGTCAAATCGCCCCCAGGGCAATATCGGATCTGCACAAGTTTAGTACCACTGTAAAGCCCGTTTCAAGGGCTCCCTCTACCGTGAGTTTGGGGTCGCTGAGGGTTCTGTAGGCGAGGCGAGCGGCCTGGATGTTAGCCCTACCCCTAAGAGAAATTGAAAAAAACCAGCGGCCGGCTGCGAAGCAAGGTCGTGCCGGCAGGGGTAATGGCCCGAAACGAACGTGCGGTGAATTTGGCAATAACTCCCGATCTAGGTGGGCTAGAGAGATGATCTTTTTACCTGACTCTGCCTTAGGTATCCCTGCATCCGGAAATTAGACTTTCAAGGCCGTTGCGGGCAGGCTTCACACCGGAAAGGACCAGCGAGCGGGGACGCTCCGAAAGCCCCGCGAAGCATCAAGGCGATTTTGCTGTCAAAGAGACAAATACAAAATAAGAAGGGTCAAATCACCCCCAGGGCAATATCGGATCTGCACAAGTTTAGAACCACTGTCAAGCCCGTTTCAAGGGCTCCCTCTACCGTGAGATTGGGGTTGCTGACGGTTCTGTAGGCGAGGCGAGCGGCCTGGGTGTTAGCCCTACCCCGAAGAGAAATTGAAAGAAACAAGGTCGTGCCGGCAGGGCTAATGGCCCGGAATAAACGTGCGGTGAATTCGGCAATAACTCCCGATCTAGGCGGGCTAGAGAGGTGATTTTTTTACCTGACTCTGCCTTAGGTATCCCTGCATCCGGAAATTAGACTTTCAAGGCCGTTGCGGGCAGGCTTCACACCGGAAAGGACCAGCGAGCGGGGACGCTCCGAAAGCCCCGAAAAACATCAAGGCGATTTTGCTGTCAAAGAGACAAATACAAAATAAGAAGGGTCAAATCGCCCCCAGGGCAATATCGGATCTGCACAAGTTTAGTACCACTGTAAAGCCGATTTCAAGGGCTCCCTCTACCGTGAGTTTGGGGTCGCTGAGGGTTCTGTAGGCGAGGCGAGCGGCCTGGATGTTAGCCCTACCCCTAAGAGAAATTGAAAAAAACCAGCGGCCGGCTGCGAAGCAAGGTCGTGCCGGCAGGGGTAATGGCCCGAAACGAACGTGCGGTGAATTTGGCAATAACTCCCGATCTAGGTGGGCTAGAGAGATGATCTTTTTACCTGACTCTGCCTTAGGTATCCCTGCATCCGGAAATTAGACTTTCAAGGCCGTTGCGGGCAGGCTTCACACCGGAAAGGACCAGCGAGCGGGGACGCTCCGAAAGCCCCGCGAAGCATCAAGGCGATTTTGCTGTCAAAGAGACAAATACAAAATAAGAAGGGTCAAATCACCCCCAGGGCAATATCGGATCTGCACAAGTTTAGTACCACTGTCAAGCCCGTTTCAAGGGCTCCCTCTACCGTGAGATTGGGGTTGCTGACGGTTCTGTAGGCGAGGCGAGCGGCCTGGGTGTTAGCCCTACCCCGAAGAGAAATTGAAAGAAACAAGGTCGTGCCGGCAGGGCTAATGGCCCGGAATAAACGTGCGGTGAATTCGGCAATAACTCCCGATCTAGGCGGGCTAGAGAGGTGATTTTTTTACCTGACTCTGCCTTAGGTATCCCTGCATCCGGAAATTAGACTTTCAAGGCCGTTGCGGGCAGGCTTCACACCGGAAAGGACCAGCGAGCGGGGACGCTCCGAAAGCCCCGAAAAACATCAAGGCGATTTTGCTGTCAAAGAGACAAATACAAAATAAGAAGGGTCAAATCGCCCCCAGGGCAATATCGGATCTGCACAAGTTTAGTACCACTGTAAAGCCCGTTTCAAGGGCTCCCTCTACCGTGAGTTTGGGGTCGCTGAGGGTTCTGTAGGCGAGGCGAGCGGCCTGGATGTTAGCCCTACCCCTAAGAGAAATTGAAAAAAACCAGCGGCCGGCTGCGAAGCAAGGTCGTGCCGGCAGGGGTAATGGCCCGAAACGAACGTGCGGTGAATTTGGCAATAACTCCCGATCTAGGTGGGCTAGAGAGATGATCTTTTTACCTGACTCTGCCTTAGGTATCCCTGCATCCGGAAATTAGACTTTCAAGGCCGTTGCGGGCAGGCTTCACACCGGAAAGGACCAGCGAGCGGGGACGCTCCGAAAGCCCCGCGAAGCATCAAGGCGATTTTGCTGTCAAAGAGACAAATACAAAATAAGAAGGGTCAAATCACCCCCAGGGCAATATTGGATCTGCACAAGTTTAGTACCACTGTCAAGCCCGTTTCAAGGGCTCCCTCTACCGTGAGATTGGGGTTGCTGACGGTTCTGTAGGCGAGGCGAGCGGCCTGGGTGTTAGCCCTACCCCGAAGAGAAATTGAAAGAAACAAGGTCGTGCCGGCAGGGCTAATGGCCCGGAATAAACGTGCGGTGAATTCGGCAATAACTCCCGATCTAGGCGGGCTAGAGAGGTGATTTTTTTACCTGACTCTGCCTTAGGTATCCCTGCATCCGGAAATTAGACTTTTACGGCCGTTGCGGGCAGGCTTCACACCGGAAAGGACCAGCGAGCGGGGACGCTCCGAAAGCCCCGAAAAACATCAAGGCGATTTTGCTGTCAAAGAGACAAATACAAAATAAGAAGGGTCAAATCGCCCCCAGGGCAATATCGGATCTGCACAAGTTTAGTACCACTGTAAAGCCCGTTTCAAAGGCTCCCTCTACCGTGAGTTTGGGGTCGCTGAGGGTTCTGTAGGCGAGGCGAGCGGCCTGGATGTTAGCCCTACCCCTAAGAGAAATTGAAAAAAACCAGCGGCCGGCTGCGAAGCAAGGTCGTGCCGGCAGGGGTAATGGCCCGAAACGAACGTGCGGTGAATTTGGCAATAACTCCCGATCTAGGTGGGCTAGAGAGATGATCTTTTTACCTGACTCTGCCTTAGGTATCCCTGCATCCGGAAATTAGACTTTCAAGGCCGTTGCGGGCAGGCTTCACACCGGAAAGGACCAGCGAGCGGGGACGCTCCGAAAGCCCCGCGAAGCATCAAGGCGATTTTGCTGTCAAAGAGACAAATACAAAATAAGAAGGGTCAAATCACCCCCAGGGCAATATCGGATCTGCACAAGTTTAGTACCACTGTCAAGCCCGTTTCAAGGGCTCCCTCTACCGTGAGATTGGGGTTGCTGACGGTTCTGTAGGCGAGGCGAGCGGCCTGGGTGTTAGCCCTACCCCGAAGAGAAATTGAAAGAAACAAGGTCGTGCCGGCAGGGCTAATGGCCCGGAATAAACGTGCGGTGAATTCGGCAATAACTCCCGATCTAGGCGGGCTAGAGAGGTGATTTTTTTACCTGACTCTGCCTTAGGTATCCCTGCATCCGGAAATTAGACTTTCAAGGCCGTTGCGGGCAGGCTTCACACCGGAAAGGACCAGCGAGCGGGGACGCTCCGAAAGCCCCGAAAAACATCAAGGCGATTTTGCTGTCAAAGAGACAAATACAAAATAAGAAGGGTCAAATCGCCCCCAGGGCAATATCGGATCTGCACAAGTTTAGTACCACTGTAAAGCCCGTTTCAAGGGCTCCCTCTACCGTGAGTTTGGGGTCGCTGAGGGTTCTGTAGGCGAGGCGAGCGGCCTGGATGTTAGCCCTACCCCTAAGAGAAATTGAAAAAAACCAGCGGCCGGCTGCGAAGCAAGGTCGTGCCGGCAGGGGTAATGGCCCGAAACGAACGTGCGTCGAATTTGGCAATAACTCCCGATCTAGGTGGGCTAGAGAGATGATCTTTTTACCTGACTCTGCCTTAGGTATCCCTGCATCCGGAAATTAGACTTTCAAGGCCGTTGCGGGCAGGCTTCACACCGGAAAGGACCAGCGAGCGGGGACGCTCCGAAAGCCCCGCGAAGCATCAAGGCGATTTTGCTGTCAAAGAGACAAATACAAAATAAGAAGGGTCAAATCACCCCCAGGGCAATATCGGATCTGCACAAGTTTAGTACCACTGTCAAGCCCGTTTCAAGGGCTCCCTCTACCGTGAGATTGGGGTTGCTGACGGTTCTGTAGGCGAGGCGAGCGGCCTGGGTGTTAGCCCTACACCGAAGAGAAATTGAAAGAAACAAGGTCGTGCCGGCAGGGCTAATGGCCCGGAATAAACGTGCGGTGAATTCGGCAATAACTCCCGATCTAGGCGGGCTAGAGAGGTGATTTTTTTACCTGATACTGCCTTAGGTATCCCTGCATCCGGAAATTAGACTTTCAAGGCCGTTGCGGGCAGGCTTCACACCGGAAAGGACCAGCGAGCGGGGACGCTCCGAAAGCCCCGAAAAACATCAAGGCGATTTTGCTGTCAAAGAGACAAATACAAAATAAGAAGGGTCAAATCGCCCCCAGGGCAATATCGGATCTGCACAAGTTTAGTACCACTGTAAAGCCCGTTTCAAAGGCTCCCTCTACCGTGAGTTTGGGGTCGCTGAGGGTTCTGTAGGCGAGGCGAGCGGCCTGGATGTTAGCCCTACCCCTAAGAGAAATTGAAAAAAAACCAGCGGCCGGCTGCGAAGCAAGGTCGTGCCGGCAGGGGTAATGGCCCGAAACGAACGTGCGGTGAATTTGGCAATAACTCCCGATCTCGGTGGGCTAGAGAGATGATCTTTTTACCTGACTCTGCCTTAGGTATCCCTGCATCCGGAAATTAGACTTTCAAGGCCGTTGCGGGCAGGCTTCACACCGGAAAGGACCAGCGAGCGGGGACGCTCCGAAAGCCCCGCGAAGCATCAAGGCGATTTTGCTGTCAAAGAGACAAATACAAAATAAGAAGGGTCAAATCACCCCCAGGGCAATATCGGATCTGCACAAGTTTAGTACCACTGTCAAGCCCGTTTCAAGGGCTCCCTCTACCGTGAGATTGGGGTTGCTGACGGTTCTGTAGGCGAGGCGAGCGGCCTGGGTGTTAGCCCTACCCCGAAGAGAAATTGAAAGAAACAAGGTCGTGCCGGCAGGGCTAATGGCCCGGAATAAACGTGCGGTGAATTCGGCAATAACTCCCGATCTAGGCGGGCTAGAGAGGTGATTTTTTTACCTGACTCTGCCTTAGGTATCCCTGCATCCGGAAATTAGACTTTCAAGGCCGTTGCGGGCAGGCTTCACACCGGAAAGGACCAGCGAGCGGGGACGCTCCGAAAGCCCCGAAAAACATCAAGGCGATTTTGCTGTCAAAGAGACAAATACAAAATAAGAAGGGTCAAATCGCCCCCAGGGCAATATCGGATCTGCACAAGTTTAGTACCACTGTAAAGCCCGTTTCAAGGGCTCCCTCTACCGTGAGTTTGGGGTCGCTGAGGGTTCTGTAGGCGAGGCGAGCGGCCTGGATGTTAGCCCTACCCCTAAGAGAAATTGAAAAAAACCAGCGGCCGGCTGCGAAGCAAGGTCGTTCCGGCAGGGGTAATGGCCCGAAACGAACGTGCGGTGAATTTGGCAATAACTCCCGATCTAGGTGGGCTAGAGAGATGATCTTTTTACCTGACTCTGCCTTAGGTATCCCTGCATCCGGAAATTAGACTTTCAAGGCCGTTGCGGGCAGGCTTCACACCGGAAAGGACCAGCGAGCGGGGACGCTCCGAAAGCCCCGCGAAGCATCAAGGCGATTTTGCTGTCAAAGAGACAAATACAAAATAAGAAGGGTCAAATCACCCCCAGGGCAATATCGGATCTGCACAAGTTTAGTACCACTGTCAAGCCCGTTTCCAGGGCTCCCTCTACCGTGAGATTGGGGTTGCTGACGGTTCTGTAGGCGAGGCGAGCGGCCTGGGTGTTAGCCCTACCCCGAAGAGAAATTGAAAGAAACAAGGTCGTGCCGGCAGGGCTAATGGCCCGGAATAAACGTGCGGTGAATTCGGCAATAACTCCCGATCTAGGCGGGCTAGAGAGGTGATTTTTTTACCTGACTCTGCCTTAGGTATCCCTGCATCCGGAAATTAGACTTTCAAGGCCGTTGCGGGCAGGCTTCACACCGGAAAGGACCAGCGAGCGGGGACGCTCCGAAAGCCCCGAAAAACATCAAGGCGATTTTGCTGTCAAAGAGACAAATACAAAATAAGAAGGGTCAAATCGCCCCCAGGGCAATATCGGATCTGCACAAGTTTAGTACCACTGTAAAGCCCGTTTCAAGGGCTCCCTCTACCGTGAGTTTGGGGTCGCTGAGGGTTCTGTAGGCGAGGCGAGCGGCCTGGATGTTAGCCCTACCCCTAAGAGAAATTGAAAAAAACCAGCGGCCGGCTGCGAAGCAAGGTCGTGCCGGCAGGGGTAATGGCCCGAAACGAACGTGCGGTGAATTTGGCAATAACTCCCGATCTAGGTGGGCTAGAGAGATGATCTTTTTACCTGACTCTGCCTTAGGTATCCCTGCATCCGGAAATTAGACTTTCAAGGCCGTTGCGGGCAGGCTTCACACCGGAAAGGACCAGCGAGCGGGGACGCTCCGAAAGCCCCGCGAAGCATCAAGGCGATTTTGCTGTCAAAGAGACAAATACAAAATAAGAAGGGTCAAATCACCCCCAGGGCAATATCGGATCTGCACAAGTTTAGTACCACTGTCAAGCCCGTTTCAAGGGCTCCCTCTACCGTGAGATTGGGGTTGCTGACGGTTCTGTAGGCGAGGCGAGCGGCCTGGGTGTTAGCCCTACCCCGAAGAGAAATTGAAAGAAACAAGGTCGTGCCGGCAGGGCTAATGGCCCGGAATAAACGTGCGGTGAATTCGGCAATAACTCCCGATCTAGGCGGGCTAGAGAGATGATTTTTTTACCTGACTCTGCCTTAGGTATCCCTGCATCCGGAAATTAGACTTTCAAGGCCGTTGCGGGCAGGCTTCACACCGGAAAGGACCAGCGAGCGGGGACGCTCCGAAAGCCCCGAAAAACATCAAGGCGATTTTGCTGTCAAAGAGACAAATACAAAATAAGAAGGGTCAAATCGCCCCCAGGGCAATATCGGATCTGCACAAGTTTAGTACCACTGTAAAGCCCGTTTCAAGGGCTCCCTCTACCGTGAGTTTGGGGTCGCTGAGGGTTCTGTAGGCGAGGCGAGCGGCCTGGATGTTAGCCCTACCCCTAAGAGAAATTGAAAAAAACCAGCGGCCGGCTGCGAAGCAAGGTCGTGCCGGCAGGGGTAATGGCCCGAAACGAACGTGCGGTGAATTTGGCAATAACTCCCGATCTAGGTGGGCTAGAGAGATGATCTTTTTACCTGACTCTGCCTTAGGTATCCCTGCATCCGGAAATTAGACTTTCAAGGCCGTTGCGGGCAGGCTTCACACCGGAAAGGACCAGCGAGCGGGGACGCTCCGAAAGCCCCGCGAAGCATCAAGGCGATTTTGCTGTCAAAGAGACAAATACAAAATAAGAAGGGTCAAATCACCCCCAGGGCAATATCGGATCTGCACAAGTTTAGTACCACTGTCAAGCCCGTTTCAAGGGCTCCCTCTACCGTGAGATTGGGGTTGCTGACGGTTCTGTAGGCGAGGCGAGCGGCCTGGGTGTTAGCCCTACCCCGAAGAGAAATTGAAAGAAACAAGGTCGTGCCGGCAGGGCTAATGGCCCGGAATAAACGTGCGGTGAATTCGGCAATAACTCCCGATCTAGGCGGGCTAGAGAGGTGATTTTTTTACCTGACTCTGCCTTAGGTATCCCTGCATCCGGAAATTAGACTTTCAAGGCCGTTGCGGGCAGGCTTCACACCGGAAAGGACCAGCGAGCGGGGACGCTCCGAAAGCCCCGAAAAACATCAAGGCGATTTTGCTGTCAAAGAGACAAATACAAAATAAGAAGGGTCAAATCGCCCCCAGGGCAATATCGGATCTGCACAAGTTTAGTACCACTGTAAAGCCCGTTTCAAGGGCTCCCTCTACCGTGAGTTTGGGGTCGCTGAGGGTTCTGTAGGCGAGGCGAGCGGCCTGGATGTTAGCCCTACCCCTAAGAGAAATTGAAAAAAACCAGCGGCCGGCTGCGAAGCAAGGTCGTGCCGGCAGGGGTAATGGCCCGAAACGAACGTGCGGTGAATTTGGCAATAACTCCCGATCTAGGTGGGCTAGAGAGATGATCTTTTTACCTGACTCTGCCTTAGGTATCCCTGCATCCGGAAATTAGACTGTCAAGGCCGTTGCGGGCAGGCTTCACACCGGAAAGGACCAGCGAGCGGGGACGCTCCGAAAGCCCCGCGAAGCATCAAGGCGATTTTGCTGTCAAAGAGACAAATACAAAATAAGAAGGGTCAAATCACCCCCAGGGCAATATCGGATCTGCACAAGTTTAGTACCACTGTCAAGCCCGTTTCAAGGGCTCCCTCTACCGTGAGATTGGGGTTGCTGACGGTTCTGTAGGCGAGGCGAGCGGCCTGGGTGTTAGCCCTACCCCGAAGAGAAATTGAAAGAAACAAGGTCGTGCCGGCAGGGCTAATGGCCCGGAATAAACGTGCGGTGAATTCGGCAATAACTCCCGATCTAGGCGGGCTAGAGAGGTGATTTTTTTACCTGACTCTGCCTTAGGTATCCCTGCATCCGGAAATTAGACTTTCAAGGCCGTTGCGGGCAGGCTTCACACCGGAAAGGACCAGCGAGCGGGGACGCTCCGAAAGCCCCGAAAAACATCAAGGCGATTTTGCTGTCAAAGAGACAAATACAAAATAAGAAGGGTCAAATCGCCCCCAGGGCAATATCGGATCTGCACAAGTTTAGTACCACTGTAAAGCCCGTTTCAAGGGCTCCCTCTACCGTGAGTTTGGGGTCGCTGAGGGTTCTGTAGGCGAGGCGAGCGGCCTGGATGTTAGCCCTACCCCTAAGAGAAATTGAAAAAAACCAGCGGCCGGCTGCGAAGCAAGGTCGTGCCGGCAGGGGTAATGGCCCGAAACGAACGTGCGGTGAATTTGGCAATAACTCCCGATCTAGGTGGGCTAGAGAGATGATCTTTTTACCTGACTCTGCCTTAGGTATCCCTGCATCCGGAAATTAGACTTTCAAGGCCGTTGCGGGCAGGCTTCACACCGGAAAGGACCAGCGAGCGGGGACGCTCCGAAAGCCCCGAAAAACATCAAGGCGATTTTGCTGTCAAAGAGACAAATACAAAATAAGAAGGGTCAAATCGCCCCCAGGGCAATATCGGATCTGCACAAGTTTAGTACCACTGTAAAGCCCGTTTCAAGGGCTCCCTCTACCGTGAGTTTGGGGTCGCTGAGGGTTCTGTAGGCGAGGCGAGCGGCCTGGATGTTAGCCCTACCCCTAAGAGAAATTGAAAAAAACCAGCGGCCGGCTGCGAAGCAAGGTCGTGCCGGCAGGGGTAATGGCCCGAAACGAACGTGCGGTGAATTTGGCAATAACTCCCGATCTAGGTGGGCTAGAGAGATGATCTTTTTACCTGACTCTGCCTTAGGTATCCCTGCATCCGGAAATTAGACTTTCAAGGCCGTTGCGGGCAGGCTTCACACCGGAAAGGACCAGCGAGCGGGGACGCTCCGAAAGCCCCGCGAAGCATCAAGGCGATTTTGCTGTCAAAGAGACAAATACAAAATAAGAAGGGTCAAATCACCCCCAGGGCAATATCGGATCTGCACAAGTTTAGTACCACTGTCAAGCCCGTTTCAAGGGCTCCCTCTACCGTGAGATTGGGGTTGCTGACGGTTCTGTAGGCGAGGCGAGCGGCCTGGGTGTTAGCCCTACCCCGAAGAGAAATTGAAAGAAACAAGGTCGTGCCGGCAGGGCTAATGGCCCGGAATAAACGTGCGGTGAATTCGGCAATAACTCCCGATCTAGGCGGGCTAGAGAGGTGATTTTTTTACCTGACTCTGCCTTAGGTATCCCTGCATCCGGAAATTAGACTTTCAAGGCCGTTGCGGGCAGGCTTCACACCGGAAAGGACCAGCGAGCGGGGACGCTCCGAAAGCCCCGAAAAACATCAAGGCGATTTTGCTGTCAAAGAGACAAATACAAAATAAGAAGGGTCAAATCGCCCCCAGGGCAATATCGGATCTGCACAAGTTTAGTACCACTGTAAAGCCCGTTTCAAGGGCTCCCTCTACCGTGAGTTTGGGGTCGCTGAGGGTTCTGTAGGCGAGGCGAGCGGCCTGGATGTTAGCCCTACCCCTAAGAGAAATTGAAAAAAACCAGCGGCCGGCTGCGAAGCAAGGTCGTGCCGGCAGGGGTAATGGCCCGAAACGAACGTGCGGTGAATTTGGCAATAACTCCCGATCTAGGTGGGCTAGAGAGATGATCTTTTTACCTGACTCTGCCTTAGGTATCCCTGCATCCGGAAATTAGACTTTCAAGGCCGTTGCGGGCAGGCTTCACACCGGAAAGGACCAGCGAGCGGGGACGCTCCGAAAGCCCCGCGAAGCATCAAGGCGATTTTGCTGTCAAAGAGACAAATACAAAATAAGAAGGGTCAAATCACCCCCAGGGCAATATCGGATCTGCACAAGTTTAGTACCACTGTCAAGCCCGTTTCAAGGGCTCCCTCTACCGTGAGATTGGGGTTGCTGACGGTTCTGTAGGCGAGGCGAGCGGCCTGGGTGTTAGCCCTACCCCGAAGAGAAATTGAAAGAAACAAGGTCGTGCCGGCAGGGCTAATGGCCCGGAATAAACGTGCGGTGAATTCGGCAATAACTCCCGATCTAGGCGGGCTAGAGAGGTGATTTTTTTACCTGACTCTGCCTTAGGTATCCCTGCATCCGGAAATTAGACTTTTACGGCCGTTGCGGGCAGGCTTCACACCGGAAAGGACCAGCGAGCGGGGACGCTCCGAAAGCCCCGAAAAACATCAAGGCGATTTTGCTGTCAAAGAGACAAATACAAAATAAGAAGGGTCAAATCGCCCCCAGGGCAATATCGGATCTGCACAAGTTTAGTACCACTGTAAAGCCCGTTTCAAAGGCTCCCTCTACCGTGAGTTTGGGGTCGCTGAGGGTTCTGTAGGCGAGGCGAGCGGCCTGGATGTTAGCCCTACCCCTAAGAGAAATTGAAAAAAACCAGCGGCCGGCTGCGAAGCAAGGTCGTGCCGGCAGGGGTAATGGCCCGAAACGAACGTGCGGTGAATTTGGCAATAACTCCCGATCTAGGTGGGCTAGAGAAATGATCTTTTTACCTGACTCTGCCTTAGGTATCCCTGCATCCGGAAATTAGACTTTCAAGGCCGTTGCGGGCAGGCTTCACACCGGAAAGGACCAGCGAGCGGGGACGCTCCGAAAGCCCCGCGAAGCATCAAGGCGATTTTGCTGTCAAAGAGACAAATACAAAATAAGAAGGGTCAAATCACCCCCAGGGCAATATCGGATCTGCACAAGTTTAGTACCACTGTCAAGCCCGTTTCAAGGGCTCCCTCTACCGTGAGATTGGGGTTGCTGACGGTTCTGTAGGCGAGGCGAGCGGCCTGGGTGTTAGCCCTACCCCGAAGAGAAATTGAAAGAAACAAGGTCGTGCCGGCAGGGCTAATGGCCCGGAATAAACGTGCGGTGAATTCGGCAATAACTCCCGATCTAGGCGGGCTAGAGAGGTGATTTTTTTACCTGACTCTGCCTTAGGTATCCCTGCATCCGGAAATTAGACTTTTACGGCCGTTGCGGGCAGGCTTCACACCGGAAAGGACCAGCGAGCGGGGACGCTCCGAAAGCCCCGAAAAACATCAAGGCGATTTTGCTGTCAAAGAGACAAATACAAAATAAGAAGGGTCAAATCGCCCCCAGGGCAATATCGGATCTGCACAAGTTTAGTACCACTGTAAAGCCCGTTTCAAGGGCTCCCTCTACCGTGAGTTTGGGGTCGCTGAGGGTTCTGTAGGCGAGGCGAGCGGCCTGGATGTTAGCCCTACCCCTAAGAGAAATTGAAAAAAACCAGCGGCCGGCTGCGAAGCAAGGTCGTGCCGGCAGGGGTAATGGCCCGAAACGAACGTGCGGTGAATTTGGCAATAACTCCCGATCTAGGTGGGCTAGAGAGATGATCTTTTTACCTGACTCTGCCTTAGGTATCCCTGCATCCGGAAATTAGACTTTCAAGGCCGTTGCGGGCAGGCTTCACACCGGAAAGGACCAGCGAGCGGGGACGCTCCGAAAGCCCCGCGAAGCATCAAGGCGATTTTGCTGTCAAAGAGACAAATACAAAATAAGAAGGGTCAAATCACCCCCAGGGCAATATCGGATCTGCACAAGTTTAGTACCACTGTCAAGCCCGTTTCAAGGGCTCCCTCTACCGTGAGATTGGGGTTGCTGACGGTTCTGTAGGCGAGGCGAGCGGCCTGGGTGTTAGCCCTACCCCGAAGAGAAATTGAAAGAAACAAGGTCGTGCCGGCAGGGCTAATGGCCCGGAATAAACGTGCGGTGAATTCGGCAATAACTCCCGATCTAGGCGGGCTAGAGAGGTGATTTTTTTACCTGACTCTGCCTTAGGTATCCCTGCATCCGGAAATTAGACTTTTACGGCCGTTGCGGGCAGGCTTCACACCGGAAAGGACCAGCGAGCGGGGACGCTCCGAAAGCCCCGAAAAACATCAAGGCGATTTTGCTGTCAAAGAGACAAATACAAAATAAGAAGGGTCAAATCGCCCCCAGGGCAATATCGGATCTGCACAAGTTTAGTACCACTGTAAAGCCCGTTTCAAGGGCTCCCTCTACCGTGAGTTTGGGGTCGCTGAGGGTTCTGTAGGCGAGGCGAGCGGCCTGGATGTTAGCCCTACCCCTAAGAGAAATTGAAAAAAACCAGCGGCCGGCTGCGAAGCAAGGTCGTGCCGGCAGGGGTAATGGCCCGAAACGAACGTGCGGTGAATTTGGCAATAACTCCCGATCTAGGTGGGCTAGAGAGATGATCTTTTTACCTGACTCTGCCTTAGGTATCCCTGCATCCGGAAATTAGACTTTCAAGGCCGTTGCGGGCAGGCTTCACACCGGAAAGGACCAGCGAGCGGGGACGCTCCGAAAGCCCCGCGAAGCATCAAGGCGATTTTGCTGTCAAAGAGACAAATACAAAATAAGAAGGGTCAAATCACCCCCAGGGCAATATCGGATCTGCACAAGTTTAGTACCACTGTCAAGCCCGTTTCAAGGGCTCCCTCTATCGTGAGATTGGGGTTGCTGACGGTTCTGTAGGCGAGGCGAGCGGCCTGGGTGTTAGCCCTACCCCGAAGAGAAATTGAAAGAAACAAGGTCGTGCCGGCAGGGCTAATGGCCCGGAATAAACGTGCGGTGAATTCGGCAATAACTCCCGATCTAGGCGGGCTAGAGAGGTGATTTTTTTACCTGACTCTGCCTTAGGTATCCCTGCATCCGGAAATTAGACTTTCAAGGCCGTTGCGGGCAGGCTTCACACCGGAAAGGACCAGCGAGCGGGGACGCTCCGAAAGCCCCGAAAAACATCAAGGCGATTTTGCTGTCAAAGAGACAAATACAAAATAAGAAGGGTCAAATCGCCCCCAGGGCAATATCGGATCTGCACAAGTTTAGTACCACTGTAAAGCCCGTTTCAAGGGCTCCCTCTACCGTGAGTTTGGGGTCGCTGAGGGTTCTGTAGGCGAGGCGAGCGGCCTGGATGTTAGCCCTACCCCTAAGAGAAATTGAAAAAAACCAGCGGCCGGCTGCGAAGCAAGGTCGTGCCGGCAGGGGTAATGGCCCGAAACGAACGTGCGGTGAATTTGGCAATAACTCCCGATCTAGGTGGGCTAGAGAGATGATCTTTTTACCTGACTCTGCCTTAGGTATCCCTGCATCCGGAAATTAGACTTTCAAGGCCGTTGCGGGCAGGCTTCACACCGGAAAGGACCAGCGAGCGGGGACGCTCCGAAAGCCCCGCGAAGCATCAAGGCGATTTTGCTGTCAAAGAGACAAATACAAAATAAGAAGGGTCAAATCACCCCCAGGGCAATATCGGATCTGCACAAGTTTAGTACCACTGTCAAGCCCGTTTCAAGGGCTCCCTCTACCGTGAGATTGGGGTTGCTGACGGTTCTGTAGGCGAGGCGAGCGGCCTGGGTGTTAGCCCTACCCCGAAGAGAAATTGAAAGAAACAAGGTCGTGCCGGCAGGGCTAATGGCCCGGAATAAACGTGCGGTGAATTCGGCAATAACTCCCGATCTAGGCGGGCTAGAGAGGTGATTTTTTTACCTGACTCTGCCTTAGGTATCCCTGCATCCGGAAATTAGACTTTCAAGGCCGTTGCGGGCAGGCTTCACACCGGAAAGGACCAGCGAGCGGGGACGCTCCGAAAGCCCCGAAAAACATCAAGGCGATTTTGCTGTCAAAGAGACAAATACAAAATAAGAAGGGTCAAATCGCCCCCAGGGCAATATCGGATCTGCACAAGTTTAGTACCACTGTAAAGCCCGTTTCAAGGGCTCCCTCTACCGTGAGTTTGGGGTCGCTGAGGGTTCTGTAGGCGAGGCGAGCGGCCTGGATGTTAGCCCTACCCCTAAGAGAAATTGAAAAAAACCAGCGGCCGGCTGCGAAGCAAGGTCGTGCCGGCAGGGGTAATGGCCCGAAACGAACGTGCGGTGAATTTGGCAATAACTCCCGATCTAGGTGGGCTAGAGAGATGATCTTTTTACCTGACTCTGCCTTAGGTATCCCTGCATCCGGAAATTAGACTTTCAAGGCCGTTGCGGGCAGGCTTCACACCGGAAAGGACCAGCGAGCGGGGACGCTCCGAAAGCCCCGCGAAGCATCAAGGCGATTTTGCTGTCAAAGAGACAAATACAAAATAAGAAGGGTCAAATCACCCCCAGGGCAATATCGGATCTGCACAAGTTTAGTACCACTGTCAAGCCCGTTTCAAGGGCTCCCTCTACCGTGAGATTGGGGTTGCTGACGGTTCTGTAGGCGAGGCGAGCGGCCTGGGTGTTAGCCCTACCCCGAAGAGAAATTGAAAGAAACAAGGTCGTGCCGGCAGGGCTAATGGCCCGGAATAAACGTGCGGTGAATTCGGCAATAACTCCCGATCTAGGCGGGCTAGAGAGGTGATTTTTTTACCTGACTCTGCCTTAGGTATCCCTGCATCCGGAAATTAGACTTTTACGGCCGTTGCGGGCAGGCTTCACACCGGAAAAGGACCAGCGAGCGGGGACGCTCCGAAAGCCCCGAAAAACATCAAGGCGATTTTGCTGTCAAAGAGACAAATACAAAATAAGAAGGGTCAAATCGCCCCCAGGGCAATATCGGATCTGCACAAGTTTAGTACCACTGTAAAGCCCGTTTCAAAGGCTCCCTCTACCGTGAGTTTGGGGTCGCTGAGGGTTCTGTAGGCGAGGCGAGCGGCCTGGATGTTAGCCCTACCCCTAAGAGAAATTGAAAAAAACCAGCGGCCGGCTGCGAAGCAAGGTCGTGCCGGCAGGGGTAATGGCCCGAAACGAACGTGCGGTGAATTTGGCAATAACTCCCGATCTAGGTGGGCTAGAGAGATGATCTTTTTACCTGACTCTGCCTTAGGTATCCCTGCATCCGGAAATTAGACTTTCAAGGCCGTTGCGGGCAGGCTTCACACCGGAAAGGACCAGCGAGCGGGGACGCTCCGAAAGCCCCGCGAAGCATCAAGGCGATTTTGCTGTCAAAGAGACAAATACAAAATAAGAAGGGTCAAATCACCCCCAGGGCAATATCGGATCTGCACAAGTTTAGTACCACTGTCAAGCCCGTTTCAAGGGCTCCCTCTACCGTGAGATTGGGGTTGCTGACGGTTCTGTAGGCGAGGCGAGCGGCCTGGGTGTTAGCCCTACCCCGAAGAGAAATTGAAAGAAACAAGGTCGTGCCGGCAGGGCTAATGGCCCGGAATAAACGTGCGGTGAATTCGGCAATAACTCCCGATCTAGGCGGGCTAGAGAGGTGATTTTTTTACCTGACTCTGCCTTAGGTATCCCTGCATCCGGAAATTAGAATTTCAAGGCCGTTGCGGGCAGGCTTCACACCGGAAAGGACCAGCGAGCGGGGACGCTCCGAAAGCCCCGAAAAACATCAAGGCGATTTTGCTGTCAAAGAGACAAATACAAAATAAGAAGGGTCAAATCGCCCCCAGGGCAATATCGGATCTGCACAAGTTTAGTACCACTGTAAAGCCCGTTTCAAGGGCTCCCTCTACCGTGAGTTTGGGGTCGCTGAGGGTTCTGTAGGCGAGGCGAGCGGCCTGGATGTTAGCCCTACCCCTAAGAGAAATTGAAAAAAACCAGCGGGCCGGCTGCGAAGCAAGGTCGTGCCGGCAGGGGTAATGGCCCGAAACGAACGTGCGGTGAATTTGGCAATAACTCCCGATCTAGGTGGGCTAGAGAGATGATCTTTTTACCTGACTCTGCCTTAGGTATCCCTGCATCCGGAAATTAGACTTTCAAGGCCGTTGCGGGCAGGCTTCACACCGGAAAGGACCAGCGAGCGGGGACGCTCCGAAAGCCCCGCGAAGCATCAAGGCGATTTTGCTGTCAAAGAGACAAATACAAAATAAGAAGGGTCAAATCACCCCCAGGGCAATATCGGATCTGCACAAGTTTAGTACCACTGTCAAGCCCGTTTCAAGGGCTCCCTCTACCGTGAGATTGGGGTTGCTGACGGTTCTGTAGGCGAGGCGAGCGGCCTGGGTGTTAGCCCTACCCCGAAGAGAAATTGAAAGAAACAAGGTCGTGCCGGCAGGGCTAATGGCCCGGAATAAACGTGCGGTGAATTCGGCAATAACTCCCGATCTAGGCGGGCTAGAGAGGTGATTTTTTTACCTGACTCTACCTTAGGTATCCCTGCATCCGGAAATTAGACTTTCAAGGCCGTTGCGGGCAGGCTTCACACCGGAAAGGACCAGCGAGCGGGGACGCTCCGAAAGCCCCGAAAAACATCAAGGCGATTTTGCTGTCAAAGAGACAAATACAAAATAAGAAGGGTCAAATCGCCCCCAGGGCAATATCGGATCTGCACAAGTTTAGTACCACTGTAAAGCCCGTTTCAAGGGCTCCCTCTACCGTGAGTTTGGGGTCGCTGAGGGTTCTGTAGGCGAGGCGAGCGGCCTGGATGTTAGCCCTACCCCTAAGAGAAATTGAAAAAAACCAGCGGCCGGCTGCGAAGCAAGGTCGTGCCGGCAGGGGTAATGGCCCGAAACGAACGTGCGGTGAATTTGGCAATAACTCCCGATCTAGGTGGGCTAGAGAGATGATCTTTTTACCTGACTCTGCCTTAGGTATCCCTGCATCCGGAAATTAGACTTTCAAGGCCGTTGCGGGCAGGCTTCACACCGGAAAGGACCAGCGAGCGGGGACGCTCCGAAAGCCCCGCGAAGCATCAAGGCGATTTTGCTGTCAAAGAGACAAATACAAAATAAGAAGGGTCAAATCACCCCCAGGGCAATATCGGATCTGCACAAGTTTAGTACCACTGTCAAGCCCGTTTCAAGGGCTCCCTCTACCGTGAGATTGGGGTTGCTGACGGTTCTGTAGGCGAGGCGAGCGGCCTGGGTGTTAGCCCTACCCCGAAGAGAAATTGAAAGAAACAAGGTCGTGCCGGCAGGGCTAATGGCCCGGAATAAACGTGCGGTGAATTCGGCAATAACTCCCGATCTAGGCGGGCTAGAGAGGTGATTTTTTTACCTGACTCTGCCTTAGGTATCCCTGCATCCGGAAATTAGACTTTCAAGGCCGTTGCGGGCAGGCTTCACACCGGAAAGGACCAGCGAGCGGGGACGCTCCGAAAGCCCCGAAAAACATCAAGGCGATTTTGCTGTCAAAGAGACAAATACAAAATAAGAAGGGTCAAATCGCCCCCAGGGCAATATCGGATCTGCACAAGTTTAGTACCACTGTAAAGCCCGTTTCAAGGGCTCCCTCTACCGTGAGTTTGGGGTCGCTGAGGGTTCTGTAGGCGAGGCGAGCGGCCTGGATGTTAGCCCTACCCCTAAGAGAAATTGAAAAAAACCAGCGGCCGGCTGCGAAGCAAGGTCGTGCCGGCAGGGGTAATGGCCCGAAACGAACGTGCGGTGAATTTGGCAATAACTCCCGATCTAGGTGGGCTAGAGAGATGATCTTTTTACCTGACTCTGCCTTAGGTATCCCTGCATCCGGAAATTAGACTTTCAAGGCCGTTGCGGGCAGGCTTCACACCGGAAAGGACCAGCGAGCGGGGACGCTCCGAAAGCCCCGCGAAGCATCAAGGCGATTTTGCTGTCAAAGAGACAAATACAAAATAAGAAGGGTCAAATCACCCCCAGGGCAATATCGGATCTGCACTAGTTTAGTACCACTGTCAAGCCCGTTTCAAGGGCTCCCTCTACCGTGAGATTGGGGTTGCTGACGGTTCTGTAGGCGAGGCGAGCGGCCTGGGTGTTAGCCCTACCCCGAAGAGAAATTGAAAGAAACAAGGTCGTGCCGGCAGGGCTAATGGCCCGGAATAAACGTGCGGTGAATTCGGCAATAACTCCCGATCTAGGCGGGCTAGAGAGGTGATTTTTTTACCTGACTCTGCCTTAGGTATCCCTGCATCCGGAAATTAGACTTTTACGGCCGTTGCGGGCAGGCTTCACACCGGAAAGGACCAGCGAGCGGGGACGCTCCGAAAGCCCCGAAAAACATCAAGGCGATTTTGCTGTCAAAGAGACAAATACAAAATAAGAAGGGTCAAATCGCCCCCAGGGCAATATCGGATCTGCACAAGTTTAGTACCACTGTAAAGCCCGTTTCAAAGGCTCCCTCTACCGTGAGTTTGGGGTCGCTGAGGGTTCTGTAGGCGAGGCGAGCGGCCTGGATGTTAGCCCTACCCCTAAGAGAAATTGAAAAAAACCAGCGGCCGGCTGCGAAGCAAGGTCGTGCCGGCAGGGGTAATGGCCCGAAACGAACGTGCGGTGAATTTGGCAATAACTCCCGATCTAGGTGGGCTAGAGAGATGATCTTTTTACCTGACTCTGCCTTAGGTATCCCTGCATCCGGAAATTAGACTTTCAAGGCCGTTGCGGGCAGGCTTCACACCGGAAAGGACCAGCGAGCGGGGACGCTCCGAAAGCCCCGCGAAGCATCAAGGCGATTTTGCTGTCAAAGAGACAAATACAAAATAAGAAGGGTCAAATCACCCCCAGGGCAATATCGGATCTGCACAAGTTTAGTACCACTGTCAAGCCCGTTTCAAGGGCTCCCTCTACCGTGAGATTGGGGTTGCTGACGGTTCTGTAGGCGAGGCGAGCGGCCTGGGTGTTAGCCCTACCCCGAAGAGAAATTGAAAGAAACAAGGTCGTGCCGGCAGGGCTAATGGCCCGGAATAAACGTGCGGTGAATTCGGCAATAACTCCCGATCTAGGCGGGCTAGAGAGGTGATTTTTTTACCTGACTCTGCCTTAGGTATCCCTGCATCCGGAAATTAGACTTTCAAGGCCGTTGCGGGCAGGCTTCACACCGGAAAGGACCAGCGAGCGGGGACGCTCCGAAAGCCCCGAAAAACATCAAGGCGATTTTGCTGTCAAAGAGACAAATACAAAATAAGAAGGGTCAAATCGCCCCCAGGGCAATATCGGATCTGCACAAGTTTAGTACCACTGTAAAGCCCGTTTCAAGGGCTCCCTCTACCGTGAGTTTGGGGTCGCTGAGGGTTCTGTAGGCGAGGCGAGCGGCCTGGATGTTAGCCCTACCCCTAAGAGAAATTGAAAAAAACCAGCGGCCGGCTGCGAAGCAAGGTCGTGCCGGCAGGGGTAATGGCCCGAAACGAACGTGCGGTGAATTTGGCAATAACTCCCGATCTAGGTGGGCTAGAGAGATGATCTTTTTACCTGACTCTGCCTTAGGTATCCCTGCATCCGGAAATTAGACTTTCAAGGCCGTTGCGGGCAGGCTTCACACCGGAAAGGACCAGCGAGCGGGGACGCTCCGAAAGCCCCGCGAAGCATCAAGGCGATTTTGCTGTCAAAGAGACAAATACAAAATAAGAAGGGTCAAATCACCCCCAGGGCAATATCGGATCTGCACAAGTTTAGTACCACTGTCAAGCCCGTTTCAAGGGCTCCCTCTACCGTGAGATTGGGGTTGCTGACGGTTCTGTAGGCGAGGCGAGCGGCCTGGGTGTTAGCCCTACCCCGAAGAGAAATTGAAAGAAACAAGGTCGTGCCGGCAGGGCTAATGGCCCGGAATAAACGTGCGGTGAATTCGGCAATAACTCCCGATCTAGGCGGGCTAGAGAGGTGATTTTTTTACCTGACTCTGCCTTAGGTATCCCTGCATCCGGAAATTAGACTTTCAAGGCCGTTGCGGGCAGGCTTCACACCGGAAAGGACCAGCGAGCGGGGACGCTCCGAAAGCCCCGAAAAACATCAAGGCGATTTTGCTGTCAAAGAGACAAATACAAAATAAGAAGGGTCAAATCGCCCCCAGGGCAATATCGGATCTGCACAAGTTTAGTACCACTGTAAAGCCCGTTTCAAGGGCTCCCTCTACCGTGAGTTTGGGGTCGCTGAGGGTTCTGTAGGCGAGGCGAGCGGCCTGGATGTTAGCCCTACCCCTAAGAGAAATTGAAAAAAACCAGCGGCCGGCTGCGAAGCAAGGTCGTGCCGGCAGGGGTAATGGCCCGAAACGAACGTGCGGTGAATTTGGCAATAACTCCCGATCTAGGTGGGCTAGAGAGATGATCTTTTTACCTGACTCTGCCTTAGGTATCCCTGCATCCGGAAATTAGACTTTCAAGGCCGTTGCGGGCAGGCTTCACACCGGAAAGGACCAGCGAGCGGGGACGCTCCGAAAGCCCCGCGAAGCATCAAGGCGATTTTGCTGTCAAAGAGACAAATACAAAATAAGAAGGGTCAAATCACCCCCAGGGCAATATCGGATCTGCACAAGTTTAGTACCACTGTCAAGCCCGTTTCAAGGGCTCCCTCTACCGTGAGATTGGGGTTGCTGACGGTTCTGTAGGCGAGGCGAGCGGCCTGGGTGTTAGCCCTACCCCGAAGAGAAATTGAAAGAAACAAGGTCGTGCCGGCAGGGCTAATGGCCCGGAATAAACGTGCGGTGAATTCGGCAATAACTCCCGATCTAGGCGGGCTAGAGAGGTGATTGTTTTACCTGACTCTGCCTTAGGTATCCCTGCATCCGGAAATTAGACTTTCAAGGCCGTTGCGGGCAGGCTTCACACCGGAAAGGACCAGCGAGCGGGGACGCTCCGAAAGCCCCGAAAAACATCAAGGCGATTTTGCTGTCAAAGAGACAAATACAAAATAAGAAGGGTCAAATCGCCCCCAGGGCAATATCGGATCTGCACAAGTTTAGTACCACTGTAAAGCCCGTTTCAAGGGCTCCCTCTACCGTGAGTTTGGGGTCGCTGAGGGTTCTGTAGGCGAGGCGAGCGGCCTGGATGTTAGCCCTACCCCTAAGAGAAATTGAAAAAAACCAGCGGCCGGCTGCGAAGCAAGGTCGTGCCGGCAGGGGTAATGGCCCGAAACGAACGTGCGGTGAATTTGGCAATAACTCCCGATCTAGGTGGGCTAGAGAGATGATCTTTTTACCTGACTCTGCCTTAGGTATCCCTGCATCCGGAAATTAGACTTTCAAGGCCGTTGCGGGCAGGCTTCACACCGGAAAGGACCAGCGAGCGGGGACGCTCCGAAAGCCCCGCGAAGCATCAAGGCGATTTTGCTGTCAAAGAGACAAATACAAAATAAGAAGGGTCAAATCACCCCCAGGGCAATATCGGATCTGCACTAGTTTAGTACCACTGTCAAGCCCGTTTCAAGGGCTCCCTCTACCGTGAGATTGGGGTTGCTGACGGTTCTGTAGGCGAGGCGAGCGGCCTGGGTGTTAGCCCTACCCCGAAGAGAAATTGAAAGAAACAAGGTCGTGCCGGCAGGGCTAATGGCCCGGAATAAACGTGCGGTGAATTCGGCAATAACTCCCGATCTAGGCGGGCTAGAGAGGTGATTTTTTTACCTGACTCTGCCTTAGGTATCCCTGCATCCGGAAATTAGACTTTTACGGCCGTTGCGGGCAGGCTTCACACCGGAAAGGACCAGCGAGCGGGGACGCTCCGAAAGCCCCGAAAAACATCAAGGCGATTTTGCTGTCAAAGAGACAAATACAAAATAAGAAGGGTCAAATCGCCCCCAGGGCAATATCGGATCTGCACAAGTTTAGTACCACTGTAAAGCCCGTTTCAAAGGCTCCCTCTACCGTGAGTTTGGGGTCGCTGAGGGTTCTGTAGGCGAGGCGAGCGGCCTGGATGTTAGCCCTACCCCTAAGAGAAATTGAAAAAAACCAGCGGCCGGCTGCGAAGCAAGGTCGTGCCGGCAGGGGTAATGGCCCGAAACGAACGTGCGGTGAATTTGGCAATAACTCCCGATCTAGGTGGGCTAGAGAGATGATCTTTTTACCTGACTCTGCCTTAGGTATCCCTGCATCCGGAAATTAGACTTTCAAGGCCGTTGCGGGCAGGCTTCACACCGGAAAGGACCAGCGAGCGGGGACGCTCCGAAAGCCCCGCGAAGCATCAAGGCGATTTTGCTGTCAAAGAGACAAATACAAAATAAGAAGGGTCAAATCACCCCCAGGGCAATATCGGATCTGCACAAGTTTAGTACCACTGTCAAGCCCGTTTCAAGGGCTCCCTCTACCGTGAGATTGGGGTTGCTGACGGTTCTGTAGGCGAGGCGAGCGGCCTGGGTGTTAGCCCTACCCCGAAGAGAAATTGAAAGAAACAAAGTCGTGCCGGCAGGGCTAATGGCCCGGAATAAACGTGCGGTGAATTCGGCAATAACTCCCGATCTAGGCGGGCTAGAGAGGTGATTTTTTTACCTGACTCTGCCTTAGGTATCCCTGCATCCGGAAATTAGACTTTCAAGGCCGTTGCGGGCAGGCTTCACACCGGAAAGGACCAGCGAGCGGGGACGCTCCGAAAGCCCCGAAAAACATCAAGGCGATTTTGCTGTCAAAGAGACAAATACAAAATAAGAAGGGTCAAATCGCCCCCAGGGCAATATCGGATCTGCACAAGTTTAGTACCACTGTAAAGCCCGTTTCAAGGGCTCCCTCTACCGTGAGTTTGGGGTCGCTGAGGGTTCTGTAGGCGAGGCGAGCGGCCTGGATGTTAGCCCTACCCCTAAGAGAAACTGAAAAAAACCAGCGGCCGGCTGCGAAGCAAGGTCGTGCCGGCAGGGGTAATGGCCCGAAACGAACGTGCGGTGAATTTGGCAATAACTCCCGATCTAGGTGGGCTAGAGAGATGATCTTTTTACCTGACTCTGCCTTAGGTATCCCTGCATCCGGAAATTAGACTTTCAAGGCCGTTGCGGGCAGGCTTCACACCGGAAAGGACCAGCGAGCGGGGACGCTCCGAAAGCCCCGCGAAGCATCAAGGCGATTTTGCTGTCAAAGAGACAAATACAAAATAAGAAGGGTCAAATCACCCCCAGGGCAATATCGGATCTGCACAAGTTTAGTACCACTGTCAAGCCCGTTTCAAGGGCTCCCTCTACCGTGAGATTGGGGTTGCTGACGGTTCTGTAGGCGAGGCGAGCGGCCTGGGTGTTAGCCCTACCCCGAAGAAAAATTGAAAGAAACAAGGTCGTGCCGGCAGGGCTAATGGCCCGGAATAAACGTGCGGTGAATTCGGCAATAACTCCCGATCTAGGCGGGCTAGAGAGGTGATTTTTTTACCTGACTCTGCCTTAGGTATCCCTGCATCCGGAAATTAGACTTTCAAGGCCGTTGCGGGCAGGCTTCACACCGGAAAGGACCAGCGAGCGGGGACGCTCCGAAAGCCCCGAAAAACATCAAGGCGATTTTGCTGTCAAAGAGACAAATACAAAATAAGAAGGGTCAAATCGCCCCCAGGGCAATATCGGATCTGCACAAGTTTAGTACCACTGTAAAGCCCGTTTCAAGGGCTCCCTCTACTGTGAGTTTGGGGTCGCTGAGGGTTCTGTAGGCGAGGCGAGCGGCCTGGATGTTAGCCCTACCCCTAAGAGAAATTGAAAAAAACCAGCGGCCGGCTGCGAAGCAAGGTCGTGCCGGCAGGGGTAATGGCCCGAAACGAACGTGCGGTGAATTTGGCAATAACTCCCGATCTAGGTGGGCTAGAGAGATGATCTTTTTACCTGACTCTGCCTTAGGTATCCCTGCATCCGGAAATTAGACTTTCAAGGCCGTTGCGGGCAGGCTTAACACCGGAAAGGACCAGCGAGCGGGGACGCTCCGAAAGCCCCGCGAAGCATCAAGGCGATTTTGCTGTCAAAGAGACAAATACAAAATAAGAAGGGTCAAATCACCCCCAGGGCAATATCGGATCTGCACAAGTTTAGTACCACTGTCAAGCCCGTTTCAAGGGCTCCCTCTACCGTGAGATTGGGGTTGCTGACGGTTCTGTAGGCGAGGCGAGCGGCCTGGGTGTTAGCCCTACCCCGAAGAGAAATTGAAAGAAACAAGGTCGTGCCGGCAGGGCTAATGGCCCGGAATAAACGTGCGGTGAATTCGGCAATAACTCCCGATCTAGGCGGGCTAGAGAGGTGATTTTTTTACCTGACTCTGCCTTAGGTATCCCTGCATCCGGAAATTAGACTTTTACGGCCGTTGCGGGCAGGCTTCACACCGGAAAGGACCAGCGAGCGGGGACGCTCCGAAAGCCCCGAAAAACATCAAGGCGATTTTGCTGTCAAAGAGACAAATACAAAATAAGAAGGGTCAAATCGCCCCCAGGGCAATATCGGATCTGCACAAGTTTAGTACCACTGTAAAGCCCGTTTCAAGGGCTCCCTCTACCGTGAGTTTGGGGTCGCTGAGGGTTCTGTAGGCGAGGCGAGCGGCCTGGATGTTAGCCCTACCCCTAAGAGAAATTGAAAAAAACCAGCGGCCGGCTGCGAAGCAAGGTCGTGCCGGCAGGGGTAATGGCCCGAAACGAACGTGCGGTGAATTTGGCAATAACTCCCGATCTAGGTGGGCTAGAGAGATGATCTTTTTACCTGACTCTGCCTTAGGTATCCCTGCATCCGGAAATTAGACTTTCAAGGCCGTTGCGGGCAGGCTTCACACCGGAAAGGACCAGCGAGCGGGGACGCTCCGAAAGCCCCGCGAAGCATCAAGGCGATTTTGCTGTCAAAGAGACAAATACAAAATAAGAAGGGTCAAATCACCCCCAGGGCAATATCGGATCTGCACAAGTTTAGTACCACTGTCAAGCCCGTTTCAAGGGCTCCCTCTACCGTGAGATTGGGGTTGCTGACGGTTCTGTAGGCGAGGCGAGCGGCCTGGGTGTTAGCCCTACCCCGAAGAGAAATTGAAAGAAACAAGGTCGTGCCGGCAGGGCTAATGGCCCGGAATAAACGTGCGGTGAATTCGGCAATAACTCCCGATCTAGGCGGGCTAGAGAGGTGATTTTTTTACCTGACTCTGCCTTAGGTATCCCTGCATCCGGAAATTAGACTTTCAAGACCGTTGCGGGCAGGCTTCACACCGGAAAGGACCAGCGAGCGGGGACGCTCCGAAAGCCCCGAAAAACATCAAGGCGATTTTGCTGTCAAAGAGACAAATACAAAATAAGAAGGGTCAAATCGCCCCCAGGGCAATATCGGATCTGCACAAGTTTAGTACCACTGTAAAGCCCGTTTCAAGGGCTCCCTCTACCGTGAGTTAGGGGTCGCTGAGTGTTCTGTAGGCGAGGCGAGCGGCCTGGATGTTAGCCCTACCCCTAAGAAAAATTGAAAAAAAACAACGGCCGGCTGCGAAGCAAGGTCGTGCCGGCAGGGGTAATGGCCCGAAACGAACGTGCGGTGAATTTGGCAATAACTCCCGATCTAGGTGGGCTAGAGAGATGATCTTTTTACCTGACTCTGCCTTAGGTATCCCTGCATCCGGAAATTAGACTTTCAAGGCCGTTGCGGGCAGGCTTCACACCGGAAAGGACCAGCGAGCGGGGACGCTCCGAAAGCCCCGCGAAGCATCAAGGCGATTTTGCTGTCAAAGAGACAAATACAAAATAAGAAGGGTCAAATCACCCCCAGGGCAATATCGGATCTGCACAAGTTTAGTACCACTGTCAAGCCCGTTTCAAGGGCTCCTTCTACCGTGAGATTGGGGTTGCTGACGGTTCTGTAGGCGAGGCGAGCGGCCTGGGTGTTAGCCCTACCCCGAAGAGAAATTGAAAGAAACAAGGTCGTGCCGGCAGGGCTAATGGCCCGGAATAAACGTGCGGTGAATTCGGCAATAACTCCCGATCTAGGCGGGCTAGAGAGGTGATTTTTTTACCTGACTCTGCCTTAGGTATCCCTGCATCCGGAAATTAGACTTTCAAGGCCGTTGCGGGCAGGCTTCACACCGGAAAGGACCAGCGAGCGGGGACGCTCCGAAAGCCCCGAAAAACATCAAGGCGATTTTGCTGTCAAAGAGACAAATACAAAATAAGAAGGGTCAAATCGCCCCCAGGGCAATATCGGATCTGCACAAGTTTAGTACCACTGTAAAGCCCGTTTCAAGGGCTCCCTCTACCGTGAGTTTGGGGTCGCTGAGGGTTCTGTAGGCGAGGCGAGCGGCCTGGATGTTAGCCCTACCCCTAAGAGAAACTGAAAAAAACCAGCGGCCGGCTGCGAAGCAAGGTCGTGCCGGCATGGGTAATGGCCCGAAACGAACGTGCGGTGAATTTGGCAATAACTCCCGATCTAGGTGGGCTAGAGAGATGATCTTTTTACCTGACTCTGCCTTAGGTATCCCTGCATCCGGAAATTAGACTTTCAAGGCCGTTGCGGGCAGGCTTCACACCGGAAAGGACCAGCGAGCGGGGACGCTCCGAAAGCCCCGAAAAACATCAAGGCGATTTTGCTGTCAAAGAGACAAATACAAAATAAGAAGGGTCAAATCGCCCCCAAGGCAATATCGGATCTGCACAAGTTTAGTACCACTGTAAAGCCCGTTTCAAGGGCTCCCTCTACCGTGAGTTTGGGGTCGCTGAGGGTTCTGTAGGCGAGGCGAGCGGCCTGGATGTTAGCCCTACCCCTAAGAGAAATTGAAAAAAACCAGCGGCCGGCTGCGAAGCAAGGTCGTGCCGGCAGGGGTAATGGCCCGAAACGAACGTGCGGTGAATTTGGCAATAACTCCCGATCTAGGTGGGCTAGAGAGATGATCTTTTTACCTGACTCTGCCTTAGGTATCCCTGCATCCGGAAATTAGACTTTCAAGGCCGTTGCGGGCAGGCTTCACACCGGAAAGGACCAGCGAGCGGGGACGCTCCGAAAGCCCCGCGAAGCATCAAGGCGATTTTGCTGTCAAAGAGACAAATACAAAATAAGAAGGGTCAAATCACCCCCAGGGCAATATCGGATCTGCACAAGTTTAGTACCACTGTCAAGCCCGTTTCAAGGGCTCCCTCTACCGTGAGATTGGGGTTGCTGACGGTTCTGTAGGCGAGGCGAGCGGCCTGGGTGTTAGCCCTACCCCGAAGAGAAATTGAAAGAAACAAGGTCGTGCCGGCAGGGCTAATGGCCCGGAATAAACGTGCGGTGAATTCGGCAATAACTCCCGATCTAGGCGGGCTAGAGAGGTGATTTTTTTACCTGACTCTGCCTTAGGTATCCCTGCATCCGGAAATTAGACTTTCAAGACCGTTGCGGCAGGCTTCACACCGGAAAGGACCAGCGAGCGGGGACGCTCCGAAAGCCCCGAAAAACATCAAGGCGATTTTGCTGTCAAAGAGACAAATACAAAATAAGAAGGGTCAAATCGCCCCCAGGGCAATATCGGATCTGCACAAGTTTAGTACCACTGTAAAGCCCGTTTCAAGGGCTCCCTCTACCGTGAGTTAGGGGTCGCTGAGGGTTCTGTAGGCGAGGCGAGCGGCCTGGATGTTAGCCCTACCCCTAAGAGAAATTGAAAAAAACCAGCGGCCGGCTGCGAAGCAAGGTCGTGCCGGCAGGGGTAATGGCCCGAAACGAACGTGCGGTGAATTTGGCAATAACTCCCGATCTAGGTGGGCTAGAGAGATGATCTTTTTACCTGACTCTGCCTTAGGTATCCCTGCATCCGGAAATTAGACTTTCAAGGCCGTTGCGGGCAGGCTTCACACCGGAAAGGACCAGCGAGCGGGGACGCTCCGAAAGCCCCGCGAAGCATCAAGGCGATTTTGCTGTCAAAGAGACAAATACAAAATAAGAAGGGTCAAATCACCCCCAGGGCAATATCGGATCTGCACAAGTTTAGTACCACTGTCAAGCCCGTTTCAAGGGCTCCTTCTACCGTGAGATTGGGGTTGCTGACGGTTCTGTAGGCGAGGCGAGCGGCCTGGGTGTTAGCCCTACCCCGAAGAGAAATTGAAAGAAACAAGGTCGTGCCGGCAGGGCTAATGGCCCGGAATAAACGTGCGGTGAATTCGGCAATAACTCCCGATCTAGGCGGGCTAGAGAGGTGATTTTTTTACCTGACTCTGCCTTAGGTATCCCTGCATCCGGAAATTAGACTTTCAAGGCCGTTGCGGGCAGGCTTCACACCGGAAAGGACCAGCGAGCGGGGACGCTCCGAAAGCCCCGAAAAACATCAAGGCGATTTTGCTGTCAAAGAGACAAATACAAAATAAGAAGGGTCAAATCGCCCCCAGGGCAATATCGGATCTGCACAAGTTTAGTACCACTGTAAAGCCCGTTTCAAGGGCTCCCTCTACCGTGAGTTTGGGGTCGCTGAGGGTTCTGTAGGCGAGGCGAGCGGC
The DNA here is from genome assembly GCA_023634235.1 of Pisaster brevispinus. Lineage (NCBI taxonomy): Eukaryota > Metazoa > Echinodermata > Asteroidea > Forcipulatida > Asteriidae > Pisaster > Pisaster brevispinus. The sequence goes on along the minus strand of JAMKCF010000005.1, from coordinate 14,264,815 downwards.
CTGGATGTTAGCCCTACCCCTAAGAGAAATTGAAAAAAACCAGCGGCCGGCTGCGAAGCAAGGTCGTGCCGGCAGGGGTAATGGCCCGAAACGAACGTGCGGTGAATTTGGCAATAACTCCCGATCTAGGTGGGCTAGAGAGATGATCTTTTTACCTGACTCTGCCTTAGGTATCCCTGCATCCAGAAATTAGACTTTCAAGGCCGTTGCGGGCAGGCTTCACACCGGAAAGGACCAGCGAGCGGGGACGCTCCGAAAGCCCCGCGAAGCATCTAGGCGATTTTGCTGTCAAAGAGACAAATACAAAATAAGAAGGGTCAAATCACCCCCAGGGCAATATCGGATCTGCACAAGTTTAGTACCACTGTCAAGCCCGTTTCAAGGGCTCCCTCTACCGTGAGATTGGGGTTGCTGACGGTTCTGTAGGCGAGGCAAGCGGCCTGGGTGTTAGCCCTACCCCGAAGAGAAATTGAAAGAAACAAGGTCGTGCCGGCAGGGCTAATGGCCCGGAATAAACGTGCGGTGAATTCGGCAATAACTCCCGATCTAGGCGGGCTAGAGAGGTGATTTTTTTACCTGACTCTGCCTTAGGTATCCCTGCATCCGGAAATTAGACTTTTACGGCCGTTGCGGGCAGGCTTCACACCGGAAAGGACCAGCGAGCGGGGACGCTCCGAAAGCCCCGAAAAACATCAAGGCGATTTTGCTGTCAAAGAGACAAATACAAAATAAGAAGGGTCAAATCGCCCCCAGGGCAACATCGGATCTGCACAAGTTTAGTACCACTGTAAAGCCCGTTTCAAAGGCTCCCTCTACCGTGAGTTTGGGGTCGCTGAGGGTTCTGTAGGCGAGGCGAGCGGCCTGGATGTTAGCCCTACCCCTAAGAGAAATTGAAAAAAACCAGCGGCCGGCTGCGAAGCAAGGTCGTGCCGGCAGGGGTAATGGCCCGATACGAACGTGCGGTGAATTTGGCAATAACTCCCGATCTAGGTGGGCTAGAGAGATGATCTTTTTACCTGACTCTGCCTTAGGTATCCCTGCATCCGGAAATTAGACTTTCAAGGCCGTTGCGGGCAGGCTTCACACCGGAAAGGACCAGCGAGCGGGGACGCTCCGAAAGCCCCGCGAAGCATCAAGGCGATTTTGCTGTCAAAGAGACAAATACAAAATAAGAAGGGTCAAATCACCCCCAGGGCAATATCGGATCTGCACAAGTTTAGTACCACTGTCAAGCCCGTTTCAAGGGCTCCCTCTACCGTGAGATTGGGGTTGCTGACGGTTCTGTAGGCGAGGCGAGCGGCCTGGGTGTTAGCCCTACCCCGAAGAGAAATTGAAAGAAACAAGGTCGTGCCGGCAGGGCTAATGGCCCGGAATAAACGTGCGGTGAATTCGGCAATAACTCCCGATCTAGGCGGGCTAGAGAGGTGATTTTTTTACCTGACTCTGCCTTAGGTATCCCTGCATCCGGAAATTAGACTTTCAAGACCGTTGCGGGCAGGCTTCACACCGGAAAGGACCAGCGAGCGGGGACGCTCCGAAAGCCCCGAAAAACATCAAGGCGATTTTGCTGTCAAAGAGACAAATACAAAATAAGAAGGGTCAAATCGCCCCCAGGGCAATATCGGATCTGCACAAGTTTAGTACCACTGTAAAGCCCGTTTCAAAGGCTCCCTCTACCGTGAGTTTGGGGTCGCTGAGGGTTCTGTAGGCGAGGCGAGCGGCCTGGATGTTAGCCCTACCCCTAAGAGAAACTGAAAAAAACCAGCGGCCGGCTGCGAAGCAAGGTCGTGCCGGCATGGGTAATGGCCCGAAACGAACGTGCGGTGAATTTGGCAATAACTCCCGATCTAGGTGGGCTAGAGAGATGATCTTTTTACCTGACTCTGCCTTAGGTATCCCTGCATCCGGAAATTAGACTTTCAAGGCCGTTGCGGGCAGGCTTCACACCGGAAAGGACCAGCGAGCGGGGACGCTCCGAAAGCCCCGCGAAGCATCAAGGCGATTTTGCTGTCAAAGAGACAAATACAAAATAAGAAGGGTCAAATCACCCCCAGGGCAATATCGGATCTGCACAAGTTTAGTACCACTGTCAAGCCCGTTTCAAGCGCTCCCTCTACCGTGAGATTGGGGTTGCTGACGGTTCTGTAGGCGAGGCGAGCGGCCTGGGTGTTAGCCCTACCCCGAAGAAAAATTGAAAGAAACAAGGTCGTGCCCGCAGGGCTAATGGCCCGGAATAAACGTGCGGTGAATTCGGCAATAACTCCCGATCTAGGCGGGCTAGAGAGGTGATTTTTTTACCTGACTCTGCCTTAGGTATCCCTGCATCCGGAAATTAGACTTTCAAGGCCGTTGCGGGCAGGCTTCACACCGGAAAGGACCAGCGAGCGGGGACGCTCCGAAAGCCCCGAAAAACATCAAGGCGATTTTGCTGTCAAAGAGACAAATACAAAATAAGAAGGGTCAAATCGCCCCCAGGGCAATATCGGATCTGCACAAGTTTAGTACCACTGTAAAGCCCGTTTCAAGGGCTCCCTCTACCGTGAGTTTGGGGTCGCTGAGGGTTCTGTAGGCGAGGCGAGCGGCCTGGATGTTAGCCCTACCCCTAAGAGAAATTGAAAAAAACCAGCGGCCGGCTGCGAAGCAAGGTCGTGCCGGCAGGGGTAATGGCCCGAAACGAACGTGCGGTGAATTTGGCAATAACTCCCGATCTAGGTGGGCTAGAGAGATGATCTTTTTACCTGACTCTGCCTTAGGTATCCCTGCATCCGGAAATTAGACTTTCAAGGCCGTTGCGGGCAGGCTTCACACCGGAAAGGACCAGCGAGCGGGGACGCTCCGAAAGCCCCGCGAAGCATCAAGGCGATTTTGCTGTCAAAGAGACAAATACAAAATAAGAAGGGTCAAATCACCCCCAGGGCAATATCGGATCTGCACAAGTTTAGTACCACTGTCAAGCCCGTTTCAAGGGCTCCCTCTACCGTGAGATTGGGGTTGCTGACGGTTCTGTAGGCGAGGCGAGCGGCCTGGGTGTTAGCCCTACCCCGAAGAGAAATTGAAAGAAACAAGGTCGTGCCGGTAGGGCTAATGGCCCGGAATAAACGTGCGGTGAATTCGGCAATAACTCCCGATCTAGGCGGGCTAGAGAGGTGATTTTTTTACCTGACTCTGCCTTAGGTATCCCTGCATCCGGAAATTAGACTTTCAAGGCCGTTGCGGGCAGGCTTCACACCGGAAAGGACCAGCGAGCGGGGACGCTCCGAAAGCCCCGAAAAACATCAAGGCGATTTTGCTGTCAAAGAGACAAATACAAAATAAGAAGGGTCAAATCGCCCCCAGGGCAATATCGGATCTGCACAAGTTTAGTACCACTGTAAAGCCCGTTTCAAGGGCTCCCTCTACCGTGAGTTTGGGGTCGCTGAGGGTTCTGTAGGCGAGGCGAGCGGCCTGGATGTTAGCCCTACCCCTAAGAGAAATTGAAAAAAACCAGCGGCCGGCTGCGAAGCAAGGTCGTGCCGGCAGGGGTAATGGCCCGAAACGAACGTGCGGTGAATTTGGCAATAACTCCCGATCTAGGTGGGCTAGAGAGATGATCTTTTTACCTGACTCTGCCTTAGGTATCCCTGCATCCGGAAATTAGACTGTCAAGGCCGTTGCGGGCAGGCTTCACACCGGAAAGGACCAGCGAGCGGGGACGCTCCGAAAGCCCCGCGAAGCATCAAGGCGATTTTGCTGTCAAAGAGACAAATACAAAATAAGAAGGGTCAAATCACCCCCAGGGCAATATCGGATCTGCACAAGTTTAGTACCACTGTCAAGCCCGTTTCAAGGGCTCCCTCTACCGTGAGATTGGGGTTGCTGACGGTTCTGTAGGCGAGGCGAGCGGCCTGGGTGTTAGCCCTACCCCGAAGAGAAATTGAAAGAAACAAGGTCGTGCCGGCAGGGCTAATGGCCCGGAATAAACGTGCGGTGAATTCGGCAATAACTCCCGATCTAGGCGGGCTAGAGAGGTGATTTTTTTACCTGACTCTGCCTTAGGTATCCCTGCATCCGGAAATTAGACTTTCAAGGCCGTTGCGGGCAGGCTTCACACCGGAAAGGACCAGCGAGCGGGGACGCTCCGAAAGCCCCGAAAAACATCAAGGCGATTTTGCTGTCAAAGAGACAAATACAAAATAAGAAGGGTCAAATCGCCCCCAGGGCAATATCGGATCTGCACAAGTTTAGTACCACTGTAAAGCCCGTTTCAAGGGCTCCCTCTACCGTGAGTTTGGGGTCGCTGAGGGTTCTGTAGGCGAGGCGAGCGGCCTGGATGTTAGCCCTACCCCTAAGAGAAATTGAAAAAAACCAGCGGCCGGCTGCGAAGCAAGGTCGTGCCGGCAGGGGTAATGGCCCGAAACGAACGTGCGGTGAATTTGGCAATAACTCCCGATCTAGGTGGGCTAGAGAGATGATCTTTTTACCTGACTCTGCCTTAGGTATCCCTGCATCCGGAAATTAGACTTTCAAGGCCGTTGCGGGCAGGCTTCACACCGGAAAGGACCAGCGAGCGGGGACGCTCCGAAAGCCCCGCGAAGCATCAAGGCGATTTTGCTGTCAAAGAGACAAATACAAAATAAGAAGGGTCAAATCACCCCCAGGGCAATATCGGATCTGCACAAGTTTAATACCACTGTCAAGCCCGTTTCAAGGGCTCCCTCTACCGTGAGATTGGGGTTGCTGACGGTTCTGTAGGCGAGGCGAGCGGCCTGGGTGTTAGCCCTACCCCGAAGAGAAATTGAAAGAAACAAGGTCGTGCCGGCAGGGCTAATGGCCCGGAATAAACGTGCGGTGAATTCGGCAATAACTCCCGATCTAGGCGGGCTAGAGAGGTGATTTTTTTACCTGACTCTGCCTTAGGTATCCCTGCATCCGGAAATTAGACTTTCAAGGCCGTTGCGGGCAGGCTTCACACCGGAAAGGACCAGCGAGCGGGGACGCTCCGAAAGCCCCGAAAAACATCAAGGCGATTTTGCTGTCAAAGAGACAAATACAAAATAAGAAGGGTCAAATCGCCCCCAGGGCAATATCGGATCTGCACAAGTTTAGTACCACTGTAAAGCCCGTTTCAAGGGCTCCCTCTACCGTGAGTTTGGGGTCGCTGAGGGTTCTGTAGGCGAGGCGAGCGGCCTGGATGTTAGCCCTACCCCTAAGAGAAATTGAAAAAAACCAGCGGCCGGCTGCGAAGCAAGGTCGTGCCGGCAGGGGTAATGGCCCGAAACGAACGTGCGGTGAATTTGGCAATAACTCCCGATCTAGGTGGGCTAGAGAGATGATCTTTTTACCTGACTCTGCCTTAGGTATCCCTGCATCCGGAAATTAGACTTTCAAGGCCGTTGCGGGCAGGCTTCACACCGGAAAGGACCAGCGAGCGGGGACGCTCCGAAAGCCCCGCGAAGCATCAAGGCGATTTTGCTGTCAAAGAGACAAATACAAAATAAGAAGGGTCAAATCACCCCCAGGGCAATATCGGATCTGTACAAGTTTAGTACCACTGTCAAGCCCGTTTCAAGGGCTCCCTCTACCGTGAGATTGGGGTTGCTGACGGTTCTGTAGGCGAGGCGAGCGGCCTGGGTGTTAGCCCTACCCCGAAGAGAAATTGAAAGAAACAAGGTCGTGCCGGCAGGGCTAATGGCCCGGAATAAACGTGCGGTGAATTCGGCAATAACTCCCGATCTAGGCGGGCTAGAGAGGTGATTTTTTTACCTGACTCTGCCTTAGGTATCCCTGCATCCGGAAATTAGACTTTCAAGGCCGTTGCGGGCAGGCTTCACACCGGAAAGGACCAGCGAGCGGGGACGCTCCGAAAGCCCCGAAAAACATCAAGGCGATTTTGCTGTCAAAGAGACAAATACAAAATAAGAAGGGTCAAATCGCCCCCAGGGCAATATCGGATCTGCACAAGTTTAGTACCACTGTAAAGCCCGTTTCAAGGGCTCCCTCTACCGTGAGTTTGGGGTCGCTGAGGGTTCTGTAGGCGAGGCGAGCGGCCTGGATGTTAGCCCTACCCCTAAGAGAAATTGAAAAAAACCAGCGGCCGGCTGCGAAGCAAGGTCGTGCCGGCAGGGGTAATGGCCCGAAACGAACGTGCGGTGAATTTGGCAATAACTCCCGATCTAGGTGGGCTAGAGAGATGATCTTTTTACCTGACTCTGCCTTAGGTATCCCTGCATCCGGAAATTAGACTTTCAAGGCCGTTGCGGGCAGGCTTCACACCGGAAAGGACCAGCGAGCGGGGACGCTCCGAAAGCCCCGCGAAGCATCAAGGCGATTTTGCTGTCAAAGAGACAAATACAAAATAAGAAGGGTCAAATCACCCCCAGGGCAATATCGGATCTGCACAAGTTTAGTACCACTGTCAAGCCCGTTTCAAGGGCTCCCTCTACCGTGAGATTGGGGTTGCTGACGGTTCTGTAGGCGAGGCGAGCGGCCTGGGTGTTAGCCCTACCCCGAAGAGAAATTGAAAGAAACAAGGTCGTGCCGGCAGGGCTAATGGCCCGGAATAAACGTGCGGTGAATTCGGCAATAACTCCCGATCTAGGCGGGCTAGAGAGGTGATTTTTTTACCTGACTCTGCCTTAGGTATCCCTGCATCCGGAAATTAGACTTTCAAGGCCGTTGCGGGCAGGCTTCACACCGGAAAGGACCAGCGAGCGGGGACGCTCCGAAAGCCCCGAAAAACATCAAGGCGATTTTGCTGTCAAAGAGACAAATACAAAATAAGAAGGGTCAAATCGCCCCCAGGGCAATATCGGATCTGCACAAGTTTAGTACCACTGTAAAGCCCGTTTCAAGGGCTCCCTCTACCGTGAGTTTGGGGTCGCTGAGGGTTCTGTAGGCGAGGCGAGCGGCCTGGATGTTAGCCCTACCCCTAAGAGAAATTGAAAAAAACCAGCGGCCGGCTGCGAAGCAAGGTCGTGCCGGCAGGGGTAATGGCCCGAAACGAACGTGCGGTGAATTTGGCAATAACTCCCGATCTAGGTGGGCTAGAGAGATGATCTTTTTACCTGACTCTGCCTTAGGTATCCCTGCATCCGGAAATTAGACTTTCAAGGCCGTTGCGGGCAGGCTTCACACCGGAAAGGACCAGCGAGCGGGGACGCTCCGAAAGCCCCGCGAAGCATCAAGGCGATTTTGCTGTCAAAGAGACAAATACAAAATAAGAAGGGTCAAATGACCCCCAGGGCAATATCGGATCTGCACAAGTTTAGTACCACTGTCAAGCCCGTTTCAAGGGCTCCCTCTACCGTGAGATTGGGGTTGCTGACGGTTCTGTAGGCGAGGCGAGCGGCCTGGGTGTTAGCCCTACCCCGAAGAGAAATTGAAAGAAACAAGGTCGTGCCGGCAGGGCTAATGGCCCGGAATAAACGTGCGGTGAATTCGGCAATAACTCCCGATCTAGGCGGGCTAGAGAGGTGATTTTTTTACCTGACTCTGCCTTAGGTATCCCTGCATCCGGAAATTAGACTTTCAAGGCCGTTGCGGGCAGGCTTCACACCGGAAAGGACCAGCGAGCGGGGACGCTCCGAAAGCCCCGAAAAACATCAAGGCGATTTTGCTGTCAAAGAGACAAATACAAAATAAGAAGGGTCAAATCGCCCCCAGGGCAATATCGGATCTGCACAAGTTTAGTACCACTGTAAAGCCCGTTTCAAGGGCTCCCTCTACCGTGAGTTTGGGGTCGCTGAGGGTTCTGTAGGCGAGGCGAGCGGCCTGGATGTTAGCCCTACCCCTAAGAGAAATTGAAAAAAAACCAGCGGCCGGCTGCGAAGCAAGGTCGTGCCGGCAGGGGTAATGGCCCGAAACGAACGTGCGGTGAATTTGGCAATAACTCCCGATCTAGGTGGGCTAGAGAGATGATCTTTTTACCTGACTCTGCCTTAGGTATCCCTGCATCCGGAAATTAGACTTTCAAGGCCGTTGCGGGCAGGCTTCACACCGGAAAGGACCAGCGAGCGGGGACGCTCCGAAAGCCCCGCGAAGCATCAAGGCGATTTTGCTGTCAAAGAGACAAATACAAAATAAGAAGGGTCAAATCACCCCCAGGGCAATATCGGATCTGCACAAGTTTAGTACCACTGTCAAGCCCGTTTCAAGGGCTCCCTCTACCGTGAGATTGGGGTTGCTGACGGTTCTGTAGGCGAGGCGAGCGGCCTGGGTGTTAGCCCTACCCCGAAGAGAAATTGAAAGAAACAAGGTCGTGCCGGCAGGGCTAATGGCCCGGAATAAACGTGCGGTGAATTCGGCAATAACTCCCGATCTAGGCGGGCTAGAGAGGTGATTTTTTTACCTGACTCTGCCTTAGGTATCCCTGCATCCGGAAATTAGACTTTTACGGCCGTTGCGGGCAGGCTTCACACCGGAAAGGACCAGCGAGCGGGGACGCTCCGAAAGCCCCGAAAAACATCAAGGCGATTTTGCTGTCAAAGAGACAAATACAAAATAAGAAGGGTCAAATCGCCCCCAGGGCAATATCGGATCTGCACAAGTTTAGTACCACTGTAAAGCCCGTTTCAAGGGCTCCCTCTACCGTGAGTTTGGGGTCGCTGAGGGTTCTGTAGGCGAGGCGAGCGGCCTGGATGTTAGCCCTACCCCTAAGAGAAATTGAAAAAAACCAGCGGCCGGCTGCGAAGCAAGGTCGTGCCGGCAGGGGTAATGGCCCGAAACGAACGTGCGGTGAATTTGGCAATAACTCCCGATCTAGGTGGGCTAGAGAGATGATCTTTTTACCTGACTCTGCCTTAGGTATCCCTGCATCCGGAAATTAGACTTTCAAGGCCGTTGCGGGCAGGCTTCACACCGGAAAGGACCAGCGAGCGGGGACGCTCCGAAAGCCCCGCGAAGCATCAAGGCGATTTTGCTGTCAAAGAGACAAATACAAAATAAGAAGGGTCAAATCACCCCCAGGGCAATATCGGATCTGCACAAGTTTAGTACCACTGTCAAGCCCGTTTCAAGGGCTCCTTCTACCGTGAGATTGGGGTTGCTGACGGTTCTGTAGGCGAGGCGAGCGGCCTGGGTGTTAGCCCTACCCCGAAGAGAAATTGAAAGAAACAAGGTCGTGCCGGCAGGGCTAATGGCCCGGAATAAACGTGCGGTGAATTCGGCAATAACTCCCGATCTAGGCGGGCTAGAGAGGTGATTTTTTTACCTGACTCTGCCTTAGGTATCCCTGCATCCGGAAATTAGACTTTCAAGGCCGTTGCGGGCAGGCTTCACACCGGAAAGGACCAGCGAGCGGGGACGCTCCGAAAGCCCCGAAAAACATCAAGGCGATTTTGCTGTCAAAGAGACAAATACAAAATAAGAAGGGTCAAATCGCCCCCAGGGCAATATCGGATCTGCACAAGTTTAGTACCACTGTAAAGCCCGTTTCAAGGGCTCCCTCTACCGTGAGTTTGGGGTCGCTGAGGGTTCTGTAGGCGAGGCGAGCGGCCTGGATGTTAGCCCTACCCCTAAGAGAAATTGAAAAAAACCAGCGGCCGGCTGCGAAGCAAGGTCGTGCCGGCAGAGGTAATGGCCCGAAACGAACGTGCGGTGAATTTGGCAATAACTCCCGATCTAGGTGGGCTAGAGAGATGATCTTTTTACCTGACTCTGCCTTAGGTATCCCTGCATCCGGAAATTAAACTTTCAAGGCCGTTGCGGGCAGGCTTCACACCGGAAAGGACCAGCGAGCGGGGACGCTCCGAAAGCCCCGCGAAGCATCAAGGCGATTTTGCTGTCAAAGAGACAAATACAAAATAAGAAGGGTCAAATCACCCCCAGGGCAATATCGGATCTGCACAAGTTTAGTACCACTGTCAAGCCCGTTTCAAGGGCTCCCTCTACCGTGAGATTGGGGTTGCTGACGGTTCTGTAGGCGAGGCGAGCGGCCTGGGTGTTAGCCCTACCCCGAAGAGAAATTGAAAGAAACAAGGTCGTGCCGGCAGGGCTAATGGCCCGGAATAAACGTGCGGTGAATTCGGCAATAACTCCCGATCTAGGCGGGCTAGAGAGGTGATTTTTTTACCTGACTCTGCCTTAGGTATCCCTGCATCCGGAAATTAGACTTTCAAGGCCGTTGCGGGCAGGCTTCACACCGGAAAGGACCAGCGAGCGGGGACGCTCCGAAAGCCCCGAAAAACATCAAGGCGATTTTGCTGTCAAAGAGACAAATACAAAATAAGAAGGGTCAAATCGCCCCCAGGGCAATATCGGATCTGCACAAGTTTAGTACCACTGTAAAGCCCGTTTCAAGGGCTCCCTCTACCGTGAGTTTGGGGTCGCTGAGGGTTCTGTAGGCGAGGCGAGCGGCCTGGATGTTAGCCCTACCCCTAAGAGAAATTGAAAAAAACCAGCGGCCGGCTGCGAAGCAAGGTCGTGCCGGCAGGGGTAATGGCCCGAAACGAACGTGCGGTGAATTTGGCAATAACTCCCGATCTAGGTGGGCTAGAGAGATGATCTTTTTACCTGACTCTGCCTTAGGTATCCCTGCATCCGGAAATTAGACTTTCAAGGCCGTTGCGGGCAGGCTTCACACCGGAAAGGACCAGCGAGCGGGGACGCTCCGAAAGCCCCGCGAAGCATCAAGGCGATTTTGCTGTCAAAGAGACAAATACAAAATAAGAAGGGTCAAATCACCCCCAGGGCAATATCGGATCTGCACAAGTTTAGTACCACTGTCAAGCCCGTTTCAAGGGCTCCCTCTACCGTGAGATTGGGGTTGCTGACGGTTCTGTAGGCGAGGCGAGCGGCCTGGGTGTTAGCCCTACCCCGAAGAGAAATTGAAAGAAACAAGGTCGTGCCGGCAGGGCTAATGGCCCGGAATAAACGTGCGGTGAATTCGGCAATAACTCCCGATCTAGGCGGGCTAGAGAGGTGATTTTTTTACCTGACTCTGCCTTAGGTATCCCTGCATCCGGAAATTAGACTTTTACGGCCGTTGCGGGCAGGCTTCACACCGGAAAGGACCAGCGAGCGGGGACGCTCCGAAAGCCCCGCGAAGCATCAAGGCGATTTTGCTGTCAAAGAGACAAATACAAAATAAGAAGGGTCAAATCACCCCCAGGGCAATATCGGATCTGCACAAGTTTAGTACCACTGTCAAGCCCGTTTCAAGGGCTCCCTCTACCGTGAGATTGGGGTTGCTGACGGTTCTGTAGGCGAGGCGAGCGGCCTGGGTGTTAGCCCTACCCCGAAGAGAAATTGAAAGAAACAAGGTCGTGCCGGCAGGGCTAATGGCCCGGAATAAACGTGCGGTGAATTCGGCAATAACTCCCGATCTAGGCGGGCTAGAGAGGTGATTTTTTTACCTGACTCTGCCTTAGGTATCCCTGCATCCGGAAATTAGACTTTTACGGCCGTTGCGGGCAGGCTTCACACCGGAAAGGACCAGCGAGCGGGGACGCTCCGAAAGCCCCGAAAAACATCAAGGCGATTTTGCTGTCAAAGAGACAAATACAAAATAAGAAGGGTCAAATCACCCCCAGGGCAATATCGGATCTGCACAAGTTTAGTACCACTGTAAAGCCCGTTTCAAGGGCTCCCTCTACCGTGAGTTTGGGGTCGCTGAGGGTTCTGTAGGCGAGGCGAGCGGCCTGGATGTTAGCCCTACCCCTAAGAGAAATTGAAAAAAACCAGCGGCCGGCTGCGAAGCAAGGTCGTGCCGGCAGGGGTAATGGCCCGAAACGAACGTGCGGTGAATTTGGCAATAACTCCCGATCTAGGTGGGCTAGAGAGATGATCTTTTTACCTGACTCTGCCTTAGGTATCCCTGCATCCGGAAATTAGACTTTCAAGGCCGTTGCGGGCAGGCTTCACACCGGAAAGGACCAGCGAGCGGGGACGCTCCGAAAGCCCCGCGAAGCATCAAGGCGATTTTGCTGTCAAAGAGACAAATACAAAATAAGAAGGGTCAAATCACCCCCAGGGCAATATCGGATCTGCACAAGTTTAGTACCACTGTCAAGCCCGTTTCAAGGGCTCCCTCTACCGTGAGATTGGGGTTGCTGACGGTTCTGTAGGCGAGGCGAGCGGCCTGGGTGTTAGCCCTACCCCGAAGAGAAATTGAAAGAAACAAGGTCGTGCCGGCAGGGCTAATGGCCCGGAATAAACGTGCGGTGAATTCGGCAATAACTCCCGATCTAGGCGGGCTAGAGAGGTGATTTTTTTACCTGACTCTGCCTTAGGTATCCCTGCATCCGGAAATTAGACTTTTACGGCCGTTGCGGGCAGGCTTCACACCGGAAAGGACCAGCGAGCGGGGACGCTCCGAAAGCCCCGAAAAACATCAAGGCGATTTTGCTGTCAAAGAGACAAATACAAAATAAGAAGGGTCAAATCGCCCCCAGGGCAATATCGGATCTGCACAAGTTTAGTACCACTGTAAAGCCCGTTTCAAGGGCTCCCTCTACCGTGAGTTTGGGGTCGCTGAGGGTTCTGTAGGCGAGGCGAGCGGCCTGGATGTTAGCCCTACCCCTAAGAGAAATTGAAAAAAACCAGCGGCCGGCTGCGAAGCAAGGTCGTGCCGGCAGGGGTAATGGCCCGAAACGAACGTGCGGTGAATTTGGCAATAACTCCCGATCTAGGTGGGCTAGAGAGATGATCTTTTTACCTGACTCTGCCTTAGGTATCCCTGCATCCGGAAATTAGACTTTCAAGGCCGTTGCGGGCAGGCTTCACACCGGAAAGGACCAGCGAGCGGGGACGCTCCGAAAGCCCCGCGAAGCATCAAGGCGATTTTGCTGTCAAAGAGACAAATACAAAATAAGAAGGGTCAAATCACCCCCAGGGCAATATCGGATCTGCACAAGTTTAGTACCACTGTCAAGCCCGTTTCAAGGGCTCCCTCTACCGTGAGATTGGGGTTGCTGACGGTTCTGTAGGCGAGGCGAGCGGCCTGGGTGTTAGCCCTACCCCGAAGAGAAATTGAAAGAAACAAGGTCGTGCCGGCAGGGCTAATGGCCCGGAATAAACGTGCGGTGAATTCGGCAATAACTCCCGATCTAGGCGGGCTAGAGAGGTGATTTTTTTACCTGACTCTGCCTTAGGTATCCCTGCATCCGGAAATTAGACTTTCAAGGCCGTTGCGGGCAGGCTTCACACCGGAAAGGACCAGCGAGCGGGGACGCTCCGAAAGCCCCGAAAAACATCAAGGCGATTTTGCTGTCAAAGAGACAAATACAAAATAAGAAGGGTCAAATCGCCCCCAGGGCAATATCGGATCTGCACAAGTTTAGTACCACTGTAAAGCCCGTTTCAAGGGCTCCCTCTACCGTGAGTTTGGGGTCGCTGAGGGTTCTGTAGGCGAGGCGAGCGGCCTGGATGTTAGCCCTACCCCTAAGAGAAATTGAAAAAAACCAGCGGCCGGCTGCGAAGCAAGGTCGTGCCGGCAGGGGTAATGGCCCGAAACGAACGTGCGGTGAATTTGGCAATAACTCCCGATCTAGGTGGGCTAGAGAGATGATCTTTTTACCTGACCTTGCCTTAGGTATCCCTGCATCCGGAAATTAGACTTTCAAGGCCGTTGCGGGCAGGCTTCACACCGGAAAGGACCAGCGAGCGGGGACGCTCTGAAAGCCCCGCGAAGCATCAAGGCGATTTTGCTGTCAAAGAGACAAATACAAAATAAGAAGGGTCAAATCACCCCCAGGGCAATATCGGATCTGCACAAGTTTAGTACCACTGTCAAGCCCGTTTCAAGGGCTCCCTCTACCGTGAGATTGGGGTTGCTGACGGTTCTGTAGGCAAGGCGAGCGGCCTGGGTGTTAGCCCTACCCCGAAGAGAAATTGAAAGAAACAAGGTCGTGCCGGCAGGGCTAATGGCCCGGAATAAACGTGCGGTGAATTCGGCAATAACTCCCGATCTAGGCGGGCTAGAGAGGTGATTTTTTTACCTGACTCTGCCTTAGGTATCCCTGCATCCGGAAATTAGACTTTTACGGCCGTTGCGGGCAGGCTTCACACCGGAAAGGACCAGCGAGCGGGGACGCTCCGAAAGCCCCGAAAAACATCAAGGCGATTTTGCTGTCAAAGAGACAAATACAAAATAAGAAGGGTCAAATCGCCCCCAGGGCAATATCGGATCTGCACAAGTTTAGTACCACTGTAAAGCCCGTTTCAAGGGCTCCCTCTACCGTGAGTTTGGGGTCGCTGAGGGTTCTGTAGGCGAGGCGAACGGCCTGGATGTTAGCCCTACCCCTAAGAGAAATTGAAAAAAACCAGCGGCCGGCTGCGAAGCAAGGTCGTGCCGGCAGGGGTAATGGCCCGAAACGAACGTGCGGTGAATTTGGCAATAACTCCCGATCTAGGTGGGCTAGAGAGATGATCTTTTTACCTGACTCTGCCTTAGGTATCCCTGCATCCGGAAATTAGACTTTCAAGGCCGTTGCGGGCAGGCTTCACACCGGAAAGGACCAGCGAGCGGGGACGCTCCGAAAGCCCCGCGAAGCATCAAGGCGATTTTGCTGTCAAAGAGACAAATACAAAATAAGAAGGGTAAAATCACCCCCAGGGCAATATCGGATCTGCACAAGTTTAGTACCACTGTCAAGCCCGTTTCAAGGGCTCCCTCTACCGTGAGATTGGGGTCGCTGACGGTTCTGTAGGCGAGGCGAGCGGCCTGGGTGTTAGCCCTACCCCGAAGAGAAATTGAAAGAAACAAGGTCGTGCCTGCAGGGCTAATGGCCCGGAATAAACGTGCGGTGAATTCGGCAATAACTCCCGATCTAGGCGGGCTAGAGAGGTGATTTTTTTACCTGACTCTGCCTTAGGTATCCCTGCATCCGGAAATTAGACTTTTACGGCCGTTGCGGGCAGGCTTCACACCGGAAAGGACCAGCGAGCGGGGACGCTCCGAAAGCCCCGAAAAACATCAAGGCGATTTTGCTGTCAAAGAGACAAATACAAAATAAGAAGGGTCAAATCGCCCCCAGGGCAATATCGGATCTGCACAAGTTTAGTACCACTGTAAAGCCCGTTTCAAGGGCTCCCTCTACCGTGAGTTTGGGGTCGCTGAGGGTTCTGTAGGCGAGGCGAGCGGCCTGGATGTTAGCCCTACCCCTAAGAGAAATTGAAAAAAACCAGCGGCCGGCTGCGAAGCAAGGTCGTGCCGGCAGGGGTAATGGCCCGAAACGAACGTGCGGTGAATTTGGCAATAACTCCCGATCTAGGTGGGCTAGAGAGATGATCTTTTAACCTGACTCTGCCTTAGGTATCCCTGCATCCGGAAATTAGACTTTCAAGGCCGTTGCGGGCAGGCTTCACACCGGAAAGGACCAGCGAGCGGGGACGCTCCGAAAGCCCCGCGAAGCATCAAGGCGATTTTGCTGTCAAAGAGACAAATACAAAATAAGAAGGGTCAAATCACCCCCAGGGCAATATCGGATCTGCACAAGTTTAGTACCACTGTCAAGCCCGTTTCAAGGGCTCCCTCTACTGTGAGATTGGGGTCGCTGACGGTTCTGTAGGCGAGGCGAGCGGCCTGGGTGTTAGCCCTACCCCGAAGAGAAATTGAAAGAAACAAGGTCGTGCCGGCAGGGCTAATGGCCCGGAATAAACGTGCGGTGAATTCGGCAATAACTCCCGATCTAGGCGGGCTAGAGAGGTGATTTTTTTACCTGACTCTGCCTTAGGTATCCCTGCATCCGGAAATTAGACTTTCAAGGCCGTTGCGGGCAGGCTTCACACCGGAAAGGACCAGCGAGCGGGGACGCTCCGAAAGCCCCGAAAAACATCAAGGCGATTTTGCTGTCAAAGAGACAAATACAAAATAAGAAGGGTCAAATCGCCCCCAGGGCAATATCGGATCTGCACAAGTTTAGTACCACTGTAAAGCCCGTTTCAAGGGCTCCCTCTACCGTGAGTTTGGGGTCGCTGAGGGTTCTGTAGGCGAGGCGAGCGGCCTGGATGTTAGCCCTACCCCTAAGAGAAATTGAAAAAAACCAGCGGCCGGCTGCGAAGCAAGGTCGTGCCGGCAGGGGTAATGGCCCGAAACGAACGTGCGGTGAATTTGGCAATAACTCCCGATCTAGGTGGGCTAGAGAGATGATCTTTTTACCTGACTCTGCCTTAGGTATCCCTGCATCCGGAAATTAGACTTTCAAGGCCGTTGCGGGCAGGCTTCACACCGGAAAGGACCAGCGAGCGGGGACGCTCCGAAAGCCCCGCGAAGCATCAAGGCGATTTTGCTGTCAAAGAGACAAATACAAAATAAGAAGGGTCAAATCACCTCCAGGGCAATATCGGATCTGCACAAGTTTAGTACCACTGTCAAGCCCGTTTCAAGGGCTCCCTCTACCGTGAGATTGGGGTCGCTGACGGTTCTGTAGGCGAGGCGAGCGGCCTGGGTGTTAGCCCTACCCCGAAGAGAAATTGAAAGAAACAAGGTCGTGCCGGCAGGGCTAATGGCCCGGAATAAACGTGCGGTGAATTCGGCAATAACTCCCGATCTAGGCGGGCTAGAGAGGTGATTTTTTTACCTGACTCTGCCTTAGGTATCCCTGCATCCGGAAATTAGACTTTTACGGCCGTTGCGGGCAGGCTTCACACCGGAAAGGACCAGCGAGCAGGGACGCTCCGAAAGCCCCGAAAAACATCAAGGCGATTTTGCTGTCAAAGAGACAAATACAAAATAAGAAGGGTCAAATCGCCCCCAGGGCAATATCGGATCTGCACAAGTTTAGTACCACTGTAAAGCCCGTTTCAAGGGCTCCCTCTACCGTGAGTTTGGGGTCGCTGAGGGTTCTGTAGGCGAGGCGAGCGGCCTGGATGTTAGCCCTACCCCTAAGAGAAATTGAAAAAAACCAGCGGCCGGCTGCGAAGCAAGGTCGTGCCGGCAGGGGTAATGGCCCGAAACGAACGTGCGGTGAATTTGGCAATAACTCCCGATCTAGGTGGGCTAGAGAGATGATCTTTTTACCTGACTCTGCCTTAGGTATCCCTGCATCCGGAAATTAGACTTTCAAGGCCGTTGCGGGCAGGCTTCACACCGGAAAGGACCAGCGAGCGGGGACGCTCCGAAAGCCCCGCAAAGCATCAAGGCGATTTTGCTGTCAAAGAGACAAATACAAAATAAGAAGGGTCAAATCACCCCCAGGGCAATATCGGATCTGCACAAGTTTAGTACCACTGTCAAGCCCGTTTCAAGGGCTCCCTCTACCGTGAGATTGGGGTTGCTGACGGTTCTGTAGGCGAGGCGAGCGGCCTGGGTGTTAGCCCTACCCCGAAGAGAAATTGAAAGAAACAAGGTCGTGCCGGCAGGGCTAATGGCCCGGAATAAACGTGCGGTGAATTCGGCAATAACTCCCGATCTAGGCGGGCTAGAGAGGTGATTTTTTTACCTGACTCTGCCTTAGGTATCCCTGCATCCGGAAATTAGACTTTTACGGCCGTTGCGGGCAGGCTTCACACCGGAAAGGACCAGCGAGCGGGGACGCTCCGAAAGCCCCGAAAAACATCAAGGCGATTTTGCTGTCAAAGAGACAAATACAAAATAAGAAGGGTCAAATCGCCCCCAGGGCAATATCGGATCTGCACACGTTTAGTACCACTGTAAAGCCCGTTTCAAGGGCTCCCTCTACCGTGAGTTTGGGGTCGCTGAGGGTTCTGTAGGCGAGGCGAGCGGCCTGGATGTTAGCCCTACCCCTAAGAGAAATTGAAAAAAACCAGCGGCCGGCTGCGAAGCAAGGTCGTGCCGGCAGGGGTAATGGCCCGAAACGAACGTGCGGTGAATTTGGCAATAACTCCCGATCTAGGTGGGCTAGACAGATGATCTTTTTACCTGACTCTGCCTTAGGTATCCCTGCATCCGGAAATTAGACTTTCAAGGCCGTTGCGGGCAGGCTTCATACCGGAAAGGACCAGCGAGCGGGGACGCTCCGAAAGCCCCGCGAAGCATCAAGGCGATTTTGCTGTCAAAGAGACAAATACAAAATAAGAAGGGTCAAATCACCCCAATGGCAATATCGGATCTGCACAAGTTTAGTACCACTGTCAAGCCCGTTTCAAGGGCTCCCTCTACCGTGAGATTGGGGTTGCTGACGGTTCTGTAGGCGAGGCGAGCGGCCTGGGTGTTAGCCCTACCCCGAAGAGAAATTGAAAGAAACAAGGTCGTGCCGGCAGGGCTAATGGCCCGGAATAAACGTGCGGTGAATTCGGCAATAACTCCCGATCTAGGCGGGCTAGAGAGGTGATTTTTTTACCTGACTCTGCCTTAGGTATCCCTGCATCCGGAAATTAGACTTTTACGGCCGTTGCGGGTAGGCTTCACACCGGAAAGGACCAGCGAGCGGGGACGCTCCGAAAGCCCCGAAAAACATCAAGGCGATTTTGCTGTCAAAGAGACAAATACAAAATAAGAAGGGTCAAATCGCCCCCAGGGCAATATCGGATCTGCACAAGTTTAGTACCACTGTAAAGCCCGTTTCAAGGGCTCCCTCTACCGTGAGTTTGGGGTCGCTGAGGGTTCTGTAGGCGAGGCGAGCGGCCTGGATGTTAGCCCTACCCCTAAGAGAAATTGAAAAAAACCAGCGGCCGGCTGCGAAGCAAGGTCGTGCCGGCAGGGGTAATGGCCCGAAACGAACGTGCGGTGAATTTGGCAATAACTCCCGATCTAGGTGGGCTAGAGAGATGATCTTTTTACCTGACTCTGCCTTAGGTATCCCTGCATCCGGAAATTAGACTTTCAAGGCCGTTGCGGGCAGGCTTCACACCGGAAAGGACCAGCGAGCGGGGACGCTCCGAAAGCCCTGCGAAGCATCAAGGCGATTTTGCTGTCAAAGAGACAAATACAAAATAAGAAGGGTCAAAAAAACCCCAGGGCAATATCGGATCTGCACAAGTTTAGTACCACTGTCAAGCCCGTTTCAAGGGCTCCCTCTACCGTGAGATTGGGGTTGCTGACGGTTCTGTAGGCGAGGCGAGCGGCCTGGGTGTTAGCCCTACCCCTAAGAGAAATTGAAAAAAACCAGCGGCCGGCTGCGAAGCAAGGTCGTGCCGGCAGGGGTAATGGCCCGAAACGAACGTGCGGTGAATTTGGCAATAACTCCCGATCTAGGTGGGCTAGAGAGATGATCTTTTTACCTGACTCTGCCTTAGGTATCCCTGCATCCGGAAATTAGACTTTCAAGGCCGTTGCGGGCAGGCTTCACACCGGAAAGGACCAGCGAGCGGGGACGCTCCGAAAGCCCCGCGAAGCATCAAGGCGATTTTGCTGTCAAAGAGACAAATACAAAATAAGAAGGGTCAAATCACCCCCAGGGCAATATCGGATCTGCACAAGTTTAGTACCACTGTCAAGCCCGTTTCAAGGGCTCCCTCTACCGTGAGATTGGGGTTGCTGACGATTCTGTAGGCGAGGCGAGCGGCCTGGGTGTTAGCCCTACCCCGAAGAGAAATTGAAAGAAACAAGGTCGTGCCGGCAGGGCTAATGGCCCGGAATAAACGTGCGGTGAATTCGGCAATAACTCCCGATCTAGGCTGGCTAGAGAGGTGATTTTTTTACCTGACTCTGCCTTAGGTATCCCTGCATCCGGAAATTAGACTTTTACGGCCGTTGCGGGCAGGCTTCACACCGGAAAGGACCAGCGAGCGGGGACGCTCCGAAAGCCCCGAAAAACATCAAGGCGATTTTGCTGTCAAAGAGACAAATACAAAATAAGAAGGGTCAAATCGCCCCCAGGGCAATATCGGATCTGCACAAGTTTAGTACCACTGTCAAGCCCGTTTCAAGGGCTCCCTCTACCGTGAGTTTGGGGTCGCTGAGGGTTCTGTAGGCGAGGCGAGCGGCCTGGATGTTAGCCCTACCCCTAAGAGAAATTGAAAAAAACCAGCGGCCGGCTGCGAAGCAAGGTCGTGCCGGCAGGGGTAATGGCCCGAAACGAACGTGCGGTGAATTTGGCAATAACTCCCGATCTAGGTGGGCTAGAGAGATGATCTTTTTACCTGACTCTGCCTTAGGTATCCCTGCATCCGGAAATTAGACTTTCAAGGCCGTTGCGGGCAGGCTTCACACCGGAAAGGACCAGCGAGCGGGGACGCTCCGAAAGCCCCGAAAAGCATCAAGGCGATTTTGCTGTCAAAGAGACAAATACAAAATAAGAAGGGTCAAATCGCCCCCAGGGCAATATCGGATCTGCACAAGTTTAGTACCACTGTCAAGCCCGTTTCAAGGGCTCCCTCTACCGTGAGATTGGGGTTGCTGACGGTTCTGTAGGCGAGGCGAGCGGCCTGGGTGTTAGCCCTACCCCGAAGAGAAATTGAAAGAAACAAGGTCGTGCCGGCAGGGCTAATGGCCCGGAATAAACGTGCGGTGAATTCGGCAATAACTCCCGATCTAGGCGGGCTAGAGAGGTGATTTTTCGAAAGCCCCGAAAAACATCAAGGCGATTTTGCTGTCAAAGAGACAAATACAAAATAAGAAGGGTCAAATCGCCCCCAGGGCAATATCGGATCTGCACAAGTTTAGTACCACTGTAAAGCCCGTTTCAAGGGCTCCCTCTACCGTGAGTTTGGGGTCGCTGAGGGTTCTGTAGGCGAGGCGAGCGGCCTGGATGTTAGCCCTACCCCTAAGAGAAATTGAAAAAAACCAGCGGCCGGCTGCGAAGCAAGGTCGTGCCGGCAGGGGTAATGGCCCGAAACGAACGTGCGGTGAATTTGGCAATAACTCCCGATCTAGGTGGGCTAGAGAGATGATCTTTTTACCTGACTCTGCCTTAGGTATCCCTGCATCCGGAAATTAGACTTTCAAGGCCGTTGCGGGCAGGCTTCACACCGGAAAGGACCAGCGAGCGGGGACGCTCCGAAAGCCCTGCGAAGCATCAAGGCGATTTTGCTGTCAAAGAGACAAATACAAAATAAGAAGGGTCAAAAAAACCCCAGGGCAATATCGGATCTGCACAAGTTTAGTACCACTGTCAAGCCCGTTTCAAGGGCTCCCTCTACCGTGAGATTGGGGTTGCTGACGGTTCTGTAGGCGAGGCGAGCGGCCTGGGTGTTAGCCCTACCCCTAAGAGAAATTGAAAAAAACCAGCGGCCGGCTGCGAAGCAAGGTCGTGCCGGCAGGGGTAATGGCCCGAAACGAACGTGCGGTGAATTTGGCAATAACTCCCGATCTAGGTGGGCTAGAGAGATGATCTTTTTACCTGACTCTGCCTTAGGTATCCCTGCATCCGGAAATTAGACTTTCAAGGCCGTTGCGGGCAGGCTTCACACCGGAAAGGACCAGCGAGCGGGGACGCTCCGAAAGCCCCGCGAAGCATCAAGGCGATTTTGCTGTCAAAGAGACAAATACAAAATAAGAAGGGTCAAATCACCCCCAGGGCAATATCGGATCTGCACAAGTTTAGTACCACTGTCAAGCCCGTTTCAAGGGCTCCCTCTACCGTGAGATTGGGGTTGCTGACGATTCTGTAGGCGAGGCGAGCGGCCTGGGTGTTAGCCCTACCCCGAAGAGAAATTGAAAGAAACAAGGTCGTGCCGGCAGGGCTAATGGCCCGGAATAAACGTGCGGTGAATTCGGCAATAACTCCCGATCTAGGCTGGCTAGAGAGGTGATTTTTTTACCTGACTCTGCCTTAGGTATCCCTGCATCCGGAAATTAGACTTTTACGGCCGTTGCGGGCAGGCTTCACACCGGAAAGGACCAGCGAGCGGGGACGCTCCGAAAGCCCCGAAAAACATCAAGGCGATTTTGCTGTCAAAGAGACAAATACAAAATAAGAAGGGTCAAATCGCCCCCAGGGCAATATCGGATCTGCACAAGTTTAGTACCACTGTCAAGCCCGTTTCAAGGGCTCCCTCTACCGTGAGTTTGGGGTCGCTGAGGGTTCTGTAGGCGAGGCGAGCGGCCTGGATGTTAGCCCTACCCCTAAGAGAAATTCAAAAAAACCAGCGGCCGGCTGCGAAGCAAGGTCGTGCCGGCAGGGGTAATGGCCCGAAACGAACGTGCGGTGAATTTGGCAATAACTCCCGATCTAGGTGGGCTAGAGAGATGATCTTTTTACCTGACTCTGCCTTAGGTATCCCTGCATCCGGAAATTAGACTTTCAAGGCCGTTGCGGGCAGGCTTCACACCGGAAAGGACCAGCGAGCGGGGACGCTCCGAAAGCCCCGAAAAGCATCAAGGCGATTTTGCTGTCAAAGAGACAAATACAAAATAAGAAGGGTCAAATCACCCCCAGGGCAATATCGGATCTGCACAAGTTTAGTACCACTGTCAAGCCCGTTTCAAGGGCTCCCTCTACCGTGAGATTGGGGTTGCTGACGGTTCTGTAGGCGAGGCGAGCGGCCTGGGTGTTAGCCCTACCCCGAAGAGAAATTGAAAGAAACAAGGTCGTGCCGGCAGGGCTAATGGCCCGGAATAAACGTGCGGTGAATTCGGCAATAACTCCCGATCTAGGCGGGCTAGAGAGGTGATTTTTTTACCTGACTCTGCCTTAGGTATCCCTGCATCCGGAAATTAGACTTTTACGGCCGTTGCGGGCAGGCTTCACACCGGAAAGGACCAGCGAGTGGGGACGCTCCGAAAGCCCCGAAAAACATCAAGGCGATTTTGCTGTCAAAGAGACAAATACAAAATAAGAAGGGTCAAATCGCCCCCAGTGCAATATCGGATCTGCACAAGTTTAGTACCACTGTAAAGCCCGTTTCAAGGGCTCCCTCTACCGTGAGTTTGGGGTCGCTGAGGGTTCTGTAGGCGAGACGAGCGGCCTGGATGTTAGCCCTACCCCTAAGAGAAATTGAAAAAAACCAGCGGCCGGCTGCGAAGCAAGGTCGTGCCGGCAGGGGTAATGGCCCGAAACGAACGTGCGGTGAATTTGGCAATAACTCCCGATCTAGGTGGGCTAGAGAGATGATCTTTTTACCTGACTCTGCCTTAGGTATCCCCGCATCCGGAAATTAGACTTTCAAGGCCGTTGCGGGCAGGCTTCACACCGGAAAGGACCAGCGAGCGGGGACGCTCCGAAAGCCCCGCGAAGCATCAAGGCGATTTTGCTGTCAAAGAGACAAATACAAAATAAGAAGGGTCAAATCACCCCCAGGGCAATATCGGATCTGCACAAGTTTAGTACCACTGTCAAGCCCGTTTCAAGGGCTCCCTCTACCGTGAGATTGGGGTTGCTGACGGTTCTGTAGGCGAGGCGAGCGGCCTGGGTGTTAGCCCTACCCCGAAGAGAAATTGAAAGAAACAAGGTCGTGCCGGCAGGGCTAATGGCCCGGAATAAACGTGCGGTGAATTCGGCAATAACTCCCGATCTAGGCGGGCTAGAGAGGTGATTTTTTTACCTGACTCTGCCTTAGGTATCCCTGCATCCGGAAATTAGACTTTTACGGCCGTTGCGGGCAGGCTTCACACCGGAAAGGACCAGCGAGCGGGGACGCTCCGAAAGCCCCGAAAAACATCAAGGCGATTTTGCTGTCAAAGAGACAAATACAAAATAAGAAGGGTCAAATCGCCCCCAGGGCAATATCGGATCTGCACAAGTTTAGTACCACTGTAAAGCCCGTTTCAAGGGCTCCCTCTACCGTGAGTTTGGGGTCGCTGAGGGTTCTGTAGGCGAGGCGAGCGGCCTGGATGTTAGCCCTACCCCTAAGAGAAATTGAAAAAAACCAGCGGCCGGCTGCGAAGCAAGGTCGTGCCGGCAGGGGTAATGGCCCGAAACGAACGTGCGGTGAATTTGGCAATAACTCCCGATCTAGGTGGGCTAGAGAGATGATCTTTTTACCTGACTCTGCCTTAGGTATCCCTGCATCCGGAAATTAGACTTTCAAGGCCGTTGCGGGCAGGCTTCACACCGGAAAGGACCAGCGAGCGGGGACGCTCCGAAAGCCCCGCGAAGCATCAAGGCGATTTTGCTGTCAAAGAGACAAATACAAAATAAGAAGGGTTAAATCACCCCCAGGGCAATATCGGATCTGCACAAGTTTAGTACCACTGTCAAGCCCGTTTCAAGGGCTCCCTCTACCGTGAGATTGGGGTTGCTGACGGTTCTGTAGGCGAGGCGAGCGGCCTGGGTGTTAGCCCTACCCCTAAGAGAAATTGAAAAAAACCAGCGGCCGGCTGCGAAGCAAGGTCGTGCCGGCAGGGGTAATGGCCCGAAACGAACGTGCGGTGAATTTGGCAATAACTCCCGATCTAGGTGGGCTAGAGAGATGATCTTTTTACCTGACTCTGCCTTAGGTATCCCTGCATCCGGAAATTAGACTTTCAAGGCCGTTGCGGGCAGGCTTCATACCGGAAAGGACCAGCGAGCGGGGACGCTCCGAAAGCCCCGCGAAGCATCAAGGCGATTTTGCTGTCAAAGAGACAAATACAAAATAAGAAGGGTCAAATCACCCCCAGGGCAATATCGGATCTGCACAAGTTTAGTACCACTGTCAAGCCCGTTTCAAGGGCTCCCTCTACCGTGAGATTGGGGTTGCTGACGGTTCTGTAGGCGAGGCGAGCGGCCTGGGTGTTAGCCCTACCCCGAAGAGAAATTGAAAGAAACAAGGTCGTGCCGGCAGGGGTAATGGCCCGAAACGAACGTGCGGTGAATTTGGCAATAACTCCCGATCTAGGTGGGCTAGAGAGATGATCTTTTTACCTGACTCTGCCTTAGGTATCCCTGCATCCGGAAATTAGACTTTCAAGGCCGTTGCGGGCAGGCTTCACACCGGAAAGGACCAGCGAGCGGGGACGCTCCGAAAGCCCCGCGAAGCATCAAGGCGATTTTGCTGTCAAAGAGACAAATACAAAATAAGAAGGGTCAAATCACCCCCAGGGCAATATCGGATCTGCACAAGTTTAGTACCACTGTCAAGCCCGTTTCAAGGGCTCCCTCTACCGTGAGATTGGGGTTGCTGACGGTTCTGTAGGCGAGGCGAGCGGCCTGGGTGTTAGCCCTACCCCGAAGAGAAATTGAAAGAAACAAGGTCGTGCCGGCAGGGCTAATGGCCCGGAATAAACGTGCGGTGAATTCGGCAATAACTCCCGATCTAGGCGGGCTAGAGAGGTGATTTTTTTACCTGACTCTGCCTTAGGTATCCCTGCATCCGGAAATTAGACTTTTACGGCCGTTGCGGGCAGGCTTCACACCGGAAAGGACCAGCGAGCGGGGACGCTCCGAAAGCCCCGAAAAACATCAAGGCGATTTTGCTGTCAAAGAGACAAATACAAAATAAGAAGGGTCAAATCGCCCCCAGGGCAATATCGGATCTGCACAAGTTTAGTACCACTGTAAAGCCCGTTTCAAGGGCTCCCTCTACCGTGAGTTTGGGGTCGCTGAGGGTTCTGTAGGCGAGGCGAGCGGCCTGGATGTTAGCCCTACCCCTAAGAGAAATTGAAAAAAACCAGCGGCCGGCTGCGAAACAAGGTCGTGCCGGCAGGGGTAATGGCCCGAAACGAACGTGCGGTGAATTTGGCAATAACTCCCGATCTAGGTGGGCTAGAGAGATGATCTTTTTACCTGACTCTGCCTTAGGTATCCCTGCATCCGGAAATTAGACTTTCAAGGCCGTTGCGGGCAGGCTTCACACCGGAAAGGACCAGCGAGCGGGGACGCTCCGAAAGCCCCGCGAAGCATCAAGGCGATTTTGCTGTCAAAGAGACAAATACAAAATAAGAAGGGTCAAATCACCCCCAGGGCAATATCGGATCTGCACAAGTTTAGTACCACTGTCAAGCCCGTTTCAAGGGCTCCCTCTACCGTGAGATTGGGGTTGCTGACGGTTCTGTAGGCGAGGCGAGCGGCCTGGGTGTTAGCCCTACCCCGAAGAGAAATTGAAAGAAACAAGGTCGTGCCGGCAGGGCTAATGGCCCGGAATAAACGTGCGGTGAATTCGGCAATAACTCCCGATCTAGGCGGGCTAGAGAGGTGATTTTTTTACCTGACTCTGCCTTAGGTATCCCTGCATCCGGAAATTAGACTTTTACGGCCGTTGCGGGCAGGCTTCACACCGGAAAGGACCAGCGAGCGGGGACGCTCCGAAAGCCCCGAAAAACATCAAGGCGATTTTGCTGTCAAAGAGACAAATACAAAATAAGAAGGGTCAAATCGCCCCCAGGGCAATATCGGATCTGCACAAGTTTAGTACCACTGTAAAGCCCGTTTCAAGGGCTCCCTCTACCGTGAGTTTGGGGTCGCTGAGGGTTCTGTAGGCGAGGCGAGCGGCCTGGATGTTAGCCCTACCCCTAAGAGAAATTGAAAAAAACCAGCGGCCGGCTGCGAAGCAAGGTCGTGCCGGCAGGGGTAATGGCCCGAAACGAACGTGCGGTGAATTTGGCAATAACTCCCGATCTAGGTGGGCTAGAGAGATGATCTTTTTACCTGACTCTGCCTTAGGTATCCCTGCATCCGGAAATTAGACTTTCAAGGCCGTTGCGGGCAGGCTTCACACCGGAAAGGACCAGCGAGCGGGGACGCTCCGAAAGCCCCGCGAAGCATCAAGGCGATTTTGCTGTCAAAGAGACAAATACAAAATAAGAAGGGTCAAATCACCCCCAGGGCAATATCGGATCTGCACAAGTTTAGTACCACTGTCAAGCCCGTTTCAAGGGCTCCCTCTACCGTGAGATTGGGGTTGCTGACGGTTCTGTAGGCGAGGCGAGCGGCCTGGGTGTTAGCCCTACCCCGAAGAGAAATTGAAAGAAACAAGGTCGTGCCGGCAGGGCTAATGGCCCGGAATAAACGTGCGGTGAATTCGGCAATAACTCCCGATCTAGGCGGGCTAGAGAGGTGATTTTTTTACCTGACTCTGCCTTAGGTATCCCTGCATCCGGAAATTAGACTTTCAAGGCCGTTGCGGGCAGGCTTCACACCGGAAAGGACCAGCGAGCGGGGACGCTCCGAAAGCCCCGAAAAACATCAAGGCGATTTTGCTGTCAAAGAGACAAATACAAAATAAGAAGGGTCAAATCGCCCCCAGGGCAATATCGGATCTGCACAAGTTTAGTACCACTGTAAAGCCCGTTTCAAGGGCTCCCTCTACCGTGAGTTTGGGGTCGCTGAGGGTTCTGTAGGCGAGGCGAGCGGCCTGGATGTTAGCCCTACCCCTAAGAGAAATTGAAAAAAACCAGCGGCCGGCTGCGAAGCAAGGTCGTGCCGGCAGGGGTAATGGCCCGAAACGAACGTGCGGTGAATTTGGCAATAACTCTCGATCTAGGTGGGCTAGAGAGATGATCTTTTTACCTGACTCTGCCTTAGGTATCCTTGCATCCGGAAATTAGACTTTCAAGGCCGTTGCGGGCAGGCTTCACACCGGAAAGGACCAGCGAGCGGGGACGCTCCGAAAGCCCCGCGAAGCATCAAGGCGATTTTGCTGTCAAAGAGACAAATACAAAATAAGAAGGGTCAAATCACCCCCAGGGCAATATCGGATCTGCACAAGTTTAGTACCACTGTCAAGCCCGTTTCAAGGGCTCCCTCTACCGTGAGATTGGGGTTGCTGACGGTTCTGTAGGCGAGGCGAGCGGCCTGGGTGTTAGCCCTACCCCGAAGAGAAATTGAAAGAAACAAGGTCGTGCCGGCAGGGCTAATGGCCCGGAATAAACGTGCGGTGAATTCGGCAATAACTCCCGATCTAGGCGGGCTAGAGAGGTGATTTTTTTACCTGACTCTGCCTTAGGTATCCCTGCATCCGGAAATTAGACTTTCAAGGCCGTTGCGGGCAGGCTTCACACCGGAAAGGACCAGCGAGCGGGGACGCTCCGAAAGCCCCGAAAAACATCAAGGCGATTTTGCTGTCAAAGAGACAAATACAAAATAAGAAGGGTCAAATCACCCCCAGGGCAATATCGGATCTGCACAAGTTTAGTACCACTGTCAAGCCCGTTTCAAGGGCTCCCTCTACCGTGAGTTTGGGGTCGCTGAGGGTTCTGTAGGCGAGGCGAGCGGCCTGGATGTTAGCCCTACCCCTAAGAGAAATTGAAAAAAACCAGCGGCCGGCTGCGAAGCAAGGTCGTGCCGGCAGGGGTAATGGCCCGAAACGAACGTGCGGTGAATTTGGCAATAACTCCCGATCTAGGTGGGCTAGAGAGATGATCTTTTTACCTGACTCTGCCTTAGGTATCCCTGCATCCGGAAATTAGACTTTCAAGGCCGTTGCGGGCAGGCTTCACACCGGAAAGGACCAGCGAGCGGGGACGCTCCGAAAGCCCCGCGAAGCATCAAGGCGATTTTGCTGTCAAAGAGACAAATACAAAATAAGAAGGGTTAAATCACCCCCAGGGCAATATCGGATCTGCACAAGTTTAGTACCACTGTCAAGCCCGTTTCAAGGGCTCCCTCTACCGTGAGATTGGGGTTGCTGACGGTTCTGTAGGCGAGGCGAGCGGCCTGGGTGTTAGCCCTACCCCGAAGAGAAATTGAAAGAAACAAGGTCGTGCCGGCAGGGCTAATGGCCCGGAATAAACGTGCGGTGAATTCGGCAATAACTTCCGATCTAGGCGGGCTAGAGAGGTGATTTTTTTACCTGACTCTGCCTTAGGTATCCCTGCATCCGGAAATTAAACTTTCAAGGCCGTTGCGGGCAGGCTTCACACCGGAAAGGACCAGCGAGCGGGGACGCTCCGAAAGCCCCGAAAAACATCAAGGCGATTTTGCTGTCAAAGAGACAAATACAAAATAAGAAGGGTCAAATCGCCCCCAGGGCAATATTGGATCTGCACAAGTTTAGTACCACTGTAAAGCCCGTTTCAAGGGCTCCCTCTACCGTGAGTTTGGGGTCGCTGAGGGTTCTGTAGGCGAGGCGAGCGGCCTGGATGTTAGCCCTACCCCTAAGAGAAATTGAAAAAAACCAGCGGCCGGCTGCGAAGCAAGGTCGTGCCGGCAGGGCTAATGGCCCGGAATAAACGTGCGGTGAATTCGGCAATAACTCCCGATCTAGGCGGGCTAGAGAGGTGATTTTTTTACCTGACTCTGCCTTAGGTATCCCTGCATCCGGAAATTAGACTTTCAAGGCCGTTGCGGGCAGGCTTCACACCGGAAAGGACCAGCGAGCGGGGACGCTCCGAAAGCCCCGAAAAACATAAAGGCGATTTTGCTGTCAAAGAGACAAATACAAAATAAGAAGGGTCAAATCGCCCCCAGGGCAATATCGGATCTGCACAAGTTTAGTACCACTGTAAAGCCCGTTTCAAGGGCTCCCTCTACCGTGAGTTTGGGGTCGCTGAGGGTTCTGTAGGCGAGGCGAGCGGCCTGGATGTTAGCCCTACCCCTAAGAGAAATTGAAAAAAACCAGCGGCCGGCTGCGAAGCAAGGTCGTGCCGGCAGGGGTAATGGCCCGAAACGAACGTGCGGTGAATTTGGCAATAACTCCCGATCTAGGTGGGCTAGAGAGATGATCTTTTTACCTGACTCTGCCTTAGGTATCCCTGCATCCGGAAATTAGACTTTCAAGGCCGTTGCGGGCAGGCTTCACACCGGAAAGGACCAGCGAGCGGGGACGCTCCGAAAGCCCCGCGAAGCATCAAGGCGATTTTGCTGTCAAAGAGACAAATACAAAATAAGAAGGGTCAAATCACCCCCAGGGCAATATCGGATCTGCACAAGTTTAGTACCACTGTCAAGCCCGTTTCAAGGGCTCCCTCTACCGTGAGATTGGGGTTGCTGACGGTTCTGTAGGCGAGGCGAGCGGCCTGGGTGTTAGCCCTACCCCGAAGAGAAATTGAAAGAAACAAGGTCGTGCCGGCAGGGCTAATGGCCCGGAATAAACGTGCGGTGAATTCGGCAATAACTCCCGATCTAGGCGGGCTAGAGAGGTGATTTTTTTACCTGACTCTGCCTTAGGTATCCCTGCATCCGGAAATTAGACTTTCAAGGCCGTTGCGGGCAGGCTTCACACCGGAAAGGACCAGCGAGCGGGGACGCTCCGAAAGCCCCGAAAAACATCAAGGCGATTTTGCTGTCAAAGAGACAAATACAAAATAAGAAGGGTCAAATCACCCCCAGGGCAATATCGGATCTGCACAAGTTTAGTACCACTGTCAAGCCCGTTTCAAGGGCTCCCTCTACCGTGAGTTTGGGGTCGCTGAGGGTTCTGTAGGCGAGGCGAGCGGCCTGGATGTTAGCCCTACCCCTAAGAGAAATTGAAAAAAACCAGCGGCCGGCTGCGAAGCAAGGTCGTGCCGGCAGGGGTAATGGCCCGAAACGAACGTGCGGTGAATTTGGCAATAACTCCCGATCTAGGTGGGCTAGAGAGATGATCTTTTTACCTGACTCTGCCTTAGGTATCCCTGCATCCGGAAATTAGACTTTCAAGGCCGTTGCGGGCAGGCTTCACACCGGAAAGGACCAGCGAGCGGGGACGCTCCGAAAGCCCCGCGAAGCATCAAGGCGATTTTGCTGTCAAAGAGACAAATACAAAATAAGAAGGGTTAAATCACCCCCAGGGCAATATCGGATCTGCACAAGTTTAGTACCACTGTCAAGCCCGTTTCAAGGGCTCCCTCTACCGTGAGATTGGGGTTGCTGACGGTTCTGTAGGCGAGGCGAGCGGCCTGGGTGTTAGCCCTACCCCGAAGAGAAATTGAAAGAAACAAGGTCGTGCCGGCAGGGCTAATGGCCCGGAATAAACGTGCGGTGAATTCGGCAATAACTTCCGATCTAGGCGGGCTAGAGAGGTGATTTTTTTACCTGACTCTGCCTTAGGTATCCCTGCATCCGGAAATTAAACTTTCAAGGCCGTTGCGGGCAGGCTTCACACCGGAAAGGACCAGCGAGCGGGGACGCTCCGAAAGCCCCGAAAAACATCAAGGCGATTTTGCTGTCAAAGAGACAAATACAAAATAAGAAGGGTCAAATCGCCCCCAGGGCAATATTGGATCTGCACAAGTTTAGTACCACTGTAAAGCCCGTTTCAAGGGCTCCCTCTACCGTGAGTTTGGGGTCGCTGAGGGTTCTGTAGGCGAGGCGAGCGGCCTGGATGTTAGCCCTACCCCTAAGAGAAATTGAAAAAAACCAGCGGCCGGCTGCGAAGCAAGGTCGTGCCGGCAGGGGTAATGGCCCGAAACGAACGTGCGGTGAATTTGGCAATAACCCCCGATCTAGGTGGGCTAGAGAGATGATCTTTTTACCTGACTCTGCCTTAGGTATCCCTGCATCCGGAAATTAGACTTTCAAGGCCGTTGCGGGCAGGCTTCACACCGGAAAGGACCAGCGAGCGGGGACGCTCCGAAAGCCCCGCGAAGCATCAAGGCGATTTTGCTGTCAAAGAGACAAATACAAAATAAGAAGGGTCAAATCACCCCCAGGGCAATATCGGATCTGCACAAGTTTAGTACCACTGTCAAGCCCGTTTCAAGGGCTCCCTCTACCGTGAGATTGGGGTTGCTGACGGTTCTGTAGGCGAGGCGAGCGGCCTGGGTGTTAGCCCTACCCCGAAGAGAAATTGAAAGAAACAAGGTCGTGCCGGCAGGGCTAATGGCCCGGAATAAACGTGCGGTGAATTCGGCAATAACTCCCGATCTAGGCGGGCTAGAGAGGTGATTTTTTTACCTGACTCTGCCTTAGGTATCCCTGCATCCGGAAATTAGACTTTCAAGGCCGTTGCGGGCAGGCTTCACACCGGAAAGGACCAGCGAGCGGGGACGCTCCGAAAGCCCCGAAAAACATCAAGGCGATTTTGCTGTCAAAGAGACAAATACAAAATAAGAAGGGTCAAATCGCCCCCAGGGCAATATCGGATCTGCACAAGTTTAGTACCACTGTAAAGCCCGTTTCAAGGGCTCCCTCTACCGTGAGTTTGGGGTCGCTGAGGGTTCTGTAGGCGAGGCGAGCGGCCTGGATGTTAGCCCTACCCCTAAGAGAAATTGAAAAAAACCAGCGGCCGGCTGCGAAGCAAGGTCGTGCCGGCAGGGGTAATGGCCCGAAACGAACGTGCGGTGAATTTGGCAATAACTCCCGATCTAGGTGGGCTAGAGAGATGATCTTTTTACCTGACTCTGCCTTAGGTATCCCTGCATCCGGAAATTAGACTTTCAAGGCCGTTGCGGGCAGGCTTCACACCGGAAAGGACCAGCGAGCGGGGACGCTCCGAAAGCCCCGCGAAGCATCAAGGCGATTTTGCTGTCAAAGAGACAAATACAAAATAAGAAGGGTCAAATCACCCCCAGGGCAATATCGGATCTGCACAAGTTTAGTACCACTGTCAAGCCCGTTTCAAGGGCTCCCTCTACCGTGAGATTGGGGTTGCTGACGGTTCTGTAGGCGAGGCGAGCGGCCTGGGTGTTAGCCCTACCCCGAAGAGAAATTGAAAGAAACAAGGTCGTGCCGGCAGGGCTAATGGCCCGGAATAAACGTGCGGTGAATTCGGCAATAACTCCCGATCTAGGCGGGCTAGAGAGGTGATTTTTTTACCTGACTCTGCCTTAGGTATCCCTGCATCCGGAAATTAGACTTTCAAGGCCGTTGCGGGCAGGCTTCACACCGGAAAGGACCAGCGAGCGGGGACGCTCCGAAAGCCCCGAAAAACATCAAGGCGATTTTGCTGTCAAAGAGACAAATACAAAATAAGAAGGGTCAAATCGCCCCCAGGGCAATATCGGATCTGCACAAGTTTAGTACCACTGTAAAGCCCGTTTCAAGGGCTCCCTCTACCGTGAGTTTGGGGTCGCTGAGGGTTCTGTAGGCGAGGCGAGCGGCCTGGATGTTAGCCCTACCCCTAAGAGAAATTGAAAAAAACCAGCGGCCGGCTGCGAAGCAAGGTCGTGCCGGCAGGGGTAATGGCCCGAAACGAACGTGCGGTGAATTTGGCAATAACTCCCGATCTAGGTGGGCTAGAGAGATGATCTTTTTACCTGACTCTGCCTTAGGTATCCCTGCATCCGGAAATTAGACTTTCAAGGCCGTTGCGGGCAGGCTTCACACCGGAAAGGACCAGCGAGCGGGGACGCTCCGAAAGCCCCGCGAAGCATCAAGGCGATTTTGCTGTCAAAGAGACAAATACAAAATAAGAAGGGTCAAATCACCCCCAGGGCAATATCGGATCTGCGCAAGTTTAGTACCACTGTCAAGCCCGTTTCAAGGGCTCCCTCTACCGTGAGATTGGGGTTGCTGACGGTTCTGTAGGCGAGGCGAGCGGCCTGGGTGTTAGCCCTACCCCGAAGAGAAATTGAAAGAAACAAGGTCGTGCCGGCAGGGCTAATGGCCCGGAATAAACGTGCGGTGAATTCGGCAATAACTCCCGATCTAGGCGGGCTAGAGAGGTGATTTTTTTACCTGACTCTGCCTTAGGTATCCCTGCATCCGGAAATTAGACTTTCAAGGCCGTTGCGGGCAGGCTTCACACCGGAAAGGACCAGCGAGCGGGGACGCTCCGAAAGCCCCGAAAAACATCAAGGCGATTTTGCTGTCAAAGAGACAAATACAAAATAAGAAGGGTCAAATCGCCCCCAGGGCAATATCGGATCTGCACAAGTTTAGTACCACTGTAAAGCCCGTTTCAAGGGCTCCCTCTACCGTGAGTTTGGGGTCGCTGAGGGTTCTGTAGGCGAGGCGAGCGGCCTGGATGTTAGCCCTACCCCTAAGAGAAATTGAAAAAAACCAGCGGCCGGCTGCGAAGCAAGGTCGTGCCGGCAGGGGTAATGGCCCGAAACGAACGTGCGGTGAATTTGGCAATAACTCCCGATCTAGGTGGGCTAGAGAGATGATCTTTTTACCTGACTCTGCCTTAGGTATCCCTGCATCCGGAAATTAGACTTTCAAGGCCGTTGCGGGCAGGCTTCACACCGGAAAGGACCAGCGAGCGGGGACGCTCCGAAAGCCCCGCGAAGCATCAAGGCGATTTTGCTGTCAAAGAGACAAATACAAAATAAGAAGGGTCAAATCACCCCCAGGGCAATATCGGATCTGCGCAAGTTTAGTACCACTGTCAAGCCCGTTTCAAGGGCTCCCTCTACCGTGAGATTGGGGTTGCTGACGGTTCTGTAGGCGAGGCGAGCGGCCTGGGTGTTAGCCCTACCCCGAAGAGAACTTGAAAGAAACGAGGTCGTGCCGGCAGGGCTAATGGCCCGGAATAAACGTGCGGTGAATTCGGCAATAACTCCCGATCTAGGCGGGCTAGAGAGGTGATTTTTTTACCTGACTCTGCCTTAGGTATCCCTGCATCCGGAAATTAGACTTTCAAGGCCGTTGCAGGCAGGCTTCACACCGGAAAGGACCAGCGAGCGGGGACGCTCCGAAAGCCCCGAAAAACATCAAGGCGATTTTGCTGTCAAAGAGACAAATACAAAATAAGAAGGGTCAAATCGCCCCCAGGGCAATATTGGATCTGCACAAGTTTAGTACCACTGTAAAGCCCGTTTCAAAGGCTCCCTCTACCGTGAGTTTGGGGTCGCTGAGGGTTCTGTAGGCGAGGCGAGCGGCCTGGATGTTAGCCCTACCCCTAAGAGAAATTGAAAAAAACCAGCGGCCGGCTGCGAAGCAAGGTCGTGCCGGCAGGGGTAATGGCCCGAAACGAACGTGCGGTGAATTTGGCAATAACTCCCGATCTAGGTGGGCTAGAGAGATGATCTTTTTACCTGACTCTGCCTTAGGTATCCCTGCATCCGGAAATTAGACTTTCAAGGCCGTTGCGGGCAGGCTTCACACCGGAAAGGACCAGCGAGCGGGGACGCTCCGAAAGCCCCGCGAAGCATCAAGGCGATTTTGCTGTCAAAGAGACAAATACAAAATAAGAAGGGTCAAATCACCCCCAGGGCAATATCGGATCTGCACAAGTTTAGTACCACTGTCAAGCCCGTTTCAAGGGCTCCCTCTACCGTGAGATTGGGGTTGCTGACGGTTCTGTAGGCGAGGCGAGCGGCCTGGGTGTTAGCCCTACCCCGAAGAGAAATTGAAAGAAACAAGGTCGTGCCGGCAGGGCTAATGGCCCGGAATAAACGTGCGGTGAATTCGGCAATAACTCCCGATCTAGGCGGGCTAAAGAGGTGATTTTTTTACCTGACTCTGCCTTAGGTATCCCTGCATCCGGAAATTAGACTTTTACGGCCGTTGCGGGCAGGCTTCACACCGGAAAGGACCAGCGAGCGGGGACGCTCCGAAAGCCCCGAAAAACATCAAGGCGATTTTGCTGTCAAAGAGACAAATACAAAATAAGAAGGGTCAAATCGCCCCCAGGGCAATATCGGATCTGCACAAGTTTAGTACCACTGTAAAGCCCGTTTCAAAGGCTCCCTCTACCGTGAGTTTGGGGTCGCTGAGGGTTCTGTAGGCGAGGCGAGCGGCCTGGATGTTAGCCCTACCCTAAGAGAAATTGAAAAAAACCAGCGGCCGGCTGCGAAGCAAGGTCGTGCCGGCAGGGGTAATGGCCCGAAACGAACGTGCGGTGAATTTGGCAATAACTCCCGATCTAGGTGGGCTAGAGAGATGATCTTTTTACCTGACTCTGCCTTAGGTATCCCTGCATCCGGAAATTAGACTTTCAAGGCCGTTGCGGGCAGGCTTCACACCGGAAAGGACCAGCGAGCGGGGACGCTCCGAAAGCCCCGCGAAGCATCAAGGCGATTTTGCTGTCAAAGAGACAAATACAAAATAAGAAGGGTCAAATCACCCCCAGGGCAATATCGGATCTGCACAAGTTTAGTACCACTGTCAAGCCCGTTTCAAGGGCTCCCTCTACCGTGAGATTGGGGTTGCTGACGGTTCTGTAGGCGAGGCGAGCGGCCTGGGTGTTAGCCCTACCCCGAAGAGAAATTGAAAGAAACAAGGTCGTGCCGGCAGGGCTAATGGCCCGGAATAAACGTGCGGTGAATTCGGCAATAACTCCCGATCTAGGCGGGCTAGAGAGGTGATTTTTTTACCTGACTCTGCCTTAGGTATCCCTGCATCCGGAAATTAGACTTTTACGGCCGTTGCGGGCAGGCTTCACACCGGAAAGGACCAGCGAGCGGGGACGCTCCGAAAGCCCCGAAAAACATCAAGGCGATTTTGCTGTCAAAGAGACAAATACAAAATAAGAAGGGTCAAATCGCCCCCAGGGCAATATCGGATCTGCACAAGTTTAGTACCACTGTAAAGCCCGTTTCAAGGGCTCCCTCTACCGTGAGTTTGGGGTCGCTGAGGGTTCTGTAGGCGAGGCGAGCGGCCTGGATGTTAGCCCTACCCCTAAGAGAAATTGAAAAAAACCAGCGGCCGGCTGCGAAGCAAGGTCGTGCCGGCAGGGGTAATGGCCCGAAACGAACGTGCGGTGAATTTGGC
Source organism: Pisaster brevispinus (assembly GCA_023634235.1). Lineage (NCBI taxonomy): Eukaryota > Metazoa > Echinodermata > Asteroidea > Forcipulatida > Asteriidae > Pisaster > Pisaster brevispinus. The sequence continues at coordinate 14,228,624 of JAMKCF010000005.1, read as the reverse complement.
AATAACTCCCGATCTAGGTGGGCTAGAGAGATGATCTTTTTACCTGACTCTGCCTTAGGTATCCCTGCATCCGGAAATTAGACTTTCAAGGCCGTTGCGGGCAGGCTTCACACCGGAAAGGACCAGCGAGCGGGGACGCTCCGAAAGCCCCGCGAAGCATCAAGGCGATTTTGCTGTCAAAGAGACAAATACAAAATAAGAAGGGTCAAATCACCCCCAGGGCAATATCGGATCTGCACAAGTTTAGTACCACTGTCAAGCCCGTTTCAAGGGCTCCCTCTACCGTGAGATTGGGGTTGCTGACGGTTCTGTAGGCGAGGCGAGCGGCCTGGGTGTTAGCCCTACCCCGAAGAGAAATTGAAAGAAACAAGGTCGTGCCGGCAGGGCTAATGGCCCGGAATAAACGTGCGGTGAATTCGGCAATAACTCCCGATCTAGGCGGGCTAGAGAGGTGATTTTTTTACCTGACTCTGCCTTAGGTATCCCTGCATCCGGAAATTAGACTTTTACGGCCGTTGCGGGCAGGCTTCACACCGGAAAGGACCAGCGAGCGGGGACGCTCCGAAAGCCCCGAAAAACATCAAGGCGATTTTGCTGTCAAAGAGACAAATACAAAATAAGAAGGGTCAAATCGCCCCCAGGGCAATATCGGATCTGCACAAGTTTAGTACCACTGTAAAGCCCGTTTCAAGGGCTCCCTCTACCGTGAGTTTGGGGTCGCTGAGGGTTCTGTAGGCGAGGCGAGCGGCCTGGATGTTAGCCCTACCCCTAAGAGAAATTGAAAAAAACCAGCGGCCGGCTGCGAAGCAAGGTCGTGCCGGCAGGGGTAATGGCCCGAAACGAACGTGCGGTGAATTTGGCAATAACTCCCGATCTAGGTGGGCTAGAGAGATGATCTTTTTACCTGACTCTGCCTTAGGTATCCCTGCATCCGGAAATTAGACTTTCAAGGCCGTTGCGGGCAGGCTTCACACCGGAAAGGACCAGCGAGCGGGGACGCTCCGAAAGCCCCGCGAAGCATCAAGGCGATTTTGCTGTCAAAGAGACAAATACAAAATAAGAAGGGTCAAATCACCCCCAGGGCAATATCGGATCTGCACAAGTTTAGTACCACTGTCAAGCCCGTTTCAAGGGCTCCCTCTACCGTGAGATTGGGGTTGCTGACGGTTCTGTAGGCGAGGCGAGCGGCCTGGGTGTTAGCCCTACCCCGAAGAGAAATTGAAAGAAACAAGGTCGTGCCGGCAGGGCTAATGGCCCGGAATAAACGTGCGGTGAATTCGGCAATAACTCCCGATCTAGGCGGGCTAGAGAGGTGATTTTTTTACCTGACTCTGCCTTAGGTATCCCTGCATCCGGAAATTAGACTTTCAAGGCCGTTGCGGGCAGGCTTCACACCGGAAAGGACCAGCGAGCGGGGACGCTCCGAAAGCCCCGAAAAACATCAAGGCGATTTTGCTGTCAAAGAGACAAATACAAAATAAGAAGGGTCAAATCGCCCCCAGGGCAATATCGGATCTGCACAAGTTTAGTACCACTGTAAAGCCCGTTTCAAGGGCTCCCTCTACCGTGAGTTTGGGGTCGCTGAGGGTTCTGTAGGCGAGGCGAGCGGCCTGGATGTTAGCCCTACCCCTAAGAGAAATTGAAAAAAACCAGCGGCCGGCTGCGAAGCAAGGTCGTGCCGGCAGGGGTAATGGCCCGAAACGAACGTGCGGTGAATTTGGCAATAACTCCCGATCTAGGTGGGCTAGAGAGATGATCTTTTTACCTGACTCTGCCTTAGGTATCCCTGCATCCGGAAATTAGACTTTCAAGGCCGTTGCGGGCAGGCTTCACACCGGAAAGGACCAGCGAGCGGGGACGCTCCGAAAGCCCCGCGAAGCATCAAGGCGATTTTGCTGTCAAAGAGACAAATACAAAATAAGAAGGGTCAAATCACCCCCAGGGCAATATCGGATCTGCACAAGTTTAGTACCACTGTCAAGCCCGTTTCAAGGGCTCCCTCTACCGTGAGATTGGGGTTGCTGACGGTTCTGTAGGCGAGGCGAGCGGCCTGGGTGTTAGCCCTACCCCGAAGAGAAATTGAAAGAAACAAGGTCGTGCCGGCAGGGCTAATGGCCCGGAATAAACGTGCGGTGAATTCGGCAATAACTCCCGATCTAGGCGGGCTAGAGAGGTGATTTTTTTACCTGACTCTGCCTTAGGTATTTCTGCATCCGGAAATTAGACTTTCAAGGCCGTTGCGGGCAGGCTTCACACCGGAAAGGACCAGCGAGCGGGGACGCTCCGAAAGCCCCGAAAAACATCAAGGCGATTTTGCTGTCAAAGAGACAAATACAAAATAAGAAGGGTCAAATCGCCCCCAGGGCAATATCGGATCTGCACAAGTTTAGTACCACTGTAAAGCCCGTTTCAAAGGCTCCCTCTACCGTGAGTTTGGGGTCGCTGAGGGTTCTGTAGGCGAGGCGAGCGGCCTGGATGTTAGCCCTACCCCTAAGAGAAATTGAAAAAAACCAGCGGCCGGCTGCGAAGCAAGGTCGTGCCGGCAGGGGTAATGGCCCGAAACGAACGTGCGGTGAATTTGGCAATAACTCCCGATCTAGTTTAGTACCACTGTAAAGCCCGTTTCAAGGGCTCCCTCTACCGTGAGTTTGTGGTCGCTGAGGGTTCTGTAGGCGAGGCGAGCGGCCTGGATGTTAGCCCTACCCCTAAGAGAAATTGAAAAAAACCAGCGGCCGGCTGCGAAGCAAGGTCGTGCCGGCAGGGGTAATGGCCCGAAACGAACGTGCGGTGAATTTGGCAATAACTCCCGATCTAGGTGGGCTAGAGAGATGATCTTTTTACCTGACTCTGCCTTAGGTATCCCTGCATCCGGAAATTAGACTTTCAAGGCCGTTGCGGGCAGGCTTCACACCGGAAAGGACCAGCGAGCGGGGACGCTCCGAAAGCCCCGCGAAGCATCAAGGCGATTTTGCTGTCAAAGAGACAAATACAAAATAAGAAGGGTCAAATCACCCCCAGGGCAATATCGGATCTGCACAAGTTTAGTACCACTGTCAAGCCCGTTTCAAGGGCTCCCTCTACCGTGAGATTGGGGTTGCTGACGGTTCTGTAGGCGAGGCGAGCGGCCTGGGTGTTAGCCCTACCCCGAAGAGAAATTGAAAGAAACAAGGTCGTGCCGGCAGGGCTAATGGCCCGGAATAAACGTGCGGTGAATTCGGCAATAACTCCCGATCTAGGCGGGCTAGAGAGGTGATTTTTTTACCTGACTCTGCCTTAGGTATCCCTGCATCCGGAAATTAGACTTTCAAGGCCGTTGCGGGCAGGCTTCACACCGGAAAGGACCAGCGAGCGGGGACGCTCCGAAAGCCCCGAAAAACATCAAGGCGATTTTGCTGTCAAAGAGACAAATACAAAATAAGAAGGGTCAAATCGCCCCCAGGGCAATATCGGATCTGCACAAGTTTAGTACCACTGTAAAGCCCGTTTCAAGGGCTCCCTCTACCGTGAGTTTGGGGTCGCTGAGGGTTCTGTAGGCGAGGCGAGCGGCCTGGATGTTAGCCCTACCCCTAAGAGAAATTGAAAAAAACCAGCGGCCGGCTGCGAAGCAAGGTCGTGCCGGCAGGGGTAATGGCCCGAAACGAACGTGCGGTGAATTTGGCAATAACTCCCGATCTAGGTGGGCTAGAGAGATGATCTTTTTACCTGACTCTGCCTTAGGTATCCCTGCATCCGGAAATTAGACTTTCAAGGCCGTTGCGGGCAGGCTTCACACCGGAAAGGACCAGCGAGCGGGGACGCTCCGAAAGCCCCGCGAAGCATCAAGGCGATTTTGCTGTCAAAGAGACAAATACAAAATAAGAAGGGTCAAATCACCCCCAGGGCAATATCGGATCTGCACAAGTTTAGTACCACTGTCAAGCCCGTTTCAAGGGCTCCCTCTACCGTGAGATTGGGGTTGCTGACGGTTCTGTAGGCGAGGCGAGCGGCCTGGGTGTTAGCCCTACCCCGAAGAGAAATTGAAAGAAACAAGGTCGTGCCGGCAGGGCTAATGGCCCGGAATAAACGTGCGGTGAATTCGGCAATAACTCCCGATCTAGGCGGGCTAGAGAGGTGATTTTTTTACCTGACTCTGCCTTAGGTATCCCTGCATCCGGAAATTAGACTTTCAAGGCCGTTGCGGGCAGGCTTCACACCGGAAAGGACCAGCGAGCGGGGACGCTCCGAAAGCCCCGAAAAACATCAAGGCGATTTTGCTGTCAAAGAGACAAATACAAAATAAGAAGGGTCAAATCGCCCCCAGGGCAATATCGGATCTGCACAAGTTTAGTACCACTGTAAAGCCCGTTTCAAGGGCTCCCTCTACCGTGAGTTTGGGGTCGCTGAGGGTTCTGTAGGCGAGGCGAGCGGCCTGGATGTTAGCCCTACCCCTAAGAGAAATTGAAAAAAACCAGCGGCCGGCTGCGAAGCAAGGTCGTGCCGGCAGGGGTAATGGCCCGAAACGAACGTGCGGTGAATTTGGCAATAACTCCCGATCTAGGTGGGCTAGAGAGATGATCTTTTTACCTGACTCTGCCTTAGGTATCCCTGCATCCGGAAATTAGACTTTCAAGGCCGTTGCGGGCAGGCTTCACACCGGAAAGGACCAGCGAGCGGGGACGCTCCGAAAGCCCCGCGAAGCATCAAGGCGATTTTGCTGTCAAAGAGACAAATACAAAATAAGAAGGGTCAAATCACCCCCAGGGCAATATCGGATCTGCACAAGTTTAGTACCACTGTCAAGCCCGTTTCAAGGGCTCCCTCTACCGTGAGATTGGGGTTGCTGACGGTTCTGTAGGCGAGGCGAGCGGCCTGGGTGTTAGCCCTACCCCGAAGAGAAATTGAAAGAAACAAGGTCGTGCCGGCAGGGCTAATGGCCCGGAATAAACGTGCGGTGAATTCGGCAATAACTCCCGATCTAGGCGGGCTAGAGAGGTGATTTTTTTACCTGACTCTGCCTTAGGTATCCCTGCATCCGGAAATTAGACTTTCAAGGCCGTTGCGGGCAGGCTTCACACCGGAAAGGACCAGCGAGCGGGGACGCTCCGAAAGCCCCGAAAAACATCAAGGCGATTTTGCTGTCAAAGAGACAAATACAAAATAAGAAGGGTCAAATCGCCCCCAGGGCAATATCGGATCTGCACAAGTTTAGTACCACTGTAAAGCCCGTTTCAAGGGCTCCCTCTACCGTGAGTTTGGGGTCGCTGAGGGTTCTGTAGGCGAGGCGAGCGGCCTGGATGTTAGCCCTACCCCTAAGAGAAATTGAAAAAAACCAGCGGCCGGCTGCGAAGCAAGGTCGTGCCGGCAGGGGTAATGGCCCGAAACGAACGTGCGGTGAATTTGGCAATAACTCCCGATCTAGGTGGGCTAGAGAGATGATCTTTTTACCTGACTCTGCCTTAGGTATCCCTGCATCCGGAAATTAGACTTTCAAGGCCGTTGCGGGCAGGCTTCACACCGGAAAGGACCAGCGAGCGGGGACGCTCCGAAAGCCCCGCGAAGCATCAAGGCGATTTTGCTGTCAAAGAGACAAATACAAAATAAGAAGGGTCAAATCACCCCCAGGGCAATATCGGATCTGCACAAGTTTAGTACCACTGTCAAGCCCGTTTCAAGGGCTCCCTCTACCGTGAGATTGGGGTTGCTGACGGTTCTGTAGGCGAGGCGAGCGGCCTGGGTGTTAGCCCTACCCCGAAGAGAAATTGAAAGAAACAAGGTCGTGCCGGCAGGGGTAATGGCCCGGAATAAACGTGCGGTGAATTCGGCAATAACTCCCGATCTAGGCGGGCTAGAGAGGTGATTTTTTTACCTGACTCTGCCTTAGGTATCCCTGCATCCGGAAATTAGACTTTCAAGGCCGTTGCGGGCAGGCTTCACACCGGAAAGGACCAGCGAGCGGGGACGCTCCGAAAGCCCCGAAAAACATCAAGGCGATTTTGCTGTCAAAGAGACAAATACAAAATAAGAAGGGTCAAATCGCCCCCAGGGCAATATCGGATCTGCACAAGTTTAGTACCACTGTACAGCCCGTTTCAAGGGCTCCCTCTACCGTGAGTTTGGGGTCGCTGAGGGTTCTGTAGGCGAGGCGAGCGGCCTGGATGTTAACCCTACCCCTAAGAGAAATTGAAAAAAACCAGCGGCCGGCTGCGAAGCAAGGTCGTGCCGGCAGGGGTAATGGCCCGAAACGAACGTGCGGTGAATTTGGCAATAACTCCCGATCTAGGTGGGCTAGAGAGATGATCTTTTTACCTGACTCTGCCTTAGGTATCCCTGCATCCGGAAATTAGACTTTCAAGGCCGTTGCGGGCAGGCTTCACACCGGAAAGGACCAGCGAGCGGGGACGCTCCGAAAGCCCCGCGAAGCATCAAGGCGATTTTGCTGTCAAAGAGACAAATACAAAATAAGAAGGGTCAAATCACCCCCAGGGCAATATCGGATCTGCACAAGTTTAGTACCACTGTCAAGCCCGTTTCAAGGGCTCCCTCTACCGTGAGATTGGGGTTGCTGACGGTTCTGTAGGCGAGGCGAGCGGCCTGGGTGTTAGCCCTACCCCGAAGAGAAATTGAAAGAAACAAGGTCGTGCCGGCAGGGCTAATGGCCCGGAATAAACGTGCGGTGAATTCGGCAATAACTCCCGATCTAGGCGGGCTAGAGAGGTGATTTTTTTACCTGACTCTGCCTTAGGTATCCCTGCATCCGGAAATTAGACTTTCAAGGCCGTTGCGGGCAGGCTTCACACCGGAAAGGACCAGCGAGCGGGGACGCTCCGAAAGCCCCGAAAAACATCAAGGCGATTTTGCTGTCAAAGAGACAAATACAAAATAAGAAGGGTCAAATCGCCCCCAGGGCAATATCGGATCTGCACAAGTTTAGTACCACTGTAAAGCCCGTTTCAAGGGCTCCCTCTACCGTGAGTTTGGGGTCGCTGAGGGTTCTGTAGGCGAGGCGAGCGGCCTGGATGTTAGCCCTACCCCTAAGAGAAATTGAAAAAAACCAGCGGCCGGCTGCGAAGCAAGGTCGTGCCGGCAGGGGTAATGGCCCGAAACGAACGTGCGGTGAATTTGGCAATAACTCCCGATCTAGGTGGGCTAGAGAGATGATCTTTTTACCTGACTCTGCCTTAGGTATCCCTGCATCCGGAAATTAGACTTTCAAGGCCGTTGCGGGCAGGCTTCACACCGGAAAGGACCAGCGAGCGGGGACGCTCCGAAAGCCCCGCGAAGCATCAAGGCGATTTTGCTGTCAAAGAGACAAATACAAAATAAGAAGGGTCAAATCACCCCCAGGGCAATATCGGATCTGCACAAGTTTAGTACCACTGTCAAGCCCGTTTCAAGGGCTCCCTCTACCGTGAGATTGGGGTTGCTGACGGTTCTGTAGGCGAGGCGAGCGGCCTGGGTGTTAGCCCTACCCCGAAGAGAAATTGAAAGAAACAAGGTCGTGCCGGCAGGGCTAATGGCCCGGAATAAACGTGCGGTGAATTCGGCAATAACTCCCGATCTAGGCGGGCTAGAGAGGTGATTTTTTTACCTGACTCTGCCTTAGGTATCCCTGCATCCGGAAATTAGACTTTCAAGGCCGTTGCGGGCAGGCTTCACACCGGAAAGGACCAGCGAGCGGGGACGCTCCGAAAGCCCCGAAAAACATCAAGGCGATTTTGCTGTCAAAGAGACAAATACAAAATAAGAAGGGTCAAATCGCCCCCAGGGCAATATCGGATCTGCACAAGTTTAGTACCACTGTAAAGCCCGTTTCAAGGGCTCCCTCTACCGTGAGTTTGGGGTCGCTGAGGGTTCTGTAGGCGAGGCGAGCGGCCTGGATGTTAGCCCTACCCCTAAGAGAAATTGAAAAAAACCAGCGGCCGGCTGCGAAGCAAGGTCGTGCCGGCAGGGGTAATGGCCCGAAACGAACGTGCGGTGAATTTGGCAATAACTCCCGATCTAGGTGGGCTAGAGAGATGATCTTTTTACCTGACTCTGCCTTAGGTATCCCTGCATCCGGAAATTAGACTTTCAAGGCCGTTGCGGGCAGGCTTCACACCGGAAAGGACCAGCGAGCGGGGACGCTCCGAAAGCCCCGCGAAGCATCAAGGCGATTTTGCTGTCAAAGAGACAAATACAAAATAAGAAGGGTCAAATCACCCCCAGGGCAATATCGGATCTGCACAAGTTTAGTACCACTGTCAAGCCCGTTTCAAGGGCTCCCTCTACCGTGAGATTGGGGTTGCTGACGGTTCTGTAGGCGAGGCGAGCGGCCTGGGTGTTAGCCCTACCCCGAAGAGAAATTGAAAGAAACAAGGTCGTGCCGGCAGGGCTAATGGCCCGGAATAAACGTGCGGTGAATTCGGCAATAACTCCCGATCTAGGCGGGCTAGAGAGGTGATTTTTTTACCTGACTCTGCCTTAGGTATCCCTGCATCCGGAAATTAGACTTTCAAGGCCGTTGCGGGCAGGCTTCACACCGGAAAGGACCAGCGAGCGGGGACGCTCCGAAAGCCCCGAAAAACATCAAGGCGATTTTGCTGTCAAAGAGACAAATACAAAATAAGAAGGGTCAAATCGCCCCCAGGGCAATATCGGATCTGCACAAGTTTAGTACCACTGTACAGCCCGTTTCAAGGGCTCCCTCTACCGTGAGTTTGGGGTCGCTGAGGGTTCTGTAGGCGAGGCGAGCGGCCTGGATGTTAGCCCTACCCCTAAGAGAAATTGAAAAAAACCAGCGGCCGGCTGCGAAGCAAGGTCGTGCCGGCAGGGGTAATGGCCCGAAACGAACGTGCGGTGAATTTGGCAATAACTCCCGATCTAGGTGGGCTAGAGAGATGATCTTTTTACCTGACTCTGCCTTAGGTATCCCTGCATCCGGAAAGTAGACTTTCAAGGCCGTTGCGGGCAGGCTTCACACCGGAAAGGACCAGCGAGCGGGGACGCTCCGAAAGCCCCGCGAAGCATCAAGGCGATTTTGCTGTCAAAGAGACAAATACAAAATAAGAAGGGTCAAATCACCCCCAGGGCAATATCGGATCTGCACAAGTTTAGTACCACTGTCAAGCCCGTTTCAAGGGCTCCCTCTACCGTGAGATTGGGGTTGCTGACGGTTCTGTAGGCGAGGCGAGCGGCCTGGGTGTTAGCCCTACCCCGAAGAGAAATTGAAAGAAACAAGGTCGTGCCGGCAGGGCTAATGGCCCGGAATAAACGTGCGGTGAATTCGGCAATAACTCCCGATCTAGGCGGGCTAGAGAGGTGATTTTTTTACCTGACTCTGCCTTAGGTATCCCTGCATCCGGAAATTAGACTTTCAAGGCCGTTGCGGGCAGGCTTCACACCGGAAAGGACCAGCGAGCGGGGACGCTCCGAAAGCCCCGAAAAACATCAAGGCGATTTTGCTGTCAAAGAGACAAATACAAAATAAGAAGGGTCAAATCGCCCCCAGGGCAATATCGGATCTGCACAAGTTTAGTACCACTGTAAAGCCCGTTTCAAGGGCTCCCTCTACCGTGAGTTTGGGGTCGCTGAGGGTTCTGTAGGCGAGGCGAGCGGCCTGGATGTTAGCCCTACCCCTAAGAGAAATTGAAAAAAACCAGCGGCCGGCTGCGAAGCAAGGTCGTGCCGGCAGGGGTAATGGCCCGAAACGAACGTGCGGTGAATTTGGCAATAACTCCCGATCTAGGTGGGCTAGAGAGATGATCTTTTTACCTGACTCTGCCTTAGGTATCCCTGCATCCGGAAATTAGACTTTCAAGGCCGTTGCGGGCAGGCTTCACACCGGAAAGGACCAGCGAGCGGGGACGCTCCGAAAGCCCCGCGAAGCATCAAGGCGATTTTGCTGTCAAAGAGACAAATACAAAATAAGAAGGGTCAAATCACCCCCAGGGCAATATCGGATCTGCACAAGTTTAGTACCACTGTCAAGCCCGTTTCAAGGGCTCCCTCTACCGTGAGATTGGGGTTGCTGACGGTTCTGTAGGCGAGGCGAGCGGCCTGGGTGTTAGCCCTACCCCGAAGAGAAATTGAAAGAAACAAGGTCGTGCCGGCAGGGCTAATGGCCCGGAATAAACGTGCGGTGAATTCGGCAATAACTCCCGATCTAGGCGGGCTAGAGAGGTGATTTTTTTACCTGACTCTGCCTTAGGTATCCCTGCATCCGGAAATTAGACTTTCAAGGCCGTTGCGGGCAGGCTTCACACCGGAAAGGACCAGCGAGCGGGGACGCTCCGAAAGCCCCGAAAAACATCAAGGCGATTTTGCTGTCAAAGAGACAAATACAAAATAAGAAGGGTCAAATCGCCCCCAGGGCAATATCGGATCTGCACAAGTTTAGTACCACTGTAAAGCCCGTTTCAAGGGCTCCCTCTACCGTGAGTTTGGGGTCGCTGAGGGTTCTGTAGGCGAGGCGAGCGGCCTGGATGTTAGCCCTACCCCGAAGAGAAATTGAAAGAAACAAGGTCGTGCCGGCAGGGCTAATGGCCCGGAATAAACGTGCGGTGAATTCGGCAATAACTCCCGATCTAGGCGGGCTAGAGAGGTGATTTTTTTACCTGACTCTGCCTTAGGTATCCCTGCATCCGGAAATTAGACTTTCAAGGCCGTTGCGGGCAGGCTTCACACCGGAAAGGACCAGCGAGCGGGGACGCTCCGAAAGCCCCGAAAAACATCAAGGCGATTTTGCTGTCAAAGAGACAAATACAAAATAAGAAGGGTCAAATCGCCCCCAGGGCAATATCGGATCTGCACAAGTTTAGTACCACTGTAAAGCCCGTTTCAAGGGCTCCCTCTACCGTGAGTTTGGGGTCGCTGAGGGTTCTGTAGGCGAGGCGAGCGGCCTGGATGTTAGCCCTACCCCTAAGAGAAATTGAAAAAAACCAGCGGCCGGCTGCGAAGCAAGGTCGTGCCGGCAGGGGTAAGGGCCCGAAACGAACGTGCGGTGAATTTGGCAATAACTCCCGATCTAGGTGGGCTAGAGAGATGATCTTTTTACCTGACTCTGCCTTAGGTATCCCTGCATCCGGAAATTAGACTTTCAAGGCCGTTGCGGGCAGGCTTCACACCGGAAAGGACCAGCGAGCGGGGACGCTCCGAAAGCCCCGCGAAGCATCAAGGCGATTTTGCTGTCAAAGAGACAAATACAAAATAAGAAGGGTCAAATCACCCCCAGGGCAATATCGGATCTGCACAAGTTTAGTACCACTGTCAAGCCCGTTTCAAGGGCTCCCTCTACCGTGAGATTGGGGTTGCTGACGGTTCTGTAGGCGAGGCGAGCGGCCTGGGTGTTAGCCCTACCCCGAAGAGAAATTGAAAGAAACAAGGTCGTGCCGGCAGGGCTAATGGCCCGGAATAAACGTGCGGTGAATTCGGCAATAACTCCCGATCTAGGCGGGCTAGAGAGGTGATTTTTTTACCTGACTCTGCCTTAGGTATCCCTGCATCCGGAAATTAGACTTTTACGGCCGTTGCGGGCAGGCTTCACACCGGAAAGGACCAGCGAGCGGGGACGCTCCGAAAGCCCCGAAAAACATCAAGGCGATTTTGCTGTCAAAGAGACAAATACAAAATAAGAAGGGTCAAATCGCCCCCTAGGGCAATATCGGATCTGCACAAGTTTAGTACCACTGTAAAGCCCGTTTCAAAGGCTCCCTCTACCGTGAGTTTGGGGTCGCTGAGGGTTCTGTAGGCGAGGCGAGCGGCCAGGATGTTAGCCCTACCCCTAAGAGAAATTGAAAAAAACCAGCGGCCGGCTGCGAAGCAAGGTCGTGCCGGCAGGGGTAATGGCCCGAAACGAACGTGCGGTGAATTTGGCAATAACTCCCGATCTAGGTGGGCTAGAGAGATGATCTTTTTACCTGACTCTGCCTTAGGTATCCCTGCATCCGGAAATTAGACTTTCAAGGCCGTTGCGGGCAGGCTTCACACCGGAAAGGACCAGCGAGCGGGGACGCTCCGAAAGCCCCGCGAAGCATCAAGGCGATTTTGCTGTCAAAGAGACAAATACAAAATAAGAAGGGTCAAATCACCCCCAGGGCAATATCGGATCTGCACAAGTTTAGTACCACTGTCAAGCCCGTTTCAAGGGCTCCCTCTACCGTGAGATTGGGGTTGCTGACGGTTCTGTAGGCGAGGCGAGCGGCCTGGGTGTTAGCCCTACCCCGAAGAGAAATTGAAAGAAACAAGGTCGTGCCGGCAGGGCTAATGGCCCGGAATAAACGTGCGGTGAATTCGGCAATAACTCCCGATCTAGGCGGGCTAGAGAGGTGATTTTTTTACCTGACTCTGCCTTAGGTATCCCTGCATCCGGAAATTAGACTTTTACGGCCGTTGCGGGCAGGCTTCACACCGGAAAGGACCAGCGAGCGGGGACGCTCCGAAAGCCCCGAAAAACATCAAGGCGATTTTGCTGTCAAAGAGACAAATACAAAATAAGAAGGGTCAAATCGCCCCCAGGGCAATATTGGATCTGCACAAGTTTAGTACCACTGTAAAGCCCGTTTCAAGGGCTCCCTCTACCGTGAGTTTGGGGTCGCTGAGGGTTCTGTAGGCGAGGCGAGCGGCCTGGATGTTAGCCCTACCCCTAAGAGAAATTGAAAAAAACCAGCGGCCGGCTGCGAAGCAAGGTCGTGCCGGCAGGGGTAATGGCCCGAAACGAACGTGCGGTGAATTTGGCAATAACTCCCGATCTAGGTGGGCTAGAGAGATGATCTTTTTACCTGACTCTGCCTTAGGTATCCCTGCATCCGGAAATTAGACTTTCAAGGCCGTTGCGGGCAGGCTTCACACCGGAAAGGACCAGCGAGCGGGGACGCTCCGAAAGCCCCGCGAAGCATCAAGGCGATTTTGCTGTCAAAGAGACAAATACAAAATAAGAAGGGTCAAATCACCCCCAGGGCAATATCGGATCTGCACAAGTTTAGTACCACTGTCAAGCCCGTTTCAAGGGCTCCCTCTACCGTGAGATTGGGGTTGCTGACGGTTCTGTAGGCGAGGCGAGCGGCCTGGGTGTTAGCTCTACCCCGAAGAGAAATTGAAAGAAACAAGGTCGTGCCGGCAGGGCTAATGGCCCGGAATAAACGTGCGGTGAATTCGGCAATAACTCCCGATCTAGGCGGGCTAGAGAGGTGATTTTTTTACCTGACTCTGCCTTAGGTATCCCTGCATCCGGAAATTAGACTTTCAAGGCCGTTGCGGGCAGGCTTCACACCGGAAAGGACCAGCGAGCGGGGACGCTCCGAAAGCCCCGAAAAACATCAAGGCGATTTTGCTGTCAAAGAGACAAATACAAAATAAGAAGGGTCAAATCGCCCCCAGGGCAATATCGGATCTGCACAAGTTTAGTACCACTGTAAAGCCCGTTTCAAGGGCTCCCTCTACCGTGAGTTTGGGGTCGCTGAGGGTTCTGTAGGCGAGGCGAGCGGCCTGGATGTTAGCCCTACCCCTAAGAGAAATTGAAAAAAACCAGCGGCCGGCTGCGAAGCAAGGTCGTGCCGGCAGGGGTAATGGCCCGAAACGAACGTGCGGTGAATTTGGCAATAACTCCCGATCTAGGTGGGCTAGAGAGATGATCTTTTTACCTGACTCTGCCTTAGGTATCCCTGCATCCGGAAATTAGACTTTCAAGGCCGTTGCGGGCAGGCTTCACACCGGAAAGGACCAGCGAGCGGGGACGCTCCGAAAGCCCCGCGAAACATCAAGGCGATTTTGCTGTCAAAGAGACAAATACAAAATAAGAAGGGTCAAATCACCCCCAGGGCAATATCGGATCTGCACAAGTTTAGTACCACTGTCAAGCCCGTTTCAAGGGCTCCCTCTACCGTGAGATTGGGGTTGCTGACGGTTCTGTAGGCGAGGCGAGCGGCCTGGGTGTTAGCCCTACCCCGAAGAGAAATTGAAAGAAACAAGGTCGTGCCGGCAGGGCTAATGGCCCGGAATAAACGTGCGGTGAATTCGGCAATAACTCCCGATCTAGGCGGGCTAGAGAGGTGATTTTTTTACCTGACTCTGCCTTAGGTATCCCTGCATCCGGAAATTAGACTTTCAAGGCCGTTGCGGGCAGGCTTCACACCGGAAAGGACCAGCGAGCGGGGACGCTCCGAAAGCCCCGAAAAACATCAAGGCGATTTTGCTGTCAAAGAGACAAATACAAAATAAGAAGGGTCAAATCGCCCCCAGGGCAATATCGGATCTGCACAAGTTTAGTACCACTGTAAAGCCCGTTTCAAGGGCTCCCTCTACCGTGAGTTTGGGGTCGCTGAGGGTTCTGTAGGCGAGGCGAGCGGCCTGGATGTTAGCCCTACCCCTAAGAGAAATTGAAAAAAACCAGCGGCCGGCTGCGAAGCAAGGTCGTGCCGGCAGGGGTAATGGCCCGAAACGAACGTGCGGTGAATTTGGCAATAACTCCCGATCTAGGTGGGCTAGAGAGATGATCTTTTTACCTGACTCTGCCTTAGGTATCCCTGCATCCGGAAATTAGACTTTCAAGGCCGTTGCGGGCAGGCTTCACACCGGAAAGGACCAGCGAGCGGGGACGCTCCGAAAGCCCCGCGAAGCATCAAGGCGATTTTGCTGTCAAAGAGACAAATACAAAATAAGAAGGGTCAAATCGCCCCCAGGGCAATATCGGATCTGCACAAGTTTAGTACCACTGTCAAGCCCGTTTCAAGGGCTCCCTCTACCGTGAGATTGGGGTTGCTGACGGTTCTGTAGGCGAGGCGAGCGGCCTGGGTGTTAGCCCTACCCCGAAGAGAAATTGAAAGAAACAAGGTCGTGCCGGCAGGGCTAATGGCCCGGAATAAACGTGCGGTGAATTCGGCAATAACTCCCGATCTAGGCGGGCTAGAGAGGTGATTTTTTTACCTGACTCTGCCTTAGGTATCCCTGCATCCGGAAATTAGACTTTCAAGGCCGTTGCGGGCAGGCTTCACACCGGAAAGGACCAGCGAGCGGGGACGCTCCGAAAGCCCCGAAAAACATCAAGGCGATTTTGCTGTCAAAGAGACAAATACAAAATAAGAAGGGTCAAATCGCCCCCAGGGCAATATCGGATCTGCACAAGTTTAGTACCACTGTAAAGCCCGTTTCAAGGGCTCCCTCTACCGTGAGTTTGGGGTCGCTGAGGGTTCTGTAGGCGAGGCGAGCGGCCTGGATGTTAGTCCTACCCCTAAGAGAAATTGAAAAAAACCAGCGGCCGGCTGCGAAGCAAGGTCGTGCCGGCAGGGGTAATGGCCCGAAACGAACGTGCGGTGAATTTGGCAATAACTCCCGATCTAGGTGGGCTAGAGAGATGATCTTTTTACCTGACTCTGCCTTAGGTATCCCTGCATCCGGAAATTAGACTTTCAAGGCCGTTGCGGGCAGGCTTCACACCGGAAAGGACCAGCGAGCGGGGACGCTCCGAAAGCCCCGCGAAGCATCAAGGCGATTTTGCTGTCAAAGAGACAAATACAAAATAAGAAGGGTCAAATCACCCCCAGGGCAATATCGGATCTGCACAAGTTTAGTACCACTGTCAAGCCCGTTTCAAGGGCTCCCTTTACCGTGAGATTGGGGTTGCTGACGGTTCTGTAGGCGAGGCGAGCGGCCTGGGTGTTAGCCCTACCCCGAAGAGAAATTGAAAGAAACAAGGTCGTGCCGGCAGGGCTAATGGCCCGGAATAAACGTGCGGTGAATTCGGCAATAACTCCCGATCTAGGCGGGCTAGAGAGGTGATTTTTTTACCTGACTCTGCCTTAGGTATCCCTGCATCCGGAAATTAGACTTTTACGGCCGTTGCGGGCAGGCTTCACACCGGAAAGGACCAGCGAGCGGGGACGCTCCGAAAGCCCCGAAAAACATCAAGGCGATTTTGCTGTCAAAGAGACAAATACAAAATAAGAAGGGTCAAATCGCCCCCAGGGCAATATCGGATCTGCACAAGTTTAGTACCACTGTAAAGCCCGTTTCAAGGGCTCCCTCTACCGTGAGTTTGGGGTCGCTGAGGGTTCTGTAGGCGAGGCGAGCGGCCTGGATGTTAGCCCTACCCCTAAGAGAAATTGAAAAAAACCAGCGGCCGGCTGCGAAGCAAGGTCGTGCCGGCAGGGGTAATGGCCCGAAACGAACGTGCGGTGAATTTGGCAATAACTCCCGATCTAGGTGGGCTAGAGAGATGATCTTTTTACCTGACTCTGCCTTAGGTATCCCTGCATCCGGAAATTAGACTTTCAAGGCCGTTGCGGGCAGGCTTCACACCGGAAAGGACCAGCGAGCGGGGACGCTCCGAAAGCCCCGCGAAGCATCAAGGCGATTTTGCTGTCAAAGAGACAAATACAAAATAAGAAGGGTCAAATCACCCCCAGGGCAATATCGGATCTGCACAAGTTTAGTACCACTGTCAAGCCCGTTTCAAGGGCTCCCTCTACCGTGAGATTGGGGTTGCTGACGGTTCTGTAGGCGAGGCGAGCGGCCTGGGTGTTAGCCCTACCCCGAAGAGAAATTGAAAGAAACAAGGTCGTGCCGGCAGGGCTAATGGCCCGGAATAAACGTGCGGTGAATTCGGCAATAACTCCCGATCTAGGCGGGCTAGAGAGGTGATTTTTTTACCTGACTCTGCCTTAGGTATCCCTGCATCCGGAAATTAGACTTTCAAGGCCGTTGCGGGCAGGCTTCACACCGGAAAGGACCAGCGAGCGGGGACGCTCCGAAAGCCCCGAAAAACATCAAGGCGATTTTGCTGTCAAAGAGACAAATACAAAATAAGAAGGGTCAAATCGCCCCCAGGGCAATATCGGATCTGCACAAGTTTAGTACCACTGTAAAGCCCGTTTCAAGGGCTCCCTCTACCGTGAGTTTGGGGTCGCTGAGGGTTCTGTAGGCGAGGCGAGCGGCCTGGATGTTAGCCCTACCCCTAAGAGAAATTGAAAAAAACCAGCGGCCGGCTGCGAAGCAAGGTCGTGCCGGCAGGGGTAATGGCCAGAAACGAACGTGCGGTGAATTTGGCAATAACTCCCGATCTAGGTGGGCTAGAGAGATGATCTTTTTACCTGACTCTGCCTTAGGTATCCCTGCATCCGGAAATTAGACTTTCAAGGCCGTTGCGGGCAGGCTTCACACCGGAAAGGACCAGCGAGCGGGGACGCTCCGAAAGCCCCGCGAAGCATCAAGGCGATTTTGCTGTCAAAGAGACAAATACAAAATAAGAAGGGTCAAATCACCCCCAGGGCAATATCGGATCTGCACAAGTTTAGTACCACTGTCAAGCCCGTTTCAAGGGCTCCCTCTACCGTGAGATTGGGGTTGCTGACGGTTCTGTAGGCGAGGCGAGCGGCCTGGGTGTTAGCCCTACCCCGAAGAGAAATTGAAAGAAACAAGGTCGTGCCGGCAGGGCTAATGGCCCGGAATAAACGTGCGGTGAATTCGGCAATAACTCCCGATCTAGGCGGGCTAGAGAGGTGATTTTTTTACCTGACTCTGCCTTAGGTATCCCTGCATCCGGAAATTAGACTTTCAAGGCCGTTGCGGGCAGGCTTCACACCGGAACGGACCAGCGAGCGGGGACGCTCCGAAAGCCCCGAAAAACATCAAGGCGATTTTGCTGTCAAAGAGACAAATACAAAATAAGAAGGGTCAAATCGCCCCCAGGGCAATATCGGATCTGCACAAGTTTAGTACCACTGTAAAGCCCGTTTCAAGGGCTCCCTCTACCGTGAGTTTGGGGTCGCTGAGGGTTCTGTAGGCGAGGCGAGCGGCCTGGATGTTAGCCCTACCCCTAAGAGAAATTGAAAAAAAACCAGCGGCCGGCTGCGAAGCAAGGTCGTGCCGGCAGGGGTAATGGCCCGAAACGAACGTGCGGTGAATTTGGCAATAACTCCCGATCTAGGTGGGCTAGAGAGATGATCTTTTTACCTGACTCTGCCTTAGGTATCCCTGCATCCGGAAATTAGACTTTCAAGGCCGTTGCGGGCAGGCTTCACACCGGAAAGGACCAGCGAGCGGGGACGCTCCGAAAGCCCCGCGAAGCATCAAGGCGATTTTGCTGTCAAAGAGACAAATACAAAATAAGAAGGGTCAAATCACCCCCAGGGCAATATCGGATCTGCACAAGTTTAGTACCACTGTCAAGCCCGTTTCAAGGGCTCCCTCTACCGTGAGATTGGGGTTGCTGACGGTTCTGTAGGCGAGGCGAGCGGCCTGGGTGTTAGCCCTACCCCGAAGAGAAATTGAAAGAAACAAGGTCGTGCCGGCAGGGCTAATGGCCCGGAATAAACGTGCGGTGAATTCGGCAATAACTCCCGATCTAGGCGGGCTAGAGAGGTGATTTTTTTACCTGACTCTGCCTTAGGTATCCCTGCATCCGGAAATTAGACTTTCAAGGCCGTTGCGGGCAGGCTTCACACCGGAAAGGACCAGCGAGCGGGGACGCTCCGAAAGCCCCGAAAAACATCAAGGCGATTTTGCTGTCAAAGAGACAAATACAAAATAAGAAGGGTCAAATCGCCCCCAGGGCAATATCGGATCTGCACAAGTTTAGTACCACTGTAAAGCCCGTTTCAAGGGCTCCCTCTACCGTGAGTTTGGGGTCGCTGAGGGTTCTGTAGGCGAGGCGAGCGGCCTGGATGTTAGCCCTACCCCTAAGAGAAATTGAAAAAAACCAGCGGCCGGCTGCGAAGCAAGGTCGTGCCGGCAGGGGTAATGGCCAGAAACGAACGTGCGGTGAATTTGGCAATAACTCCCGATCTAGGTGGGCTAGAGAGATGATCTTTTTACCTGACTCTGCCTTAGGTATCCCTGCATCCGGAAATTAGACTTTCAAGGCCGTTGCGGGCAGGCTTCACACCGGAAAGGACCAGCGAGCGGGGACGCTCCGAAAGCCCCGCGAAGCATCAAGGCGATTTTGCTGTCAAAGAGACAAATACAAAATAAGAAGGGTCAAATCACCCCCAGGGCAATATCGGATCTGCACAAGTTTAGTACCACTGTCAAGCCCGTTTCAAGGGCTCCCTCTACCGTGAGATTGGGGTTGCTGACGGTTCTGTAGGCGAGGCGAGCGGCCTGGGTGTTAGCCCTACCCCGAAGAGAAATTGAAAGAAACAAGGTCGTGCCGGCAGGGCTAATGGCCCGGAATAAACGTGCGGTGAATTCGGCAATAACTCCCGATCTAGGCGGGCTAGAGAGGTGATTTTTTTACCTGACTCTGCCTTAGGTATCCCTGCATCCGGAAATTAGACTTTCAAGGCCGTTGCGGGCAGGCTTCACACCGGAAAGGACCAGCGAGCGGGGACGCTCCGAAAGCCCCGAAAAACATCAAGGCGATTTTGCTGTCAAAGAGACAAATACAAAATAAGAAGGGTCAAATCGCCCCCAGGGCAATATCGGATCTGCACAAGTTTAGTACCACTGTAAAGCCCGTTTCAAGGGCTCCCTCTACCGTGAGTTTGGGGTCGCTGAGGGTTCTGTAGGCGAGGCGAGCGGCCTGGATGTTAGCCCTACCCCTAAGAGAAATTGAAAAAAAACCAGCGGCCGGCTGCGAAGCAAGGTCGTGCCGGCAGGGGTAATGGCCCGAAACGAACGTGCGGTGAATTTGGCAATAACTCCCGATCTAGGTGGGCTAGAGAGATGATCTTTTTACCTGACTCTGCCTTAGGTATCCCTGCATCCGGAAATTAGACTTTCAAGGCCGTTGCGGGCAGGCTTCACACCGGAAAGGACCAGCGAGCGGGGACGCTCCGAAAGCCCCGAAAAACATCAAGGCGATTTTGCTGTCAAAGAGACAAATACAAAATAAGAAGGGTCAAATCGCCCCCAGGGCAATATCGGATCTGCACAAGTTTAGTACCACTGTAAAGCCCGTTTCAAGGGCTCCCTCTACCGTGAGTTTGGGGTCGCTGAGGGTTCTGTAGGCGAGGCGAGCGGCCTGGATGTTAGCCCTACCCCTAAGAGAAATTGAAAAAAACCAGCGGCCGGCTGCGAAGCAAGGTCGTGCCGGCAGGGGTAATGGCCAGAAACGAACGTGCGGTGAATTTGGCAATAACTCCCGATCTAGGTGGGCTAGAGAGATGATCTTTTTACCTGACTCTGCCTTAGGTATCCCTGCATCCGGAAATTAGACTTTCAAGGCCGTTGCGGGCAGGCTTCACACCGGAAAGGACCAGCGAGCGGGGACGCTCCGAAAGCCCCGCGAAGCATCAAGGCGATTTTGCTGTCAAAGAGACAAATACAAAATAAGAAGGGTCAAATCACCCCCAGGGCAATATCGGATCTGCACAAGTTTAGTACCACTGTCAAGCCCGTTTCAAGGGCTCCCTCTACCGTGAGATTGGGGTTGCTGACGGTTCTGTAGGCGAGGCGAGCGGCCTGGGTGTTAGCCCTACCCCGAAGAGAAATTGAAAGAAACAAGGTCGTGCCGGCAGGGCTAATGGCCCGGAATAAACGTGCGGTGAATTCGGCAATAACTCCCGATCTAGGCGGGCTAGAGAGGTGATTTTTTTACCTGACTCTGCCTTAGGTATCCCTGCATCCGGAAATTAGACTTTCAAGGCCGTTGCGGGCAGGCTTCACACCGGAAAGGACCAGCGAGCGGGGACGCTCCGAAAGCCCCGAAAAACATCAAGGCGATTTTGCTGTCAAAGAGACAAATACAAAATAAGAAGGGTCAAATCGCCCCCAGGGCAATATCGGATCTGCACAAGTTTAGTACCACTGTAAAGCCCGTTTCAAGGGCTCCCTCTACCGTGAGTTTGGGGTCGCTGAGGGTTCTGTAGGCGAGGCGAGCGGCCTGGATGTTAGCCCTACCCCTAAGAGAAATTGAAAAAAAACCAGCGGCCGGCTGCGAAGCAAGGTCGTGCCGGCAGGGGTAATGGCCCGAAACGAACGTGCGGTGAATTTGGCAATAACTCCCGATCTAGGTGGGCTAGAGAGATGATCTTTTTACCTGACTCTGCCTTAGGTATCCCTGCATCCGGAAATTAGACTTTCAAGGCCGTTGCGGGCAGGCTTCACACCGGAAAGGACCAGCGAGCGGGGACGCTCCGAAAGCCCCGCGAAGCATCAAGGCGATTTTGCTGTCAAAGAGACAAATACAAAATAAGAAGGGTCAAATCACCCCCAGGGCAATATCGGATCTGCACAAGTTTAGTACCACTGTCAAGCCCGTTTCAAGGGCTCCCTCTACCGTGAGATTGGGGTTGCTGACGGTTCTGTAGGCGAGGCGAGCGGCCTGGGTGTTAGCCCTACCCCGAAGAGAAATTGAAAGAAACAAGGTCGTGCCGGCAGGGCTAATGGCCCGGAATAAACGTGCGGTGAATTCGGCAATAACTCCCGATCTAGGCGGGCTAGAGAGGTGATTTTTTTACCTGACTCTGCCTTAGGTATCCCTGCATCCGGAAATTAGACTTTCAAGGCCGTTGCGGGCAGGCTTCACACCGGAAAGGACCAGCGAGCGGGGACGCTCCGAAAGCCCCGAAAAACATCAAGGCGATTTTGCTGTCAAAGAGACAAATACAAAATAAGAAGGGTCAAATCGCCCCCAGGGCAATATCGGATCTGCACAAGTTTAGTACCACTGTAAAGCCCGTTTCAAGGGCTCCCTCTACCGTGAGTTTGGGGTCGCTGAGGGTTCTGTAGGCGAGGCGAGCGGCCTGGATGTTAGCCCTACCCCTAAGAGAAATTGAAAAAAACCAGCGGCCGGCTGCGAAGCAAGGTCGTGCCGGCAGGGGTAATGGCCAGAAACGAACGTGCGGTGAATTTGGCAATAACTCCCGATCTAGGTGGGCTAGAGAGATGATCTTTTTACCTGACTCTGCCTTAGGTATCCCTGCATCCGGAAATTAGACTTTCAAGGCCGTTGCGGGCAGGCTTCACACCGGAAAGGACCAGCGAGCGGGGACGCTCCGAAAGCCCCGCGAAGCATCAAGGCGATTTTGCTGTCAAAGAGACAAATACAAAATAAGAAGGGTCAAATCACCCCCAGGGCAATATCGGATCTGCACAAGTTTAGTACCACTGTCAAGCCCGTTTCAAGGGCTCCCTCTACCGTGAGATTGGGGTTGCTGACGGTTCTGTAGGCGAGGCGAGCGGCCTGGGTGTTAGCCCTACCCCGAAGAGAAATTGAAAGAAACAAGGTCGTGCCGGCAGGGCTAATGGCCCGGAATAAACGTGCGGTGAATTCGGCAATAACTCCCGATCTAGGCGGGCTAGAGAGGTGATTTTTTTACCTGACTCTGCCTTAGGTATCCCTGCATCCGGAAATTAGACTTTCAAGGCCGTTGCGGGCAGGCTTCACACCGGAAAGGACCAGCGAGCGGGGACGCTCCGAAAGCCCCGAAAAACATCAAGGCGATTTTGCTGTCAAAGAGACAAATACAAAATAAGAAGGGTCAAATCGCCCCCAGGGCAATATCGGATCTGCACAAGTTTAGTACCACTGTAAAGCCCGTTTCAAGGGCTCCCTCTACCGTGAGTTTGGGGTCGCTGAGGGTTCTGTAGGCGAGGCGAGCGGCCTGGATGTTAGCCCTACCCCTAAGAGAAATTGAAAAAAAACCAGCGGCCGGCTGCGAAGCAAGGTCGTGCCGGCAGGGGTAATGGCCCGAAACGAACGTGCGGTGAATTTGGCAATAACTCCCGATCTAGGTGGGCTAGAGAGATGATCTTTTTACCTGACTCTGCCTTAGGTATCCCTGCATCCGGAAATTAGACTTTCAAGGCCGTTGCGGGCAGGCTTCACACCGGAAAGGACCAGCGAGCGGGGACGCTCCGAAAGCCCCGCGAAGCATCAAGGCGATTTTGCTGTCAAAGAGACAAATACAAAATAAGAAGGGTCAAATCACCCCCAGGGCAATATCGGATCTGCACAAGTTTAGTACCACTGTCAAGCCCGTTTCAAGGGCTCCCTCTACCGTGAGATTGGGGTTGCTGACGGTTCTGTAGGCGAGGCGAGCGGCCTGGGTGTTAGCCCTACCCCGAAGAGAAATTGAAAGAAACAAGGTCGTGCCGGCAGGGCTAATGGCCCGGAATAAACGTGCGGTGAATTCGGCAATAACTCCCGATCTAGGCGGGCTAGAGAGGTGATTTTTTTACCTGACTCTGCCTTAGGTATCCCTGCATCCGGAAATTAGACTTTCAAGGCCGTTGCGGGCAGGCTTCACACCGGAAAGGACCAGCGAGCGGGGACGCTCCGAAAGCCCCGAAAAACATCAAGGCGATTTTGCTGTCAAAGAGACAAATACAAAATAAGAAGGGTCAAATCGCCCCCAGGGCAATATCGGATCTGCACAAGTTTAGTACCACTGTAAAGCCCGTTTCAAGGGCTCCCTCTACCGTGAGTTTGGGGTCGCTGAGGGTTCTGTAGGCGAGGCGAGCGGCCTGGATGTTAGCCCTACCCCTAAGAGAAATTGAAAAAAACCAGCGGCCGGCTGCGAAGCAAGGTCGTGCCGGCAGGGGTAATGGCCCGAAACGAACGTGCGGTGAATTTGGCAATAACTCCCGATCTAGGTGGGCTAGAGAGATGATCTTTTTACCTGACTCTGCCTTAGGTATCCCTGCATCCGGAAATTAGACTTTCAAGGCCGTTGCGGGCAGGCTTCACACCGGAAAGGACCAGCGAGCGGGGACGCTCCGAAAGCCCCGCGAAGCATCAAGGCGATTTTGCTGTCAAAGAGACAAATACAAAATAAGAAGGGTCAAATCACCCCCAGGGCAATATCGGATCTGCACAAGTTTAGTACCACTGTCAAGCCCGTTTCAAGGGCTCCCTCTACCGTGAGATTGGGGTTGCTGACGGTTCTGTAGGCGAGGCGAGCGGCCTGGGTGTTAGCCCTACCCCGAAGAGAAATTGAAAGAAACAAGGTCGTGCCGGCAGGGCTAATGGCCCGGAATAAACGTGCGGTGAATTCGGCAATAACTCCCGATCTAGGCGGGCTAGAGAGGTGATTTTTTTACCTGACTCTGCCTTAGGTATCCCTGCATCCGGAAATTAGACTTTCAAGGCCGTTGCGGGCAGGCTTCACACCGGAAAGGACCAGCGAGCGGGGACGCTCCGAAAGCCCCGAAAAACATCAAGGCGATTTTGCTGTCAAAGAGACAAATACAAAATAAGAAGGGTCAAATCACCCCCAGGGCAATATCGGATCTGCACAAGTTTAGTACCACTGTCAAGCCCGTTTCAAGGGCTCCCTCTACCGTGAGATTGGGGTTGCTGACGGTTCTGTAGGCGAGGCGAGCGGCCTGGGTGTTAGCCCTACCCCGAAGAGAAATTGAAAGAAACAAGGTCGTGCCGGCAGGGCTAATGGCCCGGAATAAACGTGCGGTGAATTCGGCAATAACTCCCGATCTAGGCGGGCTAGAGAGGTGATTTTTTTACCTGACTCTGCCTTAGGTATCCCTGCATCCGGAAATTAGACTTTCAAGGCCGTTGCGGGCAGGCTTCACACCGGAAAGGACCAGCGAGCGGGGACGCTCCGAAAGCCCCGAAAAACATCAAGGCGATTTTGCTGTCAAAGAGACAAATACAAAATAAGAAGGGTCAAATCGCCCCCAGGGCAATATCGGATCTGCACAAGTTTAGTACCACTGTAAAGCCCGTTTCAAGGGCTCCCTCTACCGTGAGTTTGGGGTCGCTGAGGGTTCTGTAGGCGAGGCGAGCGGCCTGGATGTTAGCCCTACCCCTAAGAGAAATTGAAAAAAACCAGCGGCCGGCTGCGAAGCAAGGTCGTGCCGGCAGGGGTAATGGCCCGAAACGAACGTGCGGTGAATTTGGCAATAACTCCCGATCTAGGTGGGCTAGAGAGATGATCTTTTTACCTGACTCTGCCTTAGGTATCCCTGCATCCGGAAATTAGACTTTCAAGGCCGTTGCGGGCAGGCTTCACACCGGAAAGGACCAGCGAGCGGGGACGCTCCGAAAGCCCCGCGAAGCATCAAGGCGATTTTGCTGTCAAAGAGACAAATACAAAATAAGAAGGGTCAAATCACCCCCAGGGCAATATCGGATCTGCACAAGTTTAGTACCACTGTCAAGCCCGTTTCAAGGGCTCCCTCTACCGTGAGATTGGGGTTGCTGACGGTTCTGTAGGCGAGGCGAGCGGCCTGGGTGTTAGCCCTACCCCGAAGAGAAATTGAAAGAAACAAGGTCGTGCCGGCAGGGCTAATGGCCCGGAATAAACGTGCGGTGAATTCGGCAATAACTCCCGATCTAGGCGGGCTAGAGAGGTGATTTTTTTACCTGACTCTGCCTTAGGTATCCCTGCATCCGGAAATTAGACTTTTACGGCCGTTGCGGGCAGGCTTCACACCGGAAAGGACCAGCGAGCGGGGACGCTCCGAAAGCCCCGAAAAACATCAAGGCGATTTTGCTGTCAAAGAGACAAATACAAAATAAGAAGGGTCAAATCACCCCCAGGGCAATATCGGATCTGCACAAGTTTAGTACCACTGTAAAGCCCGTTTCAAGGGCTCCCTCTACCGTGAGTTTGGGGTCGCTGAGGGTTCCGTAGGCGAGGCGAGCGGCCTGGATGTTAGCCCTACCCCTAAGAGAAATTGAAAAAAACCAGCGGCCGGCTGCGAAGCAAGGTCGTGCCGGCAGGGGTAATGGCCCGAAACGAACGTGCGGTGAATTTGGCAATAACTCCCGATCTAGGTGGGCTAGAGAGATGATCTTTTTACCTGACTCTGCCTTAGGTATCCCTGCATCCGGAAATTAGACTTTCAAGGCCGTTGCGGGCAGGCTTCACACCGGAAAGGACCAGCGAGCGGGGACGCTCCGAAAGCCCCGCGAAGCATCAAGGCGATTTTGCTGTCAAAGAGACAAATACAAAATAAGAAGGGTCAAATCACCCCCAGGGCAATATCGGATCTGCACAAGTTTAGTACCACTGTCAAGCCCGTTTCAAGGGCTCCCTCTACCGTGAGATTGGGGTTGCTGACGGTTCTGTAGGCGAGGCGAGCGGCCTGGGTGTTAGCCCTACCCCGAAGAGAAATTGAAAGAAACAAGGTCGTGCCGGCAGGGCTAATGGCCCGGAATAAACGTGCGGTGAATTCGGCAATAACTCCCGATCTAGGCGGGCTAGAGAGGTGATTTTTTTACCTGACTCTGCCTTAGGTATCCCTGCATCCGGAAATTAGACTTTTACGGCCGTTGCGGGCAGGCTTCACACCGGAAAGGACCAGCGAGCGGGGACGCTCCGAAAGCCCCGAAAAACATCAAGGCGATTTTGCTGTCAAAGAGACAAATACAAAATAAGAAGGGTCAAATCGCCCCCAGGGCAATATCGGATCTGCACAAGTTTAGTACCACTGTAAAGCCCGTTTCAAGGGCTCCCTCTACCGTGAGTTTGGGGTCGCTGAGGGTTCTGTAGGCGAGGCGAGCGGCCTGGATGTTAGCCCTACCCCTAAGAGAAATTGAAAAAAACCAGCGGCCGGCTGCGAAGCAAGGTCGTGCCGGCAGGGGTAATGGCCCGAAACGAACGTGCGGTGAATTTGGCAATAACTCCCGATCTAGGTGGGCTAGAGAGATGATCTTTTTACCTGACTCTGCCTTAGGTATCCCTGCATCCGGAAATTAGACTTTCAAGGCCGTTGCGGGCAGGCTTCACACCGGAAAGGACCAGCGAGCGGGGACGCTCCGAAAGCCCCGCGAAGCATCAAGGCGATTTTGCTGTCAAAGAGACAAATACAAAATAAGAAGGGTCAAATCACCCCCAGGGCAATATCGGATCTGCACAAGTTTAGTACCACTGTCAAGCCCGTTTCAAGGGCTCCCTCTACCGTGAGATTGGGGTTGCTGACGGTTCTGTAGGCGAGGCGAGCGGCCTGGGTGTTAGCCCTACCCTGAAGAGAAATTGAAAGAAACAAGGTCGTGCCGGCAGGGCTAATGGCCCGGAATAAACGTGCGGTGAATTCGGCAATAACTCCCGATCTAGGCGGGCTAGAGAGGTGATTTTTTTACCTGACTCTGCCTTAGGTATCCCTGCATCCGGAAATTAGACTTTCAAGGCCGTTGCGGGCAGGCTTCACACCGGAAAGGACCAGCGAGCGGGGACGCTCCGAAAGCCCCGAAAAACATCAAGGCGATTTTGCTGTCAAAGAGACAAATACAAAATAAGAAGGGTCAAATCGCCCCCAGGGCAATATCGGATCTGCACAAGTTTAGTACCACTGTAAAGCCCGTTTCAAGGGCTCCCTCTACCGTGAGTTTGGGGTCGCTGAGGGTTCTGTAGGCGAGGCGAGCGGCCTGGATGTTAGCCCTACCCCTAAGAGAAATTGAAAAAAACCAGCGGCCGGCTGCGAAGCAAGGTCGTGCCGGCAGGGGTAATGGCCCGAAACGAACGTGCGGTGAATTTGGCAATAACTCCCGATCTAGGTGGGCTAGAGAGATGATCTTTTTACCTGACTCTGCCTTAGGTATCCCTGCATCCGGAAATTAGACTTTCAAGGCCGTTGCGGGCAGGCTTCACACCGGAAAGGACCAGCGAGCGGGGACGCTCCGAAAGCCCCGCGAAGCATCAAGGCGATTTTGCTGTCAAAGAGACAAATACAAAATAAGAAGGGTCAAATCACCCCCAGGGCAATATCGGATCTGCACAAGTTTAGTACCACTGTCAAGCCCGTTTCAAGGGCTCCCTCTACCGTGAGATTGGGGTTGCTGACGGTTCTGTAGGCGAGGCGAGCGGCCTGGGTGTTAGCCCTACCCCGAAGAGAAATTGAAAGAAACAAGGTCGTGCCGGCAGGGCTAATGGCCCGGAATAAACGTGCGGTGAATTCGGCAATAACTCCCGATCTAGGCGGGCTAGAGAGGTGATTTTTTTACCTGACTCTGCCTTAGGTATCCCTGCATCCGGAAATTAGACTTTTACGGCCGTTGCGGGCAGGCTTCACACCGGAAAGGACCAGCGAGCGGGGACGCTCCGAAAGCCCCGAAAAACATCAAGGCGATTTTGCTGTCAAAGAGACAAATACAAAATAAGAAGGGTCAAATCGCCCCCAGGGCAATATCGGATCTGCACAAGTTTAGTACCACTGTAAAGCCCGTTTCAAGGGCTCCCTCTACCGTGAGTTTGGGGTCGCTGAGGGTTCTGTAGGCGAGGCGAGCGGCCTGGATGTTAGCCCTACCCCTAAGAGAAATTGAAAAAAACCAGCGGCCGGCTGCGAAGCAAGGTCGTGCCGGCAGGGGTAATGGCCCGAAACGAACGTGCGGTGAATTTGGCAATAACTCCCGATCTAGGTGGGCTAGAGAGATGATCTTTTTACCTGACTCTGCCTTAGGTATCCCTGCATCCGGAAATTAGACTTTCAAGGCCGTTGCGGGCAGGCTTCACACCGGAAAGGACCAGCGAGCGGGGACGCTCCGAAAGCCCCGCGAAGCATCAAGGCGATTTTGCTGTCAAAGAGACAAATACAAAATAAGAAGGGTCAAATCACCCCCAGGGCAATATCGGATCTGCACAAGTTTAGTACCACTGTCAAGCCCGTTTCAAGGGCTCCCTCTACCGTGAGATTGGGGTTGCTGACGGTTCTGTAGGCGAGGCGAGCGGCCTGGGTGTTAGCCCTACCCCGAAGAGAAATTGAAAGAAACAAGGTCGTGCCGGCAGGGCTAATGGCCCGGAATAAACGTGCGGTGAATTCGGCAATAACTCCCGATCTAGGCGGGCTAGAGAGGTGATTTTTTTACCTGACTCTGCCTTAGGTATCCCTGCATCCGGAAATTAGACTTTTACGGCCGTTGCGGGCAGGCTTCACACCGGAAAGGACCAGCGAGCGGGGACGCTCCGAAAGCCCCGAAAAACATCAAGGCGATTTTGCTGTCAAAGAGACAAATACAAAATAAGAAGAGTCAAATCACCCCAGGGCAATATCGGATCTGCACAAGTTTAGTACCACTGTAAAGCCCGTTTCAAGGGCTCCCTCTACCGTGAGTTTGGGGTCGCTGAGGGTTCTGTAGGCGAGGCGAGCGGCCTGGGTGTTAGCCCTACCCCTAAGAGAAATTGAAAAAAACCAGCGGCCGGCTGCGAAGCAAGGTCGTGCCGGCAGGGGTAATGGCCCGAAACGAACGTGCGGTGAATTTGGCAATAACTCCCGATCTAGGTGGGCTAGAGAGATGATCTTTTTACCTGACTCTGCCTTAGGTATCCCTGCATCCGGAAATTAGACTTTCAAGGCCGTTGCGGGCAGGCTTCACACCGGAAAGGACCAGCGAGCGGGGACGCTCCGAAAGCCCCGCGAAGCATCAAGGCGATTTTGCTGTCAAAGAGACAAATACAAAATAAGAAGGGTCAAATCACCCCCAGGGCAATATCGGATCTGCACAAGTTTAGTACCACTGTCAAGCCCGTTTCAAGGGCTCCCTCTACCGTGAGATTGGGGTTGCTGACGGTTCTGTAGGCGAGGCGAGCGGCCTGGGTGTTAGCCCTACCCCGAAGAGAAATTGAAAGAAACAAGGTCGTGCCGGCAGGGCTAATGGCCCGGAATAAACGTGCGGTGAATTCGGCAATAACTCCCGATCTAGGCGGGCTAGAGAGGTGATTTTTTTACCTGACTCTGCCTTAGGTATCCCTGCATCCGGAAATTAGACTTTCAAGGCCGTTGCGGGCAGGCTTCACACCGGAAAGGACCAGCGAGCGGGGACGCTCCGAAAGCCCCGAAAAACATCAAGGCGATTTTGCTGTCAAAGAGACAAATACAAAATAAGAAGGGTCAAATCGCCCCCAGGGCAATATCGGATCTGCACAAGTTTAGTACCACTGTAAAGCCCGTTTCAAGGGCTCCCTGTACCGTGAGTTTGGGGTCGCTGAGGGTTCTGTAGGCGAGGCGAGCGGCCTGGATGTTAGCCCTACCCCTAAGAGAAATTGAAAAAAACCAGCGGCCGGCTGCGAAGCAAGGTCGTGCCGGCAGGGGTAATGGCCCGAAACGAACGTGCGGTGAATTTGGCAATAACTCCCGATCTAGGTGGGCTAGAGAGATGATCTTTTTACCTGACTCTGCCTTAGGTATCCCTGCATCCGGAAATTAGACTTTCAAGGCCGTTGCGGGCAGGCTTCACACCGGAAAGGACCAGCGAGCGGGGACGCTCCGAAAGCCCCGCGAAGCATCAAGGCGATTTTGCTGTCAAAGAGACAAATACAAAATAAGAAGGGTCAAATCACCCCCAGGGCAATATCGGATCTGCACAAGTTTAGTACCACTGTCAAGCCCGTTTCAAGGGCTCCCTCTACCGTGAGATTGGGGTTGCTGACGGTTCTGTAGGCGAGGCGAGCGGCCTGGGTGTTAGCCCTACCCCGAAGAGAAATTGAAAGAAACAAGGTCGTGCCGGCAGGGCTAATGGCCCGGAATAAACGTGCGGTGAATTCGGCAATAACTCCCGATCTAGGCGGGCTAGAGAGGTGATTTTTTTACCTGACTCTGCCTTAGGTATCCCTGCATCCGGAAATTAGACTTTTACGGCCGTTGCGGGCAGGCTTCACACCGGAAAGGACCAGCGAGCGGGGACGCTCCGAAAGCCCCGAAAAACATCAAGGCGATTTTGCTGTCAAAGAGACAAATACAAAATAAGAAGAGTCAAATCACCCCAGGGCAATATCGGATCTGCACAAGTTTAGTACCACTGTAAAGCCCGTTTCAAGGGCTCCCTCTACCGTGAGTTTGGGGTCGCTGAGGGTTCTGTAGGCGAGGCGAGCGGCCTGGGTGTTAGCCCTACCCCTAAGAGAAATTGAAAAAAACCAGCGGCCGGCTGCGAAGCAAGGTCGTGCCGGCAGGGGTAATGGCCCGAAACGAACGTGCGGTGAATTTGGCAATAACTCCCGATCTAGGTGGGCTAGAGAGATGATCTTTTTACCTGACTCTGCCTTAGGTATCCCTGCATCCGGAAATTAGACTTTCAAGGCCGTTGCGGGCAGGCTTCACACCGGAAAGGACCAGCGAGCGGGGACGCTCCGAAAGCCCCGCGAAGCATCAAGGCGATTTTGCTGTCAAAGAGACAAATACAAAATAAGAAGGGTCAAATCACCCCCAGGGCAATATCGGATCTGCACAAGTTTAGTACCACTGTCAAGCCCGTTTCAAGGGCTCCCTCTACCGTGAGATTGGGGTTGCTGACGGTTCTGTAGGCGAGGCGAGCGGCCTGGGTGTTAGCCCTACCCCGAAGAGAAATTGAAAGAAACAAGGTCGTGCCGGCAGGGCTAATGGCCCGGAATAAACGTGCGGTGAATTCGGCAATAACTCCCGATCTAGGCGGGCTAGAGAGGTGATTTTTTTACCTGACTCTGCCTTAGGTATCCCTGCATCCGGAAATTAGACTTTTACGGCCGTTGCGGGCAGGCTTCACACCGGAAAGGACCAGCGAGCGGGGACGCTCCGAAAGCCCCGAAAAACATCAAGGCGATTTTGCTGTCAACGAGACAAATACAAAATAAGAAGGGTCAAATCGCCCCCAGGGCAATATCGGATCTGCACAAGTTTAGTACCACTGTAAAGCCCGTTTCAAGGGCTCCCTCTACCGTGAGTTTGGGGTCGCTGAGGGTTCTGTAGGCGAGGCGAGCGGCCTGGATGTTAGCCCTACCCCTAAGAGAAATTGAAAAAAACCAGCGGCCGGCTGCGAAGCAAGGTCGTGCCGGCAGGGGTAATGGCCCGAAACGAACGTGCGGTGAATTTGGCAATAACTCCCGATCTAGGTGGGCTAGAGAGATGATCTTTTTACCTGACTCTGCCTTAGGTATCCCTGCATCCGGAAATTAGACTTTCAAGGCCGTTGCGGGCAGGCTTCACACCGGAAAGGACCAGCGAGCGGGGACGCTCCGAAAGCCCCGCGAAGCATCAAGGCGATTTTGCTGTCAAAGAGACAAATACAAAATAAGAAGGGTCAAATCACCCCCAGGGCAATATCGGATCTGCACAAGTTTAGTACCACTGTCAAGCCCGTTTCAAGGGCTCCCTCTACCGTGAGATTGGGGTTGCTGACGGTTCTGTAGGCGAGGCGAGCGGCCTGGGTGTTAGCCCTACCCCGAAGAGAAATTGAAAGAAACAAGGTCGTGCCGGCAGGGCTAATGGCCCGGAATAAACGTGCGGTGAATTCGGCAATAACTCCCGATCTAGGCGGGCTAGAGAGGTGATTTTTTTACCTGACTCTGCCTTAGGTATCCCTGCATCCGGAAATTAGACTTTCAAGGCCGTTGCGGGCAGGCTTCACACCGGAAAGGACCAGCGAGCGGGGACGCTCCGAAAGCCAAGAAAAACATCAAGGCGATTTTGCTGTCAAAGAGACAAATACAAAATAAGAAGGGTCAAATCGCCCCCAGGGCAATATCGGATCTGCACAAGTTTAGGACCACTGTAAAGCCCGTTTCAAGGGCTCCCTCTACCGTGAGTTTGGGGTCGCTGAGGGTTCTGTAGGCGAGGCGAGCGGCCTGGATGTTAGCCCTACCCCTAAGAGAAATTGAAAAAAACCAGCGGCCGGCTGCGAAGCAAGGTCGTGCCGGCAGGGGTAATGGCCCGAAACGAACGTGCGGTGAATTTGGCAATAACTCCCGATCTAGGTGGGCTAGAGAGATGATCTTTTTACCTGACTCTGCCTTAGGTATCCCTGCATCCGGAAATTAGACTTTCAAGGCCGTTGCGGGCAGGCTTCACACCGGAAAGGACCAGCGAGCGGGGACGCTCCGAAAGCCCCGCGAAGCATCAAGGCGATTTTGCTGTCAAAGAGACAAATACAAAATAAGAAGGGTCAAATCACCCCCAGGGCAATATCGGATCTGCACAAGTTTAGTACCACTGTCAAGCCCGTTTCAAGGGCTCCCTCTACCGTGAGATTGGGGTCGCTGACGGTTCTGTAGGCGAGGCGAGCGGCCTGGGTGTTAGCCCTACCCCGAAGAGAAATTGAAAGAAACAAGGTCGTGCCTGCAGGGCTAATGGCCCGGAATAAACGTGCGGTGAATTCGGCAATAACTCCCGATCTAGGCGGGCTAGAGAGGTGATTTTTTTACCTGACTCTGCCTTAGGTATCCCTGCATCCGGAAATTAGACTTTTACGGCCGTTGCGGGCAGGCTTCACACCGGAAAGGACCAGCGAGCGGGGACGCTCCGAAAGCCCCGAAAAACATCAAGGCGATTTTGCTGTCAAAGAGACAAATACAAAATAAGAAGGGTCAAATCGCCCCCAGGGCAATATCGGATCTGCACAAGTTTAGTACCACTGTAAAGCCCATTTCAAGGGCTCCCTCTACCGTGAGTTTGGGGTCGCTGAGGATTCTGTAGGCGAGGCGAGCGGCCTGGATGTTAGCCCTACCCCTAAGAGAAATTGAAAAAAACCAGCGGCCGGCTGCGAAGCAAGGTCGTGCCGGCAGGGGTAATGGCCCGAAACGAACGTGCGGTGAATTTGGCAATAACTCCCGATCTAGGTGGGCTAGAGAGATGATCTTTTAACCTGACTCTGCCTTAGGTATCCCTGCATCCGGAAATTAGACTTTCAAGGCCGTTGCGGGCAGGCTTCACACCGGAAAGGACCAGCGAGCGGGGACGCTCCGAAAGCCCCGCGAAGCATCAAGGCGATTTTGCTGTCAAAGAGACAAATACAAAATAAGAAGGGTCAAATCACCCCCAGGGCAATATCGGATCTGCACAAGTTTAGTACCACTGTCAAGCCCGTTTCAAGGGCTCCCTCTACTGTGAGATTGGGGTCGCTGACGGTTCTGTAGGCGAGGCGAGCGGCCTGGGTGTTAGCACTACCCCGAAGAGAAATTGAAAGAAACAAGGTCGTGCCGGCAGGGCTAATGGCCCGGAATAAACGTGCGGTGAATTCGGCAATAACTCCCGATCTAGGCGGGCTAGAGAGGTGATTTTTTTACCTGACTCTGCCTTAGGTATCCCTGCATCCGGAAATTAGACTTTTACGGCCGTTGCGGGCAGGCTTCACACCGGAAAGGACCAGCGAGCGGGGACGCTCCGAAAGCCCCGAAAAACATCAAGGCGATTTTGCTGTCAAAGAGACAAATACAAAATAAGAAGGGTCAAATCGCCCCCAGGGCAATATCGGATCTGCACAAGTTTAGTACCACTGTAAAGCCCGTTTCAAGGGCTCCCTCTACCGTGAGTTTGGGGTTGCTGAGGGTTCTGTAGGCGAGGCGAGCGGCCTGGATGTTAGCCCTACCCCTAAGAGAAATTGAAAAAAACCAGCGGCCGGCTGCGAAGCAAGGTCGTGCCGGCAGGGGTAATGGCCCGAAACGAACGTGCGGTGAATTTGGCAATAACTCCCGATCTAGGTGGGCTAGAGAGATGATCTTTTTACCTGACTCTGCCTTAGGTATCCCTGCATCCGGAAATTAGACTTTCAAGGCCGTTGCGGGCAGGCTTCACACCGGAAAGGACCAGCGAGCGGGGACGCTCCGAAAGCCCCGCGAAGCATCAAGGCGATTTTGCTGTCAAAGAGACAAATACAAAATAAGAAGGGTCAAATCACCCCCAGGGCAATATCGGATCTGCACAAGTTTAGTACCACTGTCAAGCCCGTTTCAAGGGCTCCCTCTACCGTGAGATTGGGGTTGCTGACGGTTCTGTAGGCGAGGCGAGCGGCCTGGGTGTTAGCCCTACCCCGAAGAGAAATTGAAAGAAACAAGGTCGTGCCGGCAGGGCTAATGGCCCGGAATAAACGTGCGGTGAATTCGGCAATAACTCCCGATCTAGGCGGGCTAGAGAGGTGATTTTTTTTACCTGACTCTGCCTTAGGTATCCCTGCATCCGGAAATTAGACTTTTACGGCCGTTGCGGGCAGGCTTCACACCGGAAAGGACCAGCGAGCGGGGACGCTCCGAAAGCCCCGAAAAACATCAAGGCGATTTTGCTGTCAAAGAGACAAATACAAAATAAGAAGGGTCAAATCGCCCCCAGGGCAATATCGGATCTGCACACGTTTAGTACCACTGTAAAGCCCGTTTCAAGGGCTCCCTCTACCGTGAGTTTGGGGTCGCTGAGGGTTCTGTAGGCGAGGCGAGCGGCCTGGATGTTAGCCCTACCCCTAAGAGAAATTGAAAAAAACCAGCGGCCGGCTGCGAAGCAAGGTCGTGCCGGCAGGGGTAATGGCCCGAAACGAACGTGCGGTGAATTTGGCAATAACTCCCGATCTAGGTGGGCTAGACAGATGATCTTTTTACCTGACTCTGCCTTAGGTATCCCTGCATCCGGAAATTAGACTTTCAAGGCCGTTGCGGGCAGGCTTCATACCGGAAAGGACCAGCGAGCGGGGACGCTCCGAAAGCCCCGCGAAGCATCAAGGCGATTTTGCTGTCAAAGAGACAAATACAAAATAAGAAGGGTCAAATCACCCCAATGGCAATATCGGATCTGCACAAGTTTAGTACCACTGTCAAGCCCGTTTCAAGGGCTCCCTCTACCGTGAGATTGGGGTTGCTGACGGTTCTGTAGGCGAGGCGAGCGGCCTGGGTGTTAGCCCTACCCCGAAGAGAAATTGAAAGAAACAAGGTCGTGCCGGCAGGGCTAATGGCCCGGAATAAACGTGCGGTGAATTCGGCAATAACTCCCGATCTAGGCGGGCTAGAGAGGTGATTTTTTTACCTGACTCTGCCTTAGGTATCCCTGCATCCGGAAATTAGACTTTTACGGCCGTTGCGGGCAGGCTTCACACCGGAAAGGACCAGCGAGCGGGGACGCTCCGAAAGCCCCGAAAAACATCAAGGCGATTTTGCTGTCAAAGAGACAAATACAAAATAAGAAGGGTCAAATCGCCCCCAGGGCAATATCGGATCTGCACAAGTTTAGTACCACTGTAAAGCCCGTTTCAAGGGCTCCCTCTACCGTGAGTTTTGGGTCGCTGAGGATTCTGTAGGCGAGGCGAGCGGCCTGGATGTTAGCCCTACCCCTAAGAGAAATTGAAAAAAACCAGCGGCCGGCTGCGAAGCAAGGTCGTGCCGGCAGGGGTAATGGCCCGAAACGAACGTGCGGTGAATTTGGCAATAACTCCCGATCTAGGTGGGCTAGAGAGATGATCTTTTTACCTGACTCTGCCTTAGGTATCCCTGCATCCGGAAATTAGACTTTCAAGGCCGTTGCGGGCAGGCTTCACACCGGAAAGGACCAGCGAGCGGGGACGCTCCGAAAGCCCCGCGAAGCATCAAGGCGATTTTGCTGTCAAAGAGACAAATACAAAATAAGAAGGGTCAAATCACCCCCAGGGCAATATCGGATCTGCACAAGTTTAGTACCACTGTCAAGCCCGTTTCAAGGGCTCCCTCTACCGTGAGATTGGGGTTGCTGACGGTTCTGTAGGCGAGGCGAGCGGCCTGGGTGTTAGCCCTACCCCGAAGAGAAATTGAAAGAAACAAGGTCGTCCCGGCAGGGCTAATGGCCCGGAATAAACGTGCGGTGAATTCGGCAATAACTCCCGATCTAGGCGGGCTAGAGAGGTGATTTTTTTACCTGACTCTGCCTTAGGTATCCCTGCATCCGGAAATTAGACTTTTACGGCCGTTGCGGGCAGGCTTCACACCGGAAAGGACCAGCGAGCGGGGACGCTCCGAAAGCCCCGAAAAACATCAAGGCGATTTTGCTGTCAAAGAGACAAATACAAAATAAGAAGGGTCAAATCGCCCCCAGTGCAATATCGGATCTGCACAAGTTTAGTACCACTGTAAAGCCCGTTTCAAGGGCTCCCTCTACCGTGAGTTAGGGGTCGCTGAGGGTTCTGTAGGCGAGGCGAGCGGCCTGGATGTTAGCCCTACCCCTAAGAGAAATTGAAAAAAACCAGCGGCCGGCTGCGAAGCAAGGTCGTGCCGGCAGGGGTAATGGCCCGAAACGAACGTGCGGTGAATTTGGCAATAACTCCCGATCTAGGTGGGCTAGAGAGATGATCTTTTTACCTGACTCTGCCTTAGGTATCCCTGCATCCGGAAATTAGACTTTCAAGGCCGTTGCGGGCAGGCTTCACACCGGAAAGGACCAGCGAGCGGGGACGCTCCGAAAGCCCCGCGAAGCATCAAGGCGATTTTGCTGTCAAAGAGACAAATACAAAATAAGAAGGGTCAAATCACCCCCAGGGCAATATCGGATCTGCACAAGTTTAGTACCACTGTCAAGCCCGTTTCAAGGGCTCCCTCTACCGTGAGATTGGGGTTGCTGACGGTTCTGTAGGCGAGGCGAGCGGCCTGGGTGTTAGCCCTACCCCGAAGAGAAATTGAAAGAAACAAGGTCGTGCCGGCAGGGCTAATGGCCCGGAATAAACGTGCGGTGAATTCGGCAATAACTCCCGATCTAGGCGGGCTAGAGAGGTGATTTTTTTACCTGACTCTGCCTTAGGTATCCCTGCATCCGGAAATTAGACTTTTACGGCCGTTGCGGGCAGGCTTCACACCAGAAAGGACCAGCGAGCGGGGACGCTCCGAAAGCCCCGAAAAACATCAAGGCGATTTTGCTGTCAAAGAGACAAATACAAAATAAGAAGGGTCAAATCGCCCCCAGGGCAATATCGGATCTGCACAAGTTTAGTACCACTGTAAAGCCCGTTTCAAGGGCTCCCTCTACCGTGAGTTTGGGGTCGCTGAGGGTTCTGTAGGCGAGGCGAGCGGCCTGGATGTTAGCCCTACCCCTAAGAGAAATTGAAAAAAACCAGCGGCCGGCTGCGAAGCAAGGTCGTGCCGGCAGGGGTAATGGCCCGAAACGAACGTGCTGTGAATTTGGCAATAACTCCCGATCTAGGTGGGCTAGAGAGATGATCTTTTTACCTGACTCTGCCTTAGGTATCCCTGCATCCGGAAATTAGACTTTCAAGGCCGTTGCGGGCAGGCTTCACACCGGAAAGGACCAGCGAGCGGGGACGCTCCGAAAGCCCCGCGAAGCATCAAGGCGATTTTGCTGTCAAAGAGACAAATACAAAATAAGAAGGGTCAAATCACCCCCAGGGCAATATCGGATCTGCACAAGTTTAGTACCACTGTCAAGCCCGTTTCAAGGGCTCCCTCTACCGTGAGATTGGGGTTGCTGACGGTTCTGTAGGCGAGGCGAGCGGCCTGGGTGTTAGCCCTACCCCGAAGAGAAATTGAAAGAAACAAGGTCGTGCCGGCAGGGCTAATGGCCCGGAATAAACGTGCGGTGAATTCGGCAATAACTCCCGATCTAGGCGGGCTAGAGAGGTGATTTTTTTACCTGACTCTGCCTTAGGTATCCCTGCATCCGGAAATTAGACTTTTACGGCCGTTGCGGGCAGGCTTCACACCGGAAAGGACCAGCGAGCGGGGACGCTCCGAAAGCCCCGAAAAACATCAAGGCGATTTTGCTGTCAAAGAGACAAATACAAAATAAGAAGGGTCAAATCGCCCCCAGGGCAATATCGGATCTGCACAAGTTTAGTACCACTGTAAAGCCCGTTTCAAGGGCTCCCTCTACCGTGAGTTTGGGGTCGCTGAGGGTTCTGTAGGCGAGGCGAGCGGCCTGGATGTTAGCCCTACCCCTAAGAGAAATTGAAAAAAACCAGCGGCCGGCTGCGAAGCAAGGTCGTGCCGGCAGGGGTAATGGCCCGAAACGAACGTGCGGTGAATTTGGCAATAACTCCCGATCTAGGTGGGCTAGAGAGATGATCTTTTTACCTGACTCTGCCTTAGGTATCCCTGCATCCGGAAATTAGACTTTCAAGGCCGTTGCGGGCAGGCTTCACACCGGAAAGGACCAGCGAGCGGGGACGCTCCGAAAGCCCCGCGAAGCATCAAGGCGATTTTGCTGTCAAAGAGACAAATACAAAATAAGAAGGGTCAAATCACCCCCAGGGCAATATTGGATCTGCACAAGTTTAGTACCACTGTCAAGCCCGTTTCAAGGGCTCCCTCTACCGTGAGATTGGGGTTGCTGACGGTTCTGTAGGCGAGGCGAGCGGCCTGGGTGTTAGCCCTACCCCGAAGAGAAATTGAAAGAAACAAGGTCGTGCCGGCAGGGCTAATGGCCCGGAATAAACGTGCGGTGAATTCGGCAATAACTCCCGATCTAGGCGGGCTAGAGAGGTGATTTTTTTACCTGACTCTGCCTTAGGTATCCCTGCATCCGGAAATTAGACTTTTACGGCCGTTGCGGGCAGGCTTCACACCGGAAAGGACCAGCGAGCGGGGACGCTCCGAAAGCCCCGAAAAACATCAAGGCGATTTTGCTGTCAAAGAGACAAATACAAAATAAGAAGGGTCAAATCGCCCCCAGGGCAATATCGGATCTGCACAAGTTTAGTACCACTGTAAAGCCCGTTTCAAGGGCTCCCTCTACCGTGAGTTTGGGGTCGCTGAGGGTTCTGTAGGCGAGGCGAGCGGCCTGGATGTTAGCCCTACCCCTAAGAGAAATTGAAAAAAACCAGCGGCCGGCTGCGAAGCAAGGTCGTGCCGGCAGGGGTAATGGCCCGAAACGAACGTGCGGTGAATTTGGCAATAACTCCCGATCTAGGTGGGCTAGAGAGATGATCTTTTTACCTGACTCTGCCTTAGGTATCCCTGCATCCGGAAATTAGACTTTCAAGGCCGTTGCGGGCAGGCTTCACACCGGAAAGGACCAGCGAGCGGGGACGCTCCGAAAGCCCCGCGAAGCATCAAGGCGATTTTGCTGTCAAAGAGACAAATACAAAATAAGAAGGGTCAAATCACCCCCAGGGCAATATCGGATCTGCACAAGTTTAGTACCACTGTCAAGCCCGTTTCAAGGGCTCCCTCTACCGTGAGATTGGGGTTGCTGACGGTTCTGTAGGCGAGGCGAGCGGCCTGGGTGTTAGCCCTACCCCGAAGAGAAATTGAAAGAAACAAGGTCGTGCCGGCAGGGCTAATGGCCCGGAATAAACGTGCGGTGAATTCGGCAATAACTCCCGATCTAGGCGGGCTAGAGAGGTGATTTTTTTACCTGACTCTGCCTTAGGTATCCCTGCATCCGGAAATTAGACTTTTACGGCCGTTGCGGGCAGGCTTCACACCGGAAAGGACCAGCGAGCGGGGACGCTCCGAAAGCCCCGAAAAACATCAAGGCGATTTTGCTGTCAAAGAGACAAATACAAAATAAGAAGGGTCAAATCGCCCCCAGGGCAATATCGGATCTGCACAAGTTTAGTACCACTGTAAAGCCCGTTTCAAGGGCTCCCTCTACCGTGAGTTTGGGGTCGCTGAGGGTTCTGTAGGCGAGGCGAGCGGCCTGGATGTTAGCCCTACCCCTAAGAGAAATTGAAAAAAACCAGCGGCCGGCTGCGAAGCAAGGTCGTGCCGGCAGGGGTAATGGCCCGAAACGAACGTGCGGTGAATTTGGCAATAACTCCCGATCTAGGTGGGCTAGAGAGATGATCTTTTTACCTGACTCTGCCTTAGGTATCCCTGCATCCGGAAGGTAGACTTTCAAGGCCGTTGCGGGCAGGCTTCACACCGGAAAGGACCAGCGAGCGGGGACGTTCCGAAAGCCCCGCGAAGCATCAAGGCGATTTTGCTGTCAAAGAGACAAATACAAAATAAGAAGGGTCAAATCACCCCCAGGGCAATATCGGATCTGCACAAGTTTAGTACCACTGTCAAGCCCGTTTCAAGGGCTCCCTCTACCGTGAGATTGGGGTTGCTGACGGTTCTGTAGGCGAGGCGAGCGGCCTGGGTGTTAGCCCTACCCCGAAGAGAAATTGAAAGAAACAAGGTCGTGCCGGCAGGGCTAATGGCCCGGAATAAACGTGCGGTGAATTCGGCAATAACTCCCGATCTAGGCAGGCTAGAGAGGTGATTTTTTTACCTGACTCTGCCTTAGGTATCCCTGCATCCGGAAATTAGACTTTTACGGCCGTTGCGGGCAGGCTTCACACCGGAAAGGACCAGCGAGCGGGGACGCTACGAAAGCCCCGAAAAACATCAAGGCGATTTTGCTGTCAAAGAGACAAATACAAAATAAGAAGGGTCAAATCGCCCCCAGGGCAATATCGGATCTGCACAAGTTTAGTACCACTGTAAAGCCCGTTTCAAGGGCTCCCTCTACCGTGAGTTTGGGGTCGCTGAGGGTTCTGTAGGCGAGGCGAGCGGCCTGGATGTTAGCCCTACCCCTAAGAGAAATTGAAAAAAACCAGCGGCCGGCTGCGAAGCAAGGTCGTGCCGGCAGGGGTAATGGCCCGAAACGAACGTGCGGTGAATTTGGCAATAACTCCCGATCTAGGTGGGCTAGAGAGATGATCTTTTTACCTGACTCTGCCTTAGGTATCCCTGCATCCGGAAATTAGACTTTCAAGGCCGTTGCGGGCAGGCTTCACACCGGAAAGGACCAGCGAGCGGGGACGCTCCGAAAGCCCCGCGAAGCATCAAGGCGATTTTGCTGTCAAAGAGACAAATACAAAATAAGAAGGGTCAAATCACCCCCAGGGCAATATCGGATCTGCACAAGTTTAGTACCACTGTCAAGCCCGTTTCAAGGGCTCCCTCTACCGTGAGATTGGGGTTGCTGACGGTTCTGTAGGCGAGGCGAGCGGCCTGGGTGTTAGCCCTACCCCGAAGAGAAATTGAAAGAAACAAGGTCGTGCCGGCAGGGCTAATGGCCCGGAATAAACGTGCGGTGAATTCGGCAATAACTCCCGATCTAGGCGGGCTAGAGAGGTGATTTTTTTACCTGACTCTGCCTTAGGTATCCCTGCATCCGGAAATTAGACTTTTACGGCCGTTGCGGGCAGGCTTCACACCGGAAAGGACCAGCGAGCGGGGACGCTCCGAAAGCCCCGAAAAACATCAAGGCGATTTTGCTGTCAAAGAGACAAATACAAAATAAGAAGGGTCAAATCGCCCCCAGGGCAATATCGGATCTGCACAAGTTTAGTACCACTGTAAAGCCCGTTTCAAGGGCTCCCTCTACCGTGAGTTTGGGGTCGCTGAGGGTTCTGTAGGCGAGGCGAGCGGCCTGGATGTTAGCCCTACCCCTAAGAGAAATTGAAAAAAACCAGCGGCCGGCTGCGAAGCAAGGTCGTGCCGGCAGGGGTAATGGCCCGAAACGAACGTGCGGTGAATTTGGCAATAACTCCCGATCTAGGTGGGCTAGAGAGATGATCTTTTTACCTGACTCTGCCTTAGGTATCCCTGCATCCGGAAATTAGACTTTCAAGGCCGTTGCGGGCAGGCTTCACACCGGAATAGACCAGCGAGCGGGGACGCTCCGAAAGCCCCGCGAAGCATCAAGGCGATTTTGCTGTCAAAGAGACAAATACAAAATAAGAAGGGTCAAATCACCCCCAGGGCAATATCGGATCTGCACAAGTTTAGTACCACTGTCAAGCCCGTTTCAAGGGCTCCCTCTACCGTGAGATTGGGGTTGCTGACGGTTCTGTAGGCGAGGCGAGCGGCCTGGGTGTTAGCCCTACCCCGAAGAGAAATTGAAAGAAACAAGGTCGTGCCGGCAGGGCTAATGGCCCGGAATAAACGTGCGGTGAATTCGGCAATAACTCCCGATCTAGGCGGGCTAGAGAGGTGATTTTTTTACCTGACTCTGCCTTAGGTATCCCTGCATCCGGAAATTAGACTTTTACGGCCGTTGCGGGCAGGCTTCACACCGGAAAGGACCAGCGAGCGGGGACGCTCCGAAAGCCCCGAAAAACATCATGCGATTTTGCTGTCAAAGAGACAAATACAAAATAAGAAGGGTCAAATCGCCCCCAGGGCAATATCGGATCTGCACAAGTTTAGTACCACTGTAAAGCCCGTTTCAAGGGCTCCCTCTACCGTGAGTTTGGGGTCGCTGAGGGTTCTGTAGGCGAAGCGAGCGGCCTGGATGTTAGCCCTACCCCTAAGAGAAATTGAAAAAAACCAGCGGCCGGCTGCGAAGCAAGGTCGTGCCGGCAGGGGTAATGGCCCGAAACGAACGTGCGGTGAATTTGGCAATAACTCCCGATCTAGGTGGGCTAGAGAGATGATCTTATTACCTGACTCTGCCTTAGGTATCCCTGCATCCGGAAATTAGACTTTCAAGGCCGTTGTGGGCAGGCTTCACACCGGAAAGGACCAGCGAGCGGGGACGCTCCGAAAGCCCCGCGAAGCATCAAGGCGATTTTGCTGTCAAAGAGACAAATACAAAATAAGAAGGGTCAAATCACCCCCAGGGCAATATCGGATCTGCACAAGTTTAGTACCACTGTCAAGCCCGTTTCAAGGGCTCCCTCTACCGTGAGATTGGGGTTGCTGACGGTTCTGTAGGCGAGGCGAGCGGCCTGGGTGTTAGCCCTACCCCGAAGAGAAATTGAAAGAAACAAGGTCGTGCCGGCAGGGCTAATGGCCCGGAATAAACGTGCGGTGAATTCGGCAATAACTCCCGATCTAGGCGGGCTAGAGAGGTGATTTTTTTACCTGACTCTGCCTTAGGTATCCCTGCATCCGGAAATTAGACTTTTACGGCCGTTGCGGGCAGGCTTCACACCGGAAAGGACCAGCGAGCGGGGACGCTCCGAAAGCCCCGAAAAACATCAAGGCGATTTTGCTGTCAAAGAGACAAATACAAAATAAGAAGGGTCAAATCGCCCCCAGGGCAATATCGGATCTGCACAAGTTTAGTACCACTGTAAAGCCCGTTTCAAGGGCTCCCTCTACCGTGAGTTTGGGGTCGCTGAGGGTTCTGTAGGCGAGGCGAGGGGCCTGGATGTTAGCCCTACCCCTAAGAGAAACTGAAAAAAACCAGCGGCCGGCTGCGAAGCAAGGTCATGCCGGCAGGGGTAATGGCCCGAAACGAACGTGCGGTGAATTTGGCAATAACTCCCGATCTAGGTGGGCTAGAGAGATGATCTTTTTACCTGACTCTGCCTTAGGTATCCCTGCATCCGGAAATTAGACTTTCAAGG
The DNA here is from genome assembly GCA_023634235.1 of Pisaster brevispinus. Classification (NCBI taxonomy): domain Eukaryota; kingdom Metazoa; phylum Echinodermata; class Asteroidea; order Forcipulatida; family Asteriidae; genus Pisaster; species Pisaster brevispinus. Next base: position 14,184,844 of record JAMKCF010000005.1, on the reverse strand, counting down.
CCGTTGCGGGCAGGCTTCACACCGGAAAGGACCAGCGAGCGGGGACGCTCCGAAAGCCCCGCGAAGCATCAAGGCGATTTTGCTGTCAAAGAGACAAATACAAAATAAGAAGGGTCAAATCACCCCCAGGGCAATATCGGATCTGCACAAGTTTAGTACCACTGTCAAGCCCGTTTCAAGGGCTCCCTCTACCGTGAGATTGGGGTTGCTGACGGTTCTGTAGGCGAGGCGAGCGGCCTGGGTGTTAGCCCTACCCCGAAGAGAAATTGAAAGAAACAAGGTCGTGCCGGCAGGGCTAATGGCCCGGAATAAACGTGCGGTGAATTCGGCAATAACTCCCGATCTAGGCGGGCTAGAGAGGTGATTTTTTTACCTGACTCTGCCTTAGGTATCCCTGCATCCGGAAATTAGACTTTTACGGCCGTTGCGGGCAGGCTTCACACCGGAAAGGACCAGCGAGCGGGGACGCTCCGAAAGCCCCGAAAAACATCAAGGCGATTTTGCTCTCAAAGAGACAAATACAAAATAAGAAGGGTCAAATCACCCCCAGAGCAATATCGGATCTGCACAAGTTTAGTACCACTGTCAAGCCCGTTTCAAGGGCTCCCTCTACCGTGAGATTGGGGTTGCTGACGGTTCTGTAGGCGAGGCGAGCGGCCTGGGTGTTAGCCCTACCCCGAAGAGAAATTGAAAGAAACAAGGTCGTGCCGGCAGGGCTAATGGCCCGGAATAAACGTGCGGTGAATTCGGCAATAACTCCCGATCTAGGCGGGCTAGAGAGGTGATTTTTTTACCTGACTCTGCCTTAGGTATCCCTGCATCCGGAAATTAGACTTTTACGGCCGTTGCGGGCAGGCTTCACACCGGAATAGACCAGCGAGCGGGGACGCTCCGAAAGCCCCGAAAAACATCAAGGCGATTTTGCTGTCAAAGAGACAAATACAAAATAAGAAGGGTCAAATCGCCCCCAGGGCAATATCGGATCTGCACAAGTTTAGTACCACTGTAAAGCCCGTTTCAAGGGCTCCCTCTACCGTGAGTTTGGGGTCGCTGAGGGTTCTGTAGGCGAGGCGAGCGGCCTGGATGTTAGCCCTACCCCTAAGAGAAATTGAAAAAAAACCAGCGGCCGGCTGCGAAGCAAGGTCGTGCCGGCAGGGGTAATGGCCCGAAACGAACGTGCGGTGAATTTGGCAATAACTCCCGATCTAGGTGGGCTAGAGAGATGATCTTTTTACCTGACTCTGCCTTAGGTATCCCTGCATCCGGAAATTAGACTTTCAAGGCCGTTGCGGGCAGGCTTCACACCGGAAAGGACCAGCGAGCGGGGACGCTCCGAAAGCCCCGCGAAGCATCAAGGCGATTTTGCTGTCAAAGAGACAAATACAAAATAAGAAGGGTCAAATCACCCCCAGGGCAATATCGGATCTGCACAAGTTTAGTACCACTGTCAAGCCCGTTTCAAGGGCTCCCTCTACCGTGAGATTGGGGTTGCTGACGGTTCTGTAGGCGAGGCGAGCGGCCTGGGTGTTAGCCCTACCCCGAAGAGAAATTGAAAGAAACAAGGTCGTGCCGGCAGGGCTAATGGCCCGGAATAAACGTGCGGTGAATTCGGCAATAACTCCCGATCTAGGCGGGCTAGAGAGGTGATTTTTTTACCTGACTCTGCCTTAGGTATCCCTGCATCCGGAAATTAGACTTTTACGGCCGTTGCGGGCAGGCTTCACACCGGAAAGGACCAGCGAGCGGGGACGCTCCGAAAGCCCCGAAAAACATCAAGGCGATTTTGCTGTCAAAGAGACAAATACAAAATAAGAAGGGACAAATCGCCCCCAGGGCAATATCGGATCTGCACAAGTTTAGTACCACTGTAAAGCCCGTTTCAAGGGCTCCCTCTACTGTGAGTTTGGGGTCGCTGAGGGTTCTGTAGGCGAGGCGAGCGGCCTGGATGTTAGCCCTACCCCTAAGAGAAATTGAAAAAAACCAGCGGCCGGCTGCGAAGCAAGGTCGTGCCGGCAGGGGTAATGGCCCGAAACGAACGTGCTGTGAATTTGGCAATAACTCCCGATCTAGGTGGGCTAGAGAGATGATCTTTTTACCTGACTCTGCCTTAGGTATCCCTGCATCCGGAAATTAGACTTTCAAGGCCGTTGCGGGCAGGCTTCACACCGGAAAGGACCAGCGAGCGGGGACGCTCCGAAAGCCCCGCGAAGCATCAAGGCGATTTTGCTGTCAAAGAGACAAATACAAAATAAGAAGGGTCAAATCACCCCCAGGGCAATATCGGATCTGCACAAGTTTAGTACCACTGTCAAGCCCGTTTCAAGGGCTCCCTCTACCGTGAGATTGGGGTTGCTGACGGTTCTGTAGGCGAGGCGAGCGGCCTGGGTGTTAGCCCTACCCCGAAGAGAAATTGAAAGAAACAAGGTCGTGCCGGCAGGGCTAATGGCCCGGAATAAACGTGCGGTGAATTCGGCAATAACTCCCGATCTAGGCGGGCTAGAGAGGTGATTTTTTTACCTGACTCTGCCTTAGGTATCCCTGCATCCGGAAATTAGACTTTTACGGCCGTTGCGGGCAGGCTTCACACCGGAAAGGACCAGCGAGCGGGGACGCTCCGAAAGCCCCGAAAAACTTCAAGGCGATTTTGCTGTCAAAGAGACAAATACATAATAAGAAGGGTCAAATCGCCCCCAGGCCGTTGTGGGCAGGCTTCACACCGGAAAGGACCAGCGAGCGGGGACGCTCCGAAAGCCCCGCGAAGCATCAAGGCGATTTTGCTGTCAAAGAGACAAATACAAAATAAGAAGGGTCAAATCACCCCCAGGGCAATATCGGATCTGCACAAGTTTAGTACCACTGTCAAGCCCGTTTCAAGGGCTCCCTCTACCGTGAGATTGGGGTTGCTGACGGTTCTGTAGGCGAGGCGAGCGGCCTGGGTGTTAGCCCTACCCCGAAGAGAAATTGAAAGAAACAAGGTCGTGCCGGCAGGGCTAATGGCCCGGAATAAACGTGCGGTGAATTCGGCAATAACTCCCGATCTAGGCGGGCTAGAGAGGTGATTTTTTTACCTGACTCTGCCTTAGGTATCCCTGCATCCGGAAATTAGACTTTTACGGCCGTTGCGGGCAGGCTTCACACCGGAAAGGACCAGCGAGCGGGGACGCTCCGAAAGCCCCGAATAAACATCAAGGCGATTTTGCTCTCAAAGAGACAAATACAAAATAAGAAGGGTCAAATCACCCCCAGAGCAATATCGGATCTGCACAAGTTTAGTACCACTGTCAAGCCCGTTTCAAGGGCTCCCTCTACCGTGAGATTGGGGTTGCTGACGGTTCTGTAGGCGAGGCGAGCGGCCTGGGTGTTAGCCCTACCCCGAAGAGAAATTGAAAGAAACAAGGTCGTGCCGGCAGGGCTAATGGCCCGGAATAAACGTGCGGTGAATTCGGCAATAACTCCCGATCTAGGCGGGCTAGAGAGGTGATTTTTTTACCTGACTCTGCCTTAGGTATCCCTGCATCCGGAAATTAGACTTTTACGGCCGTTGCGGGCAGGCTTCACACCGGAATAGACCAGCGAGCGGGGACGCTCCGAAAGCCCCGAAAAACATCAAGGCGATTTTGCTGTCAAAGAGACAAATACAAAATAAGAAGGGTCAAATCGCCCCCAGGGCAATATCGGATCTGCACAAGTTTAGTACCACTGTAAAGCCCGTTTCAAGGGCTCCCTCTACCGTGAGTTTGGGGTCGCTGAGGGTTCTGTAGGCGAGGCGAGCGGCCTGGATGTTAGCCCTACCCCTAAGAGAAATTGAAAAAAAACCAGCGGCCGGCTGCGAAGCAAGGTCGTGCCGGCAGGGGTAATGGCCCGAAACGAACGTGCGGTGAATTTGGCAATAACTCCCGATCTAGGTGGGCTAGAGAGATGATCTTTTTACCTGACTCTGCCTTAGGTATCCCTGCATCCGGAAATTAGACTTTCAAGGCCGTTGCGGGCAGGCTTCACACCGGAAAGGACCAGCGAGCGGGGACGCTCCGAAAGCCCCGCGAAGCATCAAGGCGATTTTGCTGTCAAAGAGACAAATACAAAATAAGAAGGGTCAAATCACCCCCAGGGCAATATCGGATCTGCACAAGTTTAGTACCACTGTCAAGCCCGTTTCAAGGGCTCCCTCTACCGTGAGATTGGGGTTGCTGACGGTTCTGTAGGCGAGGCGAGCGGCCTGGGTGTTAGCCCTACCCCGAAGAGAAATTGAAAGAAACAAGGTCGTGCCGGCAGGGCTAATGGCCCGGAATAAACGTGCGGTGAATTCGGCAATAACTCCCGATCTAGGCGGGCTAGAGAGGTGATTTTTTTACCTGACTCTGCCTTAGGTATCCCTGCATCCGGAAATTAGACTTTTACGGCCGTTGCGGGCAGGCTTCACACCGGAAAGGACCAGCGAGCGGGGACGCTCCGAAAGCCCCGAAAAACATCAAGGCGATTTTGCTGTCAAAGAGACAAATACAAAATAAGAAGGGACAAATCGCCCCCAGGGCAATATCGGATCTGCACAAGTTTAGTACCACTGTAAAGCCCGTTTCAAGGGCTCCCTCTACTGTGAGTTTGGGGTCGCTGAGGGTTCTGTAGGCGAGGCGAGCGGCCTGGATGTTAGCCCTACCCCTAAGAGAAATTGAAAAAAACCAGCGGCCGGCTGCGAAGCAAGGTCGTGCCGGCAGGGGTAATGGCCCGAAACGAACGTGCTGTGAATTTGGCAATAACTCCCGATCTAGGTGGGCTAGAGAGATGATCTTTTTACCTGACTCTGCCTTAGGTATCCCTGCATCCGGAAATTAGACTTTCAAGGCCGTTGCGGGCAGGCTTCACACCGGAAAGGACCAGCGAGCGGGGACGCTCCGAAAGCCCCGCGAAGCATCAAGGCGATTTTGCTGTCAAAGAGACAAATACAAAATAAGAAGGGTCAAATCACCCCCAGGGCAATATCGGATCTGCACAAGTTTAGTACCACTGTCAAGCCCGTTTCAAGGGCTCCCTCTACCGTGAGATTGGGGTTGCTGACGGTTCTGTAGGCGAGGCGAGCGGCCTGGGTGTTAGCCCTACCCCGAAGAGAAATTGAAAGAAACAAGGTCGTGCCGGCAGGGCTAATGGCCCGGAATAAACGTGCGGTGAATTCGGCAATAACTCCCGATCTAGGCGGGCTAGAGAGGTGATTTTTTTACCTGACTCTGCCTTAGGTATCCCTGCATCCGGAAATTAGACTTTTACGGCCGTTGCGGGCAGGCTTCACACCGGAAAGGACCAGCGAGCGGGGACGCTCCGAAAGCCCCGAAAAACTTCAAGGCGATTTTGCTGTCAAAGAGACAAATACATAATAAGAAGGGTCAAATCGCCCCCAGGGCAATATCGGATCTGCACAAGTTTAGTACCACTGTAAAGCCCGTTTCAAGGGTTCCCTCTACCGTGAGTTTGGGGTCGCTGAGGGTTCTGTAGGCGAGGCGAGCGGCCTGGATGTTAGCCCTACCCCTAAGAGAAATTGAAAAAAACCAGCGGCCGGCTGCGAAGCAAGGTCGTGCCGGCAGGGGTAATGGCCCGAAACGAACGTGCGGTGAATTTGGCAATAACTCCCGATCTAGGTGGGCTAGAGAGATGATCTTTTTACCTGACTCTACCTTAGGTATCCCTGCATCCGGAAATTAGACTTTCAAGGCCGTTGCGGGCAGGCTTCACACCGGAAAGGACCAGCGAGCGGGGACGCTCCGAAAGCCCCGCGAAGCATCAAGGCGATTTTGCTGTCAAAGAGACAAATACAAAATAAGAAGGGTCAAATCATCCCCAGGGCAATATCGGATCTGCACAAGTTTAGTACCACTGTCAAGCCCGTTTCAAGGGCTCCCTCTACCGTGAGATTGGGGTTGCTGACGGTTCTGTAGGCGAGGCGAGCGGCCTGGGTGTTAGCCCTACCCCGAAGAGAAATTGAAAGAAACAAGGTCGTGCCGGCAGGGCTAATGGCCCGGAATAAACGTGCGGTGAATTCGGCAATAACTCCCGATCTAGGCGGGCTAGAGAGGTGATTTTTTTACCTGACTCTGCCTTAGGTATCCCTGCATCCGGAAATTAGACTTTTACGGCCGTTGCGGGCAGGCTTCACACCGGAAAGGACCAGCGAGCGGGGACGCTCCGAAAGCCCCGAAAAACATCAAGGCGATTTTGCTGTCAAAGAGACAAATACAAAATAAGAAGGGTCAAATCGCCCCCAGGGCAATATCGGATCTGCACAAGTTTAGTACCACTGTAAAGCCCGTTTCAAGGGCTCCCTCTACCGTGAGTTTGGGGTCGCTGAGGGTTCTGTAGGCGAGGCGAGCGGCCTGGATGTTAGCCCTACCCCTAAGAGAAATTGAAAAAAACCAGCGGCCGGCTGCGAAGCAAGGTCGTGCCGGCAGGGGTAATGGCCCGAAACGAACGTGCGGTGAATTTGGCAATAACTCCCGATCTAGGTGGGCTAGAGAGATGATCTTTTTACCTGACTCTGCCTTAGGTATCCCTGCATCCGGAAATTAGACTTTCAAGGCCGTTGCGGGCAGGCTTCACACCGGAAAGGACCAGCGAGCGGGGACGCTCCGAAAGCCCCGCGAAGCATCAAGGCGATTTTGCTGTCAAAGAGACAAATACAAAATAAGAAGGGTCAAATCACCCCCAGGGCAATATCGGATCTGCACAAGTTTAGTACCACTGTCAAGCCCGTTTCAAGGGCTCCCTCTACCGTGAGATTGGGGTTGCTGACGGTTCTGTAGGCGAGGCGAGCGGCCTGGGTGTTAGCCCTACCCCGAAGAGAAATTGAAAGAAACAAGGTCGTGCCGGCAGGGCTAATGGCCCGGAATAAACGTGCGGTGAATTCGGCAATAACTCCCGATCTAGGCGGGCTAGAGAGGTGATTTTTTTACCTGACTCTGCCTTAGGTATCCCTGCATCCGGAAATTAGACTTTTACGGCCGTTGCGGGCAGGCTTCACACCGGAAAGGACCAGCGAGCGGGGACGCTCCGAAAGCCCCGAAAAACATCAAGGCGATTTTGCTGTCAAAGAGACAAATACAAAATAAGAAGGGTCAAATCGCCCCCAGGGCAATATCGGATCTGCACAAGTTTAGTACCACTGTAAAGCCCGTTTCAAGGGCTCCCTCTACCGTGAGTTTGGGGTCGCTGAGGGTTCTGTAGGCGAGGCGAGCGGCCTGGATGTTAGCCCTACCCCTAAGAGAAATTGAAAAAAACCAGCGGCCGGCTGCGAAGCAAGGTCGTGCCGGCAGGGGTAATGGCCCGAAACGAACGTGCGGTGAATTTGGCAATAACTCCCGATCTAGGTGGGCTAGAGAGATGATCTTTTTACCTGACTCTGCCTTAGGTATCCCTGCATCCGGAAATTAGACTTTCAAGGCCGTTGCGGGCAGGCTTCACACCGGAAAGGACCAGCGAGCGGGGACGCTCCGAAAGCCCCGCGAAACATCAAGGCGATTTTGCTGTCAAAGAGACAAATACAAAATAAGAAGGGTCAAATCACCCCCAGGGCAATATCGGATCTGCACAAGTTTAGTACCACTGTCAAGCCCGTTTCAAGGGCTCCCTCTACCGTGAGATTGGGGTTGCTGACGGTTCTGTAGGCGAGGCGAGCGGCCTGGGTGTTAGCCCTACCCCGAAGAGAAATTGAAAGAAACAAGGTCGTGCCGGCAGGGCTAATGGCCCGGAATAAACGTGCGGTGAATTCGGCAATAACTCCCGATCTAGGCGGGCTAGAGAGGTGATTTTTTTACCTGACTCTGCCTTAGGTATCCCTGCATCCGGAAATTAGACTTTTACGGCCGTTGCGGGCAGGCTTCACACCGGAAAGGACCAGCGAGCGGGGACGCTCCGAAAGCCCCGAAAAACATCAAGGCGATTTTGCTGTCAAAGAGACAAATACAAAATAAGAAGGGTCAAATCACCCCCAGGACAATATCGGATCTGCACAAGTTTAGTACCACTGTAAAGCCCGTTTCAAGGGCTCCCTCTACCGTGAGTTTGGGGTCGCTGAGGGTTCTGTAGGCGAGGCGAGCGGCCTGGATGTTAGCCCTACCCCTAAGAGAAATTGAAAAAAACCAGCGGCCGGCTGCGAAGCAAGGTCGTGCCGGCAGGGGTAATGGCCCGAAACGAACGTGCGGTGAATTTGGCAATAACTCCCGATCTAGGTGGGCTAAAGAGATGATCTTTTTACCTGACTCTGCCTTAGGTATCCCTGCATCCGGAAATTAGACTTTCAAGGCCGTTGCGGGCAGGCTTCACACCGGAAAGGACCAGCGAGCGGGGACGCTCCGAAAGCCCCGCAAAACATCAAGGCGATTTTGCTGTCAAAGAGACAAATACAAAATAAGAAGGGTCAAATCACCCCCAGGGCAATATCGGATCTGCACAAGTTTAGTACCACTGTCAAGCCCGTTTCAAGGGCTCCCTCTACCGTGAGATTGGGGTTGCTGACGGTTCTGTAGGCGAGGCGAGCGGCCTGGGTGTTAGCCCTACCCCGAAGAGAAATTGAAAGAAACAAGGTCGTGCCGGCAGGGCTAATGGCCCGGAATAAACGTGCGGTGAATTCGGCAATAACTCCCGATCTAGGCGGGCTAGAGAGGTGATTTTTTTACCTGACTCTGCCTTAGGTATCCCTGCATCCGGAAATTAGACTTTTGCGGCCGTTGCGGGCAGGCTTCACACCGGAAAGGACCAGCGAGCGGGGACGCTCCGAAAGCCCCGAAAAACATCAAGGCGATTTTGCTGTCAAAGAGACAAATACAAAATAAGAAGGGTCAAATCGCCCCCAGGACAATATCGGATCTGCACAAGTTTAGTACCACTGTAAAGCCCGTTTCAAGGGCTCCCTCTACCGTGAGTTTGGGGTCGCTGAGGGTTCTGTAGGCGAGGCGAGCGGCCTGGATGTTAGCCCTACCCCTAAGAGAAATTGAAAAAAACCAGCGGCCGGCTGCGAAGCAAGGTCGTGCCGGCAGGGGTAATGGCCCGAAACGAACGTGCGGTGAATTCGGCAATAACTCCCGATCTAGGCGGGCTAGAGAGGTGATTTTTTTACCTGACTCTGCCTTAGGTATCCCTGCATCCGGAAATTAGACTTTTACGGCCGTTGCGGGCAGGCTTCACACCGGAAAGGACCAGCGAGCGGGGACGCTCCGAAAGCCCCGAAAACATCAAGGCGATTTTGCTGTCAAAGAGACAAATACAAAATAAGAAGGGTCAAATCACCCCCAGGGCAATATCGGATCTGCACAAGTTTAGTACCACTGTAAAGCCCGTTTCAAGGGCTCCCTCTACCATGAGTTTGGGGTCGCTGAGGGTTCTGTAGGCGAGGCGAGCGGCCTGGATGTTAGCCCTACCCCTAAGAGAAATTGAAAAAAACCAGCGGCCGGCTGCGAAGCAAGGTCGTGCCGGCAGGGGTAATGGCCCGAAACGAACGTGCGGTGAATTCGGCAATAACTCCCGATCTAGGCGGGCTAGAGAGGTGATTTTTTTACCTGACTCTGCCTTAGGTATCCCTGCATCCGGAAATTAGACTTTTACGGCCGTTGCGGGCAGGCTTCACACCGGAAAGGACCAGCGAGCGGGGACGCTCCGAAAGCCCCGCGAAACATCAAGGCGATTTTGCTGTCAAAGAGACAAATACAAAATAAGAAGGGTCAAATCACCCCCAGGGCAATATCGGATCTGCACAAGTTTAGTACCACTGTCAAGCCCGTTTCAAGGGCTCCCTCTACCGTGAGATTGGGGTTGCTGACGGTTCTGTAGGCGAGGCGAGCGGCCTGGGTGTTAGCCCTACCCCGAAGAGAAATTGAAAGAAACAAGGTCGTGCCGGCAGGGCTAATGGCCCGGAATAAACGTGCGGTGAATTCGGCAATAACTCCCGATCTAGGCGGGCTAGAGAGGTGATTTTTTTACCTGACTCTGCCTTAGGTATCCCTGCATCCGGAAATTAGACTTTTACGGCCGTTGCGGGCAGGCTTCACACCGGAAAGGACCAGCGAGCGGGGACGCTCCGAAAGCCCCGAAAAACATCAAGGCGATTTTGCTGTCAAAGAGACAAATACAAAATAAGAAGGGTCAAATCGCCCCAGGGCAATAACGGATCTGCACAAGTTTAGTACCACTGTAAAGCCCGTTTCAAGGGCTCCCTCTACCGTGAGTTTGGGGTCGCTGAGGGTTCTGTAGGCGAGGCGAGCGGCCTGGATGTTAGCCCTACCCCTAAGAGAAATTGAAAAAAACCAGCGGCCGGCTGCGAAGCAAGGCCGTGCCGGCAGGGGTAATGGCCCGAAACGAACGTGCGGTGAATTTGGCAATAACTCCCGATCTAGGTGGGCTAGAGAGATGATCTTTTTACCTGACTCTGCCTTAGGTATCCCTGCATCCGGAAATTAGACTTTCAAGGCCGTTGCGGGCAGGCTTCACACCGGAAAGGACCAGCGAGCGGGGACGCTCCGAAAGCCCCGCAAAACATCAAGGCGATTTTGCTGTCAAAGAGACAAATACAAAATAAGAAGGGTCAAATCACCCCCAGGGCAATATCGGATCTGCACAAGTTTAGTACCACTGTCAAGCCCGTTTCAAGGGCTCCCTCTACCGTGAGATTGGGGTTGCTGACGGTTCTGTAGGCGAGGCGAGCGGCCTGGGTGTTAGCCCTACCCCGAAGAGAAATTGAAAGAAACAAGGTCGTGCCGGCAGGGCTAATGGCCCGGAATAAACGTGCGGTGAATTCGGCAATAACTCCCGATCTAGGCGGGCTAGAGAGGTGATTTTTTTACCTGACTCTGCCTTAGGTATCCCTGCATCCGGAAATTAGACTTTTACGGCCGTTGCGGGCAGGCTTCACACCGGAAAGGACCAGCGAGCGGGGACGCTCCGAAAGCCCCGAAAAACATCAAGGCGATTTTGCTGTCAAAGAGACAAATACAAAATAAGAAGGGTCAAATCGCCCCCAGGGCAATATCGGATCTGCACAAGTTTAGTACCACTGTAAAGCCCGTTTCAAGGGCTCCCTCTACCGTGAGTTTGGGGTCGCTGAGGGTTCTGTAGGCGAGGCGAGCGGCCTGGATGTTAGCCCTACCCCTAAGAGAAATTGAAAAAAACCAGCGGCCGGCTGCGAAGCAAGGTCGTGCCGGCAGGGGTAATGGCCCGAAACGAACGTGCGGTGAATTTGGCAATAACTCCCGATCTAGGTGGGCTAGAGAGATGATCTTTTTACCTGACTCTGCCTTAGGTATCCCTGCATCCGGAAATTAGACTTTCAAGGCCATTGCGGGCAGGCTTCACACCGGAAAGGACCAGCGAGCGGGGACGCTCCGAAAGCCCCGCGAAACATCAAGGCGATTTTGCTGTCAAAGAGACAAATACAAAATAAGAAGGGTCAAATCACCCCCAGGGCAATATCGGATCTGCACAAGTTTAGTACCACTGTCAAGCCCGTTTCAAGGGCTCCCTCTACCGTGAGATTGGGGTTGCTGACGGTTCTGTAGGCGAGGCGAGCGGCCTGGGTGTTAGCCCTACCCCGAAGAGAAATTGAAAGAAACAAGGTCGTGCCGGCAGGGCTAATGGCCCGGAATAAACGTGCGGTGAATTCGGCAATAACTCCCGATCTAGGCGGGCTAGAGAGGTGATTTTTTTACCTGACTCTGCCTTAGGTATCCCTGCATCCGGAAATTAGACTTTTACGGCCGTTGCGGGCAGGCTTCACACCGGAAAGGACCAGCGAGCGGGACGCTCCGAAAGCCCCGAAAAACATCAAGGCGATTTTGCTGTCAAAGAGACAAATACAAAATAAGAAGGGTCAAATCGCCCCCAGGGCAATATCGGATCTGCACAAGTTTAGTACCACTGTAAAGCCCGTTTCAAGGGCTCCCTCTACCGTGAGTTTGAAGTCGCTGGGGGTTCTGTAGGCGAGGCGAGCGGCCTGGATGTTAGCCCTACCCCTAAGAGAAATTGAAAAAAAACAGCGGCCGGCTGCGAAGCAAGGTCGTGCCGGCAGGGGTAATGGCCCGAAACGAACGTGCGGTGAATTTGGCAATAACTCCCGATCTAGGTGGGCTAGAGAGATGATCTTTTTACCTGACTCTGCCTTAGGTATCCCTGCATCCGGAAATTAGACTTTCAAGGCCGTTGTGGGCAGGCTTCACACCGGAAAGGACCAGCGAGCGGGGACGCTCCGAAAGCCCCGCAAAACATCAAGGCGATTTTGCTGTCAAAGAGACAAATACAAAATAAGAAGGGTCAAATCACCCCCAGGGCAATATCGGATCTGCACAAGTTTAGTACCACTGTCAAGCCCGTTTCAAGGGCTCCCTCTACCGTGAGATTGGGGTTGCTGACGGTTCTGTAGGCGAGGCGAGCGGCCTGGGTGTTAGCCCTACCCCGAAGAGAAATTGAAAGAAACAAGGTCGTGCCGGCAGGGCTAATGGCCCGGAATAAACGTGCGGTGAATTCGGCAATAACTCCCGATCTAGGCGGGCAAGAGAGGTGATTTTTTTACCTGACTCTGCCTTAGGTATCCCTGCATCCGGAAATTAGACTTTTACGGCCGTTGCGGGCAGGCTTCACACCGGAAAGGACCAGCGAGCGGGGACGCTCCGAAAGCCCCGAAAAACATCAAGGCGATTTTGCTGTCAAAGAGACAAATACAAAATAAGAAGGGTCAAATCGCCCCCAGGGCAATATCGGATCTGCACAAGTTTAGTACCACTGTAAAGCCCGTTTCAAGGGCTCCCTCTACCGTGAGTTTGGGGTCGCTGAGGGTTCTGTAGGCGAGGCGAGCGGCCTGGATGTTAGCCCTACCCCTAAGAGAAAAAGAAAAAAACCAGCGGCCGGCTGCGAAGCAAGGTCGTGCCGGCAGGGGTAATGGCCCGAAACGAACGTGCGGTGAATTTGGCAATAACTCCCGATCTAGGTGGGCTAGAGAGATGATCTTTTTACCTGACTCTGCCTTAGGTATCCCTGCATCCGGAAATTAGACTTTCAAGGCCGTTGCGGGCAGGCTTCACACCGGAAAGGACCAGCGAGCGGGGACGCTCCGAAAGCCCCGCGAAACATCAAGGCGATTTTGCTGTCAAAGAGACAAATACAAAATAAGAAGGGTCAAATCACCCCCAGGGCAATATCGGATCTGCACAAGTTTAGTACCACTGTCAAGCCCGTTTCAAGGGCTCCCTCTACCGTGAGATTGGGGTTGCTGACGGTTCTGTAGGCGAGGCGAGCGGCCTGGGTGTTAGCCCTACCCCGAAGAGAAATTGAAAGAAACAAGGTCGTGCCGGCAGGGCTAATGGCCCGGAATAAACGTGCGGTGAATTCGGCAATAACTCCCGATCTAGGCGGGCTAGAGAGGTGATTTTTTTACCTGACTCTGCATTAGATATCCCTGCATCCGGAATTTAGACTTTTACGGCCGTTGCGGGCAGGCTTCACACCGGAAAGGACCAGCGAGCGGGGACGCTCCGAAAGCCCCGAAAAACATCAAGGCGATTTTGCTGTCAAAGAGACAAATACAAAATAAGAAGGGTCAAATCGCCCCCAGGGCAATATCGGATCTGCACAAGTTTAGTACCACTGTAAAGCCCGTTTCAAGGGCTCCCTCTACTGTGAGTTTGGGGTCGCTGAGGGTTCTGTAGGCGAGGCGAGCGGCCTGGATGTTAGCCCTACCCCTTAGAGAAATTGAAAAAAACCAGCGGCCGGCTGCGAAGCAAGGTCGTGCCGGCAGGGGTAATGGCCCGAAACGAACGTGCGGTGAATTTGGCAATAACTCCCGATCTAGGTGGGCTAGAGAGATGATCTTTTTACCTGACTCTGCCTTAGGTATCCCTGCATCCGGAAATTAGACTTTCAAGGCCGTTGCGGGCAGGCTTCACACCGGAAAGGACCAGCGAGCGGGGACGCTCCGAAAGCCCCGAAAAACATCAAGGCGATTTTGCTGTCAAAGAGACAAATACAAAATAAGAAGGGTCAAATCACCCCCAGGGCAATATCGGATCTGCACAAGTTTAGTACCACTGTCAAGCCCGTTTCAAGGGCTCCCTCTACCGTGAGATTGGGGTTGCTGACGGTTCTGTAGGCGAGGCGAGCGGCCTGGGTGTTAGCCCTACCCCGAAGAGAAATTGAAAGAAACAAGGTCGTGCCGGCAGGGGTAATGGCCCGGAATAAACGTGCGGTGAATTCGGCAATAACTCCCGATCTAGGCGGGCTAGAGAGGTGATTTTTTTACTTGACTCTGCCTTAGATATCCCTGCATCCGGAAATTAGACTTTTACGGCCGTTGCGGGCAGGCTTCACACCGGAAAGGACCGGCGAGCGGGGACGCTCCGAAAAACATCAAGGCGATTTTGCTGTCAAAGAGACAAATACAAAATAAGAAGGGTCAAATCGCCCCCAGGGCAATATCGGATCTGCACAAGTTTAGTACCACTGTAAAGCCCGGTTCAAGGGCTCCCTCTACCGTGAGTTTGGGGTCGCTGAGGGTTCTGTAGGCGAGGCGAGCGGCTTGGATGTTAGCCCTACCCCTAAGAGAAATTGAAAAAAACCAGCGGCCGGCTGCGAAGCAAGGTCGTGCCGGCAGTGGTAATGGCCCGAAACGAACGTGCGGTGAATTTGGCAATAACTCCCGATCTAGGTGGGCTAGAGAGATGATCTTTTTACCTGACTCTGCCTTAGATATCCCTGCATCCGGAAATTAGACTTTTACGGCCGTTGCGGGCAGGCTTCACACCGGAAAGGACCAGCGAGCGGGGACGCTCCGAAAGCCCCGAAAAACATCAAGGAGATTTTGCTGTCAAAGAGACAAATACAAAATAAGAAGGGTCAAATCGCCCCCAGGGCAATATCGGATCTGCACAAGTTTAGTACCACTGTAAAGCCCGTTTCAAGGGCTCCCTCTACCGTGAGTTTGGGGTCGCTGAGGGTTCTGTAGGCGAGGCGAGCGGCCTGGATGTTAGCCCTACCCCTAAGAGAAATTGAAAAAAACCAGCGGCCGGCTGCGAAGCAAGGTCGTGCCGGCAGGGGTAATGGCCCGAAACGAACGTGCGGTGAATTTGGCAATAACTCCCGATCTAGGTGGGCTAGAGAGATGATCTTTTTACCTGACTCTGCCTTAGGTATCCCTGCATCCGGAAATTAGACTTTCAAGGCCGTTACGGGCAGGCTTCACACCGGAAAGGACCAGCGAGCGGGGACGCTCCGAAAGCCCCGCAAAACATCAAGGCGATTTTGCTGTCAAAGAGACAAATACAAAATAGGAAGGGTCAAATCACCCCCAGGGCAATATCGGATCTGCACAAGTTTAGTACCACTGTCAAGCCCGTTTCAAGGGCTCCCTCTACCGTGAGATTGGGGTTGCTGACGGTTCTGTAGGCGAGGCGAGCGGCCTGGGTGTTAGCCCTACCCCGAAGTGGTACTTAGGTATCCCTGCATCCGGAAATTAGACTTTCAAGGCCGTTGCGGGCAGGCTTCACACCGGAAAGGACCAGCGAGCGGGGACGCTCCGAAAGCCCCGCGAAGCATCAAGGCGATTTTGCTGTCAAAGAGACAAATACAAAATAAGAAGGGTCAAATCACCCCCAGGGCAATATCGGATCTGCACAAGTTTAGTACCACTGTCAAGCCCGTTTCAAGGGCTCCCTCTACCGTGAGATTGGGGTTGCTGACGGTTCTGTAGGCGAGGCGAGCGGCCTGGGTGTTAGCCCTACCCCGAAGAGAAATTGAAAGAAACAAGGTCGTGCCGGCAGGGCTAATGGCCCGGAATAAACGTGCGGTGAATTCGGCAATAACTCCCGATCTAGGCGGGCTAGAGAGGTGATTTTTTTACCTGACTCTGCCTTAGGTATCCCTGCATCCGGAAATTAGACTTTTACGGCCGTTGCGGGCAGGCTTCACACCGGAAAGGACCAGCGAGCGGGGACGCTCCGAAAGCCCCGAAAAACATCAAGGCGATTTTGCTGTCAAAGAGACAAATACAAAATAAGAAGGGTCAAATCACCCCCAGGGCAATATCGGATCTGCACAAGTTTAGTACCACTGTCAAGCCCGTTTCAAGGGCTCCCTCTACCGTGAGATTGGGGTTGCTGACGGTTCTGTATGCGAGGCGAGCGGCCTGGATGTTAGCCCTACCCCTAAGAGAAATTGAAAAAAACCAGCGGCCGGCTGCGAAGCAAGGTCGTGCCGGCAGGGGTAATGGCCCGAAACGAACGTGCGGTGAATTTGGCAATAACTCCCGATCTAGGTGGGCTAGAGAGATGATCTTTTTACCTGACTCTGCCTTAGGTATCCCTGCATCCGGAAATTAGACTTTCAAGGCCGTTGCGGGCAGGCTTCACACCGGAAAGGACCAGCGAGCGGGGACGCTTCGAAAGGCCCGCGACGCATCAAGGCGATTTTGCTGTCAAAGAGACAAATACAAAATAAGAAGGGTCAAATCACCCCCAGGGCAATATCGGATCTGCACAAGTTTAGTACCACTGTCAAGCCCGTTTCAAGGGCTCCCTCTACCGTGAGATTGGGGTTGCTGACGGTTCTGTAGGCGAGGCGAGCGGCCTGGGTGTTAGCCCTACCCCGAAGAGAAATTGAAAGAAACAAGGTCGTGCCGGCAGGGCTAATGGCCCGGAATAAACGTGCGGTGAATTCGGCAATAACTCCCGATCTAGGCGGGCTAGAGAGGTGATTTTTTTACCTGACTCTGCCTTAGGTATCCCTGCATCCGGAAATTAGACTTTTACGGCCGTTGCGGGCAGGCTTCACACCGGAAAGGACCAGCGAGCGGGGACGCTCCGAAAGCCCCGAAAAACATCAAGGCGATTTTGCTGTCAAAGAGACAAATACAAAATAAGAAGGGTCAAATCACCCCCAGGGCAATATCGGATCTGCACAAGTTTAGTACCACTGTCAAGCCCGTTTCAAGGGCTCCCTCTACCGTGAGATTGGGGTTGCTGACGGTTCTGTAGGCGAGGCGAGCGGCCTGGGTGTTAGCCCTACCCCGAAGAGAAATTGAAAGAAACAAGGTCGTGCCGGCAGGGCTAATGGCCCGGAATAAACGTGAGGTGAATTCGGCAATAACTCCCGATCTAGGCGGGCTAGAGAGGTGATTTTTTTACCTGACTCTGCCTTAGGTATCCCTGCATCCGGAAATTAAACTTTTACGGCCGTTGCGGGCAGGCTTCACACCGGAAAGGACCAGCGAGCGGGGACGCTCCGAAAGCCCCGAAAAACATCAAGGCGATTTTGCTGTCAAAGAGACAAATACAAAATAAGAAGGGTCAAATCGCCCCCAGGGCAATATCGGATCTGCACAAGTTTAGTACCACTGTAAAGCCCGTTTAAAGGGCTCCCTCTACCGTGAGTTTGGGGTCGCTGAGGGTTCTGTAGGCGAGGCGAGCGGCCTGGATGTTAGCCCTACCCCTAAGAGAAATTGAAAAAAACCAGCGGCCGGCTGCGAAGCAAGGTCGTGCCGGCAGGGGTAATGGCCCGAAACGAACGTGCGGTGAATTTGGCAATAACTCCCGATCTAGGTGGGCTAGAGAGATGATCTTTTTACCTGACTCTGCCTTAGGTATCCCTGCATCCGGAAATTAGACTTTCAAGGCCGTTGCGGGCAGGCTTCACACCGGAAAGGACCAGCGAGCGGGGACGCTCCGAAAGCCCCGCGAAGCATCAAGGCGATTTTGCTGTCAAAGAGACAAATACAAAATAAGAAGGGTCAAATCACCCCCAGGGCAATATCGGATCTGCACAAGTTTAGTACCACTGTCAAGCCCGTTTCAAGGGCTCCCTCTACCGTGAGATTGGGGTTGCTGACGGTTCTGTAGGCGAGGCGAGCGGCCTGGGTGTTAGCCCTACCCCGAAGAGAAATTGAAAGAAACAAGGTCGTGCCGGCAGGGCTAATGGCCCGGAATAAACGTGCGGTGAATTTGGCAATAACTCCCGATCTAGGTGGGCTAGAGAGATGATCTTTTTACCTGACTCTGCCTTAGGTATCCCTGCATCCGGAAATTAGACTTTCAAGGCCGTTGCGGGCAGGCTTCACACCGGAAAGGACCAGCGAGCGGGGACGCTCCGAAAGGCCCGCGAAGCATCAAGGCGATTTTGCTGTCAAAGAGACAAATACAAAATAAGAAGGGTCAAATCACCCCCAGGGCAATATCGGATCTGCACAAGTTTAGTACCACTGTCAAGCCCGTTTCAAGGGCTCCCTCTACCGTGAGATTGGGGTTGCTGACGGTTCTGTAGGCGAGGCGAGCGGCCTGGGTGTTAGCCCTACCCCGAAGAGAAATTGAAAGAAACAAGGTCGTGCCGGCAGGGCTAATGGCCCGGAATAAACGTGCGGTGAATTCGGCAATAACTCCCGATCTAGGCGGGCTAGAGAGGTGATTTTTTTACCTGACTCTGCCTTAGGTATCCTTGCATCCGGAAATTAGACTTTTACGGCCGTTGCGGGCAGGCTTCACACCGGAAAGGACCAGCGAGCGGGGACGCTCCGAAAGCCCCGAAAAACATCAAGGCGATTTTGCTGTCAAAGAGACAAATACAAAATAAGAAGGGTCAAATCGCCCCCAGGGCAATATCGGATCTGCACAAGTTTAGTACCACTGTAAAGCCCGTTTCAAGGGCTCCCTCTACCGTGAGTTTGGGGTCGCTGAGGGTTCTGTAGGCGAGGCGAGCGGCCTGGATGTTAGCCCTACCCCTAAGAGAAATTGAAAAAAACCAGCGGCCGGCTGCGAAGCAAGGTCGTGCCGGCAAGGGTAATGGCCCGAAACGAACGTGCGGTGAATTTGGCAATAACTCCCGATCTAGGTGGGCTAGAGAGATGATCTTTTTACCTGACTCTGCCTTAGGTATCCCTGCATCCGGAAATTAGACTTTCAAGGCCGTTGCGGGCAGGCTTCACACCGGAAAGGACCAGCGAGCGGGGACGCTCCGAAAGGCCCGCGACGCATCAAGGCGATTTTGCTGTCAAAGAGACAAATACAAAATAAGAAGGGTCAAATCACCCCCAGGGCAATATCGGATCTGCACAAGTTTAGTACCACTGTCAAGCCCGTTTCAAGGGCTCCCTCTACCGTGAGATTGGGGTTGCTGACGGTTCTGTAGGCGAGGCGAGCGGCCTGGGTGTTAGCCCTACCCCGAAGAGAAATTGAAAGAAACAAGGTCGTGCCGGCAGGGCTAATGGCCCGGAATAAACGTGCGGTGAATTCGGCAATAACTCCCGATCTAGGCGGGCTAGAGAGGTGATTTTTTTACCTGACTCTGCCTTAGGTATCCCTGCATCCGGAAATTAGACTTTTACGGCCGTTGCGGGCAGGCTTCACACCGGAAAGGACCAGCGAGCGGAGACGCTCCGAAAGCCCCGAAAAACATCAAGGCGATTTTGCTGTCAAAGAGACAAATACAAAATAAGAAGGGTCAAATCGCCCCCAGGGCAATATCGGATCTGCACAAGTTTAGTACCACTGTAAAGCCCGTTTAAAGGGCTCCCTCTACCGTGAGTTTGGGGTCGCTGAGGGTTCTGTAGGCGAGGCGAGCGGCCTGGATGTTAGCCCTACCCCTAAGAGAAATTGAAAAAAACCAGCGGCCGGCTGCGAAGCAAGGTCGTGCCGGCAGGGGTAATGGCCCGAAACGAACGTGCGGTGAATTTGGCAATAACTCCCGATCTAGGTGGGCTAGAGAGATGATCTTTTTACCTGACTCTGCCTTAGGTATCCCTGCATCCGGAAATTAGACTTTCAAGGCCGTTGCGGGCAGGCTTCACACCGGAAAGGACCAGCGAGCGGGGACGCTCCGAAAGCCCCGCGAAGCATCAAGGCGATTTTGCTGTCAAAGAGACAAATACAAAATAAGAAGGGTCAAATCACCCCCAGGGCAATATCGGATCTGCACAAGTTTAGTACCACTGTCAAGCCCGTTTCAAGGGCTCCCTCTACCGTGAGATTGGGGTTGCTGACGGTTCTGTAGGCGAGGCGAGCGGCCTGGGTGTTAGCCCTACCCCGAAGAGAAATTGAAAGAAACAAGGTCGTGCCGGCAGGGCTAATGGCCCGGAATAAACGTGCGGTGAATTCGGCAATAACTCCCGATCTAGGCGGGCTAGAGAGGTGATTTTTTTTCCTGACTCTGCCTTAGGTATCCCTGCATCCGGAAATTAGACTTTTACGGCCGTTGCGGGCAGGCTTCACACCGGAAAGGACCAGCGAGCGGGGACGCTCCGAAAGCCCCGAAAAACATCAAGGCGATTTTGCTGTCAAAGAGACAAATACAAAATAAGAAGGGTCAAATCGCCCCCAGGGCAATATCGGATCTGCACAAGTTTAGTACCACTGTAAAGCCCGTTTCAAGGGCTCCCTCTACCCTGAGTTTGGGGTCGCTGAGGGTTCTGTAGGCGAGGCGAGCGGCCTGGATGTTAGCCCTACCCCTAAGAGAAATTGAAAAAAACCAGCGGCCGGCTGCGAAGCAAGGTCGTGCCGGCAGGGGTAATGGCCCGAAACGAACGTGCGGTGAATTTGGCAATAACTCCCGATCTAGGTGGGCTAGAGAGATGATCTTTTTACCTGACTCTGCCTTAGGTATCCCTGCATCCGGAAATTAGACTTTCAAGGCCGTTGCGGGCAGGCTTCACACCGGAAAGGACCAGCGAGCGGGGACGCTCCGAAAGGCCCGCGACGCATCAAGGCGATTTTGCTGTCAAAGAGACAAATACAAAATAAGAAGGGTCAAATCACCCCCAGGGCAATATCGGATCTGCACAAGTTTAGTACCACTGTCAAGCCCGTTTCAAGGGCTCCCTCTACCGTGAGATTGGGGTTGCTGACGGTTCTGTAGGCGAGGCGAGCGGCCTGGGTGTTAGCCCTACCCCGAAGAGAAATTGAAAGAAACAAGGTCGTGCCGGCAGGGCTAATGGCCCGGAATAAACGTGCGGTGAATTCGGCAATAACTCCCGATCTAGGCGGGCTAGAGAGGTGATTTTTTTACCTGACTCTGCCTTAGGTATCCCTGCATCCGGAAATTAGACTTTTACGGCCGTTGCGGGCAGGCTTCACACCGGAAAGGACCAGCGAGCGGGGACGCTCCGAAAGCCCCGAAAAACATCAAGGCGATTTTGCTGTCAAAGAGACAAATACAAAATAAGAAGGGTCAAATCACCCCAGGGCAATATCGGATCTGCACAAGTTTAGTACCACTGTCAAGCCCGTTTCAAGGGCTCCCTCTACCGTGAGATTGGGGTTGCTGACGGTTCTGTAGGCGAGGCGAGCGGCCTGGGTGTTAGCCCTACCCCGAAGAGAAATTGAAAGAAACAAGGTCGTGCCGGCAGGGCTAATGGCCGGAATAAACGTGCGGTGAATTCGGCAATAACTCCCGATCTAGGCGGGCTAGAGAGGTGATTTTTTTACCTGACTCTGCCTTAGGTATCCCTGCATCCGGAAATTAGACTTTTACGGCCGTTGCGGGCAGGCTTCACACCGGAAAGGACCAGCGAGCGGGGACGCTCCGAAAGCCCCGAAAAACATCAAGGCGATTTTGCTGTCAAAGAGACAAATACAAAATAAGAAGGGTCAAATCGCCCCCAGGGCAATATCGGATCTGCACAAGTTTAGTACCACTGTAAAGCCCGTTTCAAGGGCTCCCTCTACCGTGAGTTTGGGGTCGCTGAGGGTTCTGTAGGCGAGGCGAGCGGCCTGGATGTTAGCCCTACCCCTTAGAGAAATTGAAAAAAACCAGCGGCCGGCTGCGAAGCAAGGTCGTACCGGCAGGGGTAATGGCCCGAAACGAACGTGCGGTGAATTTGGCAATAACTCCCGATCTAGGTGGGCTAGAGAGATGATCTTTTTACCTGACTCTGCCTTAGGTATCCCTGCATCCGGAAATTAGACTTTCAAGGCCGTTGCGGGCAGGCTTCACACCGGAAAGGACCAGCGAGCGGGGACGCTCCGAAAGCCCCGCGAAGCATCAAGGCGATTTTGCTGTCAAAGAGACAAATACAAAATAAGAAGGGTCAAATCACCCCCAGGGCAATATCGGATCTGCACAAGTTTAGTACCACTGTCAAGCCCGTTTCAAGGGCTCCCTCTACCGTGAGATTGGGGTTGCTGACGGTTCTGTAGGCGAGGCGAGCGGCCTGGGTGTTAGCCCTACCCCGAAGAGAAATTGAAAGAAACAAGGTCGTGCCGGCAGGGCTAATGGCCCGGAATAAACGTGCGGTGAATTCGGCAATAACTCCCGATCTAGGCGGGCTAGAGAGGTGATTTTTTTACCTGACTCTGCCTTAGGTATCCCTGCATCCGGAAATTAGACTTTTACGGCCGTTGCGGGCAGGCTTCACACCGGAAAGGACCAGCGAGCGGGAACGCTACGAAAGCCCCGAAAAACATCAAGGCGATTTTGCTGTCAAAGAGACAAATACAAAATAAGAAGGGTCAAATCGCCCCCAGGGCAATATCGGATCTGCACAAGTTTAGTACCACTGTAAAGCCCGTTTCAAGGGCTCCCTCTACCGTGAGTTTGGGGTCGCTGAGGGTTCTGTAGGCGAGGCGAGCGGCCTGGATGTTAGCCCTACCCCTAAGAGAAATTGAAAAAAACAAGGTCGTGCCGGCAGGGCTAATGGCCCGGAATAAACGTGCGGTGAATTCGGCAATAACTCCCGATCTAGGCGGGCTAGAGAGGTGATTTTTTTACCTGACTCTGCCTTAGGTATCCCTGCATCCGGAAATTAGACTTTTACGGCCGTTGCGGGCAGGCTTCACACCGGAAAGGACCAGCGAGCGGGGACGCTCCGAAAGCCCCGAAAAACATCAAGGCGATTTTGCTGTCAAAGAGACAAATACAAAATAAGAAGGGTCAAATCGCCCCCAGGGCAATATCGGATCTGCACAAGTTTAGTACCACTGTAAAGCCCGTTTCAAGGGCTCCCTCTACCGTGAGTTTGGGGTCGCTGAGGGTTCTGTAGGCGAGGCGAGCGGCCTGGATGTTAGCCCTACCCCTAAGAGAAATTGAAAAAAACCAGCGGCCGGCTGCGAAGCAAGGTCGTGCCGGCAGGGGTAATGGCCCGAAACGAACGTGCGGTGAATTTGGCAATAACTCCCGATCTAGGTGGGCTAGAGAGATGATCTTTTTACCTGACTCTGCCTTAGGTATCCCTGCATCCGGAAATTAGACTTTCAAGGCCGTTGCGGGCAGGCTTCACACCGGAAAGGACCAGCGAGCGGGGACGCTCCGAAAGCCCCGCGAAGCATCAAGGCGATTTTGCTGTCAAAGAGACAAATACAAAATAAGAAGGGTCAAATCACCCCCAGGGCAATATCGGATCTGCACAAGTTTAGTACCACTGTCAAGCCCGTTTCAAGGGCTCCCTCTGCCGTGAGATTGGGGTTGCTGACGGTTCTGTAGGCGAGGCGAGCGGCCTGGGTGTTAGCCCTACCCCGAAGAGAAATTGAAAGAAACAAGGTCATGCCGGCAGGGCTAATGGCCCGGAATAAACGTGCGGTGAATTCGGCAATAACTCCCGATCTAGGCGGGCTAGAGAGGTGATTTTTTTACCTGACTCTGCCTTAGGTATCCCTGCATCCGGAAATTAGACTTTTACGGCCGTTGCGGGCAGGCTTCACACCGGAAAGGACCAGCGAGCGGGGACGCTCCGAAAGCCCCGAAAAACATCAAGGCGATTTTGCTGTCAAAGAGACAAATACAAAATAAGAAGGGTCAAATCGCCCCCAGGGCAATATCGGATCTGCACAAGTTTAGTACCACTGTAAAGCCCGTTTCAAGGGCTCCCTCTACCGTGAGTTTGGAGTCGCTGAGGGTTCTGTAGGCGAGGCGAGCGGCCTGGATGTTAGCCCTACCCCTAAGAGAAATTGAAAAAAACCAGCGGCCGGCTGCGAAGCAAGGTCGTGCCGGCAGGGGTAATGGCCCGAAAAGAACGTGCGGTGAATTTGGCAATAACTCCCGATCTAGGTGGGCTAGAGAGATGATCTTTTTACCTGACTCTGCCTTAGGTATCCCTGCATCCGGAAATTAGACTTTCAAGGCCGTTGCGGGCAGGCTTCACACCGGAAAGGACCAGCGAGCGGGGACGCTCCGAAAGCCCCGCGAAGCATCAAGGCGATTTTGCTGTCAAAGAGACAAATACAAAATAAGAAGGGTCAAATCACCCCCAGGGCAATATCGGATCTGCACAAGTTTAGTACCACTGTCAAGCCCGTTTCAAGGGCTCCCTCTACCGTGAGATTGGGGTTGCTGACGGTTCTGTAGGCGAGGCGAGCGGCCTGGGTGTTAGCCCTACCCCGAAGAGAAATTGAAAGAAACAAGGTCGTGCCGGCAGGGCTAATGGCCCGGAATAAACGTGCGGTGAATTCGGCAATAACTCCCGATCTAGGCGGGCTAGAGAGGTGATTTTTTTACCTGACTCTGCCTTAGGTATCCCTGCATCCGGAAATTAGACTTTTACGGCCGTTGCGGGCAGGCTTCACACCGGAAAGGACCAGCGAGCGGGGACGCTCCGAAAGCCCCGAAAAACATCAAGGCGATTTTGCTGTCAAAGAGACAAATACAAAATAAGAAGGGTCAAATCGCCCCCAGGGCAATATCGGATCTGCACAAGTTTAGTACCACTGTAAAGCCCGTTTCAAGGGCTCCCTCTACCGTGAGTTTGGGGTCGCTGAGGGTTCTGTAGGCGAGGCGAGCGGCCTGGATGTTAGCCCTACCCCTAAGAGAAATTGAAAAAAACCAGCGGCCGGCTGCGAAGCAAGGTCGTGCCGGCAGGGGTAATGGCCCGAAACGAACGTGCGGTGAATTTGGCAATAACTCCCGATCTAGGTGGGCTAGAGAGATGATCTTTTTACCTGACTCTGCCTTAGGTATCCCTGCATCCGGAAATTAGACTTTCAAGGCCGTTGCGGGCAGGCTTCACACCGGAAAGGACCAGCGAGCGGGGACGCTCCGAAAGCCCCGCGAAGCATCAAGGCGATTTTGCTGTCAAAGAGACAAATACAAAATAAGAAGGGTCAAATCACCCCCAGGGCAATATCGGATCTGCACAAGTTTAGTACCACTGTCAAGCCCGTTTCAAGGGCTCCCTCTACCGTGAGATTGGGGTTGCTGACGGTTCTGTAGGCGAGGCGAGCGGCCTAGGTGTTAGCCCTACCCCGAAGAGAAATTGAAAGAAACAAGGTCGTGCCGGCAGGGCTAATGGCCCGGAATAAACGTGCGGTGAATTCGGCAATAACTCCCGATCTAGGCGGGCTAGAGAGGTGATTTTTTTACCTGACTCTGCCTTAGGTATCCCTGCATCCGGAAATTAGACTTTTACGGCCGTTGCGGGCAGGCTTCACACCGGAAAGGACCAGCGAGCGGGGACGCTCCGAAAGCCCCGAAAAACATCAAGGCGATTTTGCTGTCAAAGAGACAAATACAAAATAAGAAGGGTCAAATCGCCCCCAGGGCAATATTGGATCTGCACAAGTTTAGTACCACTGTAAAGCCCGTTTCAAGGGCTCCCTCTACCGTGAGTTTGGGGTCGCTGAGGGTTCTGTAGGCGAGGCGAGCGGCCTGGATGTTAGCCCTACCCCTAAGAGAAATTGAAAAAAACCAGCGGCCGGCTGCGAAGCAAGGTCGTGCCGGCAGGGGTAATGGCCCGAAACGAACGTGCGGTGAATTTGGCAATAACTCCCGATCTAGGTGGGCTAGAGAGATGATCTTTTTACCTGACTCTGCCTTAGGTATCCCTGCATCCGGAAATTAGACTTTCAAGGCCGTTGCGGGCAGGCTTCACACCGGAAAGGACCAGCGAGCGGGGACGCTCCGAAAGCCCCGCGAAGCATCAAGGCGATTTTGCTGTCAAAGAGACAAATACAAAATAAGAAGGGTCAAATCACCCCCAGGGCAATATCGGATCTGCACAAGTTTAGTACCACTGTCAAGCCCGTTTCAAGGGCTCCCTCTACCGTGAGATTGGGGTTGCTGACGGTTCTGTAGGCGAGGCGAGCGGCCTGGGTGTTAGCCCTACCCCGAAGAGAAATTGAAAGAAACAAGGTCGTGCCGGCAGGGCTAATGGCCCGGAATAAACGTGCGGTGAATTCGGCAATAACTCCCGATCTAGGCGGGCTAGAGAGGTGATTTTTTTACCTGACTCTGTCTTAGGTATCCCTGCATCCGGAAATTAGACTTTTACGGCCGTTGCGGGCAGGCTTCACACCGGAAAGGACCAGCGAGCGGGGACGCTCCGAAAGCCCCGAAAAACATCAAGGCGATTTTGCTGTCAAAGAGACAAATACAAAATAAGAAGGGTCAAATCGCCCCCAGGGCAATATCGGATCTGCACAAGTTTAGTACCACTGTAAAGCCCGTTTCAAGGGCTCCCTCTACCGTGAGTTTGGGGTCGCTGAGGGTTCTGTAGGCGAGGCGAGCGGCCTGGATGTTAGCCCTACCCCTAAGAGAAATTGAAAAAAACCAGCGGCCGGCTGCGAAGCAAGGTCGTGCCGGCAGGGGTAATGGCCCGAAACGAACGTGCGGTGAATTTGGCAATAACTCCCGATCTAGGTGGGCTAGAGAGATGATCTTTTTACCTGACTCTGCCTTAGGTATCCCTGCATCCGGAAATTAGACTTTCAAGGCCGTTGCGGGCAGGCTTCACACCGGAAAGGACCAGCGAGCGGGGACGCTCCGAAAGCCCCGCGAAGCATCAAGGCGATTTTGCTGTCAAAGAGACAAATACAAAATAAGAAGGGTCAAATCACCCCCAGGGCAATATCGGATCTGCACAAGTTTAGTACCACTGTCAAGCCCGTTTCAAGGGCTCCCTCTACCGTGAGATTGGGGTTGCTGACGGTTCTGTAGGCGAGGCGAGCGGCCTGGGTGTTAGCCCTACCCCGAAGAGAAATTGAAAGAAACAAGGTCGTGCCGGCAGGGCTAATGGCCCGGAATAAACGTGCGGTGAATTCGGCAATAACTCCCGATCTAGGCGGGCTAGAGAGGTGATTTTTTTACCTGACTCTGCCTTAGGTATCCCTGCATCCGGAAATTAGACTTTTACGGCCGTTGCGGGCAGGCTTCACACCGGAAAGGACCAGCGAGCGGGGACGCTCCGAAAGCCCCGAAAAACATCAAGGCGATTTTGCTGTCAAAGAGACAAATACAAAATAAGAAGGGTCAAATCGCCCCCAGGGCAATATCGGATCTGCACAAGTTTAGTACCACTGTAAAGCCCGTTTCAAGGGCTCCCTCTACCGTGAGTTTGGGGTCGCTGAGGGTTCTGTAGGCGAGGCGAGCGGCCTGGATGTTAGCCCTACCCCTAAGAGAAATTGAAAAAAACCAGCGGCCGGCTGCGAAGCAAGGTCGTGCCGGCAGGGGTAATGGCCCGAAACGAACGTGCGGTGAATTTGGCAATAACTCCCGATCTAGGTGGGCTAGAGAGATGATCTTTTTACCTGACTCTGCCTTAGGTATCCCTGCATCCGGAAATTAGACTTTCAAGGCCGTTGCGGGCAGGCTTCACACCGGAAAGGACCAGCGAGCGGGGACGCTCCGAAAGCCCCGCGAAGCATCAAGGCGATTTTGCTGTCAAAGAGACAAATACAAAATAAGAAGGGTCAAATCACCCCCAGGGCAATATCGGATCTGCACAAGTTTAGTACCACTGTCAAGCCCGTTTCAAGGGCTCCCTCTACCGTGAGATTGGGGTTGCTGACGGTTCTGTAGGCGACGCGAGCGGCCTGGGTGTTAGCCCTACCCCGAAGAGAAATTGAAAGAAACAAGGTCGTGCCGGCAGGGCTAATGGCCCGGAATAAACGTGCGGTGAATTCGGCAATAACTCCCGATCTAGGCGGGCTAGAGAGGTGATTTTTTTACCTGACTCTGCCTTAGGTATCCCTGCATCCGGAAATTAGACTTTTACGGCCGTTGCGGGCAGGCTTCACACCGGAAAGGACCAGCGAGCGGGGACGCTCCGAAAGCCCCGAAAAACATCAAGGCGATTTTGCTGTCAAAGAGACAAATACAAAATAAGAAGGGTCAAATCGCCCCCAGGGCAATATCGGATCTGCAAAAGTTTAGTACCACTGTAAAGCCCGTTTCAAGGGCTCCCTCTACCGTGAGTTTGGGGTCGCTGAGAGTTCTGTAGGCGAGGCGAGCGGCCTGGATGTTAGCCCTACCCCTAAGAGAAATTGAAAAAAACCAGCGGCCGGCTGCGAAGCAAGGTCGTGCCGGCAGGGGTAATGGCCCGAAACGAACGTGCGGTGAATTTGGCAATAACTCCCGATCTAGGTGGGCTAGAGAGATGATCTTTTTACCTGACTCTGCCTTAGGTATCCCTGCATCCGGAAATTAGACTTTCAAGGCCGTTGCGGGCAGGCTTCACACCGGAAAGGACCAGCGAGCGGGGACGCTCCGAAAGCCCCGCGAAGCATCAAGGCGATTTTGCTGTCAAAGAGACAAATACAAAATAAGAAGCGTCAAATCACCCCCAGGGCAATATCGGATCTGCACAAGTTTAGTACCACTGTCAAGCCCGTTTCAAGGGCTCCCTCTACCGTGAGATTGGGGTTGCTGACGGTTCTGTAGGCGAGGCGAGCGGCCTGGGTGTTAGCCCTACCCCGAAGAGAAATTGAAAGAAACAAGGTCGTGCCGGCAGGGCTAATGGCCCGGAATAAACGTGCGGTGAATTCGGCAATAACTCCCGATCTAGGCGGGCTATAGAGGTGATTCTTTTACCTGACTCTGCCTTAGGTATCCCTGCATCCGGAAATTAGACTTTTACGGCCGTTGCGGGCAGGCTTCACACCGGAAAGGACCAGCGAGCGGGGACGCTCCGAAAGCCCCGAAAAACATCAAGGCGATTTTGCTGTCAAAGAGACAAATACAAAATAAGAAGGGTCAAATCGCCCCCAGGGCAATATCGGATCTGCACAAGTTTAGTACCACTGTAAAGCCCGTTTCAAGGGCTCCCTCTACCGTGAGTTTGGGGTCGCTGAGGGTTCTGTAGGCGAGGCGAGCGGCCTGGATGTTAGCCCTACCCCTAAGAGAAATTGAAAAAAACCAGCGGCCGGCTGCGAAGCAAGGTCGTGCCGGCAGGGGTAATGGCCCGAAACGAACGTGCGGTGAATTTGGCAATAACTCCCGATCTAGGTGGGCTAGAGAGGTCATCTTTTTACCTGACTCTGCCTTAGGTATCCCTGCATCCGGAAATTAGACTTTCAAGGCCGTTGCGGGCAGGCTTCACACCGGAAAGGACCAGCGAGCGGGGACGCTCCGAAAGCCCCGCGAAGCATCAAGGCGATTTTGCTGTCAAAGAGACAAATACAAAATAAGAAGGGTCAAATCACCCCCAGGGCAATATCGGATCTGCACAAGTTTAGTACCACTGTCAAGCCCGTTTCAAGGGCTCCCTCTACCGTGAGATTGGGGTTGCTGACGGTTCTGTAGGCGAGGCGAGCGGCCTGGGTGTTAGCCCTACCCCGAAGAGAAATTGAAAGAAACAAGGTCGTGCCGGCAGGGCTAATGGCCCGGAATAAACGTGCGATGAATTCGGCAATAACTCCCGATCTAGGCGGGCTAGAGAGGTGATTTTTTTACCTGACTCTGCCTTAGGTATCCCTGCATCCGGAAATTAGACTTTTACGGCCGTTGCGGGCAGGCTTCACACCGGAAAGGACCAGCGAGCGGGGACGCTCCGAAAGCCCCGAAAAACATCAAGGCGATTTTGCTGTCAAAGAGACAAATACAAAATAAGAAGGGTCAAATCGCCCCCAGGGCAATATCGGATCTGCACAAGTTTAGTACCACTGTAAAGCCCGTTTCAAGGGCTCCCTCTACCGTGAGTTTGGGGTCGCTGAGGGTTCTGTAGGCGAGGCGAGCGGCCTGGATGTTAGCCCTACCCCTAAGAGAAATTGAAAAAAACCAGCGGCCGGCTGCGAAGCAAGGTCGTGCCGGCAGGGGTAATGGCCCGAAACGAACGTGCGGTGAATTTGGCAATAACTCCCGATCTAGGTGGGCTAGAGAGATGATCTTTTTACCTGACTCTGCCTTAGGTATCCCTGCATCCGGAAATTAGACTTTCAAGGCCGTTGCGGGCAGGCTTCACACCGGAAAGGACCAGCGAGCGGGGACGCTCCGAAAGCCCCGCGAAGCATCAAGGCGATTTTGCTGTCAAAGAGACAAATACAAAATAAGAAGGGTCAAATCACCCCCAGGGCAATATCGGATCTGCACAAGTTTAGTACCACTGTCAAGCCCGTTTCAAGGGCTCCCTCTACCGTGAGATTGGGGTTGCTGACGGTTCTGTAGGCGAGGCGAGCGGCCTGGGTGTTAGCCCTACCCCGAAGAGAAATTGAAAGAAACAAGGTCGTGCCGGCAGGGCTAATGGCCCGGAATAAACGTGCGGTGAATTCGGCAATAACTCCCGATCTAGGCGGGCTAGAGAGGTGATTTTTTTACCTGACTCTGCCTTAGGTATCCCTGCATCCGGAAATTAGACTTTTACGGCCGTTGCGGGCAGGCTTCACACCGGAAAGGACCAGCGAGCGGGGACGCTCCGAAAGCCCCGAAAAACATCAAGGCGATTTTGCTGTCAAAGAGACAAATACAAAATAAGAAGGGTCAAATCGCCCCCAGGGCAATATCGGATCGGCACAAGTTTAGTACCACTGTAAAGCCCGTTTCAAGGGCTCCCTC
Source organism: Pisaster brevispinus (assembly GCA_023634235.1). Taxonomy (NCBI): domain Eukaryota; kingdom Metazoa; phylum Echinodermata; class Asteroidea; order Forcipulatida; family Asteriidae; genus Pisaster; species Pisaster brevispinus. The sequence continues at coordinate 14,154,154 of JAMKCF010000005.1, read as the reverse complement.
TACCGTGAGTTTGGGGTCGCTGAGGGTTCTGTAGGCGAGGCGAGCGGCCTGGATGTTAGCCCTACCCCTAAGAGAAATTGAAAAAAACCAGCGGCCGGCTGCGAAGCAAGGTCGTGCCGGCAGGGGTAATGGCCCGAAACGAACGTGCCGTGAATTTGGCAATAACTCCCGATCTAGGTGGGCTAGAGAGATGATCTTTTTACCTGACTCTGCCTTAGGTATCCCTGCATCCGGAAATTAGACTTTCAAGGCCGTTGCGGGCAGGCTTCACACCGGAAAAGACCAGCGAGCGGGGACGCTCCGAAAGCCCCGCGAAGCATCAAGGCGATTTTGCTGTCAAAGAGACAAATACAAAATAAGAAGGGTCAAATCACCCCCAGGGCAATATCGGATCTGCACAAGTTTAGTACCACTGTCAAGCCCGTTTCAAGGGCTCCCTCTACCGTGAGATTGGGGTTGCTGACGGTTCTGTAGGCGAGGCGAGCGGCCTGGGTGTTAGCCCTACCCCGAAGAGAAATTGAAAGAAACAAGGTCGTGCCGGCAGGGCTAATGGCCCGGAATAAACGTGCGGTGAATTCGGCAATAACTCCCGATCTAGGCGGGCTAGAGAGGTGATTTTTTTACCTGACTCTGCCTTAGGTATCCCTGCATCCGGAAATTAGACTTTTACGGCCGTTGCGGGCAGGCTTCATACCGGAAAGGACCAGCGAGCGGGGACGCTCCGAAAGCCCCGAAAAACATCAAGGCGATTTTGCTGTCAAAGAGACAAATACAAAATAAGAAGGGTCAAATCACCCCCAGGTCAATATCGGATCTGCACAAGTTTAGTACCACTGTCAAGCCCGTTTCAAGGGCTCCCTCTACCGTGAGATTGGGGTTGCTGACGGTTCTGTAGGCGAGGCGAGCGGCCTGGGTGTTAGCCCTACCCCGAAGAGAAATTGAAAGAAACAAGGTCGTGCCGGCAGGGCTAATGGCCCGGAATAAACGTGCGGTGAATTCGGCAATAACTCCCGATCTAGGCGGGCTAGAGAGGTGATTTTTTTACCTGACTCTGCCTTAGGTATCCCTGCATCCGGAAATTAGACTTTTACGGCCGTTGCGGGCAGGCTTCACACCGGAAAGGACCAGCGAGCGGGGACGCTCCGAAAGCCCCGAAAAACATCAAGGCGATTTTGCTGTCAAAGAGACAAATACAAAATAAGAAGGGTCAAATCGCCCCCAGGACAATATCGGATCTGCACAAGTTTAGTACCACTGTAAAGCCCGTTTCAAGGGCTCCCTCTACCGTGAGTTTGGGGTCGCTGAGGGTTCTGTAGGCGAGGCGAGCGGCCTGGATGTTAGCCCTTCCCCTAAGAGAAATTGAAAAAAACCAGCGGCCGGCTGCGAAGCAAGGTCGTGCCGGCAGGGGTAATGGCCCGAAACGAACGTGCGGTGAATTTGGCAATAACTCCCGATCTAGGTGGGCTAGAGAGATGATCTTTTTACCTGACTCTTCCTTAGGTATCCCTGCATCCGGAAATTAAACTTTCAAGGCCGTTGCGGGCAGGCTTCACACCGGAAAGGACCAGCGAGCGGGGACGCTCCGAAAGCCCCGCGAAGCATCAAGGCGATTTTGCTGTCAAAGAGACAAATACAAAATAAGAAGGGTCAAATCACCCCCAGGGCAATATCGGATCTGCACAAGTTTAGTACCACTGTCAAGCCCGTTTCAAGGGCTCCCTCTACCGTGAGATTGGGGTTGCTGACGGTTCTGTAGGCGAGGCGAGCGGCCTGGGTGTTAGCCCTACCCCGAAGAGAAATTGAAAGAAACAAGGTCGTGCCGGCAGGGCTAATGGCCCGGATTAAACGTGCGGTGAATTCGGCAATAACTCCCGATCTAGGCGGGCTAGAGAGGTGATTTTTTTACCTGACTCTGCCTTAGGTATCCCTGCATCCGGAAATTAGACTTTTACGGCCGTTGCGGGCAGGCTTCATACCGGAAAGGACCAGCGAGCGGGGACGCTCCGAAAGCCCCGAAAAACATCAAGGCGATTTTGCTGTCAAAGAGACAAATACAAAATAAGAAGGGTCAAATCGCCCCCAGGGCAATATCGGATCTGCACAAGTTTAGTACCACTGTCAAGCCCGTTTCAAGGGCTCCCTCTACCGTGAGTTTGGGGTCGCTGAGGGTTCTGTAGGCGAGGCGAGCGGCCTGGATGTTAGCCCTACCCCTAAGAGAAATTGAAAAAAACCAGCGGCCGGCTGCGAAGCAAGGTCGTGCCGGCAGGGGTAATGGCCCGAAACGAACGTGCGATGAATTTGGCAATAATCCCGATCTAGGTGGGCTAGAGAGATGATCTTTTTACCTGACTCTGCCTTAGGTATCCCTGCATCCGGAAATTAGACTTTCAAGGCCGTTGCGGGCAGGCTTCACACCGGAAAGGACCAGCGAGCGGGGACGCTCCGAAAGCCCCGCGAAGCATCAAGGCGATTTTGCTGTCAAAGAGACAAATACAAAATAAGAAGGGTCAAATCACCCCCAGGGCAATATCGGATCTGCACAAGTTTAGTACCACTGTCAAGCCCGTTTCAAGGGCTCCCTCTACCGTGAGATTGGGGTTGCTGACGGTTCTGTAGGCGAGGCGAGCGGCCTGGGTGTTAGCCCTACCCGGAAGAGAAATTGAAAGAAACAAGGTCGTGCCGGCAGGGCTAATGGCCCGGAATAAACGTGCGGTGAATTCGGCAATAACTCCCGATCTAGGCGGGCTAGAGAGGTGATTTTTTTACCTGACTCTGCCTTAGGTATCCCTGCATCCGGAAATTAGACTTTTACGGCCGTTGCGGGCAGGCTTCACACCGGAAAGGACCAGCGAGCGGGGACGCTCCGAAAGCCCCGAAAAACATCAAGGCGATTTTGCTGTCAAAGAGACAAATACAAAATAAGAAGGGTCAAATCGCCCCCAGGGCAATATCGGATCTGCACAAGTTTAGTACCACTGTAAAGCCCGTTTCAAGGGCTCCCTCTACCGTGAGTTTGGGGTCGCTGAGGGTTCTGTAGGCGAGGCGAGCGGCCTGGATGTTAGCCCTACCCCTAAGAGAAATTGAAAAAAACCAGCGGCCGGCTGCGAAGCAAGGTCGTGCCGGCAGGGGTAATGGCCCGAAACGAACGTGCGGTGAATTTGGCAATAACTCCCGATCTAGGTGGGCTAGAGAGATGATCTTTTTACCTGACTCTGCCTTAGGTATCCCTGCATCCGGAAATTAGACTTTCAAGGCCGTTGCGGGCAGGCTTCACACCGGAAAGGACCAGCGAGCGGGGACGCTCCGAAAGCCCCGCAAAACATCAAGGCGATTTTGCTGTCAAAGAGACAAATACAAAATAAGAAGGGTCAAATCACCCCCAGGGCAATATCGGATCTGCACAAGTTTAATACCACTGTCAAGCCCGTTTCAAGGGCTCCCTCTACCGTGATATTGGGGTTGCTGACGGTTCTGTAGGCGAGGCGAGCGGCCTGGGTGTTAGCCCTACCCCGAAGAGAAATTGAAAGAAACAAGGTCGTGCCGGCAGGGCTAATGGCCCGGAATAAACGTGCGGTGAATTCGGCAATAACTCCCGATCTAGGCGGGCTAGAGAGGTGATTTTTTTACCTGACTCTGCCTTAGGTATCCCTGCATCCGGAAATTAGACTTTTACGGCCGTTGCGGGCAGGCTTCACACCGGAAAGGACCAGCGAGCGGGGACGCTCCGAAAGCCCCGAAAAACATCAAGGCGATTTTGCTGTCAAAGAGACAAATACAAAATAAGAAGGGTCAAATTGCCCCCAGGGCAATATCGGATCTGCACAAGTTTAGTACCACTGTAAAGCCCGTTTCAAGGGCTCCCTCTACCGTGAGTTTGGGGTCGCTGAGGGTTCTGTAGGCGAGGCGAGCGGCCTGGATGTTAGCCCTACCCCTAAGAGAAATTGAAAAAAACCAGCGGCCGGCTGCGAAGCAAGGTCGTGCCGGCAGGGGTAATGGCCCGAAACGAACGTGCGGTGAATTTGGCAATAACTCCCGATCTAGGTGGGCTAGAGAGATGATCTTTTTACCTGACTCTGCCTTAGGTATCCCTGCATCCGGAAATTAGACTTTCAAAGCCGTTGCGGGCAGGCTTCACACCGGAAAGGACCAGCGAGCGGGGACGCTCCGAAAGCCCCGCGAAACATCAAGGCGATTTTGCTGTCAAAGAGACAAATACAAAATAAGAAGGGTCAAATCACCCCCAGGGCAATATCGGATCTGCACAAGTTTAGTACCACTGTCAAGCCCGTTTCAAGGGCTCCCTCTACCGTGAGATTGGGGTTGCTGACGGTTCTGTAGGCGAGGCGAGCGGCCTGGGTGTTAGCCCTACCCCGAAGAGAAATTGAAAGAAACAAGGTCGTGCCGGCAGGGCTAATGGCCCGGAATAAACGTGCGGTGAATTCGGCAATAACTCCCGATCTAGGCGGGCTAGAGAGGTGATTTTTTTACCTGACTCTGCCTTAGGTATCCCTGCATCCGGAAATTAGACTTTTACGGCCGTTGCGGGCAGGCTTCACACCGGAAAGGACCAGCGAGCGGGGACGCTCCGAAAGCCCCGAAAAACATCAAGGCGATTTTGCTGTCAAAGAGTCAAATACAAAATAAGAAGGGTCAAATCGCCCCCGGGGCAATATCGGATCTGCACAAGTTTAGTACCACTGTAAAGCCCGTTTCAAGGGCTCCCTCTACCGTGAGTTTGGGGTCGCTGAGGGTTCTGTAGGCGAGGCGAGCGGCCTGGATGTTAGCCCTACCCCTAAGAGAAATTGAAAAAAACCAGCGGCCGGCTGCGAAGCAAGGTCGTGCCGGCAGGGGTAATGGCCCGAAACGAACGTGCGGTGAATTTGGCAATAACTCCCGATCTAGGTGGGCTAGAGGAATGATCTTTTTACCTGACTCTGCCTTAGGTATCCCTGCATCCGGAAATTAGACTTTCAAGGCCGTTGCGGGCAGGCTTCACACCGGAAAGGACCAGCGAGCGGGGACGCTCCGAAAGCCCCGCAAAACATCAAGGCGATTTTGCTGTCAAAGAGACAAATACAAAATAAGAAGGGTCAAATCACCCCCAGGGCAATATCGGATCTGCACAAGTTTAGTACCACTGTCAAGCCCGTTTCAAGGGCTCCCTCTACCGTGAGATTGGGGTTGCTGACGGTTCTGTAGGCGAGGCGAGCGGCCTGGGTGTTAGCCCTACCCCGAAGAGAAATTGAAAGAAACAAGGTCGTGCCGGCAGGGCTAATGGCCCGGAATAAACGTGCGGTGAATTCGGCAATAACTCCCGATCTAGGCGGGCTAGAGAGGTGATTTTTTTACCTGACTCTGCCTTAGGTATCCCTGCATCCGGAAATTAGACTTTTACGGCCGTTGCGGGCAGGCTTCACACCGGAAAGGACCAGCGAGCGGGGACGCTCCGAAAGCCCCGAAAAACATCAAGGCGATTTTGCTGTCAAAGAGACAAATACAAAATAAGAAGGGTCAAATCGCCCCCAGGGCAATATCGGATCTGCACAAGTTTAGTACCACTGTAAAGCCCGTTTCAAGGGCTCCCTCTACCGTGAGTTTGGGGTCGCTGAGGGTTCTGTAGGCGAGGCGAGCGGCCTGGATGTTAGCCCTACCCCTAAGAGAAATTGAAAAAAACCAGCGGCCGGCTGCGAAGCAAGGTCGTGCCGGCAGGGGTAATGGCCCGAAACGAACGTGCGGTGAATTTGGCAATAACTCCCGATCTAGGTGGGCTAGAGAGATGATCTTTTTACCTGACTCTGCCTTAGGTATCCCTGCATCCGGAAATTAGACTTTCAAGGCCGTTGCGGGCAGGCTTCACACCGGAAAGGACCAGCGAGCGGGGACGCTCCGAAAGCCCCGCAAAACATCAAGGCGATTTTGCTGTCAAAGAGACAAATACAAAATAAGAAGGGTCAAATCACCCCCAGGGCAATATCGGATCTGCACAAGTTTAGTACCACTGTCAAGCCCGTTTCAAGGGCTCCCTCTACCGTGAGATTGGGGTTGCTGACGGTTCTGTAGGCGAGCGGCCTGGGTGTTAGCCCTACCCCGAAGAGAAATTGAAAGAAACAAGGTCGTGCCGGCAGGGCTAATGGCCCGGAATAAACGTGCGGTGAATTCGGCAATAACTCCCGATCTAGGCGGGCTAGAGAGGTGATTTTTTTACCTGACTCTGCCTTAGGTATCCCTGCATCCGGAAATTAGACTTTTACGGCCGTTGCGGGCAGGCTTCACACCGGAAAGGACCAGCGAGCGGGGACGCTCCGAAAGCCCCGAAAAACATCAAGGCGATTTTGCTGTCAAAGAGACAAATACAAAATAAGAAGGGTCAAATCGCCCCCAGGGCAATATCGGATCTGCACAAGTTTAGTACCACTGTAAAGCCCGTTTCAAGGGCTCCCTCTACCGTGAGTTTGGGGTCGCTGAGGGTTCTGTAGGCGAGGCGAGCGGCCTGGATGTTAGCCCTACCCCTAAGAGAATTTGAAAAAAACCAGCGGCCGGCTGCGAAGCAAGGTCGTGCCGGCAGGGGTAATGGCCCGAAACGAACGTGCGGTGAATTTGGCAATAACTCCCGATCTAGGTGGGCTAGAGAGATGATCTTTTTACCTGACTCTGCCTTAGGTATCCCTGCATCTGGAAATTAGACTTTCAAGGCCGTTGCGGGCAGGCTTCATACCGGAAAGGACCAGCGAGCGGGGACGCTCCGAAAGCCCCGCGAAACATCAAGGCGATTTTGCTGTCAAAGAGACAAATACAAAATAAGAAGGGTCAAATCACCCCCAGGGCAATATCGGATCTGCACAAGTTTAGTACCACTGTCAAGCCCGTTTCAAGGGCTCCCTCTACCGTGAGATTGGGGTTGCTGACGGTTCTGTAGGCGAGGCGAGCGGCCTGGGTGTTAGCCCTACCCCTAAGAGAAATTGAAAGAAACAAGGTCGTGACGGCAGGGCTAATGGCCCGGAATAAACGTGCGGTGAATTCGGCAATAACTCCCGATCTAGGCGGGCTAGAGAGGTGATTTTTTTACCTGACTCTGCCTTAGGTATCCCTGCATCCGGAAATTAGACTTTTACGGCCGTTGCGGGCAGGCTTCACACCGGAAAGGACCAGCGAGCGGGGACGCTCCGAAAGCCCCGCGAAACATCAAGGCGATTTTGCTGTCAAAGAGACAAATACAAAATAAGAAGGGTCAAATCACCCCCAGGGCAATATCGGATCTGCACAAGTTTAATACCACTGTCAAGCCCGTTTCAAGGGCTCCCTCTACCGTGAGATTGGGGTTGCTGACGGTTCTGTAGGCGAGGCGAGCGGCCTGGGTGTTAGCCCTACCCCGAAGAGAAATTGAAAGAAACAAGGTCGTGCCGGCAGGGCTAATGGCCCGGAATAAACGTGCGGTGAATTCGGCAATAACTCCCGATCTAGGCGGGCTAGAGAGGTGATTTTTTTACCTGACTCTGCCTTAGGTATCCCTGCATCCGGAAATTAGACTTTCAAGGCCGTTGCGGGCAGGCTTCACACCGGAAAGGACCAGCGAGCGGGGACGCTCCGAAAGCCCCGCAAAACATCAAGGCGATTTTGCTGTCAAAGAGACAAATACAAAATAAGAAGGGTCAAATCACCCCCAGGGCAATATCGGATCTGCACAAGTTTAGTACCACTGTCAAGCCCGTTTCAAGGGCTCCCTCTACCGTGAGATTGGGGTTGCTGACGGTTCTGTAGGCGAGGCGAGCGGCCTGGGTGTTAGCCCTACCCCGAAGAGAAATTGAAAGAAACAAGGTCGTGCCGGCAGGGCTAATGGCCCGGAATAAACGTGCGGTGAATTCGGCAATAACTCCCGATCTAGGCGGGCTAGAGAGGTGATTTTTTTACCTGACTCTGCCTTAGGTATCCCTGCATCCGGAAATTAGACTTTTACGGCCGTTGCGGGCAGGCTTCACACCGGAAAGGACCAGCGAGCGGGGACGCTCCGAAAGCCCCGAAAAACATCAAGGCGATTTTGCTGTCAAAGAGACAAATACAAAATAAGAAGGGTCAAATCGCCCCCAGGGCAATATCGGATCTGCACAAGTTTAGTACCACTGTAAAGCCCGTTTCAAGGGCTCCCTCTACCGTGAGTTTGGGGTCGCTGAGGGTTCTGTAGGCGAGGCGAGCGGCCTGGATGTTAGCCCTACCCCTAAGAGAATTTGAAAAAAACCAGCGGCCGGCTGCGAAGCAAGGTCGTGCTGGCAGGGGTAATGGCCCGAAACGAACGTGCGGTGAATTTGGCAATAACTCCCGATCTAGGTGGGCTAGAGAGATGATCTTTTTACCTGACTCTGCCTTAGGTATCCCTGCATCTGGAAATTAGACTTTCAAGGCCGTTGCGGGCAGGCTTCACACCGGAAAGGACCAGCGAGCGGGGACGCTCCGAAAGCCCCGCGAAACATCAAGGCGATTTTGCTGTCAAAGAGACAAATACAAAATAAGAAGGGTCAAATCACCCCCAGGGCAATATCGGATCTGCACAAGTTTAGTACCACTGTAAAGCCCGTTTCAAGGGCTCCCTCTACCGTGAGTTTGGGGTTGCTGACGGTTCTGTAGGCGAGGCGAGCGGCCTGGGTGTTAGCCCTACCCCGAAGAGAAATTGAAAGAAACAAGGTCGTGCCGGCAGGGCTAATGGCCCGGAATAAACGTGCGGTGAATTCGGCAATAACTCCCGATCTAGGCGGGCTAGAGAGGTGATTTTTTTACCTGACTCTGCCTTAGGTATCCCTGCATCCGGAAATTAGACTTTTACGGCCGTTGCGGGCAGGCTTCACACCGGAAAGGACCAGCGAGCGGGGACGCTCCGAAAGCCCCGAAAAACATCAAGGCGATTTTGCTGTCAAAGAGACAAATACAAAATAAGAAGGGTCAAATCGCCCCCAGGGCAATATCGGATCTGCACAAGTTTAATACCACTGTAAAGCCCGTTTCAAGGGCTCCCTCTACCGTGAGTTTGGGGTCGCTGAGGGTTCTGTAGGCGAGGCGAGCGGCCTGGATGTTAGCCCTACCCCTAAGAGAATTGAAAAAAAACCAGCGGCCGGCTGCGAAGCAAGGTCGTGCCGGCAGGGGTAATGGCCCGAAACGAACGTGCGGTGAATTTGGCAATAACTCCCGATCTAGGTGGGCTAGAGAGATGATCTTTTTACCTGACTCTGCCTTAGGTATCCCTGCATCCGGAAATTAGACTAAGGCCGTTGCGGGCAGGCTTCACACCGGAAAGGACCAGCGAGCGGGGACGCTCCGAAAGCCCCGCGAAACATCAAGGCGATTTTGCTGTCAAAGAGACAAATACAAAATAAGAAGGGTCAAATCACCCCCAGGGCAATATCGGATCTGCACAAGTTTAGTACCACTGTCAAGCCCGTTTCAAGGGCTCCCTCTACCGTGAGATTGGGGTTGCTGACGGTTCTGTAGGCGAGGCGAGCGGCCTGGGTGTTAGCCCTACCCCGAAGAGAAATTGAAAGAAACAAGGTCGTGCCGGCAGGGCTAATGGCCCGGAATAAACGTGCGGTGAATTCGGCAATAACTCCCGATCTAGGCGGGCTAGAGAGGTGATTTTTTTACCTGACTCTGCCTTAGGTATCCCTGCATCCGGAAATTAGACGTTTACGGCCGTTGCGGGCAGGCTTCACACCGGAAAGGACCAGCGAGCGGGGACGCTCCGAAAGCCCCGAAAAACATCAAGGCGATTTTGCTGTCAAAGTGACAAATACAAAATAAGAAGGGTCAAATCGCCCCCAGGGCAATATCGGATCTGCACAAGTTTAGTACCACTGTAAAGCCCGTTTCAAGGGCTCCCTCTACCGTGAGTTTGGGGTCGCTGAGGGTTCTGTAGGCGAGGCGAGCGGCCTGGATGTAAGCCCTTCCCCTAAGAGAAATTGAAAAAAACCAGCGGCCGGCTGCGAAGCAAGGTCGTGCCGGCAGGGGTAATGGCCCGAAACGAACGTGCGGTGAATTTGGCAATAACTCCCGATCTAGGTGGGCTAGAGAGATGATCTTTTTACCTGACTCTGCCTTAGGTATCCCTGCATCCGGAAATTAGACTTTCAAGGCCGTTGCGGGCAGGCTTCACACCGGAAAGGACCAGCGAGCGGGGACGCTCCGAAAGCCCCGCGAAACATCAAGGCGATTTTGCTGTCAAAGAGACAAATACAAAATAAGAAGGGTCAAATCACCCCCAGGGCAATATCGGATCTGCACAAGTTTAGTACCACTGTCAAGCCCGTTTCAAGGGCTCCCTCTACCGTGAGATTGGGGTTGCTGACGGTTCTGTAGGCGAGGCGAGCGGCCTGGGTGTTAGCCCTACCCCGAAGAGAAATTGAAAGAAACAAGGTCGTGCCGGCAGGGCTAATGGCCCGGAATAAACGTGCGGTGAATTCGGCAATAACTCCCGATCTAGGCGGGCTAGAGAGGTGATTTTTTTACCTGACTCTGCCTTAGGTATCCCTGCATCCGGAAATTAGACTTTTACGGCCGTTGCGGGCAGGCTTCACACCGGAAAGGACCAGCGAGCGGGGACGCTCCGAAAGCCCCGAAAAACATCAAGGCGATTTTGCTGTCAAAGAGACAAATACAAAATAAGAAGGGTCAAATCGCCCCCAGGGCAATATCGGATCTGCACAAGTTTGTAAAGCCCGTTTCAAGGGCTCCCTCTACCGTGAGTTTGGGGTCGCTGAGGGTTCTGTAGGCGAGGCGAGCGGCCTGGATGTTAGCCCTACCCCTAAGAGAAATTGAAAAAAAACAGCGGCCGGCTGCGAAGCAAGGTCGTGCCGGCAGGGGTAATGGCCCGAAACGAACGTGCGGTGAATTTGGCAATAACTCCCGATCTAGGTGGGCTAGAGAGATGATCTTTTTACCTGACTCTGCCTTAGGTATCCCTGCATCCGGAAATTAGACTTTCAAGGCCGTTGCGGGCAGGCTTCACACCGGAAAGGACCAGCGAGCGGGGACGCTCCGAAAGCCCCGCGAAACATCAAGGCGATTTTGCTGTCAAAGAGACAAATACAAAATAAGAAGGGTCAAATCACCCCCAGGGCAATATCGGATCTGCACAAGTTTAGTACCACTGTCAAGCCCGTTTCAAGGGCTCCCTCTACCGTGAGATTGGGGTTGCTGACGGTTCTGTAGGCGAGGCGAGCGGCCTGGGTGTTAGCCCTACCCCGAAGAGAAATTGAAAGAAACAAGGTCGTGCCGGCAGGGCTAATGGCCCGGAATAAACGTGCGGTGAATTCGGCAATAACTCCCGATCTAGGCGGGCTAGAGAGGTGATTTTTTTACCTGACTCTGCCTTAGGTATCCCTGCATCCGGAAGTTAGACTTTTACGGCCGTTGCGGGCAGGCTTCACACCGGAAAGGACCAGCGAGCGGGGACGCTCCGAAAGCCCCGAAAAACATCAAGGCGATTTTGCTGTCAAAGAGACAAATACAAAATAAGAAGGGTCAAATCGCCCCCAGGGCAATATCGGATCTGCACAAGTTTAGTACCACTGTAAAGCCCGTTTCAAGGGCTCCCTCTACCGTGAGTTTGGGGTCGCTGAGGGTTCTGTAGGCGAGGCGAGCGGCCTGGATGTTAGCCCTACCCCTAAGAGAAATTGAAAAAAACCAGCGGCCGGCTGCGAAGCAAGGTCGTGCCGGCAGGGGTAATGGCCCGAAACGAACGTGCGGTGAATTTGGCAATAACTCCCGATCTAGGTGGGCTAGAGAGATGATCTTTTTACCTGACTCTGCCTTAGGTATCCCTGCATCCGGAAATTAGACTTTCAAGGCCGTTGCGGGCAGGCTTCACACCGGAAAGGACCAGCGAGCGGGGACGCTCCGAAAGCCCCGCGAAACATCAAGGCGATTTTGCTGTCAAAGAGACAAATACAAAATAAGAAGGGTCAAATCACCCCCAGGGCAATATCGGATCTGCACAAGTTTAGTACCACTGTCAAGCCCGTTTCAAGGGCTCCCTCTACCGTGAGATTGGGGTTGCTGACGGTTCTGTAGGCGAGGCGAGCGGCCTGGGTGTTAGCCCTACCCCGAAGAGAAATTGAAAGAAACAAGGTCGTGCCGGCAGGGCTAATGGCCCGGAATAAACGTGCGGTGAATTTGGCAATAACTCCCGATCTAGGCGGGCTAGAGAGGTGATTTTTTTACCTGACTCTGCCTTAGGTATCCCTGCATCCGGAAATTAGACTTTTACGGCCGTTGCGGGCAGGCTTCACACCGGAAAGGACCAGCGAGCGGGGACGCTCCGAAAGCCCCGAAAAACATCAAGGCGATTTTGCTGTCAAAGAGACAAATACAAAATAAGAAGGGTCAAATCGCCCCCAGGGCAATATCGGATCTGCACAAGTTTAGTACCACTGTAAAGCCCGTTTCAAGGGCTCCCTCTACCGTGAGTTTGGGGTCGCTGAGGGTTCTGTAGACGAGGCGAGCGGCCTGGATGTTAGCCCTACCCCTAAGAGAAATTGAAAAAAACCAGCGGCCGGCTGCGAAGCAAGGTCGTGCCGGCAGGGGTAATGGCCCGAAACGAACGTGCGGTGAATTTGGCAATAACTCCCGATCTAGGTGGGCTAGAGAGATGATCTTTTTACCTGACTCTGCCTTAGGTATCCCTGCATCCGGAAATTAGACTTTCAAGGCCGTTGCGGGCAGGCTTCACACCGGAAAGGACCAGCGAGCGGGGACGCTCCGAAAGCCCCGCGAAACATCAAGGCGATTTTGCTGTCAAAGAGACAAATACAAAAAATGAAGGGTCAAATCACCCCCAGAGCAATATCGGATCTGCACAAGTTTAGTACCACTGTCAAGCCCGTTTCAAGGGCTCCCTCTACCGTGAGATTGGGGTTGCTGACGGTTCTGTAGGCGAGGCGAGCGGCCTGGGTGTTAGCCCTACCCCGAAGTGAAATTAAAAAAAACAAGGTCGTGCCGGCAGGGCTAATGGCCCGGAATAAACGTGCGGTGAATTCGGCAATAACTCCCGATCTAGGCGGGCTAGAGAGGTGATTTTTTTACCTGACTCTGCCTTAGGTATCCCTGCATCCGGAAATTAGACTTTTACGGCCGTTGCGGGCAGGCTTCACACCGGAAAGGACCAGCGAGCGGGGACGCTCCGAAAGCCCCGAAAAACATCAAGGCGATTTTGCTGTCAAAGAGACAAATACAAAATAAGAAGGGTCAAATCGCCCCCAGGGCAATATCGGATCTGCACAAGTTTAGTTCCACTGTAAAGCCCGTTTGAAGGGCTCCCTCTACCGTGAGTTTGGGGTCGCTGAGGGTTCTGTAGGCGAGGCGAGCGGCCTGGATGTTAGCCCTACCCCTAAGAGAAATTGAAAAAAACCAGCGGCCGGCTGCGAAGCAAGGTCGTGCCGGCAGGGGTAATGGCCCGAAACGAACGTGCGGTGAATTTGGCAATAACTCCCGATCTAGTTGGGCTAGAGAGATGATCTTTTTACCTGACTCTGCCTTAGGTATCCCTGCATCCGGAAATTAGACTTTCAAGGCCGTTGCGGGCAGGCTTCACACCGGAAAGGACCAGCGAGCGGGGACGCTCCGAAAGCCCCGCGAAACATCAAGGCGATTTTGCTGTCAAAGAGACAAATACAAAATAAGAAGGGTCAAATCACCCCCAGGGCAATATCGGATCTGCACAAGTTTAGTACCACTGTCAAGCCCGTTTCAAGGGCTCCCTCTACCGTGAGATTGGGGTTGCTGACGGTTCTGTAGGCGAGGCGAGCGGCCTGGGTGTTAGCCCTACCCCGAAGAGAAATTGAAAGAAACAAGGTCGTGCCGGCAGGGCTAATGGCCCGGAATAAACGTGCGGTGAATTCGGCAATAACTCCCGATCTAGGCGGGCTAGAGAGGTGATTTTTTTTACCTGACTCTGCCTTAGGTATCCCTGCATCCGGAAATTAGACTTTTACGGCCTTTGCGGGCAGGCTTCACACCGGAAAGGACCAGCGAGCGGGGACGCTCCGAAAGCCCCGAAAAACATCAAGGCGATTTTGCTGTCAAAGAGACAAATACAAAATAAGAAGGGTCAAATCGCCCCCAGGGCAATATCGGATCTGCACAAGTTTAGTACCACTGTAAAGCCCGTTTCAAGGGCTCCCTCTACCGTGAGTTTGGGGTCGCTGAGGGTTCTGTAGGCGAGGCGAGCGGCCTGGATGTTAGCCCTACCCCTAAGAGAAATTGAAAAAAACCAGCGGCCGGCTGCGAAGCAAGGTCGTGCCGGCAGGGGTAATGGCCCGAAACGAACGTGCGGTGAATTTGGCAATAACTCCCGATCTAGGTGGGCTAGAGAGATGATCTTTTTACCTGACTCTGCCTTAGGTATCCCTGCATCCGGAAATTAGACTTTCAAGGCCGTTACGGGCAGGCTTCACACCGGAAAGGACCAGCGAGTGGGGACGCTCCGAAAGCCCCGCGAAACATCAAGGCGATTTTGCTGTCAAAGAGACAAATACAAAATAAGAAGGGTCAAATCACCCCCAGGGCAATATCGGATCTGCACAAGTTTAGTACCACTGTCAAGCCCGTTTCAAGGGCTCCCTCTACCGTGAGATTGGGGTTGCTGACGGTTCTGTAGGCGAGGCGAGCGGCCTGGGTGTTAGCCCTACCCCGAAGATAAATTGAAAGAAACCAGGTCGTGCCGGCAGGGTTAATGGCCCGGAATAAACGTGCGGTGAATTCGGCAATAACTCCCGATCTAGGCGGGCTAGAGAGGTGATTTTTTTACCTGACTCTGCCTTAGATATCCCTGCATCCGGAAATTAGACTTTCAAGGCCGTTGCGGGCAGGCTTCACACCGGAAAGGACCAGCGAGCGGGGACGCTCCGAAAGCCCCGAAAAACATCAAGGCGATTTTGCTGTCAAAGAGACAAATACAAAATAAGAAGGGTCAAATCGCCCCCAGGGCAATATCGGATCTGCACAAGTTTAGTACCACTGTAAAGCCCGTTTCAAGGGCTCCCTCTACCGTGAGTTTGGGGTCGCTGAGGGTTCTGTAGGCGAGGCGAGCGGCCTGGATGTTAGCCCTACCCCTAAGAGAAATTGAAAAAAACCAGCGGCCGGCTGCGAAGCAAGGTCGTGCCGGCAGGGGTAATGGCCCGAAACGAACGTGCGGTGAATTTGGCAATAACTCCCGATCTAGGTGGGCTAGAGAGATGATCTTTTTACCTGACTCTGCCTTAGGTATCCCTGCATCCGGAAATTAGACTTTCAAGGCCGTTGCGGGCAGGCTTCACACCGGAAAGGACCAGCGAGCGGGGACGCTCCTAAAGCCCCGCAAAACATCAAGGCGATTTTGCTGTCAAAGAGACAAATACAAAATAAGAAGGGTCAAATCACCCCCAGGGCAATATCGGATCTGCACAAGTTTAGTACCACTGTCAAGCCCGTTTCAAGGGCTCCCTCTACCGTGAGATTGGGGTTGCTGACGGTTCTGTAGGCGAGGCGAGCGGCCTGGGTGTTAGCCCTACCCGGAAGAGAAATTGAAAGAAACAGGGTCGTGCCGGCAGGGGTAATGGCCCGGAATAAACGTGCGGTGAATTCGGCAATAACTCCCGATCTAGGCGGGCTAGAGAGGTGATTTTTTTACCTGACTCTGCCTTAGATATCCCTGCATCCGGAAATTAGACTTTTACGGCCGTTGCGGGCAGGCTTCACACCGGAAAGGACCAGCGAGCGGGGACGCTCCGAAAGCCCCGCAAAACATCAAGGCGATTTTGCTGTCAAAGAGACAAATACAAAATAAGAAGGGTCAAATCGCCCCCAGGGCAATATCGGATCTGCACAAGTTTAGTACCACTGTAAAGCCCGTTTCAAGGGCTCCCTCTACCGTGAGTTTGGGGTCGCTGAGGGTTCTGTAGGCGAGGCGAGCGGCCTGGATGTTAGCCCTACCCCTAAGAGAAATTGAAAAAAACCAGCGGCCGGCTGCGAAGCAAGGTCGTGCCGGCAGGGGTAATGGCCCGAAACGAACGTGCGGTGAATTTGGCAATAACTCCCGATCTAGGTGGGCTAGAGAGATGATCTTTTTACCTGACTCTGCCTTAGGTATCCCTGCATCCGGAAATTAGACTTTCAAGGCCGTTGCGGGCAGGCTTCACACCGGAAAGGACCAGCGAGCGGGGACGCTCCTAAAGCCCCGCAAAACATCAAGGCGATTTTGCTGTCAAAGAGACAAATACAAAATAAGAAGGGTCAAATCACCCCCAGGGCAATATCGGATCTGCACAAGTTTAGTACCACTGTCAAGCCCGTTTCAAGGGCTCCCTCTACCGTGAGATTGGGGTTGCTGACGGTTCTGTAGGCGAGGCGAGCGGCCTGGGTGTTAGCCCTACCCGGAAGAGAAATTGAAAGAAACAGGGTCGTGCCGGCAGGGGTAATGGCCCGGAATAAACGTGCGGTGAATTCGGCAATAACTCCCGATCTAGGCGGGCTAGAGAGGTGATTTTTTTACCTGACTCTGCCTTAGATATCCCTGCATCCGGAAATTAGACTTTTACGGCCGTTGCGGGCAGGCTTCACACCGGAAAGGACCAGCGAGCGGGGACGCTCCGAAAGCCCCGAAAAACATCAAGGCGATTTTGCTGTCAAAGAGACAAATACAAAATAAGAAGGGTCAAATCGCCCCCAGGGCAATATCGGATCTGCACAAGTTTAGTACCACTGTAAAGCCCGTTTCAAGGGCTCCCTCTACCGTGAGTTTAAGGTCGCTGACGGTTCTGTAGGCGAGGCGAGCGGCCTGGATGTTAGCCCTACCCCTAAGAGAAATTGAAAAAAACCAGCGGCCGGCTGCGAAGCAAGGTCGTGCCGGCAGGGGTAATGGCCCGAAACGAACGTGCGGTGAATTTGGCAATAACTCCCGATCTAGGTGGGCTAGAGAGATGATCTTTTTACCTGACTCTGCATTAGGTATCCCTGCATCCGGAAATTAGACTTTCAAGGCCGTTGCGGGCAGGCTTCACACCGGAAAGGACCAGCGAGCGGGGACGCTCCGAAAGCCCCGCGAAACATCAAGGCGATTTTGCTGTCAAAGAGACAAATACAAAATAAGAAGGGTCAAATCACCCCCAGGGCAATATCGGATCTGCACAAGTTTAGTACCACTGTCAAGCCCGTTTCAAGGGCTCCCTCTACCGTGAGATTGGGGTTGCTGACGGTTCTGTAGGCGAGGCGAGCGGCCTGGGTGTTAGCCCTACCCCGAAGAGAAATTGAAAGAAACAAGGTCGTGCCGGCAGGGGTAATGGCCCGGAATAAACGTGCGGTGAATTCGGCAATAACTCCCGATCTAGGCGGGCTAGAGAGGTGATTTTTTTACCTGACTCTGCCTTAGATATCCCTGCATCCGGAAATTAGACTTTTACGGCCGTTGCGGGCAGGCTTCACACCGGAAAGGACCAGCGAGCGGGGACGCTCCGAAAGCCCCGAAAAACATCAAGGCGATTTTGCTGTCAAAGAGACAAATACAAAATAAGAAGGGTCAAATCGCCCCCAGGGCAATATCGGATCTGCACAAGTTTAGTACCACTGTAAAGCCCGTTTCAAGGGCTCCCTCTACCGTGAGTTTGGGGTCGCTGAGGGTTCTGTAGGCGAGGCGAGCGGCCTGGATGTTAGCCCTACCCCTAAGAGAAATTGAAAAAAACCAGCGGCCGGCTGCGAAGCAAGGTCGTGCCGGCAGGGGTAATGGCCCGAAACGAACGTGCGGTGAATTTGGCAATAACTCCCGATCGAGGTGGGCTAGAGAGATGATCTTTTTACCTGACTCTGCCTTAGGTATCCCTGCATCCGGAAATTAGACTTTCATGGCCGTTGCGGGCAGGCTTCACACCGGAAAGGACCAGCGAGCGGGGACGCTCCGAAAGCCCCGCAAAACATCAAGGCGATTTTGCTGTCAAAGAGACAAATACAAAATAAGAAGGGTCAAATCACCCCCAGGGCAATATCGGATCTGCACAAGTTTAGTACCACTGTCAAGCCCGTTTCAAGGGCTCCCTCTACCGTGAGATTGGGGTTGCTGACGGTTCTGTAGGCGAGGCGAGCGGGCCTGGGTGTTAGCCCTACCCCGAAGAGAAATTGAAAGAAACAAGGTCGTGCCGGCAGGGGTAATGGCCCGGAATAAACGTGCGGTGAATTCGGCAATAACTCCCGATCTAGGCGGGCTAGAGAGGTGATTTTTTTACCTGACTCTGCCTTAGATATCCCTGCATCCGGAAATTAGACTTTTACGGCCGTTGCGGGCAGGCTTCACACCGGAAAGGACCAGCGAGCGGGGACGCTCCCGAAAGCCCCGAAAAAACATCAAGGCGATTTTGCTGTCAAAGAGACAAATACAAAATAAGAAGGGTCAAATCGCCCCCAGGGCAATATCGGATCTGCACAAGTTTAGTACCACTGTAAAGCCCGTTTCAAGGGCTCCCTCTACCGTGAGTTTGGGGTCGCTGAGGGTTCTGTAGGCGAGGCGAGTGGCCTGGATGTTAGCCCTACCCCTAAGAGAAATTGAAAAAAACCAGCGGCCGGCTGCGAAGCAAGGTCGTTCCGGCAGGGGTAATGGCCCGAAACGAACGTGCGGTGAATTTGGCAATAACTCCCGATCTAGGTAGGCTAGAGAGATGATCTTTTTACCTGACTCTGCCTTAGGTATCCCTGCATCCGGAAATTAGACTTTCATGGCCGTTGCGGGCAGGCTTCACACCGGAAAGGACCAGCGATCGGGGACGCTCCGAAAGCCCCGCAAAACATCAAGGCGATTTTGCTGTCAAAGAGACAAATACAAAATAAGAAGGGTCAAATCACCCCCAGGGCAATATCGGATCTGCACAAGTTTAGTACCACTGTCAAGCCCGTTTCAAGGGCTCCCTCTACCGTGAGATAGGGGTTGCTGACGGTTCTGTAGGCGAGGCGAGCGGCCTGGGTGTTAGCCCTACCCCGAAGAGAAATTGAAAGAAACAAGGTCGTGCCGGCAGGGGTAATGGCCCGGAATAAACGTGCGGTGAATTCGGCAATAACTCCCGATCTAGGCGGGCTAGAGAGGTGATTTGTTTACCTGACTCTGCCTTAGATATCCCTACATCCGGAAATTAGACTTTTACGGCCGTTGCGGGCAGGCTTCACACCGGAAAGGACCAGCGAGCGGGGACGCTCCGAAAGCCCCGAAAACATCAAGGCGATTTTGCTGTCAAAGAGACAAATACAAAATAAGAAGTGGTCAAATCGCCCCCAGGGCAATATCGGATCTGCACAAGTTTAGTACCACTGTAAAGCCCGTTTCAAGGGCGCCCTCTACCGTGAGTTTGGGGTCGCTGAGGGTTCTGTAGACGAGGCGAGTGGCCTGGATGTTAGCCCTACCCCTAAGAGAAATTGAAAAAAACCAGCGGCCGGCTGCGAAGCAAGGTCGTGCCGGCAGGGGTAATGGCCCGAAACGAACGTGCGGTGAATTTGGCAATAACTCCCGATCTAGGTGGGCTAGAGAGATGATCTTTTTACCTGACTCTGCCTGAGGTATCCCTGCATCCGGAAATTAGACTTTCATGGCCGTTGCGGGCAGGCTTCACACCGGAAAGGACCAGCGAGCGGGGACGCTCCGAAAGCCCCGCAAAACATCAAGGCGATTTTGCTGTCAAAGAGACAAATACAAAATAAGAAGGGTCAAATCACCCCCAGGGCAATATCGGATCTGCACAAGTTTAGTACCACTGTCAAGCCCGTTTCAAGGGCTCCCTCTACCGTGAGATTGGGGGTTGCTGACGGTTCTGTAGGCGAGGCGAGCGGCCTGGGTGTTAGCCCTACCCCGAAGAGAAATTGAAAAAAACCAGCGGCCGGCTGCGAAGCAAGGTCGTGCCGGCAGGGGTAATGGCCCGAAACGAACGTGCGGTGAATTTGGCAATAACTCCCGATCTAGGTGGGCTAGAGAGATGATCTTTTTACCTGACTCTGCCTTAGGTATCCCTGCATCCCGGAAATTAGACTTTCAAGGCCGTTGCGGGCAGGCTTCACACCGGAAAGGACCAGCGAGCGGGGACGCTCCGAAAGCCCCGCAAAACATCAAGGCGATTTTGCTGTCAAAGAGACAAATACAAAATAAGAAGGGTCAAATCACCCCCAGGGCAATATCGGATCTGCACAAGTTTAGTACCACTGTCAAGCCCGTTTCAAGGGCTCCCCTCTACCGTGAGATTGGGGTTGCTGACGGTTCTGTAGGCGAGGCGAGCGGCCTGGGTGTTAGCCCTACCCCGAAGAGAAATTGAAAGAAACAAGGTCGTGCCGGCAGGGGTAATGGCCCGGAATAAACGTGCGGTGAATTCGGCAATAACTCCCGATCTAGGCGGGCTAGAGAGGTGATTTTTTTTACCTGACTCTGCCTTAGATATACCTGCATCCGGAAATTAGACTTTTACGGCCGTTGCGGGCAGGCTTCACACCGGAAAGGACCAGCGAGCGGGGACGCTCCGAAAGCCCCGAAAAACATCAAGGCGATTTTGCTGTCAAAGAGACAAATACAAAATAAGAAGGGTCAAATCGCCCCCAGGGCAATATCGGATCTGCACAAGTTTAGTACCACTGTAAAGCCCGTTTCAAGGGCTCCCTCTACCGTGAGTTTGGGGTCGCTGAGGGTTCTGTAGGCGAGGCGAGTGGCCTGGATGTTAGCCCTACCCCTAAGAGAAATTGAAAAAAACCAGCGGCCGGCTGCGAAGCAAGGTCGTGCCGGCAGGGGTAATGGCCCGAAACGAACGTGCGGTGAATTTGGCAATAACTCCCGATCTAGGTAGGCTAGAGAGATGATCTTTTTACCTGACTCTGCCTTAGGTATCCCTGCATCCGGAAATTAGACTTTCATGGCCGTTGCGGGCAGGCTTCACACCGGAAAGGACCAGCGATCGGGGACGCTCCGAAAGCCCCACAAAACATCAAGGCGATTTTGCTGTCAAAAGAGACAAATACACAATAAAAGAAGGGTCAAATCACCCCCAGGGCAATATCGGATCTGCACAAGTTTAGTACCACTGTCAAGCCCGTTTCAAGGGCTCCCTCTACCGTGAGATAGGGGTTGCTGACGGTTCTGTAGGCGAGGCGAGCGGCCTGGGTGTTAGCCCTACCCCGAAGAGAAATTGAAAGAAACAAGGTCGTGCCGGCAGGGGTAATGGCCCGGAATAAACGTGCGGTGAATTCGGCAATAACTCCCGATCTAGGCGGGCTAGAGAGGTGATTTTTTTTACCTGACTCTGCCTTAGATATACCTACATCCGGAAATTAGACTTTTACGGCCGTTGCGGGCAGGCTTCACACCGGAAAGGACCAGCGAGCGGGGACGCTCCGAAAGCCCCGAAAAAACATCAAGGCGATTTTGCTGTCAAAGAGACAAATACAAAATAAGAAGGGTCAAATCGCCCCCAGGGCAATATCGGATCTGCACAAGTTTAGTACCACTGTCAAGCCCGTTTCAAGGGCTCCCTCTACCGTGAGATTGGGGTTGCTGACGGTTCTGTAGGCGAGGCGAGCGGCCTGGGTGTTAGCCCTACCCCGAAGAGAAATTGAAAGAAACAAGGTCGTGCTGGCAGGGGTAATGGCCCGGAATAAACGTGCGGTGAATTCGGCAATAACTCCCGATCTAGGCGGGCTAGAGAGGTGATTTTTTTACCTGACTCTGCCTTAGGTATCCCTG